>OY755243.1:6929136-8129136 GCA_963576725.1 Azorinus chamasolen | reverse complement strand
ATGTCTGTAAATGCAACAGAGCAATACTGAAAGCTGGGTCAGCCTTATGCCGTATTTCATATCACAACTGTAAAGAATCACCCTCTAGAAACACGACAATTCTACTGATGACAGTATTTACAAACTTAGAAATAATAAGACGACACTTAAAGACGACGCTTAAAGACATAAAATTATATTTATAAATATGACAAAATACTTGCATCGTTTTGGATGATAGGTCTGTCAATTCAAGCACATGTGAGATGTTCTACAAACGTTTTGATCATGAATGTCATTCATGTGACCGCTTCAATGCTATAATTTGCTCCAGTTCTCTTCCCGTTTTGGTAATGGATTTAAAAAAAATATTTTAGTTTACTTTTCTTGACCAAAATATACAGGAATGCTTCGGATCACTTTCATAATGATAAGAGTGAGATTTCAAGGGGCACTATTTTTTTAACCGCTTAACTCCTCATTAGTCGTTTGACCTAGAATTGCAGACACATCGAAGGGCAGGGGCAGATTGGCAGTTCTGGTTCGAAAGGTAGTTAAGTGGCATTTGGCTGTATTGAAAATATGCAATTAGACATATAGATCCGCCTTTAGTGCATAAATACACAAAAATGTTAAATCCGATGTGGCATTGGAACGATTAATAAATCTGATTTACGGTACTCAAGACTGGTTTCATCCAGTCTAAAAATTCTCCTTTGAACGTGTTTATGACTGCTTTTCTAGTTTTAATGATCCTGGTTAAAGACCAAAGATAAACAATTTGTATAAATTCTGTGACGTTATTGCAAATAGGAGTCTGCAAATGAGTTTTTAGAAAAAGTTAACATGTATCTTATTCAATTTATAAACTAGAATTGTGTCCATAACACATAGAAGCCGAACACTATTCTATATTATGCAATGTTTGTTTTCAAAGGGTCATACTCTGTCGTTCAGCATGATAGCGTCCTGACCATTAGTCAGATTCCCAAAGCAGTAAACAAACTGAGAAGTTAATGACTATATACAAAGGTAGGGAAGTTGCTGCTCAGTTTTGTACAGACTTGCACATAAAAGTTTGACTATATCCAAAAGTAGGGAAGTTACTGCTCAGTTTTGTACAGACTTGCACATAAAAGTTTGACTATATCCAAAAGTAGGGAAAATATTGCTCAGTTTTGTACAGACTGGCACATAAAAGCAAGGTTAAGTATTCCACTAAAGTAGTTGCACAACGTGTTTAGCCTGTAATTTATAAGTCAGGATCTACTATACCTTGTACCATTTTCTACAAAACATGTCTCGAACATACACATTACGTAAAGTTCTGAATGGCAAACTTCAAAGGATACTAGGTATTTTCCTGTCTTCATTGATCACTACAATGTCTGTGTAGTCTCTAGACATGGCCTGGGGTATTATCTTCTTCAGGTCCAGTCCTCTGCGGTACAGCAAGTCTGTATTTGGCATTACCTTCTTCAACTCTTTGCAAAATTTATTTGTTCTCTGAAAATAATCATTGAATCATAAAAGAGCGAATATTACCTTAAAGTTTAATCAGATCAAAGGCAAACTGATTAGCAGCAAACACGTGATTGACAAAAACCAACAACAACGGAGAATTTAATTTACAATATAAAAGATAACATCTGTTAATATACAAAAATGTATCAACACAGGTCTTGACACAATAACGATTCAAACCTGGATGGGTAAAAAGAGTCTTAAGTTTACCTATCGAATCGAAGATTGAGAAGTTATCACAAATTACAGTGGACTTCTGGTGTAATGTAGCTCATTAAGTCATCATATAAAGGACAAGCTAAAACAACATGAGATTAATCCTTGACAACATTTTTGCAGAAAAAGGACATTTACATTCCTCTTCTCTTGTGTGTTTCATACTTGCCTAATTCAATTTGTATGGAGATTGATGACCTACTGGCAAAATAGTTTAAGAATATGTATCTATGGAGTGGAACTTTTAAAACTTGCAATAGAAAGTTTGTAGTTTGTTTCTGTCTCTACCATTTATACCATCATTAATGTTTTATGCAAATCTGTCTTAAACTTGGCCGTTGTACACTGTTTGATTTCTTTGACTAAAGCAGTTTTATAGATCTTACAGCCAACATCACAAAAGTTATCCAAACCTAACTCAGAAAGTTTTAATTTAGCTTTATAGTATAAAAATTTACATGAATCTGAGGACTTAAGGTCAGCCCAAAATTTATATACAGTAATACCCCTCTAATACGACCACTTAATGAACCAGCATGGCTGTCTTCATAAGCAGGTGGTTGCTTAATGCAGGACGAAAGTTATGCAGAAAGCTCCTGCATTAAGCTACCACCTGCCTTTGTCACTGTGAATTATGCCCCTTTTTGGTGGTCGCATTAGAGGGGTTTTACTGTACTTATAAGTCTAAATGGTCAAAACACAAAAGCCTACACTAAAAATTTGCTAACGAACACCCATGCCTGACAATCAGAAGCTCCTGTGCCATTTCATCATAAACATGTACTGCTGCTTTTGGCCTGTATTTCCCGATCCAAAATAAGAATTGCATTGCTCTTGTCTGCACAGCATTGCCCCAATCTGCCCTTAATATCAAACCATTTGGCGCTAAACGAATTTAATCTTATGCTAGCTGTAACAGAAGTGTAAAGAGATCTAATTGCTCCAAACATTTTCTGCCTTGTATCCGATTCTAATCATTTATTCTCCATCAATAAGATCATATATATGCTTTCCTGAAATCTTCCTGAAATCAAGGAAAGCACAAAATGTGAATTTCTTGTCTTTATCAGATGTCAGCAAACAATATGATCAGTAGTACTGTGTTTTTAATTTGTTATTCTGAAACCATTTTACCCATCATCAATTTTGATTAATACATTTTATAAATAGATTAAAGTAAGAACAGTCCTCTGTAGGATAAAGGATCTCTTGGGTCTGCTACAAAGACTTATGCCTATTGGGTGGAAGTTTTTCTGAATAACCTGTAAGTACTCACTGGTCCTGGTCTACCACTGGTGGTCAGGAGGATCTTGGGGTTTGTCTGTCTGTTAAAGTAGGCAGCCATTTCATCTTGAGCCTCATCTAGCTGGACCTGTACACACAGTCACCAATAAGACATTAATTGTTACCCTCTGAATGCTAATTCTAAAAGTGGAATGTCCGAATATTACTCAACAGTACAGTCCATTAACCCTTTCCCTCATATACATTTGCAAACAGAGTAGACCCAGATCAGACGGCTCCTAGAGGAGCCATCTGATCAGGGTCTACTCTGTTTGCTAATAGAATTTCATAGATCTGTTTCTTTGCTTTCTAAAATGTCTACAATGTTCCATCTTGCATATTTCTTTCTAACTATTTTGTTGATGAATATGCATTAGGTTTTGAAATTTGAAATAAACATAGATCAGGGAAAGGGTTAAGTATGTAAGGTTAGACAATGGAGGTGAAAATGGTAAACAGTGCAGTCTCATGGAGCCCTCTGCCTCTGAACCAGGTCTACACATGTATACAAATACATGTACAGTAAAGGACCATATAAATTAGTTCCAGATAATGGAGGTTCGAGTAATCCGATTGATAATCTGACCAATATCTCAAGTTCACAGCTTAATGCAGATCTAAAGTAATCCCAAAAGCTCCTGTAGGCTTTCACATTACTTTCAACCTGCATTAAGCTGTCACATGTGGTTCTAGATATGTGTAGTGATACATTTGAGAACAATTCTGTTTTGTAAATTTTGGGAGGACCAAACTTTTAGTTCCAGTTATCCCAGAGTTCGAGTTATTCGAGTTTGAGATATCGAAGTTCAACTGTATATGAAACAGTTTACTGTTATCCTTCATTCATCAGGTAAAGAATGTGTACAATATAAGTAGAATTACAATTGAACTTCGATATCTCAAACTCGGATAACTTGAACTTTGGGATAACTGAAAACTAAAAGTTTCTGTCCTTCAAAAGTTTACAAAACAGAATTGTTCTGAAATGTATTACAACACATATCTAGAAAAACACATGACGGCTTAATGCAGATCTATCGACCTGCATTAAGATGTGATCTTGAGATATTGGTCAGATTATAAATCGGATGATTCCAACCTCTGTTATCTCAAAATAGTTTATATGGTTCCTTGAAGTTTGAGATATCGAAGTTCAACTGTACCTATAATTGCAGTGATAATACTTTTGTCATTCATTTCAATAAATTCAAAGAACAAGTTTAGGTGCACTTAATGATTCAAAATGGCAGTATTTGCCTAAGTTTGTCTGTCCGAAAGCTTAGGCTAATTAGGTACACTAGAACACATACATGTACACAAATTATCACCAGAAAAGATAAGATTCTGATTTGTTCTATTTGTTGTTTTATTACCTCTTCATCTTGTGGATCTACCATTGTTTCATCTGGGATTCTCATGCTCTCTATGGTTTTGGGAACCTTCTTTGGCACCTTAAATAATGAAAATACATGCACTTAGAGATCACACAACTATCAGATACTGTAGTCATTATGTTTCCAATCCTATAGTACACATTCTTTTTTGTTGCTGTGTGTGTGTGTGTAATGGGAGAGAGGGCTTAGATCTTTTTTCAGTGGTCAATTTAGAGTTGTTTTACTGTTACAACCATAATGGTGGTTGATAACCACGTCAACAGTTAGTATATCAGTACAGCACTAAATGTAATAGATATAATAATTAGAGCATTACAAGCAGAGGCTGTCAGTAAAATGTCCAAGTGTTAGACCTTTCCTCCATGAATATTCATATAAGAAATAATGAGATCATGAATAATGGCATATTATAATGGCATATGTACATAGGATTATCTGGGATTGGTAGAAAATTAGAAATTATAGTCAGACCTATGATAATTTCATAAGCTAACAGAGCAGATCCTGAACAGAAGGCTCCTACAGCAGCTGCCTGATCTGGGTCTACTAATGTTTGCAAGGGCGTGAAAAAGCATTTATATAAAGGGAAGGGTTAAAACACTTTGACGTTTCACTGACAACCTCTACTCTATGAATAGAGACATTTATAACTCAATTGATGACAGTCAATGACTCAATATGCATCACAAGAGTTAAAGTCCATCTTGTTGATCAAGTGATGGTGTACATGTACGTAGGAGCTGTCTGTTCAGGTCTACTCTGTTTATTTTACAAAATAATGCTGATCTGATTAGGGTTGTAGCAAGTATTCCAATATTCAAGTACTTGCAAATCAGACCCCACAAACCAGATGCAAATATATTTGTACATTTGTAACTAGATTGACGACTTGCAGATCTGTTTCTACCAAAACTGCTGAAATAACTGACTAATACTCAAACTATTGGTCATAAATTGATCAAGACAACACACATGATGATTGTTAGTGATGACCAGAAAATAACATTTTTCATTGATTCAATCATTTAAATACATGGGTAATTAGTGTGGGATAGTAAACAACTATTTTTTTTCAAAGCTACTCATCAAAATTTCAAAAGAACTCTTATAGTTTTAATAAATTTCTTCCATTAACAAGAGCCATGTGCGGCTCCAACACTCATATGATTTGGTGTTTGTCCAGCTAAATTAAAACTGTTTGAAAAAATAAAGGGCCATAACTCCAAAGTTTTGAAATAAGAGTTCTGGTACTTATGTAGGGGTCTTCTCCTCAATGAGATCTACCCACCTATGAAGTTTCATGTTGATACCTCTTATACTTTTTGAGTAATGAGCAACATTAAAGTTTTTGAACGCCACTGACGACAACGACCCAGTGATCACAATAGCTTGATGTTTCGAAACAGACAAGCTAAAAATTAAAATATACTGTGGAATCGGATTGCCTTGTCATGTGCCAGACAACCCACAGCCCTTAATCTGATTCCTGATACATAATGCCATTGTCCAGTGTACCATTTATAAGAATTCAGTTAATTCAATTCAATCAGTCAAATTTCTTGCATAATTATAACTATCGGTCTTCATCATCATGAGGTAAATAGTTAAATGCAGTAACTGACCTCTTCACCGGATTCTTTTGCTTCTTTCACTTTTCTTTTCTTCTCTTGAAGTTTCATCTAAAAAAGAATACAAACAATAAACCTACCATTATAAATACAAAACATACATGTATGAAATATTCCAAGTCTTTCACTGCATGGGTAATATAAATGTTCATGAGCAAGTCTTCTTATTACATCAATCAACTAGTGTTTGAAGGAGTCCATGTGCTACCTAATAGGAGATGTGCTAGAATAAACAACATGCATAAAGTTGTGAAACACTATGCCCCCGATATGAGCTTTGACCTTGATGTATGACCTTGACTTTGATAAGTGACCACTAAAAATGTTCGCCTCCATGCATGCCAATGTAACATGGGGAAAAAGTTGAGACTTGACTGGGACTCGAACCTAGGGCCTTTGGCTTACCATGCCAACACTCTACCTTATAGACTGTGTGGCTTGGTAGCTCAGTAGGTTACCTACTGAGCTACCAAGCCACACAGTCTAAGCCTATCAACTGTTTCACCACGATCTCTAACAAGCTACACACACTCCCTCTGCACAAGAATTTGCCCCAAATTCTTACCCAAAGAACACTCCACAAGTTTCTTACAAATTTTATTCATATAAATCACCATGTGGGTTATTTGTAAACTTTGAGCGCCAAATGTGACCGGGTTTCTCCGAGAGAAAATATACCCATCGGGTGTGTGGATCGAAACTCAAGACCTCGAGATTCCTAGTCAAGCACTATACCACATCGCCATAAAAGCCGGCTTGCACAGCAAGGCTGTATAAGTTTTGATACAGGTAAAACTACACCCTGTGACATACTCCCCCATCAATTTGAATTTTTTTCTTGAATTTCTTTGAGTACAGAGAACAATTTGCAAGGACTCCTGAGCACAGACAGTCAAAGCCCCACGTTGGGTGCCAAATGTAACATGGTGAAAAAGTTGTGACTCGACATGCAAATTCTCTACCGACTGATTTACCAAGACACACAGTTTAAGCCTATCAATTGTTTCACCACAATCTCTACCAGGCTACACCAACTTTAAAGTAAGAGTATGTGCAATGGCGCCAACAATAAAGTTGAGGTACGATCCAACCAACAGACAGAGCAAAACTAATATATATTCTTTCATAAGCAAACAGAGTAAACCCAGATCAGACAGCTCCTACAGGAGTTGTCTGATCTGGGTATTCTCTGTTTGCAAAGGTAGAGAAATGGAATTTTTCTTAAAATTGTGACTTTTTTTCTTCATATGTGAATATTCACATTAAATATTCATAGCTATTGTAAATGATTAAAATTAATAAGACATGAAACCTGTTTTTCTCCAAACGGTACTTTGTAAACTTTTAGGACATGTACTTTATGCAACTTGTTTATCGTCCACATTATGGCTCGTACCCAAACATCATAAGTTATGCAAATGCATTATCAAAGCTATTGATGTTGTATTAATACAGTGATGGGTTGATAAATTTGCCAGGGTGACCATAACTGAATGAAACAAATCTGACTGCACGACTTTAAAACTGTAATTGCAGACACCATTCTTTTTGCATGCATTAATAGGTTACACACACATGTACTGTGTAGTGTATGTATTTGAAATTCTGAGCAAGATAATCGACCTTTCACCAAATAATGAATTCTCAGTCTTGGTTTTAAAGAAACTTTTTCTAAAAATGTTGGTAAACTATATATATGTTGACCCTGATCAAAGAAATCCGTTAGTGTTTACGCTATTAATTTATTTGTTTCATGTACATGTATTTATACAATTTTCTACAGGTGTCAATTTCATTCCAGATTGAATATAATCACCAAATGACTTGCTAAGGTTTCTGCTTCTTTTGCTTACAGGGACATATTCTTTAAAGCCTGAATCTTCAACTTCACTGAAATCTGAAGCAGTCACTGCTGTCATAGAACAAGCAGTTTTAGCATATATTTAACTCTTTACCCCATGAATATTCATATATTTATGAAATAAGGAATATTAATTAGATTATATTTAATGCACATGGAAACAGGAATTGTTGGCCAATGCAGACCCATTGTCTTTATTATATCATAAGTATCAAGTAAACAGAGCAAACCTTGAACAGACCCTGATCTGGGTCTACTCTGTTTGCATAGGGATAGAAAGGCGTAAAAATTATTGAGTACAGGCTTTTCCCCCTTTCCCTGTTCTATAATGTGTATTCATTATACTTACTAAATATTCATGGGCAAAATAGTTATAATGAAATATGGAAGGTGGAACATTTTAGCCATTTTGGAAACTAAAGAAACAGATCAATCAAATTCAATAGCAAACAGAGCAGACCCTGGTCAGACGGCTCATGTAGGAGCTGTCTCACCTGGGTCTACTCTGTTTGCAAATGCGTGACAACCCGTTTATATGAAGGACATGTTTAAAAACCCGTTGAGAAGGTTCGTTTAAGCTTTCAGCTTCCACATGCACATCTTAACCAATGTAAGGCACCTATTCTGACCCTGTGGGCCATCAAATCAATAATTTCTTTACTTAACTTGCGATTAATTCTACAGTATTTCAATGAATGATCTAATCTGGAATGACAAGTAGATATTTTGAATTTTTCGTTACCAAATGCAATCAACCTATAGATTGGCCCCATCAAGCTTATCCAAACAAGATGAGTGGCGATTAAAACAAAGGGCATGCACGCGTCGGTGATACGAGTATATTTAGTCTGCTATGAAAATGAGGTCTGCTTTAGCCTGATCTGTTGCCGTTGTCACTTCTGATTCGTTCAAACTTTTGAGATACTATTGAAAAACTGCTTGGATCCTGATGAGAGTTAATCGGCATCTCATCTGGATCCAAGTTGTTTACAAATGTCAGGTCGCACACTTAGCAGGCTAAGCTTTAAAGGGTTAACTCTCACAGAAATTGTTACCAAATGCATGTACATAGGCGTAGGAGCCCCCCCCCCCCCAAGGTTTAAGACAAGGGGGGGGGAAGAGTATACTCCCCCCCCCCCCCCCCTTCCCCAATAATTCTCAAGTCCGTACATAAAAAATGAAAAAGAAGAGCAAAAGGGATATAAAATTTGCACCTCCTATTGTTTTCATACCTGCAATTAATTAAGGCTTTTTGGTCCAGCATATCTTTAACTTAACTAGCCCCGTTCAACGGTAAACAATCGGATGATTCGTAACTACTCGTCTTATTCCGCCAAGTTCAGAATATCTAGTGCAATGGGATAAGTTTCCCCGATTTTACTCCGAACCCTGACGGAAAACGACGAGTAGTTACGATTGGTGCTATTTTTGTTTTTTTCTACATGTGTTTAAAACCAACGAACAGATGAAATGCAAGAATCTTCTCCTTCAAGGTAAATGCATGAACCTAACCGGGAACTCATTAATTTGAGGAAAATGGTAATGATACAGGCATTGTTTTTGTGAGACAGGTGACTCAAGATTAAGACAGGCCGAATAATATTCATATTATTGAATGAATGTAAATGTTACAAGATGAAATTAACTTATTCTTTTGAATATGTTGTAATCTTTTTTTCTGAAAATGTGCATCTTCAGAAAAAAACGAAATTTGCCCATTAGACAAGTTAAATATGTTAAAACTACAGCATCCCGCAGGTTAGATTCCATGGTCGAGTGGTCTAACGAGCTGTCCAAAATAAAATCAAAAGTCAGAGGTTCACCTACGCACCAGGGTTCAAATCCCGTCAGATGCTGAATATTTTTATTTTCTTCCGTTCCTGACTGTCACATTTTTATAAAAAAAAGTATGAGTGGCGAGAACAACAAAGGGAAAAATACGAAATGCGTGCAACAGTCATAAGAATAGATTAAAACTCGCAGAAAATGAGGCCAGCAGATTTTTTCTCAGATATTTTTTTAGAAATTCTGGATATCCTAAGATCTGAGTGAGTGAGTGAGTTGGGTTTTACGTCCGACCAACAGTATTTCAGTTATTTGCAGACGGCACCCGCATGAGACAAGTTATAGTGCTGCCTCACTGGAATACTCCTGCCGCAGGTACATGGCAAGGGCACCCCACCCAGTCACATTATCCTGACACCGGGCCGACCAGTACTAGAACTACACCTTTATTGTCGAGCGTAGACAAGGGAGCTACTAGTACCAACTTTTAACGACTTTTGGTCTGTCGCGGCCGGGGATTGAACCCACAACCTTCCGTACCACTGGCGGACGCTCTACCACTGAGCCACGCGGCCGGTCCCAAGATCTGATCACAGGTTCCTATATACACTCGTTTGCATCTACATAATGGCAGCTACACTAGCCTTGAATGCGGCCGGTGTTTCTGATTGTGCTATGTCCGGGGCAGAGAGTTCCAGTCCTTGATAGTGCGTGGGAAAAAGGAGAACTTTCGGTAGTCACTGTTGGTAATCGGTATTTGAAACGATAGATTATGCATATTTCTGGTGAATCTTTTCGGTGGGATAAGTCCGTTTTCTGTGCAGATAGCTACACTTTGATGTTGTATTTTAAAAAACATATTCAGTCTTACCTCTTTCCTCCTGCACTGCAGTGTTTTTCCAATTTAGATTGTTTAGCATGTCTTCCACACTCGATCTGTTTCCATGTTTGTTACAAACGTATCTGGCTGCTCTCCGTTGGACCATTTCAAGGGTATGTATGTCCTTCTGTGTATATGGGTCCCATACTGTAGACGCATATTCGACTATCGGTCTAACAAGGGAATTGCATGCATTTTGTTTTGCTGTTGTCGATCCAATATTTAGGTTTCTGCGTAAGAAGCCGAAGGTTCTGTTGGCTTTACCGCATATGTTACTGATATTACTACTTATCTACTTATCGGTCTTTTGATTAACGTGCAGGTGCAGGAGCATCTTCCACTTCGGTGGGCTCCCTTCCAGTCAACTGGCTCGCTGCACGCATGGCAGATTTTAAACATCTTCTCCAGGCTTCCCTGTCACATGGGTCAACCTCTTGCAGTCCCCACTCACGACGGTCTCTATCTGTCTGTGCTCTCCAGGTCATCTTGGGTCGTCCAGGCCGATGTCTTCCCCGTTTCTCCATGTTGAAGACATTGTTGATCGCTCCGTTAGATCTTTCTACGTGCCCAAACCAGCGTAACCTCTTCTCCCTTAGGATGGCATCAAGGTCCTCAATACCAAGTCTTGCCAGTAACTCGTTCGATCTGACAGTAGCCACGTCTTCTGGCTTTACCTTGCAGATCTGTCTGATCATGGCTCTGTCATTTCGTCGAAGGCGAAGGAGGTTTGGTCTAGACAACGGCCATGTTTCGCTGGCGTGGAGCATTGCACTGCGTACATACAAGCTGTACACCCTACCGCGGGTCTTGTATGACAGGTGGCGGGACGATAAGACAGGTAACAGTTCCTTAAACTTCTTCCAGGCGGTCTTAACACGGGTGGTCATTGAAAGCTCACATCCCCCAGCTGCGGAGAGCATGTCACCAAGGTAGCAAAAGGAAGCTACTACCTCCAGCTTGTCTGGTCCCACAACAACTTCCTTCTGCGGTCTCCCGTCTAGTGGTCGAGCAGTTCCTAGGCATCTGAAGCAGCGGTAATTGGGGTCCTCTTTCAGGCGCTTGAGACCACTGCACTTCTTGTGCACCCAGTATTTGCAACCATTGCAGTATATACTGTTGCTACCTACACCGGTGCGACAGACGGTACACGGGAACTCACCCGAGCTTTGGAGTAAGTCCAGACCTGTACCACAGATCATGATCTTGGTCTTCCCGGTGTTCACTCGGAGTCCCTTCCTCTCCATTGCCTCCTTCCAGATCAACAGCCTTCTGACACATTCTTCCATGGAGTCTGCGATAATGGCAAGATCATCGGCATAAAGATCCTCCCAGGGCACTCCTGCTCGTAACTCACGTGACAAAGCCTCAAGGACGATGACAAAGAGCAGTGGGCTGAGCACAGAGCCCTGATGCACACCGACCTTCACTTCAAACTCGTCACTGAAACCGTCACCAACCCTAACACGACTCCGTGCATTCTCGTACATACCCTGCACAAGTTTCACTATCCATTCCTCAACACCAAGCTTCCTCAACGCCCACCAAATTACTTGTTGGGGGACTCTGTCGAATGCTTTCTCCAAGTCCACGAAGGCTATGTAGAGTCTCTCATTCACTGCCAGGTACTTTTCATGCAACTGACGAACAACAAATATGGCATCTGTTGTGCCTCGGCCTGGAACAAACCCAAACTGGGATTCATCAATTGTCACTACCTGTCTTATGAGGCTGTCTATTATTCTCTCAATGACCTTCATGGCCTGCTCTGTCAGCTTCAGTCCTCTGTAATTTCCACGGTCCAGAGCATCACCCTTCCCCTTGTACAGGCAGACGATGAAGCTCTGCTCCCAGTCAGTTGGGACCTTGCCATCACGGATGATTGCTGTTGCGAGGTCGCGGATAATGCTGGCACCAGCGTTGCCTGCTGCTTTCATCATCTCCACCACTACACCTGATGGGCCAGGAGCTTTACCAGGATGCATCTTGGCGATGGCCTTCTTTACCATTTCAATGGTGATTGGGATGGGTGGACCTTCGAGTGGTGGTTCCTCTGACAGATGACTAGGGTCCCACTCAAACTCTACATTGAGGAGCCTCTTGTAGTGCTCAAACCACGCCTGTTGTTTAGCTTGTTCGTTCAAGGACATTTCCCCAGCATCGTTCCTCACTGGCTTGTCACCGACAACATCCACATTCTCTCTCCTCATCTGGTTGGCAAGTTGGAAGACTTCTGAGGACTTGGGGTCAATGTTTTCGTAGACTGCCTTGTCTGCATCTTGTCTTGCATGGTGCACTGTGCGTCTTGCTTCACGCTTGGCTACCAAGTAGGCATCCTTCGTTCCCTTGCCGGCCTTCCATGCTTTAAATGCCTGTCTCTTTCTCACTATGACCCCTTCGACCTCATCACTCCACCACCAAGTTTCACGTCGCCATCGGTGTGACCTTGTTGTGCCGCACACCTCCTCGGTTATCTTCAGTAAACCTGTCTTCAGCTTGGTCCAGACTTCCTCAGCTGTGGAGTCTTCACTTTCAGATGAAAGCATGTGATCTCTGAAGACATCTTGGAAGCGGCTGCGAGTTTCTGGATCCTTTAGTTTCCACACTTTCAGACGAGGAGAGAACCTGCGTTTCGTCTTCGATGGCGTGGCCAACCGTATGTCACATACCAGGAGCTGGTGCTGCAGAGCACATTCCTCCCCTGGTATCACCTTTACATCTGTCACACGCCTGCGCATTGTCCTCCTGAACAGGATGTAGTCAATCTGTGTTGCTGCATTACCCGACTTGTATGTGATGAGGTGGCTGTCCCGTTTCTTGAAGAAAGTGTTGCCTACAAGAAAGTCATGCGCTAGAGCATACTCTAGGACTCTCTCTCCCTCAGTGTCAGGGTCCGGCCTGCCATACCCGAAACCTCCATGGACCTCCCCAAAGCCTGTACCTGTACTGCCAACATGACCATTCCAATCACCACAAGGGATCAGGAGCTCCGATGCTGGAATCTTTGCAGTCACAGCATTAAGTTGATCGTAAAAGAGGTCCTTTTCTGAACTATGTTTGGACCAGTTCAGATCTGAAGTAATTAAGCATCCAAGGTATTTTGCGTCACTCACTGATTTCAGGATTTGGCCATGCAATATGGAAATCACACTTATTTATAGGTTTTTTTTTAAAGATTTAAAATTGACTTTAGAGTTCCCATTTATTCATTTAAATCGACAAAAAGACCATTTGACATCGAGTGCCTGTGGATCTGATGAAAAAATCCGGAGATTTAGTGAAAATCCAGAGAATTGGCAGACCTGATTTGCCACTATTTTCATGGAAAATTAATGTACAGTAATTTTAGAGTTTTATCATGTTGGTCATGTCAATTGGAACCTGCCAAGAAATTGGTTCCGTTTTATACGAAAATATACAATATTCATAAAAATGCATACTAGTATGCCATGATTATTAATCAGGTAAAGGGGTTAACTCTATATTATACATTTCAACGTTCAGATCATTGGGATTCTTTAGAAATTCTAATGTGAGAGAACATGTCATCATGGGTCATCATCATTGGCCAGTTCTAAACGACGCATATGATATTCACCTTTCGTTTTTCTTGCTTCATTTTCTTATAAACTTGTTGTCGTAACTGTTTGTTTTTTATTTCAGAGATGTTTCTCTTTGGGAGAGCGTCTGTCGGTGCTTCGTTAATTTCTTCATCCATCGTGGTGCTGTTTGTCGCCATTGGGTAGTGACTAAATACTGTACGCAATGATTATTCGGCGAAAATGGGTCGCACTGAAACGCGTATTCGTCAGCGTTTTAGAACTGACCATAACAGACCAAAACATTGCGAAATAACTTGTCAAACTTCTGAACCGAATTAGTGTCAATTTTACTTATTAGACAGGTTTATTTAAGTATTGCATGAAAAATATGAACTTCATTCACTGGAAACTGATAGGGTGAACAGTAGGAAATCACATCTCGTTGGGAAGAGCCTGGGGCAAGGTGAGGCAACAGGTGTACGGCACGTTGCTGACTCGAACATCCTGAACACCCTTAAAAATGATCGAAAATAGTCAAAATATATTTCAGTAACGTTATTATATCACTGATGCAATTAACATCTAGATGTCTTTTTACTGCAATACTACATATATCAATGTTACCATGTCCATGGTCAGACAAATGCCAGAGGGGGGGGGGGGGGGGGGGGGAAGGGGGGGGCTAATATTATTCATCAATGCCATGTAAGAATTAATGACGCCATGAATATTAATTAGATTAATTTGTGCACAGGGAGTTTTGGCACTGTAGAATCAGATCTATAGAATTACGGGCATTTCGCGCTATACACACGTTAGAAAAACGTATTTTATATCAAAGGAAAATTAGCAAATTTAAAATGCATTTTGCATTTGTCTAAAAAACAGTGACAAATATATATTTTCTTCTCACCTTCAATATTTGTTAATTCAATTAGTATCACATACCGATAAACATGCCACTGTTATCGGCGGTATCTAAAATTTGATCTCAGGGCGGACAATTATTTTAAAATTGGCATGTGTAAATACGAAAGCAGCGGGTGACTTTAAAATGAATTCAGTCAGCAATATCATCGATCATTACCAGTGACTAAGTTGTCAAAAGCCTTTTTGTTCTAGCTCGGGTACATTTGCAGAAGCTTTTTGGCGTTTCTTAGAACACGGAACTGCTTTAATTTGCTCATCCGGCCGTCAGCAAATGGGGTATCCATCTTGCATTTATATTTCTAAGTTGTAAGTGCTTTTTCAGAATTCTGTGAACACGTACTAACGACAAGTTGGTCAACCTAGCTATAGTTGTTTCACGGTGAATCTTGCAATCGGTCTGGAGTATTTTACGTATTTTAACGTATCTATATATATATTTTGTTTTGTTGTTGTTGCAGGTTTGCCAGGGCAGGCAGCATCTTCGAGTTGCTGCAGTCCACTCCTAAATTTAGCCACCCACCTGCAAATAGTCCTATAAGACATTTGATCACCCCAATAGATATCGCACAATGCATATATCTAAAGGCATTATGCCTACCTTTTATAATTAGGCCCTAATTTCAAGCACGTTGTGTACGTGCTCTTTTAATTCCCAGTCATATTGTATGTAGTGTAATGAAAATGCTATGTTTCAATTCTTAACTGTAAGCAAGGTCAGTGAAGTTATAAAAGTGACATGCACATGTGTTACACTTTAGGGATCACTCTTATGATCTACACACTGTGGTTTTTATCAGGTAAAGCATGCTTGGCACGAAATAAATGTACACTGACATTATTATTGGAACACCCCTCATATTAACATACCAGTTACATTTAATGATTAAATATATTAATACAAGGATAGCACAAAAAAGGATTTACATAATCGTTATTTCCATTGTGGTTCTTATGATATAATGCTCATCAAAGGAAGACATAAAATTAATGTATATCATTTAATGGTATGAAATATTGTAAAGGATCGAATCAATGGATCTGGGATTAGGTTGCTGAAATAGGCTTCACTGCTAATGTGTTACTGTATGAAGACAGAAGATGTATGGGGGAAAAAATTATTTTCTGCCCGTCAAAGTATTTGCATTTAACAATAATACAAATTTTAAGGTTTCAGTTTGTTTGATCCATTTAGGCAAATAATGCATATATATATATATCAAACAGCTCCTAAGAGAGCAGGTTGATCAGGGTCTGTATATATATATATATATACTGTTTGAAACAATGTTTATTTTAATTTAAAGTTATCAAAATGGTGCCAGATTGATTTGTGCAGCTTTATAAATCAGTAGACAGGGGTCAGATTTGGTGTATGCATGAATATACCTTGGGTAATTGGGATAATAGATCTTTGACTGACAAAAATGTATCTCATAATTGATTAACCCTTTACTTCATGAATATTCACATAAGATACAATATACATGTGATAACCTGTTGAAGCATGTCAGGTAGATTTTGGAAATTTGTCAGGTAGATTTGATTTTTGTCAGGTAGATTTTACCGACACGACGAAATATATGGAGATGAAAAAATTATCTTCTGGATACTTACCGTACGTTTTTTATACCTTTTCACATAATCATTCTAGTCCAAACATTTAGACGTGTCTACATGCCCCTTATTTTATAATTATTTATCGTGCATGTAACTAGCAAATGTCAAAATGTGAAAAAGCAACGTCAGGTCTTATTTATAGGACTAATAATCATTCATACCTTACCATAAAAACTGTTACGGTATTATCCACATAACATGCCATTATAAACCTTACACTACACACATAACATTTACACACACTTTCCCTCATATCAACGCCTTTTCATGCATAGGAGCTATCTTGTCAGGGTCTGCTCTGTTTTCTTATGATATTGAAATGATTCCACACTTTCTGGCTTGGCCCAACAAAATAAAATGTCCATGTGCTGTTATAATAATAAATCTACCTTTACAAACCATGCAAACAAAACAGTTGTGTATGATTAATATCCACTGGTAATTGTATTTTCTTGCGATTGATCTTTTAAATGTCGCAGTAGAAGTGTTTCAAATTGTTTTCCCGTACTTTTAAATTATGACGTCATTTACATGATGACGTCGCTTGTTTACTTCTAATAACGTTCATTTTCAAATCATTTTCATTTTGGCATACATCGTTACGCATGTTGTGGTGTTGTCTGGAGGGGGAATTTTATTTACATTTTGACTTCGGTGAAAGTGGGATAAGGACGAGGTTGGGTACCCATAAACCAGGTTCAAGTCCCCCAGTAGCCAATTTTTTTATTGCTTTTGGCTGCTGACCGTTCCAAGGCGGCACTCCTGCTTTCACCCTACGGTCAATTTTGTTTTTTAATATGCTTAATGTTTAATGTGTTTCGTCTTGATATGCGTCCTGTTTTGTTTTGTCTTGTGGCTTTATCGTTTCTCGTTAGATGGTGTTTGATGCGGTGTCATTCCGTGTGTGGCTCTCCCTGTTTGACTATTTTTCCATATTATACAGACTACATCTATACACAGCCATGGCATCATCTCCAACCCTTACAATGCCTAGATATCAATAACCCCATTAACCCTTTCCTTCATATAAACATGTTTCACTGATTTGCAAACAGAATAGACCCAGATCAGACAGCTCCCATAATTAAATAATCATTAATGCCATGAAAAAATCGAGACTTATTACTGTTTTATCATAATGATAAATATATTCCATTTTATCTTATTTTTTTACAGTTTCAGTGCTTTATAGGCTTATTTTCTAGCCCTTATTCGGCTATATTCCCAATGGCCAAAAAAGTGTGTTTTCTCCAATTTTTTGAGGAAAATTCGCAACCTCAAGTCAAAAAAATCTATGAAAAAAACGTTATAAACCTCGATTTATTCAGTACAATCGGTCTGGGGACGAATCTTTCGTACTTTTTGGTATTGCCGGTTTGCTGAATAAAACTAAACTGTTTATCGTTCAGAATATTCGGATATTCTTTACTTGTTGTTAACGGTCGGAGTGCATACTGCTTTTTGAAGCTATGATAACGTCATTCCCCTCGTCTTAATTTGTCTCCTCGCTTGAGTAATAATAATGCGTGCCGCATGTGTATTTGTGGACAACGTCGCCTATATCAGAGTTTATTCTGGACTCAGTGACAGGTGGGCTAGTGAAGAAATGTAATAAAGTACTGCCCTCGATTTCAGTCTTTCTTTCGGACATAACTGCTTCGTTTTCGTGTAGAAAGTCCAGATAATCACATTTGTTAACAAAATGTTTTTCACTTTCGTTTTCGACTCGCGCGAGAGACTATGTGATTTTGATATATAAATTAACCAATCAAATCGCGTAAAAACCTTCACACCAGATGCTGTATCTGGGGGGACGTCACACTCGGAACACCTCGGCTATTTCTATCGAAATAAGACCTATATTCCGAACTCTGACGGAATACGGCGAGTAGTTACGATTGGGGGACGTCACTACTGGAAATAAATTTGCAGTCTCCAAGCAACAAGTAGCGACTCTCTTTCGCGACCGTGAAACGAAAACAAGACATCCCGATTTGAATTTAGATTAAATTATCTATTTAGGGAGGGGATTTGTGCAGAAGCATTGCCTTAGGATGGAATTCTGTCTGATTTGTATGCGTGCATCCCGCAAAGGCGCATGCCGCCGTCTGCATGTTGACACGACTGGTTCCCGAATTATTTTTTTTGTTAACTCCAGTACAGCGCAAACGGGAACCAACTTGTGATTACATAATGCGGATGTTCTCCGCGGGGGAACCATACCAAAACAGGCCAATCGTGGACCACAGCATGCTAAAGGGGGTTTGTGTGTGTAGAGAACTAACAGATAATCTAACGCAGGGAGGAAAATATAGGTCACTAAAAAAAATGCCGTAGCAGAAACGGTAAAACGGTAGAAACGTCCATTGAATCGGTAGAACGGTAGACCACCTCTGAAAACGGTAGAATTCACCTACCGTCGGTAGTTATCACATGTATGATTAAATTATTATTAATTATTAATTAATTATTATAAAATAACTGATCATCATACAATGACATCATGAATATTAATTAGTTTAATTGTTATAATAACAGATAGACAAAGGAATTTTTGGCCTTGGCAGAAACTGTTAATTCATATCTATATTATGTCATAATTAGGAAGCAGAGCAGACTATGATCAGACGGCTCCTACAGGAGCCATCTGATCATGGTCTACTCTGTTTGCATAGGTGTAGAAAGGCATATATATGGAGTAACGGGTAAACCCATTACTCCATATATATACGTATTTCTACCCTGTTGCAAACAGTAAATCCATTTCAGACAGCCGCTGTGGCTGCTATTGGTTCTGGGCCTGCTCTGTGTCCTTCTAATTGTTACAGATCTGAATCTCTTTTGCAATTGAAATAGTCATTTTAGAATGTAAAGAAACAGATTTTTCAAATTCCATTAGCAAACAGAGCAGACCCTGATCACAAGTCTCCTATAGGAGCCGTCTGATCTGGGTCTAACTGTGTTTGCAGATGTGTGAAAAGGCGTCTATATGAAAGAAAGGGTCAAATCAATTAATATACGTAATATAAGCCTATTCTTTCATAAAGATTCATGAAATAACTGTAAATAAGAATTACAACGCAAAACATGCATCATAGATAGTAACAATGATGATGTAAGAGAAATGATCTGATGTTTAAAATCATGTCTCAGCCTGATATCCTTTACCTGATAGGGATGCCTTTTCATGCCTTTACAAACAGGGTATATTCCCAGCTAAGATGGCTCCTGAAGAAGCTGTCTGATCATGGTCGCTGGTCTGTTTGTTTATGGAATCATATAAATTTGATTCTTCAGTTTCTGCCATGGCCAAAAATTCCTTTGTTCATATTATGCCATAATAAAAATTCAGCTAATTTGTAATCATGATGTCATTATTTCATGAAAGTATGAAACAGAAGGAAAAAGTCCGAAATTATTTGTAAATCAGGCAAGTATACATGTACATTTCATAGCATCATTTGCAAACAGAGAAGACCCAGATCAGATGGACTTATAGCCAACTGACCTAGCTGGGTCAGCTCTGTTTGCTTATGAAATTATAATAGATTTAACTACTTTATAGTTTTAACCAATACCAAAACCCCTGTGTACATATGCCAATTTGAAAATTAACTTAATGAATATTCATGATATCTTTATTTCTTACATGAATATGCAACATGGAAAGAGTTAACTTAATGTAGGTGCTTTTTTTTTATTTTCAGACTGAATAATGGCCTTTCTTCTTATTGTCCAAGTGCCATATGATCGACAGAATGAGAACAAATTGGAGCAGGAGATTACAAAACTTGTAAGAGATGATACAGTTGAGATAGATACTGGTGATAAAGAGCAGGATGCCAAATCAGGTTAGATTCATTTATTATTCCTACAAAATAGTGAAATAGACATTAGAAGTGCAGTGAAGTTTCACAAGTGTGAGAAGTAACCCTTTACTCCATGAATATTCATGTAAAAAAAATGACATCATGAATATTAGTAAGATTATGTTTTGATAATAACACATAAACACAGGAATGTTTGGGCATGGCAGAAATTGCAGAATCATATCTATATTGTTTCATATGCAAACAGAGCAGATCCTGATCAGACTGCTCCTATAGGAGCCATCTGATCAGGGTCTTCTCTGTTTGCAAGTACGTAGAAAGGTGTATTTATGGAGTAAAGGCTTAATCAGAGACTTGGAGACACTATATTTGATAATTTTAGTGATGCTTTCTCCTTCACTTCCCATTATGCTTTGCTTATAGTGGAAATTTGCTTAATTAACATTTAAAGATTTTTATGCCCCCTCCTTTAGGCAATGGGGGCATTAATTTTTTTACCCATGTTTGTCCGAACGTACATCCGAAATTTTCGTCAAGGAATTCTTGACTTCTGTAAGCTTAAGGATATGATATTTAGTCTGAAGCATAATCATAGTGAGTTGTACGGTTTCTCCCCTTTTCAGGTCTGTCGTTCATCTACTGCCTGTTTGCCAGCACTTTGAATTTGGGTGATTGTTTAATGACAAAATTTTCGTCTAGGATTTCTTGGCTTGTGTCAGCTGGAATGATTTGATATTTGGTCTGAAGTATAATCATAGTGAGTTGTATAGTGTCTCCTATTTTCAGGTCTGTCATTCATCTACTTCCTTTTTGCCGACACTTTGACTGAATTTTGGTGATTGTTTAATGACAAAAAATTGTCAAAGATTTCTGTTTAATGACAAAAAATTGTCAAAGATTTCTTTGCTTGTGTAAGCTGGAATGATTTGATATTTAGTCTGAAGCATAATCATAGTGAGTTGTACAGTGTCTCCCCTTTTCAGGTCTGTCATTCATCTACTTCTTTATGCTGACACTTTGACTGAATTTTGGTGATTGTTTAATGACAAAAACATTTGTCAAAGATTTCTTTGCTTGTGTAAGCTGGAATGATTTTATATATGGTCTGAAGCATTATCATAGTGAGTTGTACAGTGTCTCCCTTTTCAGGTCTGTCGTTTATCTACTTCCTGTATGCCACCACTTTGAATTTTGGTGATTGTTTAATGACAAATATTTTCGCCAAAGATTTCTTAGCTTGTGTAAGCTGGAATGATTTTATATATGGTCTGAAGCATTATCATAGTGAGTTGTACAGTATCTCCCCTTTTCAGGTCTGTCGTTCATCTACATGTACTTCCTGGGTCCATGCTTATAAAGCTTTTAGTTGAGTCTGAGTTTCGTTCTCAAGCTTTTGATTGGTTAGATTTGAGTTCTCAAGCTTTTGATTGGTCAGATTTGAGCCAGAGGCTCAAATCTGACCAATCAAAAGCTTGAGAACGTACTCAGACTCAACTAAAAGTTTTATAAGCATGGACCCTGTTTGCCGACACTTTGATTGAATTCTGGCGATTTTGGTGATTGTTTAACAGAGCATGCTCTTTATTGTGTTATCCTTGGTATAGAAAGCATGCCATGGTTTTTCACTATGCATCATTTTACGAATTATTATTTATTATGATGTGATACATGCTTGTGAACCATATTATGTTTTCTATTTGCCGAAATAAATCTATCTATCTAACCACACAGGCCAGCTTCCTGATATTTTGCACAGAGCATGAGTATGGAGAAACTTAATTTTTGAATAGAGATCATATTAATTGATAGAAATAAATCTGCATGAGGCATACATGCAAACCTTAAGTCAATAAATTTTATGCAGTTTAGAAAAAACCTGGCGGAGGCACATTTTCTTTTATTTATTTTTATTGTTTAGGTGAGAAAGAAGAAACTGGAAGTGACAAAGGAGACATAGATTCAGGTCAACCAAGTCCTAAAGATGACGACTCAAGTCCAAGCAACGAAAATCAGGACAAGTCAGGTAATACTCAGGACAGATCACAAGTCAAATTATATTCAGGACAAGTCCACAAGTCAGGTAGTGCTCAGATCCACAAGTCAGGTGATAAGGACAGGTAAACAAGTATGGTAATATTCAGTGTAGGTCCACACATCAGGTAATACTTCAGGATAGGCCCACACGTCTGGTGATACTCAGGATAGACCTACCAGTCAGGTAAAACTCCGGACAGGCCCAAGTAACTGATAAGTCCAGGACATTTGTCAGGAAAATTCATTACAGACTGACAATTCATTTAATACTTAGGACTAGTTTACAAGTCATGCAATACCAAAGACAAAGACAGCCCAAATTGAAGACATGCCATGACTTGTTTCAGTGCTTCTTTTCTTGTTATTTTTATTGCAAACACTGTCAAGTTATGAATTCTTCTGTGATTGAAATTGTTGCCTATTTAGATAAAATGGATTGCTCATGTCTACATTTATTACAGATGAAAAGGAAAGACAAACTGATGAGAGCAATGGAAGCACTCAGGAAGAAAATAATACAGAAACAGCTACTGATAAGCAAGATGAAGAGAAACAGACAGAAAACAACACAGAAGATATTACAAAATCATCAGAAGACAATGTAAATAAGCCAGTCGATGATGTTGATAAACAAATGGATACAGAGGCTAAGCCAGCAGAAAATGAAACAAAGGCCAGTATTAACAGTGCAGAAAATCTTGACAATAATGATGATAAAACTGAAAGTGTAGACAAACTTGCTGATGAAAGTAAGGAACCTGTAAGTGAAACAACCTCAGAAGAAAAGGACAAAGAAGAAGAGCCAGATGTTGAGGAATCAAATTTAGAAAAGGATGAAAATGATGACAATGAGGCTGATGATCCTGCAGACTCGGATACAAAGGATGTTGATGAAGACAAAGACCATGTTTTAACCCCCCTGCTGCCAGCATTACCTCTCTACAAAGCAAGTATATCTTAACACATTATCTCCTAGTGACGCATTTTTGCGCATCTATAGAAGTCACTTTATGAAACCATTGTGATAAACAGAGCATTTGCTCCTATAGGAGCAAATGCTCTATTTATCACAATGGTTTCAAACTACAAAATTCTAAATTTTTCCTTTCCTCTAGTTAATGCTCCTTTTCGGTAGATACATTCAAAGAGGTTGGGTCTAAAAATAGCCTAGGAGAGAATGAGTTAACTCTTTCCTTCATATAAATGCATTTTCACGCCTTTGCAAACAGCGTAGACCTCAATCAGATGGCTCCTGTATGAGTCATCTGATCAGGGTCTGCTCTGTTTGCTTATAAATTATAATAGATGTGTTTCTGCAGTTTCTACCAATAACTCACATTCATGTGTAAATATGCCATTATAAAAAATTAAGCCAATAAATATTCGTGATGTCATCATTTCTTGCATTAATATTCAACAGGGAAAGGGTTAAATGAAAGAAGTTCATAAGGCTGTGCTCACTAATAGCGAAATAGTTACATGTATTTGGCATTTAGAAAAAAGATGTCCCTTTTGTATTAACCCTTTCTCTATTCTATGTTTATTCGAGATTTCAATACCTACTGCATATTCATGGATAAAATAGTTATTATGAAATATTGAAGTTTGAACATTGTAGCCATTTTAGAAAGTAAAGTAACAGATTTATCAAATTCTATGAGCAAACAGAGCAGACCCTGATCTGGGTCTACTCTGTTTGCAAATGCGTGAAAACACATTTATATGAGGGAAAGGGTTAAACTATTAACCCATTACTCCATGAATATGCCTTGTCAAACAGGGTCTGTTTTGCTTTGGAATAAAATATGATTACATAGTTTCTGCCATAGCCAAAACTTCCTGTGTCCATAATTATGCCATTAAAAAATCATGCAGATACTACTCACAATATCGTTATTTTTTTCGCAAGTATTACTAATTACCATTACTAATTGCTAAGAGTGTATTAGTTAAGAATGCTATGGTTTAAATACTTGAGTAACTGCATAATGTTTTAAAGAAAAAACATGTAACTTAACCAGTAGGTTTTTAATTCTGGAGCGGCTGGCTTAGAGTAAAATTCTAGGTGGTGAATTTGTGATATAACCTATAAGAAATAGTTTGCTTTCGATTGAGATTCCAAGTAACTCTGCATTCAGTTAAGATCCTAGATGCTTGAATCTTTAAGAGAATTATTGCAGAGGACAGTTTTTTAGACAATAATTATTGATAATACCTATTGATGATTTGTGGTCAATTTGGTCAAGTTGTTTGCCCTTGAACTTTAAAAGTGCCTTAACCACTGAGTAGACAGTTATACAAAGAATTCTGCCCAAGATTGTGATAAGATTGGCATTTGTCATTATCCCTTTCCCTCATATAAACGTGTTTTCACACATTTACAAACAGAGTAGACCCAGATAAGACGGCTCCTAGAGGAGCCGTCTGATCAGGATCTGCTCTGTTTGCTAATCGAATTTGATAGATCTGTTTCTTTGCATTCATAAATGTCTACAATGTATTACCTTCAATATCTCTTTATAAATAGTGTGTTAATGTATATTCAGTAGGTATTGAAATTTGGCCTTAATACAGAACAGGAAAAGGGTTATATGTAACAAATACTGGTCATGAAACAAGACCTTTGTTTTCTCTAAAATTTACTTGTTTTCAGTTCAACCAATTGTCTGCACTCATTCGAATCACCTCATGGGATTTATTGTTTGGAAAGATAAAGAGAATATTTTACCAAGGTATCCTAATAATTCTGTTATCTGCAGTTTGATTTACTGGTCATATACATTTATATTATATTATCTGATATGTGTTGTTGCCTGTAGCTTGCCGAGGATGTACTGATAAGTCTTGAGGTGGACAACTATGAGGTGGCAGTGCTTGGGAAAAAGAAAGAGAAGTACATACGGGTAGGTTAATACCTGCGAGACCAGTTTGCTCTATATTCATGTAAGAAATAATGACACCATGAACATTTACAAGAAGGATTTTTATAATGTAAACTTTTCAAGGAAATGTTTTGCTTTCCAAAAGCTGTTGAACCAGATCTGTATCGTGTCAAAAGCAAACAGAGTAGACCCTGATCAGTCAGCTCCTATAGGAGCTGTCTGATCTGGGTCTACTCTGTTTGCAAATGCGTGAATAGGCATTTATATGAGGGAAAGGGTTAACTATCTGATGTTGTTGTACAATTAAACCTCCCTGGAGCAATCACCCAAAAAGTTTAATTGTAGATCATTAACCCATTACCTAATAGATACAACTTTTCACACCTTTGCTAACAGAGTAGACCAGATCAGATGGCTTCTTTAGGTGTCGTCTAATCAGTGTCTTCTCTATTTGCTTATGGTTGAATGAGATCACCATGTCCAGAATTATCTGCCCTTGATTTATCAAAAATGCCATATTCAGCAAAATATCATCAGCAGGGCCCTCTCTGACTGAGTCAGTTTTCTAGTTCATGTAAGAAATAATGACTATTAACAACATATAAAGTTAAGAAAATCTTTGGCCATAGCAGAAACTATAGAATCAGATCTATATTATTTCATAAGCAAACAGAGCAGACCACGTGGTCTACTCTGTTTGCAAAGGTATTATAAGGTGTATCTATGAAGTAAAGGGTTAAGATTGAGCTTGAAAGATCAGCTATACAGTATTACCTTCAGCCTTAATAAGCAGCTTGTTTTTATTCCTTGGGAAATTTCATAGTAACAACAATCTGAAATGGAATTTTTAGTGTAAGGAATCTTTATAAACCATTCTTTATTGCAGTTCTCCTTTATTGAGCAAGACAGTTTGCGCTGTGAGACTATTCTTAATAAGCTGAAAGCCCATGGCGTAGGGAGAGAACAAGGGAGCTCTGTGAGGTAGGCTCTATTGCTGGCAATGGGAAGTTGTATAACTGTCTAGTCAGGAAGTCAGCAATGGCATCATTTGAAGCAGTATCAAAAGGTCCATAACAGTATTTACTTAATGTTTGTCATAATTATATTGGAGCAACATTTACACAAATGTATAAATAAATAAAAAATTGAAACCTCATCTAACTAGTGAATTTGCCCAAATGTATGTACAGTAAAACTCTCTATAACGACCACTAAATTGTGTTAATTAATTGGTATTTTGGGCAGGTGGTTGCTTAAAGCAAGGTGAAAGTAAAACAGAATGCTCCTATAGGAGCATTCTGTTTTACTTTCAACTTGCTTTAAGCATCCACCTGCCTTTAACACAAACTACTTGATTTAATTTAGTGGTCGTAATAGAGAGGTTTTACTGTATATGTATTTTAAATTTTAAATTTGAGGGATGTTTCTGCAAGAACTCTATTGTCAATGTGACCTATAAAAAATAAAGGAGTATTTATGGAGTAAAGGGTTAAATGGCACCATTGGATTACTGGTGTATAACAAACTAGTGTATTGTCTCTAAAGAGACTACTAAATGGGTACACATGGGTGTCTTGAGAGGCAGGTAGGTGATAGCTTAACCCTTTACTCCATGAATATTCATGTAAGAAATGATGACATCATGCGTATTAGATTAATTGTTATATTAGTACATGTACATGGACATGGAAATATTTGCCCATGCCAGAAACTGTAGAATCATATCTGTATTATATCATAAGCAAACAGAGCAGACCCTTATCAGATGGCTCCTACAGTAGCTGTGTGATCTTGGTTTACTCTGTTTGCAAAGACATAGAAAGGCGTATTTATGGAGGAAAGAGGGTTAATGCAAAATGAAGTAACACAGAAAGCTCCTACGTGAACTTTCTGTTTTACTTTAATCCTGCATTGAACAACCACTTGTCTAAAAGATCCAAATTAGTATTCTTTTGAATGTCATTTTAGAGAGGTTTTACTGCATTTTTCTTTTTTTTCCTATTTACTTAACTCTTATATGAAATTATGCTACCTATCTGTTTCCAGTGTATTCCCGGCCAGTCTTCATGAAAGCACAGAGTCTGTTACTCAGTCTTCCCCTACGAAAACACAGGAGCTAAGGCAAGTACTACAGACTTAGGTAGCAGAGTCTTACATATAAACATGGTTGAGCCACTTTGATTAACAGCTCAAAGCGACTAAGTAGTGAAACAGCTGGATTGATGAACCAGCTCTTAGTAATCATCAACCAATATGTTCTTACATATATGCAGTTAACCTTTTTACCTGATGAATATTCTTGTAAGAATTAATGACAACACAAATATTATTTACTTGAGTTCTGATAATGGTTCATGAACACCAGTTATTTTCGCAAATGCAGGAACTGTAGAATCAGATCTACAATAAAACCCCTCTAATGCAACCACTTAATGATTAAACATGAGTGTCTATAAACAGGTGGTTGCTTAATGCAGGACAAAAGTAATGCAGAAAGCTCCTCTAGGAGCTTTCTGCATTACTTTTGTCCTGCATTAAGCTACCACCTGCATCTAGCACCCAGAATTAAACCTCTTTTAGGTGGTCGCATTAGCAGGGTTTTACTGTATATTGTTTTATAAGCAAGCAGAGCAGATCTTGATCAAAAGGCTCCTGCAGTAGGTCTTCTCTTTTTGCAAAGGCATGAAAAAGGTACTTCCAGGAGTTATATATACACCTTTCTACGCCTTTGCAAACAGATCAGTCGACTCCTAGAGGAGTCGTCAGATCAGGGTCTGCTGTTTGCTTATAAAATAATATAGATATGACTCTACAGTTTTCTGCCATGGCCAACATTTCCTATGTTCTTATACCAGTATAAAAATAAATCTAATTAATAGTCATAATGATGTTATATCTTACATAAATGTTCATGGAATAGAAAAACTTATGAAATAGTAAAAAGCCATCGATTTAAATTTTTTATATAGGCAGGTATGAACAAAGTAAGTAAGAAAGGGGGCCCTTATTATTACACATTCCCATTCATCCATGTCTGCCCAGAATTAAAATAGTGTTTCAAATCCATAACCTTTAAAAGGAATATTTGATTAACTTCAAATATTACTAAAAAACATGTTAGGTTACATTTTTGTTTCAACACACTAATCTTTAGACAAGTTCACTCTTTCAATTTAACATTTATGTGACCAAGTGGGGCTGTCCATGGAGTATTGCAATCTGGTTTAACCCTTCTTCATAAAAATGTGTTGTCACAGAGCTGTCTGATCAGGGTCTGCTCTGTTTGCTAAAGGAATTTTTATAGATCTGTTTCTTTACTTTCTAAAATGGCTACAATTTTCCACCTTCCATATTTTGTTATAACTATGTTGTCCATGGATATTCAGTAGGTATCGAAATTTGGAATAGATACAGAACAGGCAAATGATTCATTCATACCTGAAATAAAAACTGTGTAAGTTGAAGAACTCTTTTTCAATGACTTGACTCTCAAAGAGTGAATGTTGGCCAATGTCAATTGTCAACCAAAATTTGGGAACTCTCTTGGGTATGTGGTAATTATCCTTTCCTTCAGTGTTCCATTAGACATAGGTCCAGATAAGATGTGTATATTAAATCATTTTCAAGAATAACTTCTTTATTTCTCCATCAAACCTTAGGTCACAACATAGGGTTTGGTGGAGAAATGACGATTTTAACCCTTCGCTTGCTGAATTTTAAAATACATTTCTCCTTCTTTACACATGTCCTGTTGTATAATTACATATATCTTCACTGTGTACAAGTATTTCACTGTGCAATCACTGCTGTGGCGTGCACTGGTTGCACAATCAATTTGTAAATAGTGCAGACCCTGATGAGACAGCTCCTGCAGGAGCTGTCTCATCTGGGTCTTCACTATTTACAGGTACGTATATTGACGTGAATAGCAAGCGAAGGGTTAATATTTGAGTACGCGCGGTTATCTGTAACTCTGATTAGTGTGAAAATATGATACTCAGCATAACTCAGCACTGTTTGAAAAAGAATGAAAGCAAAGCATAAAAAAACAAAACCATTGTCCTAATATGTATTAGACCTTTCAGTTTTTGTTTTTTTTCAACCTAGTTCTTATTTATGTATTTTTAAAGAAAGAATGATTAAAATTTGACTTGCTGTATTGAAATGTTTGTTACACTTACACTCAATAACTCAATAACATTTGTTTGTATTTTCTGTTTAGGATTGTCCATATTTCTTATATGTTTTAATTTTCGTTCTTTGTGATAGGAACAGGTATGTAACCTGTTTGCTGTGGATTTTTTTTTTTTTTTTTTTGAAGTTCTCAGTTCTTTACTGTTAATAATAACTTTCTCATAACTTCTTTTGAAGTTTATTCATACCTTCACATGTTTATCTTTATGTCTCAAAGATTCATAGATTACAAAACTATGTGTAATCTATTTTTACTTTAAGCATCAGATTCAAAGCATTATTATTTCTATTTACTAATGCATATAGCCCAACTTCCATCATAACTCTTTACTCCATTGAGACACCATTTGGCAACTTTGCAAACAGAGTAGACCCAGATCAGATGGTTCCAGCAGGATCTGTCTTATCAGTATCTGCTGTATTTGCTTAGGAAATAAAATAGATCTATTTGTACAGTTTCTGCCATTGTAGAACAAATCAGCTGTTTACATGTACATTCATAGCGTTATTATTTCTTACATGAATATTCATGGAGTAATGGGTTATAGTCTTCTGAACATGACTTTTCCAAAGATTCAGACACCATAATAGGATGTTGAGTCTGATTTTAGTTTGGCCTCCATGTTTGTCCGTGGAGGGCCATAGTACTGTAGTTATGGCTGCTAGTACTTGATTTTTTATTGTTAGTCTACAGCATAGTTAACCCTTTCCTTCATATAAATGCCTTTTCATACATCTGCAAACAGAGTAGACCCAGATCAGACAGCTCCTATAGGAGCTGTCTGTTCAGGGTCTGCTCTGTTTGCTAATGGAATTTTGAAGATCTGTTTCTTTACTTTCTAAAATGACTACAATGTTCCACCTTCCATATTTCATTATTACTTTTTGTTTATGAATATTCAGTAGGTATATTAGAATACATATAGAACAGGGAAAGGGTTAGAGACGGGCTGTTTTTTTCTTACACACATACATCCTGAGTGTCAAGCAAGAATTACTCAGTATCTCACCTGATTCCAAAATGTCTTAAAAATTAAATCCAAATTTGCCTGTAGCATGCTATTAAAGGTTAGGCATGCTGTTGGTCTTCCTGATCAGATAGAATGCTAGTTTGATTTGTGCTGTGTTTAATTGTGTTTGTGCTATCATTCAAGTTGCACCAATGCAAAAGATTCTTCAGGATCATGCAAACAGTGTAGACTACTACTGTCAACTTCATAAAGGATATTGCATCTGATAAAGATCAGGACTGTTTGCCAGGCCCCCTGATAAAGTACTGAAGGTTGTGTTATCAGGACCAGGACTGTTTGTCAGGTCCACTGATAAAGTACTGAAGGGCATGTTATCAGGACCAGGACTGTTTGTCAGGTCCACTGATAAAGTACTGAAGGGCATGTTATCAGGACTGGGACTGTTTGTCAGGTCCACTGATAAAGTACTGAAGGACATGTTATCAGGACTGGAACTGTTTGTCAGGTCCCCTAATAAAGTACTGAAGAGTCCTCTGATAAAGTACTGAAGGGCATGTTATCATGACTGGGATTGTTTGTCAGGTCCCCTGATAAAGTACTGAAGAGCACGTTATCAGGACTGGGACTGTTTGTCAAGTTCCCTGATAAAGTACTGAAGGGTCCTCTGATAAAGTACTGAAGGGCACGTTATCAGGACTGGGACTGTTTGTCAGGTCCACTGATAAAGTACTGAAGGGCATGTTATCAGGACTGGAACTGTTTGTCAGGTCCCCTAATAAAGTACTGAAGAGCACGTTATCAGGACTGGGACTGTTTGTCAGGTCCACTGATAAAGTACTGAAGGGCATGTTATCAGGACTGGAACTGTTTGTCAGGTCCCCTAATAAAGTACTGAAGAGCACGTTATCAGGACTGGGACTGTTTGTCAGGTCCACTGATAAAGTACTGAAGGGCATGTTATCAGGACTGGGACTGTTTGTCAGGTCCCCTGATAAAGTACAGAAGGGCATGTTATCAGGACTGGGACTGTTTGTCTGATAAAGTACTGAAGATGTACATGATTGTCAAACGATGTGTATTGTGATCAGTTGTATCTGTAACACTGAGGTTGGTTTAGTCTACACTGTTTGTAGATTGGAGAACATATGTGCTCCTGTGATGTAAATGATATCGTCACCATTTCAACACCATGTAATGTTTGTTTGCAAAAACTTTTCACGTTGCTTTAATTCTAAAATTACATCTATCTTCCATGTCTTTTAAAAAAAAGTTACTTTGCTTATCCCCTTACTGCATGAGTATGCCTTTTAGCACCTTTGTAAACAGAGCAGACCCAGACTGTATGGCTCCTGTAGCTGCAATCTGATTAGGGTCTACTCTGTTTGCTAATGGAATAATATAGATATGATTTTACAGTTTCTGCAGTGGCAAAAGTTTCCTTATTTCATGTGCCATTTTAAACTTTTAATTAATATTAGTGATGTCATTATTTCATACATGGACATGCATGAAGTAAAGGGTTGCAGAAGAAATTTGCCATCCTATGCTAAATTAGACAACTTACTAATTGTGTGAACTATCTAAGGTGTAACCCTTTCCCTGTTAAATATTCTTGAAAGAAATATTGACATCATGAATATTTATTAGTTTGAACTTGCATAATGTAAACTTTTCAACGAAATGTTTTGCTGTGACAAAAACAGCAGAATCAGATCTATACATTGTATATCATGTCAAAAGCAAACAGAGTAGACCCTGATCAGTTGGCTTTGTAGGAGCTATCTAATCTGGGTTTACTCTGTTTGTAAATGCATGAAAATGCATTTACATGAAGGAAAGGGTTAAAAGCTAGAACAACTGTATAAAGTTTTAACGAAAAATAGGTGGCATAGGAGTTTGATCTTGGAGCAGCTGACTTAGAGTAAAGACCTTGGACAAGCAAGGTTCTAGAACAGTGGCTCATTGTTAATAGAAATATAGGTACGGTAGATGACAGATGTTTAAACTCTTAACCTGTAGCAAATAAAGACATTATAGATATTTTTAGCTGATTTTTGTGATGGTATATGAATGTAGGAGTTTTGTTTTGCCATACCAGAAACTGTAGAATCAGATCAATTTAATTACCTGTACATGTATATTGCAAACTGAGCTGACCCTTATCCCTTTCCTCCCTAAATACACAATTTAATTACCTGTACATGTATATTGCAAACTGAGCTGACCCTTATCCCTTTCCTCCATAAATACACTTTTCTTCACCTCTGTAAAAGTCACTTTTTGAAACCATTGTGATAGATAGAGCATTTGCTCCATAGGAGCAAATGCTCTATTTATCACAATGGTTTCTATACTACACATTTCTAAAATGTTGCTTTTCTCTAGTAAATGCTCCTTTTGGTAGATTTGTTAAAAGAGATTGGGTCTTAAAATAGCCTATGAGGGAACGAGTTATCAGACAAGTCTTACAGGATATGGTTCATCTCTGTTTGCAAAGACATAAAAAAGGCATCTGTATTAGGAAAAAGAGGTTAACTCTTAGTGCCCTAGTGATGAATTCATAGTAACCTATACAAACAGTTTGGATACAGATGAGACACCAACTCAGCTTCTGATCTGGATCCAACAGAGCTACAGATAACAATGTGTATCCAAATACTAAAATGATCGTTATTTCTCCACCAAACCCTGCACTGTGACCACTCTGTAGAATCGTCTCTTTGAGTCACAGTATAGGGTATGGTGGAGAAATAAAGGAGCTATTCTTATTTGGAGCTCTGATACAAAATGTTTGACTCTGATAATGGTTTTGAAAAGTTATGAAGAACATTCAGCTTTAAGAATTTGTAGATGACAAAATACGAAGACGGCAATTGTTAGTTTACAAAGAGTTATAGCTATGGTCATTGTTCTAGATTAGTCGACCACGATTTCATTTCTAAAATTGCTGCTAAAAGGTTTTTATATGCTAACATTGGTGAAATGGTTGAGGGAATATAAATTTTATTTATGTGATAATTTCAGTGATGAACAACAACAAGAGGAGAGTCAGTTCAAAAAGTCTATCAAATCCCGTCTAGTCGTGGCTCAGGTAAAAGAATGCACTTTGATGTGGACAAGAGGTTGAAAGAGGATTTTCATAATTGTAGATTAGAGTTCTGATCTATTGAAATCACTTATTTCTCAGTCAAACCTATTTTGTTGAACTCTTGTAGAATCATCTTAGAGGCAGTTCTTATGGTTACCAGCAAGATGTGGTTTGGTAGTGAAGATATTAACCTAAATTTTCTAAATACTCATCTTATCCACAGCTCAGTTTTTTGTTTTCTAAAATTGTCTTCAGTAACAGTTCTCAAATTCTTATTTCTTCAGTTATTTGCATCAGTGTCAAACATGTTTAGAACCTGATGAAACACAACCTTTTACATTGGAAAGGTTATTATGAAATCACTTATAGTGCCGAAAAAGTTAACTATCAATCAGAAAGCATTCTTCGATGAGTGAATTTGCCAAAGGCAGGCAGTCAATTGGAAGGCAACTATGCTTGTATCAACTATTTATTTCAGCCTCATGCTTTAACCCTTTACTCCATAAATAAATAACGCTTTTGCAAGCCGAGTAGATGCAGATCAGATGGCTCCTGTAGGAGCTGTCTGATCACGGTCTGCTCTGTTTGCTCTTGGAATGATATAGATCTGATTCTACAGTTTTTGTCAAAGCAAAATATTCCCTTGAAAAGTTTACATTATAAAAAATCAGGTAATAAATAATAATGAGGTCATTATTTCCCATATGAATATTGAACAGGGATAGGGTTAAGGAATTAACAGAGTTGCCTTTTAATGCCTTTGAAAACAGAGTAGACTCAGATTGTATGGCTGCTGTAGGAGCTGTCTGATCAGGGCCCGTTTTGTTTGCTTAGGAAATAATATAGATATGATTTTTCAGTTTCTGCCATGGCCAATGCTTATTATAAATGAATAGTACAGTAAAATCCCGCTAATGTGACTACCTAAAAGGGGTATAATTCTGGGTGCTAGATGCAGGTGGTAGCTTAATGCAGGGCAAAAGTAATGCAGAAAGCTCCTCGAGGAGCTTTCTGCATTACTTTTGTCCTGCATTAAGCAACCACCTGTTTATAAAGACAGCTACAGTTATTCATTAAGTGGTCACATTAGAGGGGTTCTACTGTATTTCAAATGGTTTTCATTTGAAATTCTATATAAACTTAGTATGTGCATAGCCTGTAAAATACTAAATGTGATATGCTCATAGCCTGTCTGAAGATTGACACTGTAGTACTTCGATGTTTCTCGTATCAAGTTAATCTTTGAATAGTAGTATACTTTGGCCTCAGAATTTTGTCTGCTTCGATTCTAAAAGTATCTGCTCATTCCATTTCTTTTTAAAACCAGTCAGCATGTCAAACATGTTGATCCTGATAAGAGTCAGATTTCCCTGGCGTCCATATTTTCAGTGTCATCTGGGTACAAACTGTTTGTGAATATCATTACTTATTCATCCATTTACACTGTTTGCAAATGTGAATACACTTATTTCCCATATTCATAGAGTATTTACTCACAAGTATTGTGCATTTTATCCCATTACCTCATGGGCTATTTTTTAGATACAACCTATTTGAATAAATCTTCCAAAAAGGAGCATTAACTAGAGAAAAGGAAAGTTTTAGAATTTTGAAGTTTGAAACCATTGTGATAAATAAAGCATTTGTAGGAGCAAATGCTCTATTTATCACAATGGTTTCACAAAGTGACTTTTACAAAGTCGTCAAAAGTCGTCAATATGAGGGAAAGGGTTATATGTACCTCACTAATTAATAGAATCAAATTCTGCAGAGAAATACTTCTTATTAGCACCACTCAACTGTCTACTCTTGTCTCTGTTCTTTCAGAGTGTTCCTCAGGCATAACTTTATTGTGGTATGTTGAATTGTAACGCTTTCCCAGATAGAGACACCTTTTCAAACAGAGTAGACCTAGACCAGAAGGCCCCTGTAGAAGTTGTCTGATTGGGGTTTGCACTGTTTGCTTTTCAGTATTATAGATCTGACTATAATTTTTTGCTATGGTCAAAATTTCCTCGTTCATGATGCAGGTGTAACAGGCTGTTTTTTACCCAGTCAGATTTCCCCCGGGGAAAGAATGGGCCTGCCCATTTTTATGCCCCCAAAGGCGGGCATATAGTAATCGCATTGTCCGTCCTTCCGTCTGTCCGTCTGTCCGTCTGTCCGTCCGTCTGTCCGTCCGTCTGTCCTTCCGTCCCAAATTCGTGTCCGGTCTGTAACTTCTTCATCTATCAATGGATTTCAATATAACTTTACACAAATGTTCACCAGACAGAGACGATGTGTCGCGTTCAACTCCCAGGTCCATGGGTCAAAGGTCAAGGTCACAGGGTACAATTACTTTATCACAAATTTCGTGTCCGGTCTGTAACTTCTTCATCTATCAATGGATTTCAATATAACTTGCCACAAATGTTCACCAGACAGAGACGATGTGTCGCGTTCAACTCCCTGGTCCATGGGTCAAAGGTCAAGGTCACAGGGTACAATTACTTTGTCACAAATTTCGTGTCCGGTCTGTAACTTCTTCATCTATCAATGGATTTCAATATAACTTGCTACAAACGTTCACCACACAAAGACGATGTGTCGCGTTCAACTCCCAGGTCCATGGGTCAAAGGTCAAGGTCACAGGGTACAATTACTTTGTCACAAATTTCGTGTCCGGTCTGTAACTTCTTCATCTATCAATGGATTTCAATATAACTTGGCACAAATGTTTACCACACAAAGACAATGTGTCGCGTTCAACTCCCAGGTCCATGGGTCAAAGGGCAAGGTCACAGGATACAAAAAATTACTTTGTAACAAATTTCGTGTCCGACCTGTAACTTCTTTATCTATCAATGGATTTCAATATAACTTGGCAAATGTTCACCACACAAAGACGATGTGTCGCTTTCAACTCCCAGGTCCATATGTCAAAGGTCAAGGTCACAGGGTACAATTACTTGTTTATCTGTGAATGGATTTCAAAGGAACCTGGCACAAATGTTCACCACACAAAGACGATGTGTCAACTCCCTGGTCCATGGGTCAAAGGTCAAGGTCACAGGGTACAATTTTGGGGGGCATTTGTCACGTGACTGTGACATCTCTTGTTTTCTGTGGGGAAAAAACAGGTTGGCCCATTTCTTCCCCCCCCCCCCCCTAGTTGTATTTTTCTCCCCCCGGGGGTGGGGGGAATGGCCCTGCTAGTCAGTTCTTTCCCCCGGGGACCAGTCCAGTTCTTCCCCAACCCCAATGCCCAATTTTTGTGAATATGTACTAAAGTAAGGAATTATGTTCACTATAATTATATACCAATCTAATGACATGGCCCATTTCTTCTCCTCTTGCATTTCTGACAGGTAAGGATGGGGGAAAACTGGGCCATCCTGTTTCTTTTCCCCTTGCTTTTCTGACAAGTCAGGGTGGGGGAAAAACTGGGCCAGCCCGTTTCTTTTCCCCTTATTTTTCTGACAAGTTAGGGTGTGGTCAAGACTAGGCCAGCCTATTTCTTCTCCACTTTCATTTTTGACAATTTAGGATGGGGGGAAAACTGGGCCAGCCCATTTCTTCTCCACTTGCATTACTGATAAGTTAGTGTGGGGGAAAAACTGAGCCAGCCCATATATATTTTCTTCTCCCCTTGCTTGGCTGACTAGTTATGGTGGGGGAAAAAACTGGGATGGCCTGTTTGTTCTCCCCTTACATGGCTGACAAAGTAAGGGGTGGGGGAAAAACTGGGTGACCCATTTCTTTTCCCCTTGCTTGGCTGACTAGTTACGGTGAGGGAAAAACTGGGGCTGGCCTGTTTTTTCTCCCATTGCATGGCTGATAAAGTAAGGGGGGGACTGGGCTAGCCCATTTCTTCTCCCTTTCCTTGGCTGACAAGTTGGGGTGGGGGAAAACTGGCCCAGCTTGTTTCTTCTCCCCATGCATTCTTCTCCCCTTGCTTGGCTGACTAGTTATGGCGGGGGGAAGAACTGAACTGGCCTGTTTTTTCTCCCTTTGCATGGCTGACAAAGTAAGGGGTAGGGGAAAAACTGGGCCAGCCTGTTTCTTCTCCCCTTGCATGGCTGATTAGTTATGGTGGAGGGAAAAACTGGACAGGCCCGTTTCTTCTCCCCTTGCATGGCTGATAAAGTAAGGGATGGGGGGAAAAACTGGGCCGGCCCATTTCTTCTCCCCTTGCTTGGCTGACTAGTTATGGTGGGGGGAAAAACTAGGCTGGCCTGTTTCTTCTCCCCTTGCATGGCTGACAATGTAAGGGGTGGGGGAAAAAACTGGGCTTGGCTGACAAGTTGGGGTGGGGGGAGAACTGGGCTGGCCTGTTTCTTCTCCCCTTGCGACAGGCTGTTTTTATTTTGTGGCAACAGAAAGTATTATCTGGCTTATCCAACATCCAACTGTTACCAGTTGAGATGATTTGTTAAAGCAATTGGTTAAACAGGCTACATTTTCACTAAACTTTAAGAATACCAATAACAAATACATGTATTCGAAATTCAAAAATATAAAATATCTTTTTTCATTGTAATTGTGAAATGGATATTGATCTATAGCTGTCATTTGTTTCATCTACACCTACTGATTTTCAAGAAAAACACAACTTAACTGTTTGAACTCTAGCATAGAGAATGCATATAATAAACTTAATAATCTATCATATCTTTTTGTTTCTCCTTGATACTCCACATTACCAGTAGTGTAAACCGTCTGATCAGAAGATCAGAAGTTTCAACCCATTCCCCCTGGGGAAAAAATCAACTAAAAGGGGGGTGGGGAGGGGGGAGAATGGGCCAGCCTATTCTTTCCCCTGGGGGAAAAATCAATTAGGGGGAAAAAGAATGGGCTGGCCCATTCTTTCCCCTGGGGAAATAATTGACCAGCCCATTTCTTCTCCCGGGGAAACCTGTATAAAAATTTGAGCAAATCAATGTTCATATATGTACTATTTCTTAATGAATATTCATCAGATAAAGGTTTAATCCAAATATCATTGTATGTTAGTTCAACTTGTGTAAATAAACCACTGGCACAATGTTTAGTTCAATGTGGTTCTGTCTTTTAGGTAGTAGCCTCGGTACGCAGCAATGCCTTGTTTACCTTCGACTACCTGCTACTGCTGATTCTTGCCAGGTGAGAATTTCCTGTTCAAAGACGTAAGACTGTACAAGAGAATGTGGGTACAGTAAAACCCATCTAAACTGGAATTTCAGTGGTGTTATTTTGATATCTATTGACAGCTGGCTGCTTAATGCAGGGTGAAAGTCAGGCAGAAAGCTCCTAGAGGAGCTTTCTGCATGACTTTAACCCAGCATTAAGCTGCCACCTGTCTTAGAGACTGACATTGATTCTAATTTGAATGTCCAGTTTAGAGGGCTTTTATTGTATATGTAAAATTAGGATTAATGATTAAATTCATGAACACAATCTTAGGCTGAAACCAGAATGGTTGAAGCTGGCAAACAAGCAACATATTTGTATGTATTATATTATTGTTTCTGATGACTGATAAATAGTGAAGACCCGGATCAATTTTTTATCTACACAATGGCACATGTCATACTAGATGCATGTATTATATGCATAGTAGGTCTCTGGTTCAGAAGATTTCTTCTATCTTAACCCTTTACTCCATATAAAATATGCCTTTCTACACCTCTGTGAACAGAGTAGACCAAGATCTGTAGGAGCTGTCTGGTCAGGGTCTGCATTGTTTGCTTATGAAATAATATAGATATGATATTTATGATGTCATTGAGTAAAGGGTTAATAATCATTTGATTGAAAACTTCCTCGAACTGTTTAGGATTTAAGAGATCTGTACTGTTACCTAATAAATCATTTACAGTAATTGAAAACCTGAGTATATATTTATAGTATACTACACCCTGTCATTGGAGGATACAGTACTTTCCTGAAATATTCAGCCAGACAAAATTTGGCAAAAAGTGCAGACCCAGACCAAATTGTTTTGGAATGGGCATGCTACTATTTGCTGCTCCATTAATTTCATTTAACCTTTTCCCTGTTGAATATTCACGATAAAAATCTGTAGTTAGAGCTATTATAATTTCATTAGAGAGTAGAGCAGACCCTGATCAGATGGCTCCTACAGGAGCCGTCTTATCTGGGCCTACTCTGTTTTCAAAGGTGTGAAAAAGTATTTTTATGAAGGAAAGGGTTAAAGATTTAGAAATAGTTTTAAGTTTACTGATTCAGCTTTGCAAACCTGTGGAGAGGGGAAAATGGAGTGTCAGAATATTTAGTATTAATATGATTAGACTGGTTTGAATTTGCAAATAAGTTTAAACTTGTTCTTCTAATCATGACCTGACTTATTACCAAAAGCTTGGATACAGAAGAGATGCTGAAATGTCTCATCAGGATCCAGATGTTTGACTCTCATCAGGAGCTTCTCATATTCTTAACCCTTCACTTGCTATTCTTATCAATATACCCACCTGTAAATAGTGAAGACCCAGATGAGACAGCTCCTGCAGGAGCTGTCTCATCAGGGTCTGCACTATTTACAAGTTGATTGTGCAACCAGTGCACTCCACAGCAATGATTGCACAGCAAAATACTTGTACACAGTGAAGATATATGTAATTATACAACAGGGCATGGGTAAAGAACGAGAAATGTATTTTAAAATTCAGCAAGCGAAGGGTTAATCCTTTTCTGTATATCAATGCCTTTTCTTGTCTTTGCAAACAGAGTAGACCATTATCAGACACTTCCTATAGGAGCCGTCTGATCAGGGTCTGCTCTGTTTGCTTATGATATAATATAGATCTGATGCTACAGTTTTTGTCTAAGTCAACAATTTCCTTTTGAATTTTTACCTAATAAGAATGAAGTGAAAAATTCATGAAGTGGTCAGTTCATTCATCAATGTTCATTAGGGAAAGGGTTAAACATTTTAGCGAATCAGTGATGTCAGTATTTACAACAAGATATGGGTTGATTTGATATTTGTTGTCTGTATTGTCACACATATATTTGTTGTAAACAGAAAATGCTTTCTTTCTTTAGTTTGATTGCCTGCCTTGGTCTGGCTGAGAACAGCTCTGTCATACTTGTAGCTAGCATGCTTATCTCCCCTCTCATGGTGAGTCAATTTGTTACTCTATATGATTCTGCTTAGAAGGACTTGTTGTATAGTACCATTTGTTCTCAGTCCTTCATAGACTTGTCTGTTCTCAGATTCTAATATTGATTAGCAGTTATTATTTATCACACTCAGTGTATTTGAGTCGTATTGAGTATTTTATTACATAATTATTCTATAAATATTGAGAACAACTTTCTAACAACTAATTTTCGGAAATATACCCAAATTATTTTAAATACCTGGACCAACAAACTTAGGCAAATAGTATTGACACAGATCAAACTATGTGTACATCTGAAATAGTTAAATCATTCCCTTGTATTGACGCCTTTTGACAGCTCTGTAAAGGTGACTTTTTTAAACCACAATGATGAATATAGCCGGAAAATGCTGTATTTATCACAATGGCTTAAAAACTACACAACTGAAAACTCCTATTTCTATTAAATGGTCCCTTCAAATATATTATTCAAAGAGTCTGGGTCTAAAAATAGCATATGAGGAAATTGGTCTGAAAATAGCCAATGAGGGAAAGGGTTAACTATTTTCTACTCTATTAGTTCAATTTGAATTGATAAAAAATGATGCTGAATTGATGTATGGAGCTTTACACACACGTGGAGGTTGAAGATTGGATATCTTATATTAAGTATAAATACAGAATCGCTTTAAATTAATCCTTTCCTTCATATAAACACCTTTTCACACATTTGAAAACAGAAAAGACCAAGATCAGATGGCTCCTATAGGAACCATCTCATCAAGGTCTGCTCTGTTTGCTAATGGACTTTTTATAATGGTATATGAATGGTATATGAACACAGGAAATATAGAATCAGATAAATATAAGTCCATAAACAAACAGAGCTGGCTATGATCAGATGACTCCTACAGGAAGTCGTCTGAATCTGGGTCTGCTCTATTTGCAAAGGCATCAGAAGGTGTCTATTATGTAAAGTGTTAAGATCCTACATCACCCTGCATATGTTTTTTGTAAACAAATGCATCTGAAATTGACATCAGTTTTGAACTTTTTGCTTTTTGCTTTTGCTAGGGCCCAATATTAGCTGGCACCTTTGGACAAGTGATTAAAATGAAGGAGCTGAGGAACCTTGGAGTGAAGTCAGAGTTGGTTGGATTGTCACTGTGTGTTCTTGTTGGTGTGCAAACTTTTCTTTTTTTTGCTTATAACCTTAAACGCCATAGATATCCGTGTCGGAAATAATGACATTATGACTACAGTAAAACGGCGATAATCCGAGGAGCGATTTTCCGAGTATATGGCCTAATCCGAGGGAATTTGTATGGTCCGGACATGAAATCTATTATTTCAATACAACTATGTACCGTATAATCCGAGTCTCGATAATCCGATTTTTCGAGCACGCTTCTCGGTCCCTTCAATCAATTGCTTCATTAAATTACCTGCCTAATCCGAGCATGCATCGCGGACACTTCGAAGTCAAGTTATCACACCTCCATTGTTGATGTCTCGCGACTCCGTGTGTCCCCAGCAATTAGAGGTGCCACTGTGTTAGTTTGCTACAATGTGTGAATAACGCCGGGTCCAGCAGTATACACGTATGTTGGCAGTAATTGTGAGCGGATAATTGTGTATAATGCATCGATTCTTTACTTATATATAAGTGAGAACGGTAAACACCATTCACAGCCGAGACCGAAGTTTCACTGTAGTTTGCTCCGTTCAACGGACCCTTCACAATAAACCCAAACTTGGTTTCAAACTATTAGACATAGAACAGTTGTAGCTTCTAACCTCATACTTATGGATTTTAGTTTGCCTAGGTTTCCATTCGTCGACATTTCATTTTAGTTTTGGATGTTTAAAAACAATATCGCTTCGCTCCCGTACTGTTTCGTGATAAGAAAAATCAGGGCGAGTTGAATTAATTAATAATCGGAACACTCGGTGTTATTCGTCTGAAATACTCAATAAAGATTGTTTACTCTCGTAATAAGCGTTTGGTTGAACGAGACTTTTCTAAAAATACGCAAACATGTCAATTTATCTTTTATGCATTCTGTAGGCAAACAACACATGTATGTCCATACACTGTACGATATATTTGACACGTTGAATCCACAAAGTATGAATTCATGGATAATCCGAGGGTAGCGGTAATCCGAGCATTTTCTCAGTTCCCGACAGTCCTCGGATTATCGCCATTTTACTGTATTAAATAGCAGAATTTTATAATGTCATCATAAATACAAAAGGTTTTTGCAAAAGAAGAAACTGTAGATTCAGATCTTTAGTATGCCATAGGCAACCAGAGTAGACCCAGATCAGACGGCTCCTGAAGGAGCCATCTGATATGGGTCTACCCTGTTTGAAAAGGTGTTATTCATGCAGTGAAGGGTTAAACATTGTTTTATGCTCCAGCCTCTGGAATGAGAGATAATTATTTATTGAAATTTAAGGTCACTAGCACGACACCTAATCACAGATGCAAGTCAACACTTTCACATCACAACTGTATGGACAGTGCAAACATGCTTTGACCACCTACCAAATGTCATAATAGTACAAGAAATGGAGAGCAACAGCCCATTACTGATTTGATACTTACTTATTATTGACATTTTCTATGTATTAGGGTTGATAGGGACATATGGATAACCCATAAATCCGAAAGCTTATTTCCAATAGGGTCCATATTATTAATAACATATATCAAAAATTAGTTTTTTAACTAATTCAAAAATCATTTAGCACATGGCTTGGAGATCTCGGCCAATCAGATGCCTCAAAAAGTGTCGACTATATCGTTTAGTTCGACGCTTTTTGAAAAAACTAACAAACTGTTCATTTAGTCAATGGTTCCTCTCGACCAATCACCTTAATGCATTTTTGACGTCACACCCTACGCTCTCGCGTGATATTTCCCCCAAAGCATTGTAGCCTTGGTCAGCTGGTTACACTGAACAACTGTAAAACTTAGGTTAAACGACAAAGAAGGTTAAAGGGAAAAGAATTTGCAATTTTGTATACAGGTGACATTTTAATGCAGTACTAAAGTTATGCAGAAAGCTCTTATTTTGAACTTTCTGTATTACTTTTATCCCGCATTCAAGCCATCAAGTTGCCTTTAAAAAGCGGTAGATCTACCACACATAGTGTATTATTCTTTTATTGGTAGTTGTAGATTTACTGTAATCAATGAATAATCAAATTTTTTGAGGAAATTGAGAAAAGAAATTACACACATTTTCAAGTTTTAATGAATGAAAACAATGATTTTCAATCTTGCGCGGAAAGAAAAGATGGAAAATCAGCACGCGTTCGATGACGTCAAATTGATGACGTTTATTTCTTGTTTTTCCTCGAGTCCAAGCCAGTGCTAAATAGGTTAGCCAACGGTTGAGCGCGACTAAACGATACAGTTCTCGGGGGCTACGCCCCCTCGAACTATATCGTTTAGTCGCGCTCAACCGTGGTCTAACCTATTCTTAATTGATTGTTTAATTAGTTAAGAACCAAAGGTTACTAGATAAAAGATGAAGTGGTGCACTAGACTTTGATTGAAAACAGGATTATTAAAAGTATGTCAATTTGCATAAGATTGATCATCGATAAAGATACCACTTAACCATTTCCTCCATAAATACGCCTTTCTACACCTCTGTACTCTGTAGTAGTCACTTCTTGAAACCATTGTGATGAATAGAGCATTTGCTCCATAGGAGCAAATGTTCTATTTATCACAATGGTTTCAATACTATGTAATTCCAACATCTTCCTTTTCTATAGTTAATGCTCCTTTTGGGTAAATTCATTCAAAGAGGTTGGATCTAAAAATAGCCTATGGAGGAATGGGTTAAAAGATCAATAGTACATAAAATCATTACTACTGTCAGTCACTTGTTTATTAAGAAAATGCTTTTTGACTTGAACTTTGAATCTCTGATTATTTTTCATACGCAGTTATAGAAATTATTGTATGTGTGGTTGTATTGGGTTTTTTACATTGCTTTAACAGTAATTTAGCCATAACGCAATATCCAACTAATTATAAGTGGAGGAAGACCACCACATGTTTTTCTGTTAACAGAACAAATTGCATTGTTCTGTCCACAGAAGAACACAAACTATCTCAAGCTAGCTGATAGGCTTCCTCATATGAAAAATCCAAATGCACAGGCCAGGATTCAAACCACAGTGGTCCGGGGTTAAGTGATTGTCAGTCAAAAACATAACCACTCGACCATGGAGGCCGTTATAGCTCTTATAAGCCTACCACATACCGGTACATGCATATGTCAATGGAGGCATCTGTGCTCCATGGACACATACTAAATTGTTATAGAAAGTAAAAGTAGTTCATGGTTGCAATGTGTGCTAAATAGTAACTTTCTGGGAAGAGGCTTTTCTTGAATCTTTTGATTGATAAGTAATATTTGTCTGTAAAAAGTGTTTAGATACCTTTGCTATTAGAGTAGACCAAGATCAGGATCTGCTCTGTTTGCTATTGAATTATAGATACTAGGACGCAAAAGAAACTGTACATGTTTCTTTTTGGATAACTATAGTTTTATCTGTCATAATGTGAAGCACGCCTATCATTCTATCAAGCAATTGATACATCTGGTCAGTATTGAATTAAATGTTACGTAACAGCTTAAAACAAGTCTTTTGCAAGATTTGCCCATGCAATGTCTTGACAAATGTGAAATCCGTCAAATAATCTCTTATTACTTTCTTGCAACTCATAGGAGTAAGAATATCAATACATGGAAGATCCACATCAGATGGCTCTGTAGGTACCATACAATCAGGATCCACTCTGTTTGCTTATGAAATAAGAGTTTCTGCCATAGCTAAAATATCCATTGGTAATTTGCCAGTATAAAAATGTTAACCCTTTCGTCCACAAATACGCCTTTCTACGCCTCTACGTCACTTCTTGAAACCATTGTGATAAATAGAGCATTTGCTTCATAGGAGCAAATGCTCTATTTATCACAATAGTTTCAATACTACACAATTCTAACATTTTCCTTTTCTCTAGTAAATGCTCCTTTTTGGTAGATTTATTCAAAGAGGTTGGGTCTAAAAATAGCCTATGGAGGAAAGGGTTAAGCTAATTGATAGCCATGATGTTATTATTTCTTAGATGAGTACCTCTGAGGTTATGGATTACTATCAAAGCTCCTGTCAAAGTCTTGTTAATACCTGTTAACTCTTTACTCAATGAATATTCAGGCAAAATAGAATGACATCATGCATATTAATTCACTGCAGTTTAGAATGGTACTATGAACGAAATAATTCTGTACTGTGACAGAAACTAAAGAATTAGATCTACATTATATTAACCCATGCCCCCTTAGACTATTTTTAGATCCAACCACTTTGAATAAAACTACCGAAAAGGAGCATTAACTAGAGAAAAGGAAAATGTTTTAATTTTGTAGTTTGAAACCATTGTGATAAATAGAGCATTTGCTCCAATAGGAGCAAATGCTCTATTTATCACAATGGTTTCAATAGGTGATTTTTACAGAGGCGTAGAAAGGCGTATTTATGGAGGAAATGGTTAAAAGAAGACAGAACTGACCCTGATCAGGTGGCTCCCATAGGAACAGTCTGCTCTGGGTCTACCCTGTTTTCAAAGGCAAAGAAAGCATATTTGTTGAATAAGGGTTAAACTTTAAATGTTGAAAATGAGTTTTCTTGCTCCTGCAAACAGTAGACCCAGATCAGAGGACTGCTGGGGAAACCCTTTTATTAGGATCTTTACCTTTTGCCATTGTGAATTCTATAACCCTTTACTCAATGAATATTCTGGCAAGAAATAATGACATCATGCATATCAATTTACTGACATTTTTTTTTATAAATGACCCATTTCATAAAGACAAGGAGCATTCAGATATCACGAATGATTAGGACAACTATTTCTTTGTTAAAGCAGTACAATGTACTGTATATGGTTTAGAATATAAACAGTCAATCAGAAAAATACGTATTTTGGTAACTACACTACAGACCTGTATGCAAAGCTTGAATGTTTTTTTGTACCATGACATGGTATAACAGTCAACACACACATTCTTTTACAGGGTTTGTCTTTGGGTTGATCTCGGGAGGCATAGGACTGAATGGTGCAGTATGGGGGAGCACAGATGAATGGCCAACAGCTGAAATGAAATCAAGGTGAGATTTGCTTATGACATTACTATCTTTGGTATGACCTTTTTTCACCATCCTCGTTTGTTCAGTCCATGTCTCACATCTCAGTGATAAGTTTCCTACAGGTATAAAACAATGTATCATACAGTAAAACCTCTCTATAACGGCCACTAAATTACATCAAGTATTTTGTGTTAAAGGCAGGTGGCTGCTTAAAGCACAGTGAAAGTAAAACAGAATGCTCCTATAGGAGCGTTCTGTTTTACTTTCACCTTGCTTTAAGCAACCACCTGCCCTAAATAACAACTAATTAACACAATTTAGTGGCCGTTATAGAGAGGTTTTACTGTACATCCTTTACAATGTCAGTCACAAATATTAATTTGTGTTGGGAAATTTGAATGTATCATAATATATTCTACTGTACCCCTTTACCCCATGCATATTTATACAGGAATTCATGACATGAATATTCATTTACAGAAATTTTATATATAAAGAACTTTTTGCTGTGGCGGAAACTAAAATTAGCTCTATATTTTATTTCTTAAGCAAACAGAGTACACCGTGATTAGAATGCTTATGCAGGAGTTGTCTGATCAGGGCTACTCTGTTTGCAAAAGTGCCATTCATTGAATGATGACAATAGATTTATTGTCTTACAATATTTAATCTTGTTATATTTTTAGAGGCATGTTGAGAAGTTTATTGGTGGGTGTTCTTATAGCTCTGCCATCTGGAGCTGGTGTGGCAATATCTGTGTTGGGTGGTAATGCTGGATCACTGGTGGGTGTGGCCATCTCTGCCTCCCTCCTCCCACCTGCATGTAATGCTGTAAGTATTTCAGTAAAATTATATTCTCAAAGATACTGTATAAATATATCAGAGCAACAGATAAATGTGCGTACTCAAGATACAGTAGAACCCCTCTAATGCGACCACTTAATGAATCAACATGGGTGTCTTTATAAGCAGGTGGTTGCTTAATGCAGGGCAAAAGTAATGCAGAAAGCTCCTCTAGGAGCTTTCTGCATTACTTTTGTCCTGCATGAAGCTACCACCTGCATCTAGCACCCATAATTATACCTCTTTTAGGTGGTCGCATTAGCGGGATTTTACTGTACAAACATCATCATTTCTCCACCAAGCCCTATGTTGTTACCCCTCTTTAGAATCATCTCTTCGAGACAAATCGAAAGAGGGGTCACAGCATAGAGGTTGTAAAGGTGTGGAATGCCATATCTGTGGAGTAAAAGGTCAATGAGACATAAAGTGTATGGAGTCTGTTATGCTTGTGTTGTTTCTCTTGTTATTTCTGACTTTTTTTCATAGCAATAGGCGCAAACAAATGGTGCTTTATCACGTATACAATAGGGTCCCAAGAAATATGACATTGGAAATAAAGCATGTTGCAGATATTTCTTAAGTCTTTTACCTGATAGACACTTTTAACCTATACCTCATAGGCTATTTTTAGATACAACCTCTTTGCATAAATCTACCGAAAAGGAGTATTAACTAGAGAAAAGGAAACTTTTAGAATTTTGTAGTATGAAACCATTGTGATAAATAGAGTATTTGCTCATATAGGAGCAAATGCACTATTTATCACAATGGTTTCGCAAAGTGACTTTTACAGAGTGGTCAAAAGTCGTCAATATGAGGTAAAGGGTTAAAGGCTTTTGTAAACAGAGAAGAGCCAGATCAGACAGCTCCTGTAGTAAAAGATTGTAGCAGATGATACTTTGAGCAGAGAGATATTTTTATTTTAGTATGTCAAGAGTTAAAGTCTGTAAGGTTGGTAGATTCTGATTAGTTGATCTCACATAGACTGGGCTAGTGATCATGGTTTGTCAATATCAAAATCGGAGGTACAATAGAATTTTTCTATAGTGACTTTTTACTAAATAAAGATGGGTGTCAATAAAGGCATATTGCTTCTTAACCCATTCCCTCATATTGACGCTTTCGACACCTGTAAATATCACTTTTTGAAGCCATTGTGATAAATAGAGCATTTGCTCCATAGGAGCTTTTGACTCCACTCTAAATGTCACTTTTTGAAACCATAGGAGCAAAAATTAATGCTTTATTTATCACAACGGTTTCAAAACTACACAATTCTAAAATTTTATTTTTCTCTTGTAAGTTCTTCTTTTCTGTAGATTTATTCAAACAGGTCTAAAACTAGCATATGAGGGAATTAGTCAGTAATTTAGCTACCACCTGCCTTAAAGACCCCATAATAGTCCTCTTTTGGATGGTAGTGTTAGATAGATTTTACTTTATAACTTGAAATAATTGTAAATTCTGAAGAGACTGAAAACAATAATGCTGGTCTGAGTTTACACTACATTTGTATTTGCAAAGTCCTAAAGGTGATCTTAAACCATGTTTTACTAGTGTGTCAGAAGAATATTGAAAACTAGTCATTGTTAAGACAATAAAAAAATTATGTTTCTTTTCTTTACTTTCTCAGAATAGATTTGCTTTTTTGAATGAATGATATATTTCTGTATAAAAAAACAACATATTTTTTGTAACTCTAGAGTGGGAAGTTAGTCTGCAGGATGATGGAAACTTTCTTTTTATGTAATTGAAAAACAGTTTAACCCAATCCCTCATATTGACGACTTTTGAGACCATTGTGATAAATAGAGCATTTGCAATGGTTTCAAACTACAAAATTCTGAAAAAAAATAATTCTCTAGTTATTGCTCCTTTTTGGTAGATTTATTCAAAGAGGTTGTATCTAGAAATAGCCTATGAGGTAATGGTTTAACACAGTGCAATAGTTGAGAATATCCAAAATGAGATCTGGTTAACCCTTTATCTCATAGTTAAACCTTTTGGCACCTTTGCAAACTGTAGATTCAGATCAGACATGAGTTTTCATGAGATAAACTAAAAGGTTACAAGAAATTGATGAAAGATTGACGAAACTATATTGTATTGATTGACTGTTTGTACATGTATTGTCATAACTGTTATGTTCCAGGGAATGTTATGGGCTTACGCGTTCCTGGCAGCAATATCTCCACCTACCCTAGTAGAAAGTGCAGTTACCATAGCTACAACAATACCTGCAACGAAAACCACAGAAAATTTTACAGTACTGGTGAGCTTTCTGAAAATATTTTGTTTTAACCATTTACTTCATGAATATTCAAGGCAAAAAGAATGACCAGGAATATTAATTAGCTTAATTTTTAATCCCCCGCAGCGGAGCAGAAGAAATGGCCTTTATCTGTCTGTCTGTCCGTAACAATTTTGTGACCGCCTCATGTCTCCTATACCCCTGGAAGGATTTTCATGAAACTTTCCTCAAATGTTTACCAAGTTGAGACGATGTGTAGAACACATGTGGCAGTCATGTCGGCTCCAGGTCAAGGTCACATTTTAAGGTCAAGTGTTTTAACCTTCAATTTCCATTACATTTTCGTGTCCGCTCCATATCTTTTAAGCCCTTTGAAGGATTTTCATAAACCTTGAACCAAATGTTAGATAGATTGAGACGATGTGCAGAACACTTGTGGCAGTCATGTCTGCTCATAATCAAGGTCACATTTGAAGGTCAAGTGTTCTAACCTTCAATTTCCATTATATTTTCGTTTGGGCGTCATATTTTCTTCACAACTGCAAGTTTGAGTCAAATGTCAACCATATTGAAATGTCGACAAAAGCAGCGTAATTTCCATTAGAGGCAAAAATCATTATTGGTAATTAACAATTGAGATATAATTACATGTTGTCAAATTAAATAATTATTACACACATTGTATCACCTTAACCCTTACAGTACGGGACACAAGTCCCTAATGTTCTTTGCAAACAGTTTAGACCCAGATCATCAGGGTCTTCACTGTTTGCCATGTTATACTTTTCTTTAAAAAATCCCTTAATATTCACCATAACCTTGACCTGTTTGAATATTGGAACAGTCCATTTGAGAATTCAGCATTGTAAGAGATAAGGTCAATGTCTTAATATAGGCAGCGGCGGGGGATATAGCTGTCCTTGGGACTGCCTTGTTATAATAGCATATGAACACTGGATGTTTGGCCTTGACAGAAACTGCAGAATAAGATCTATAATATAAATCCATAAGCAAATAAGACCTTGATTTGTCCTTATAAGACTATATACTTGCTGTAATACTTCCTTTAGTGGTTACCAGCATTTGAACACTTGACAGCATTTATTAGTCCCCCACCGGTTACCGGTTGGGGGACTATAGGTTTGCTCGATTCCGTCCGTCCGTCCGTCCGTCTGTCCGTCTGTCCGTCCGTCCGTCTGTCACACTTCGTGTCCGGGCCATATCTCCTACAAAGTTATGCCAAATTCATTATAACTTCACACATTGAAGGAGCATGATGAGGGCTAGTGTCATGCACAAGGGCCATAAATCTAGCATCAATATTTTTGGAGTTATTCCCCTTTTACATATTTTTTTGTCCGGACAATAACTCTTTATCTACTAGTTCAATTGATTTGAAACTTCACATATGGAACAATCATGATGAGGGGTAGTGTCATACACAAGGGCCATAATTCTAGCATCAATATTTTTGGAGTTATTCCCCTTTTTCATATTTTCTTGTCAGTCCATCTGTCACACTTCGTGTCCAGGCCATATCTCCTACAAAGTTAGGCCAAATTCATTATTACTTCAAACATTGAAGGAGCATGATGAGGGCTAGTGTCATGCACAAGGGCCATAAATCTAGCATCAATATTTTTGGAGTTATTCCCCTTTTACATATTTTTTTGTCCGGACAATAACTCTTTATCTACTGGTTCAATTGATTTGAAACTTCACATATGGAACAATCATGATGAGGAGTAGTGTCATACACAAGGGTCATAACTCTAGCATCGATATTTTTGGAGTTATTCCCCTTTTTCATATTTTCTTGTCAGTCTGTCTGTCACGCTTCGTGTCCGGGCAATATCTCCTATAAAGTTAGGCCAAATTCATTATAACTTCACACATTGAAGAAGCATGATCAGGAGTAGTGTCATGCACAAGGGCCATAACTCTAGCATCAATATTTTTGGAGTTATTCCCCTTTTTCATATTTTTTGTCCGGACAATAACTCTTTATCTACTGGTTCAATTGATTTGAAACTTCACATATGGAACAAGCATGATGAGGGGTAATGTCATGCACAAGGGCCATAACTCTAGCATCTATATTTTTGGAGTTATTCCCATTTTCATATTTTCTTGTCCAGTTAATAACTCTTTATGTACTGGTTCAATTGATTTGAAACTTCTCATATGAAACAAGCATGGTGAGGTGTAGTGTCATGCACAAGGGCAATAACTCTAGCATCAATATTTTTGGAGTTACTCCCCTTTTTCATATTTTCTTGTCGGGACAATAACTTTTTATTTACTGATTTAATGTATGAAAGTAGGTACTAATACCATTCAGGTGGTCATGTATATACCATGGTCAACCACACCATGGGTGGGTGGGGTGGGGAGAGCGGAGGGTTTTTTTTCAGTCCGGTGGGGGACTCATGTCTTGCATAGCAATACAACATGACCTTGTTTTTATATGTACTGAATTTTACAGGGGAACACTACTACATCCACTCCCTCAGTAATGACTTCAGCATCACAACTAGCTTTGGGCAGCTCTGTGCCTGAGAGTTGTCTCCCTTTAGCTAACAATGCCTATAGACAGATGTACAGCTGTAACGTTGCTTCTGATGCAGCTCTACTGGGTCTCATCAGTCTTCTGTTAACCCTGCTTAACATCACCTGCATCCTCATAATGGGAATCCTAGTGTTAAAGGTAGGAAAATACAACAGGAAAGACATTTATAACAAAGTATTGTTTATCAACACTTGTACAGCCATGTTGTGAAAACTGGCGTTTAACCCTTACCTCCATAAATACGCCTTTCTACGCCTCTGTAATAGTCACTTCTTGAAACCATTGTGATAGATATAGCATTTGCTCCTATAGGAGCAAATGCTCTATTTATCACAATGGTTTTAAACTACAAAATTCTAAAAAAAAAATCCTTTTCTCTAGTTAATGCTCCTTTTCGGTAGATTTATTCAAGAGGTTGTGTCTAAAAATAGCCTATGAGGAATTGGTTAAGATGATGCAGTAGAGTGTTTGACTAGGATTTTCAAGGTCTTAGTTTGATTGCCACACCCAACAAGTATATATAAAAGTAAGAGAAACCCAGTTACATTTAGCGCCCAATGTGGGACTGTGACTGTAATTGCAAAAAGTTCTCTGTATCCATAAATATTCAAGATAAATTTCAGCTTGAAGGGGGAATATGTGACAGGACTCAATTCAGCATTATTTTCAACCTGCTGTCACAAATGTTTCTAGATACATGTATGTGTAGTGATACATTTTAGACAGTTATGTATTGTCCCAAAGTTCGAGTTATTTGAGTTCGAGATAATCGTGAAGTTCAACTGTATTTGCAATGTTAACTGTACAGGGTCCATGCTTATAAAGCTTTTAGTTGAGTCTGAGTTACTTTTAATTTTTGAATTAATAAGTCTTTGCTGGATTAACCCTTTCCCTGTTCTGTGTTTATTACGAATTTCAATACCTACTGAATATTCATGGACAAAATAGTTATAATGAAACATGGAAGGTGGAACATTGTAGCCATTTTAGAAAGTAAAGACACATATCTTTGAAATTCTATTAGCAAACAGAGTAGACCCTGATCAGACGGCTCCTCTAGGAGCCGTCTGATCTGGGTCTACTCTGTTTGCAAATGCGTGAAAACACGTTTATATGAGGGAATGGATTAACACCTTGTGAATTAGATTAAAGTATGGTATATGATACGGTAAAATATCTTGATCTTGAGTTTCATTACCTTTTTAGCTCACCAGAGCGCAAAGTGCTCAGGGTGAGCTTTTGTGATCGCCTGATGTCCGTCGGCGTACGTCGTCAACAATTTGAACCTTTAAAAATCTTCTCCTCTGAATCTACAGGGTTCTCAGCTTTCATCTTTGGCACATAGCATCATCTGTAGGTCCTCTACAAAAGTTATATAAATTATGTCCCTGGGGTCAAAATTGGCCCGCCCCAGGGGTACATTTTGTTTTATAGGAACATACAGTGAAAACTTTGAAAATCTTCTTCTCTGAAACTGGAAGGTTCTTAGCTCTCATATTTGGCATATAGCATCATGTTTAGGTCCTCTACAAAAGTGATATAAATTCTGCCCTATCGGTCAAAATTGGCCCTTCCCCAGGGCCGGCTAGTTTTCTATAGAAACATATAGTGAAAACTTTGAAAATCTTCTCCTCTGATTGTCTGGTGAGCGCTTCAGGGCCACTCCGGCCCTCTTGTTTATCAGTTTAGATTCACTTTGATTCACAATTGAGAATTTACTATATAAACAGTCTTTTCCCAAAACATGTAATTCATCTGAGGGATGACTTTATTTCTAAATCCATCTGTGATATTTGTAATGATGATAAGTGTTGCAGTGATACACGTTATGTTCAAAGCTGCTAAAGGGGCTGGTGATATATTGACAGATTTTCTATTGGTGTGCATTCTTTTTTCAGATAAAGGAGGTGGCTCCTCGCACAGCGGGCTCTATGTCCTCTGTGGATAACTTCTGGGTTGAGGATGTACAGGTATAGCTTTATAGTAAAATTAGTGCCTGTTAGTAAATTTAATTACCTTTAAGTATTATAAGTTTAACTATTTTCAACATTTCCCTTATGATTCAGGTAAGCAAGGGAATGGATTTAAATCTTAATAAGTTCCATCACATGTTAACACAAGGGAAGCTATGGATTAATTTCTATTCATCTGTCCATCTTATATCTTATACTTTTTATCTTCCTTTTTTATGATATTTGGGAAACATCTTATTCTAAGTTTCTTACTCCATGAATATTTATGTAAGAAATAATGACATTATGCATACTAATTAGATTAATTTTTATAATGGCACATGGACATAGGAATTTTTAGCCATGGCAGATATTGTAGAAATATATCTGTATTATTTCATAAGCAAACAGAGTGGGCCCACATTAGGCGGCTCCTACAGGAGCCAACTAATCTGGGTCCACTCTGTTTGCAATGGATGTAGAAAGAGCTAACTTGGTATTTGCATTAAATATGATAGGGTGATAATGCCTGTCAGTTTGTGTTCTATATAATGTTGTAGCTTTGCAAAATGGTAAGATTGTAGAAACATTTTGGTATAATTTGGATTCTGTTGAAGATGTCCATGCTAAGAGGGTAATACAGTAATACCCCTCTAAGCCAGATATTAAATTTAGCATAACTAATTAATTATCAATCTTGAAGACAGGTGGCAGCTTAATGCAAGATGAAATTCATGCAGAAAGCTCCTCTAGGAGTTATCTGCATGCCTTTCAACCTGCATTAAGCTGCCACCTGCCTAAAAGTATCTAACTTTTTCCATACTAAAATTCTGGTTTAGAGAGGTTTGCATTATTGAGATATTAATTTTTATTTTTTAATGATTTACCTTTTTAACTAAAATGTTAGTTGCTTTAAAAGTAAATTTGATCAACTGCCAATGAATTTGCTGGACTATTGTAAAATATACTTTCCAGGAAAGATAAGCATGTCTTCATTATCACATTTTCAAAGACTTGCCTCCCTTGTTAAATATTTATGCATTTCTGTGCTTAAAATATTTTGTTAGTGACATTTTGTACTTAATTTCATTCATGGGTGCTAATTTCTGTAACAGGTCTACCAACTGGCAATACCTGTTACCTAGTTGCAATACTTATAATCCTTCTAATGTGTGAAACATGTGTTCTTGAATTTACAAACACTGTAGATCCAAATCAGAGGATTCCTAAAGAGAGAGCCCTCTGATCCTGTCTTCATTCAAAATCCTTTAGCCGATTTAATTCGTTCATACAGACTAGACTGTATACTTTAAAACTGAGCGGCCAAGCCTTGAATATTTAGCATTGAAAGGGTTAATTGTATTGTTTGTCAAAGGAATATTGGAAATTTCAATATGTATTACCAACTGTAGGTGGCCAGAACTTACTACCAAACATCAAAGGGAAAGGACTCTAACACACTGGGCAAAGAGTTCCTACAGGAATGGCAGAAGATAAAGGAAAAAGAAAAGCTTGAAAAGAAAGGAAAGCAAAAGTTAGAAGACATTGACGAGGAAGATGAGGAGGAGGAGGATGAAGACACAGCATCCCTGAGTGGTCAGATAGAGACCATCAACATTGTGAAATATATATCTGTAGGTACTCAGTTTGTCTGCTGTTTTCTGTTTTGTAGTAGTGTGATGTTGCCTTTTGCCAGAACTGCTTTACTTATTTGATAGGTTCGAGACAAAATTGCCAGAAAAGTATTATTAAAACAATATGGTGTCAGAACATTAGAACATGATGAAACATTTAGACTCTGGTACACATTATTTTACTGAAAACAAACCACTTCCTCAATTTTTATCAGTCTGCCTTTTTCTTGGTGGAAGTTTATTGGCATTTCCTTTAAGCCTTTACTCCATGAATATGCTTTTCTATGCCTTTGCAAACAGAGTAGACCCAGATCAGATGGCTCTTATAGGAGCTGTCTGATCTGGGTCTGCTCTGTTTGCTTATGAAATGATAAAGGTATGATTCTACTCTTTCTGCTATGGCCAGAAATTCTTGCGGTCATATGGAATTATAAAAATTAATCTAATTGATATTGATGATATCATTTTTTCTTACATAAACATTCATGGAATAAAGGAATAAGAAAACAATTTGTAATTAGGACCTACTCATGGTGGCACACAGGTTTTAACCTTGGTCATAACTCTTTAGTGTTAGGAACCCAACATAATATCAACAGATAGAGTAATGACATGATAAAACTTCATCATGATAAAATTCTGACAGAACAAAACAGAAAAACATGATTTTGACAAACAACAAAATGATCACTGATCTGAGTACTTATGCCATGCCACTGTGCTACCTCTCTGATATGACCGAAGCACCTCCTGGCCTGTTGACAATTGTTCTGCTTAACCCTTTCCCTCATATAAAGGCTTTTTCACACCTTTGCAAAAACTGTAGATCAGATGGAAAAATTTACCCATTTCCTTCATATAAATGCCTTTTCATGCATTTGCAAACAAAGTGGTCCCAGATTGAAGCCGTCTGATCAGGGTCTGCTCTGTTTTCTAATGGAATTTGATAGATTTCTTTCTTTACTTTCTAAAATGGCTACAATTTGTTAGCCTCCATATTTCATTATAACATTTTTCTCCATGAATATTCAGTAGGTATTGAAATTTGGAATAAACATAGAACAGGAAAAGGGTTTATCTTAGAGAAGAAATTGAAGGAATATCCTTTCTGAAAGTTAAAGTAGTTGACATTGCAGATGAAAATGTTTTGGCACCAAAGGTTTTATGGCTAAGAGCACATATCGGTCAGTTTGTCAGTCTGTCTGTTCCTAGCTCTGTCCAGAATGCATTAATAAACTCCTTAGTGACTTTGTAATGGAAAGCAATCAGCATTAGCATATGCTTGTGGTACAATTAAACCGTTTGTAATATTTAGAGTTAAAAAGAGTCCCTTTCTGAGGAAGAACAATAACCCAGTTCTATATTGTGCCCTTTGAAACATGTTTTATAGGAGTCTCATAATTATGTTGGTCTATGTGTTAGTCTGTTTGTTCCTTGTTTTTTGCTATATTTTCATAAATATGTCTTTCTACATCTTTGCAAACAGAGTAGACTCAGATCAGGTGGCTCATGTAGGAACCATCTGATTAGGGTCTGCTCTGTTTGCTCATTATTATTTTTATTATTATGCCACATTTATATAATGCTCTTTTCCCACAGGATATGATATAATATAGATATGATTCTAAAGTTTTTGTCATGGCCAAAATTTCCTGTGTCCATGTGCTTTGATAGTCATTAATCTACTTAATATTCATGATGTGATTTTTTTTAAATGACTATGTATTCATGAAGTAACGGGTTAAATGGATGAACTTTGATATCTGCTTGTGATACTCTTGTTTAACCCTTTACCTCATGTATATGCGTGTAAGAAATAAGGATTTCATTAATATTCTTATTTAACCCTTCGCTTGCTGAATTTTAAAATACATTTCTCCTTCTTTACCCATGCCCTGTTGTATAATTACATATATCTTCGCTGTGTACAAGTATTTCGCTGTGCAATCACTGCTGTGGGGTGCATTGGTTGCACAATCAAATTGTAAATAGTGCAGACCCTGATGGAGCTGTCTCATCTGGGTCTTCACTATTTACAGGTAGGTATATTGACGTGAATAGCAAATGAAGGGTTAATAGTATATGGCCATGGCAGAATATGTAGAATCAGATATATGTTGTTCTATAAACAAACAGAGCAGCCCCTGATCAGCAACTTCTAAAGGAGCTGTCTGATCTTGGTCTGCTCTGTTTGCAAAGGCACAAAAAGGTGTCTATTTGAGTTAAAGGGTTATATGAAATGGAAGCTTTGTATCAGTTGGAGTGTTTTAACAGAATAAATATTCCTTTAAGGATGTGGAAAAATCTTCAGACATCCAGCATGTCTTGTCAAAGCTTTCCCCAGCGTCACCTCAAGAGGTAAGTGAATGAAGTTTATATAAAGACAGAAAGTAAAGACAAAAAGTTTACCTTAATTTTGAATAGATTTTCAAACTTCACCCTGTTCAAAATCAGACATTCCATCATATCAGCAGAAATATTTTACCATTGAAAATAGTTTATTATGTTGTACCAACAGATATGAATCTTTACAAACTTTTCTCGGAATGAAATTTGATTATTAGCTCATCTGTTTCGAGCTATTTTGATGGGACTTTGAAATTTTTACATGGGAAAGTTTGTCCACATGGTTTCTCCAAAATCCTGGTTCGGATTTTGGTAAAACTTGGTAGGATGTATCAGCACCATGCCTTGTTGTCCATATCTTATTCCTGTTCCAGTTTGATGATTTTCTGTAGAGTTATGGGACTTTGAAATGTTTACATGGAAAAGTTTGTCTACATGGTTTCTCCAAAATCCAGGTTCGCGGATTTTCTCCAAAACCCTTGTTCGGATTTTGATAAAACTAACTATGATTGATAAGCACCATGTCTAGTTGTGCATATATTATGTCTGTTCTGGTTCGATGATATTTTGCAGAGTTATGGGACTTTGAAATTTTTACATGGAAAAGTTTGTCTACATGGTTTCTCCAAAATCCAGGTTCGGATTTTGGTAAAACTTGGTAGGATTTATCAGCACCTTGCCTTGTTGTCCATATATTATTCCTGTCCCAGTTTGATGATTTTCTGCAGAGTTATGGGACTTTGAAATTTTTACATGGAAAATTTAGTCTGCTCGGTTTATAATTTTTTATTTTTTTTTCCATGTGCAGGTACCCATTTAGTTTCATGTGAAAAACATTATGCCAATAACCCAATGGTAGTTTTGAAAAGCAACTTTTTTTTACCTGATTGCTAAAAATGTGTTACTGTAAATCTTTAGTTTTCACATCCATTTTGTTCAATGTCAAGATAAAATTAATATAATGGACATGTTTTTGGTTTGTTTGGAGGGGGAGGGGGAGACATCAATTTCTGTATCAAAAACAATTCTAGTTATATATAAATCTGCCTACTAGTGTAAAATGAACAAGTGTACTATAAATTCCAACATAATAGACTAAAATGATGTTTTTTGTAATGTATATGTACTTTACAAAATTAATATTAATGGACATTATATACATGTACTACTAGATTTGTTCCACTAAAATCAGAATTATTCATCCAATGAACAGTAGCCCTTTACCCCATGAGTATTTATGATGAAATAATGACATCATGAATATAGATTGGACTAACCCTTTCCTCCATAGGCTATTTTTAGGCACAACCTCTGAATCAATCTACCCAAAAGGGGCATTTACAAGAGAAAAGGAAAATTTCAGAATTGTGTAGTTTTGAAACCATTGTGATAAATAGAGCATTTGCTCCTCTAGGAGCAAATGCTCTATTTATCACAATGGTTTCATAAAGCGACTTTTACAGAGGCGTAGACAGGCGTATTTATGGAGGAAAGGGTTAATTTTTATAATGGCTGACACAAAAAGAGTTTTGTGGAGCCATCTGATCTTGGTCTACTCTGTTTGGAAAGGCATAGAAAAATGTATTTATGGAGTAAGGGGTTAATGATGAATGTTACTGTTAGAATCTATTGAAATGTTCATTTGATGATATAGATCTTGTCCAGTATTTGATTTACATGTTTATCCAGAGGTCTACATGTTTGTTGCAGCCTGTCAGTGCCTGGCTGTCTGATGTCTATAACCTAGCCACAGCTAATGTAGAAGAGAGACTGGCCAAACGACCGGCTGTGTACCTGGCAGAGGCAAAAGTCAAAGACAAACTAGTGAACAATACCTATCATACTATACATGGCTCAACAGGTAGTAGTATGGACATGAGGCACAAACCAACCTTAAATGAATTGAGGAACAGACTTACTAGGCCTACAAGAAGCTTATATTTTGATTCCGCTGCCCTTGAATTGATAAATGAGGATCGATCTGAACCAGACAGCTCTAGGTCTGCTATAGGTCTTGTACATCCCAGCTCTAGTACCAGTCGGCTGTTGAACAGGAGGAAAAAGAAGGTGAAATTCCAAGTGACTAAAGTTGAAGAACAATCACTGCTGGCCTAAGGAACAAGTTTTCACCCTTTAAGAAGTCATTATCTCTTACTTATCTGTTGCTCTGCAGAAGAGATGCCCAACTACTCGAGGGCCTGGTGCAAAACTATTCTAACACAAAGTGAAGGAGTTAGAATAGTTTTGCACCAAGCCATCGAGATGCCCAACTCATTTTCTTGAAAGTGAAATAAACATCTACTTTGAGAATTGAAGCAATTTTCAATGGAAGTTTGCAAAATTACTTAATGAATTACAGTCAGGAAACAACTTAGCATGCTAAAATATTTTCAGTTAATATCGGAAATTCTATTATAAAGTTTAAGGTTTGTAATTATATAGATACTGATAATTAGCTCTTTAAACACACGGTTGACTTTTAGGTCAAGAGCTAGTTTCGTGCTAGATTTTCTCGTGCTTGAAATTTTGACGGAGATAGAATTCAAGAGTCAAATTTGATATATAGATAATTGTAACACCAAAGTGGCCATAAACAAATTTTAGTATTATTATGCATTTCATGAATATAATTTATTGACTAATTTTGCAACATAAAACTCCATTGTCTGCCTTTAAGAGTATGGATCCAGATCAAAGTGTTCAAATGACCATAAGCAACAGTTCTTACCTGCAGAATGATTAGCAGTATTACTATTCAAAGAAAGTCCTTTGGATGGTTAATACCTTGAGACATTGAAATCCATAGTTTAAAGGCTTTAACTCTTTTATTCAATAAATATGCCTTCCTATACCTTTGAAAACAGTGTAGACCAAAATCAGATGGCTCATGTAAGAGCAATCTGATCTGGATCTGCTCTGAAATAATAAAGTATGATTTTACAGTTTCTGCCATAGCCAAATATTCCTGTATCAGAAGGCTCTTACAGGGGCCTTCTGATCTGGGACTACTCTGTTTTCAAAAGCAGAGAAAGGTGTATTTATTGAATAGAAAAATATTGTAACTCCGGCGTCCACGTTATTGTCGTCAGTGTAGTCCTAAACTTTAACATTGGCTATTACTTCTTTACTATTCATACAAATCATATGAAACTTCAAACACTTGTTCACAGTCACAGGGGCTACAGTCGAACGGATGAGCATTGGCACATGCATGGGGTGCTCTTGTTTATAAAACTGGTACAATCATTGTTGAATGTACATAGAATGTTGATTTTTTATAATCAATTCAGATTTGATTCTAGGGCACAACTATGCAGACAAGGCACTGTATTTTGCCTTATAAAGCCCCAGTTATATATATTTGTATTCATACACATTGTATATTTCAAAAGTTTTAGGTCAATAATCGACCTTGGAGCTTATATCACATATAAATGCAATGGTTTTGAATTTGGATTGGATTTATAAGGACTGAATGAATTTTTCTGACATTCAGGCATGTATGAAGGCTGGGTGAATCACACAAACATTAAGTCTGTCAGATTTCTGTCAGTTTGTTCCTGATTGGTTCAAGATTAATACATGCATGAATACTAGAAAGTTTCATTCAATCCTTAATGCTTTTCACTTGTTGTGAGCATACACCTATACCTGTGTTACCTATGTTATCTATATTATTAAACCATTCCCTCATGTTGATTCCTCCGTAAAAGTCACTTTTTTTAAATCATTGTGATAAATAGAGCCTTTGCTCCTATGGAGCAAATGCTCTATTTATCACAATGGTTTCATAACTGCCCAATTCAAGAATTTGTTGCCCTTGCCGAGTAAATGCTCCCTTTCAGTAGATTTATTCAAAGAGGCCAAGTCTAGAAATAGTCTATGAGGGAACGAGTTATGGTTTTTACTCATGTTAACCATTTGCTTGATGAATATTCATGTAAGAAATACAGAGATCATGAATATTGATTAACTGACTTTTGTATAATGGCATATGGGACTTGGGAATGATTGGCTATGTCAGAAACTGTAGAATCTATATGATTCCATGAGCAAGCAACAGACCCTAGACAGACAGCTCCCCACAGATGCCTTCTGATCTAGGACTGCTTTATTTTGCATTATACATTTATCAATAAAGAGATAAGCCATTTACATGTAAGTTTTACAACCAATCTCAAGTAAGCAGGAAGGAAGCTATTTTCAGAAATATATGATATAATATTTTCTGGTATTTTACAAAAAAGGAAAAAGTACTCTGGATTAACTGTGTACAGGAGTGATATTTAATGATGTCTGGAAACTGGAATGTGCTTTTGAAAAAGCTGTTTACATTTAAAACATTTCATTGTTGTTTCCACAACTGCAGCTATTTAAAAGAGTGTTCATTGTCATATATTTTACATATGCACGCTTCAACTGTACCAATTATAATTATACATTGTGTTAGACTATGCCTGTTAAATCTTTGCCTTAACTATTGAAAAAGGACAAATTCCCCGGATCAAATACTGTGTTATATCATATAAAATCAATGTCAAACATAAGGGGTTTGTGCTTTCGATCCAGTGGTATACATATACATGACATCAATTGACGTTTGTACCAAATAGGAAACTCTCTATGCAATATCCATTTTTACACCGTTTTTGCCAATACTTGTGCCATCTTTCATTAAGTATTGTTTTATAGAATTCCATTTGTTTTTTTCCCTTTGTGCATGTACATCAACAAATTTAAATTTTCTGTTATTGTACTTTGTCCATCGTCTGATGTCAACAATTTATTTAAGAAACATTGCCTCTAAAACATCTGGTTAATTGTGACCAAAGTTCACAAAAATTCACTTTTAGAGGTCCTCTTTCATTTTTAGACTGGCTGCAGCCAGTCTTTAGTACCGCAAATGGGATTCAGCTATCATACCAGTGCGACGTCCGTTTTAACATTTTTGTGTATTAATGTACCATAGGTGGATCCATATGTCTAATCGCATATGTTCAATACAGCAAAATACCACATAACTACTGTTTGAACCAGAGGTATAGATCCGCCCCTGTGTGCCTGCCATTCTGGGTCAAATACTGATGAGGAGTTAAGCGTTTAAAAAAATAGTGCCTCTTGAAATCTCACTCTTATCAATATGAAAGTGATCTGAAGCATTCCTATATGGTTTGGGCAGGAAAAGTAAAATAAGATATTTGAAAACCATTACCAACACGGGAAGAGAAAAGGAGCAAATTATAGCAGTTTGAAGCAGAAGTGAACACCATATTATTTATAGGTTTGTAAATACTGTCGCAAGTAGAATTGTCGTTTATGTGATGTAAAATATTGCATAAGGCTGACCAAGTTTTCATTACTGTAGATTGTAAACTTGATACACTGAGTGGGCTGGGAAATCAATTGAGGTGGCCTAATGTATTTGTTGCATTTATAGATGTGTATTGGCTGTGTAGTGTTTTGCAGTTGTTATGCTGATGTTGTAATTGACAGTTGTATAGAAAAATATATTTTTATATTCCAAAGTGGTGAGGGTCAGCGGGGTTTTTTTGGCAAGCAAAACCTTGTTACTGAGACAGCTTAGGAGTTCACAGATTGCTGTTTGTTGTAGATCACAATCTGGTGGATAAAAAATTTAAATATTGTTAACAAAGGTGTCTTTTTGGAGTTGAGCGTGGAACAGTTCACATATGTGTACTCTAAATTGGTGATATTGAGCTACTTTCGGTTTGGGACGATAGTAATTTTTCTGCAATTTACAGTTTCTGCCACGGGTAAAAGTCCCTGTGCCCATGCACTATTATAATAAATTTATCTAATTAATATTCATAATGACATAATTTCTTACATGACTGTTCATGGCAGAAAAGGTTAAACAATTAGACCAATATTTTTTTATACACAATAGAGCATATTAAAGGTGAATAAGGACATTTTATCTTCCATAGTTTGCAATGTGTTTGTGTTGACTTTTCTGTGATTTGAGTTTTGTTACACATGTTACGTAATTTGTTGAGGCCCATGTGTTGCATTTACTATTTCTGCATTGCAGTATTGTTCTGATTGTGAGATTAAATTGCTGACAAGTTAAAATGATATATCTTTAAACAAGCTTTAAATATACTACTTATAATGCCGTTTCATGTGGGCTTAGTACTTTTTTATGATATAAGTCCTACATTATTATCACATATATGTAACAATTCATCAGTCAAGTGTAACCTTACTACCATTTGCAAACAGCTTTGATCCAAGTGAAACTCAGAGTTGCATCAGTATTCAAGCTACCTGACTCTTAAGTTAATACAGTAAAACCTCTCTAAACCGGACATTAAATTTAGTACAGATATCCGTCTTTCAGACAGGTGGCATCTTAATATCTCCACTAGGAGCTTTCTGCATGACTTTCACCCTGCATTAAGCAGCCACCTGCCTAAAAGTATCTAAATTCTTCTCTAATAGAATTCCGGTTTAGAGAGGTTTTACTGTAGTTTCTCAATGGTTTTAACCCTTTCCTTCATGTTAAAGCCTTTTCACACATTTGCAAACAGAGTAGACCCAGATCAGATGGCTCCTATAGGAGCCGTCTGATCAGGGTCTGCTCTGTTTGCTAATGAAATTGAAAAATCTGTTTCTTTTACTTTCTAAAAATGGCTACAATGTTCAACCTTAGAGCTTATATCACATTATTCAATGGTTTTGAATTTTGATTGGAGTCTAAGAACTGAATGCAATTTTCTGACATTCAGACATGTATGAGGGCTGAGTGAATAACACAAACATGTAACATTAAGTCTGTCAGACTTCATTCAGTACGTGCCTGATTGGTTTATGATTAATACTTGCATGAATACCAGAAAGTTTCATTCAATCCTTAACACTTTTGACTTGTGAGCATATGCCTATACATGTACCTGTGTTAACTATGTTATCTATATTATTAAACCATTCCCTCATATTGACGTCAGTATGTATTTAGTATTAGATTTTTGTATTTGTTACTGACAAGCAAATCATGACTGATTGAAAAATATACTGTATATGTTTTGTGAATTTACTTATATACTGAATGTAAATGATCAAAATGGCCCATCGGTGTTTAACTGTAAAGATCATTCAGTGCGAAAGGCTTAGATGTGCTAGGGAAATCTGAATGACAAACAGTGCAAACCCTGATCAAAGGACTCCTCTAGGAGCCACGTGCTCTGTGGCGGTACAGTTTGCAAATGCCAGTTCTCTAAAGGGTTAATTAGGCACTTGATCTGTGGCGGTACGGTTTGCAAATGCCAGTTCTCTAAAGGGTTAATTAGGCACTTGATCTGTGGCGGTACAGTTTTATTTGGTAGCAAACTGGTCAATATACAGGGGAATTGGAGGCAAAATGTGTAAACTTTAAACATTTCCTTCATATAATAATTATGTTTTCACACAAACAGAGTAGACCTAGATAAAACAGCTCCTATAGGAGACGTCTGATCAGGGTCTGCTCTGTTTGCTAAAGGAATTTGATAGATCTGTTTATTTACTTTCTAAAATGGCTGCGATGTTTCACCTTCCATATTTTGTCCATGAATATTCCATACTGACAGGTACTGACATTCGGAATAAACATAGAACAGGGAAAGGGTTAATGCTTTGTGTGGGAGACACACACGTACTAACATTTGCAAACAGTGTAGATCTACATCAGAGGGATCCTAGAGGAGCTGTCAGATCAAGGTCCGCAGTGTGTCATTCAGCATCCTCTACCAAGTTTAATCCTTTCATACTGAGCGCATGTTATAGTTAACACTAATGGACTATTCCACTTTGAAAATTCAGTATTGCATTTGTAAATATAAACTTTAACCCTTTCCTCCATAAATACACCTTTCTAAGCCTTGCAAACAGAGTAGACCCTGATCAGATGGCTCCTATAGGAGCCGTCAGATCAGAGTCTGCTGAGCAGACTCTGCTCTGTTTGCTAATGATATAGATATGATTCTACAGTTTCTGCCAGTGCCAAAAGTTCCTGTGTCCATATGTTATTATAACAAATTTATCTAATTAGTATTCATGACGTCATAAATTCTTACATGAATATTAATGGAGTAAAGGGTTAAGATATGTTTCTTTTCCTGGATATACTCAGCAGAATTTGTAGATATAATTTTGCTTTTCAAATGAGAATTTCAAGTGTGTATCATCAATTAATATGTAGTACAAATTACTGACGAACCTTGCACAATGAACATGACATTTGTTCTTTTTGTCTTTGATTATTAATTTTGTACTTTCTAACTTGTTTTCTGCTACAAAAATACCATAAGTATTTTTCCAGATATGCTTAGATAGTGCAGATCAAGATCAGACAGCTCCTGAAGGAGACGTAGGATCAGGGTCTTCAACTGCAATGATGTCAGTTTATATAAAATTTAAATATGGTACCAAATTGAAATATTAAGTTGTACAATCAGGTGAGAGGAGTGATTTAGTGTCCAAGTACTTAAGGTAATTACTGTGTCAGAGTACATGTACTTGGGTAGTTAACCTTTTGCTCCATAAATACACTTTTCTATGCCTTTGCAAAATGAGTAGACCTAGATCATCTGGCTCTTGTTGCAGTCATCTGATCAGCGTCTGCACTGTTTGCTTACGATATAATATAGATATGATTCTGCAGTTTCTGCCACAGCAAGAAATTTCTGTGTCCATGTGGTATTATATCAACTAATCTGATTAATATTCATGATGTCATTATTTCTTGCATGAATATTCATGGAGAAAAGGGTAAAAGTGTCTAGGTACTTAAGGTAATTAGATTTGTTGTTTTGATTTATTTTATATGATTTTTAGTCTATAGTATTATGTCTTAGTTAGCATTTAGCTGTAATTATATTGTGTCTTATACTTATTTTTAATATTCCATATATTTTGTTATTTATATCCATAAATATATGTATACAATCCTTGTTATTTTGTAGGTCCCATGTTTTACTCCTTTTGGAGAGTTAGGTTTTAAGAAAACTTAGTATATAGCTCTATTTTCTAGAAAACTATCACATAATCAGTTTACATGTATTTGAATTTCAAATACAGATTACACTCAGACTTGGTGATTTGTCTTGGATAATGTAAATGAAGAAATATTCTGATACAGTAAAATCCCTTTAAACCGAAGTTCTAGTAGAGAAGAATTTAGATACTTTTAAATACTTTCAGGCAGGTGGCTGCTTAATGCAGGATTAAAGTCCAAGAGGAACTTTCTGCAATACTTTCACCCTGCATGAAGCTGCCACCTATCTCCTAAACCGATATTTAAACAGAATTTATCGTTCGGTTTAGAGGGGTTCTACTGTATGTATCTGGAACTTGCAAGAGAAAAGTGTGGAACCCTAAAAGTGTTATGGTATGGGAGAGATTTAAATCTTGTATTACATTTTTCAAAGTTATTTTAATTGTCCTGTTAAAAAAGCCTCCAAAAGTATTATCAACATGTACACACAATGATCAATATTAGGTGCATTATGGTGTCTGAATAGGGTCTATCCTGCATTGTGTTGTTTTTAGGGATCAATGGGAGCCTAATTACTGTAGGAATTCAGGCAGTTAAACTTAGGTAGATCTACATGTAAATAGTGATGATCCAGGTCAAACGGCTTCTGAAGGAGCCCATTGATCATGGTCCTGACTATTTCCATCTAATTAAACGTCACCAAAATGTTTCCAAACGGAATTATTCAGCTTTACAAACCAACTGAGAGTGAAGATTTGGTGTTCAGATATAAAGACTGCTTAAAATAGTTTATCCCTTTCTTTCATAAACGCCTTTTCACGCATTGCAAACACAGTAGACCAGATTAGACGTCTCCTGTAGGAGCAGTGGGATCAGGGTCTGCTTGGTTTGCTTATGGTATAAAATACAGTAAAACCTCTCTATAACGGCCACTAGATTACATCAAGTATTTTGTGTTAAGACAGGTGACTGCTCAAAGCAAGGTGGAAGTAAAACAGAACGCTCCAATAGGAGCGTTCTGTTTTACTTTCACCTTGCTTTAAGCAATCACCTGCCCTAAACACCAAATAATTAACACAGTTTAGTGGCCGTTATAGAGAGGTTGTACTGTAGATATGTTTCTACAGTTTCTGCCTGATCTAAAATATCATGTACATGTATTCATATACCATTATAAAATATCATGTAAAAAATATTCATGGTGTCATTGTTTGTTACATGAATATCAAACAGGGGAAAGGTTATCCAATGCAGCTGAAAGCAATGCAGACCCGAATCAGCTGTCATTTTCAACATGACCATTGAACTTGGATTACTCTGTTTAGGAATATATGAACGACATTTACTCAGTGGCAATTAATTGACATTTATAAATAGTTTAGATATAGATCAATAGGTTCCTCTGGCAATCCTCTTATCCTGGTCTTTGCTGTTTTCCTTTCAGTAATCATTTCAACAAAGTTTACTGTTTTATGTTAAATAGATTCTTCTGTTGAACGATGATGTAAGATTCCACTTAATTTTTTTTTTGAACTTCAGTGAGCTAATCCTTTAGGTTATAGATACACCTTTTGACGCCTTTGCGAACAGAGTAGATCCAGATCAGATGGCTCCTATAGGAGCCAACTGATCAGTGTCTTCACTGTCTGCTTTTGGAATGATATAGATTTGATTCTACATTTTCTGCTATGACCAAAATACTATGTGTGCTTATGTCATTACAAAATTTTAATTAACCCATTCCTCCTACATGTACTAATGCCTCTGTAAAGTCATTTTTTGAAACTATTGTGATAAATAGAACATTTGCTCCTCAGGAGCAAATGCTCTATTTATCGCATTGTTTTCAAAAGTTTACAATTCTAAAAAGATCTGTTTTTCTAGTAAATGCTCCTTGTCAGTAGATTTATTCAAAGAGGTTGGGTCTAAAATAATCTAGGAGGGAATTGATATTCATCATTTCGTTATTATGAATAGTCATGAGGTGAAGGGTTAACTTACTTGTTTCAGATCTTGTTATCATGTATCATGAACACTCAACTGTGGACCATGTGAAACAAAACGTGGTTCCTCGGGGTTTAAATTTACATATTAAACTATAACATTGTTATCCAATTATATTACTGAATGCAAATAAAATTAAAATATTCAGTATTTGTGTTGTTCTGCATAGAAAGGCTATTAAAGAAGCATTAAATTGATTTATGTAGAGGTTTGCCTGTTCAGATTTCGAACATTGTCTTCAACCAAAGCTCTGCTTTTGAACATCAGTGTAACTCTTTCACTTCCATCAAGGAAACAATGATTACCTATGCAAACAGTTTAGATACAGATGCAGCACTATGTAACTCGCTGTCAAATCGGACTCCAAAATATTTGTTACTTTATGGTTGTTGTTTTTTTAAGAAAACAGGAGTAAATAAAACGATGAAAATTTACAGCTGACAAGTATTGGAGCGAAAGATTTAATTCATGAGTTTATTCTCATATCAGATATGCAATATTTACAAACATGATGAATAACTGTGCTATTATTCCTCTCTGAGTCAGTTTTCTAGTTTCTTATACACTAAAACCTCTCTATAACGGCCACTAAATTACATCAAGTATTTTGTGTTAAAAGGCAGGTGGCTGCTTAAAGCAAGGTGAAAGTAAAACGGAACGCTCCTATAGGAGCGTTCTGTTTTACTTTCACCTTGCTTTACGCAGCCACCTGCCCTAAATACCAACTACATGTAATTAACATAGTTTAGTGGCTGTTTTAGAGAGGTTTTCTGTACCCGTATGAGTATTGAACAGGGAAAGGGTTAAAGCCAGTATATACTCAAATTAACCAATATTAAACCATTTATTTATTCATTTATTTTTTCATATTTGTATCCCTCACTTCTCCCAAAATCGATATTTTGAGACCTCTTTTCTATCTGTTTGTCTGTCTGTCCGAAATTTTAACTCTTTGAATGCAGTAAACCAGTAGCTGCCATTTATAAACAGTGTAGATCCGGATTAGAGGGTTCCTAGAAGAGCTCTCTGATCAGGGTCTACACTGTTTGTCATTTAAAATCCTCTCACTTATTATACCATTTCGTACTGAATGAAATCTACTTTTAACAATGATGGGGAGTATTTACAGAGGTTGACAATGATGGGGAGTATTTACAGAGGTTGACACGAACTCATCCATGGCACGTGCACCTAACGTCCATATCACTAATAGGCTAGAACAAGAGACATTTAATTCATATGTTGATCAAAGTGTTTCATTGTTGAAAGGTATTAAAGTCAAACGAAATATAGCTACAGTAAAACTTCTGTTAACTGATTTGTTTTAGACTGGTGGGTGCTGAATGTAGGATGAAAGTCACACAGAAAGCTCCTACGGGATAATTCTGCATGACGTCCATCCTGCATTTAGCTGCCATCTCCCTTACAGACTGACATTAAAACTAATTTGAAATTCTAATTAAGAGAGGTTTTGCTGTACTTAATAGATTTGGTGTGAGTTTGCAGTTAGGAAATATATGTGACAAATGTACCGTAGTACATGGTAAGTGAGTTTATTGTACATGTCTTTGATCGGAACTGTTGATACGATATGTCTGTTATATGATACACACCATTCACTGTACATAACGTTAATCGTTTATTTCACGTAACAAGGTTTTTAGTCTTACTGCATTCAGTCCAAATGAGCTAGTGTTCACACAAATTCACACATGGTCGAACAAGTAGACCACACTTCGAAAACAAAGTTTTTTATTAAATCTTATCCTGCACGATTTGATAGCAGTTGACGAAGCTTGAAAAAGACATTTCTTGTTTCGCAACCGCATAAATATCGTCTGCTTATAATATCGTCTGCTTCAGATTTCAAAGTGACACTCTACCATACATATTAACCCTTAGCCTGCTATGAAAATGAAGTCTACTTAAACTCCGATCTGTCCCAGTTTTCACTCTCTTCCGATTCGTTCAAGCTTTTGCAAGACTATTGACAGAGTGTCAAACAGCTTGGATCCTGATGAGACGCCGAGTTACTCGGCGTCTCATCTGGATCCAAGCTGTTTGCAAATACCGGTTAGGTCGCGTTTAGCAGGCAAAGGGTTCACCCTTTTCCTGTTGAACATTTATGTAAGAAATAATGACACAACAGAGCATGTCCTTATCAGAGAGCTCCAATGGGAGCCGTCTGATCTGCGTCTACTCTATTCGCCAATACATGAACATGCATTTATATGAGGAAAAGGATTAAGTAGTCAGCTAAAATAGACTATCAACTCAGAAACTGTTTAACCGTTTACTCCACAAATATGCATTCCTACGCCTTTGCAAACAGAGTAGACCCAGATAAGACGGCTCCTAAAGGAGCCGTCTGATCAGGGTCTGCTCTGCTTACATATGATATAAACGAGATGTGATTCTACAGTTTCTACCATGGTCAAACTTCCTCTGGAGAATGTGCTATTATAACAATTAATCTAATTAATATTTATGATGTCATTATTTCTTACATGAACATGCATGCAGTAAATGTTTAAACCGTTGCTAAAGATTCAAAGATACTACAGTAAAATATCTCTATAACGGCCACTAAGTTACATCCAGTATTTCGTAATAAAGGCAGGTGACTGCTTAAATCAAGGTGGAAGTAAAACAGAACGCTCCAATAGGAGCGTTCTGTTTTACTTTCACCTTGCTTTAAGCAACCACCTGCCCTAAATGCCAACTAATTAACACAATTTAGTGACGGTTTTAGAGAGGTTTTACTGTATGCAGCCTTTTACCCATTTTACCCAGCTGAACGATAGCATATTGCACTCTGCTGTTTATCTTCTGGGAACGTGTTTTGCTCGAAATGATTAATTTGCTGGAAACTATAAACACGCTGTTGATTTACTGTTCGCGAAATAAGATATAACTTACAAGGACATTGACTTTTTCTATGCTGTCAAGAAAGGACAGTGAACCAGTAATGCTGATTGATTCCATTGATTCATATTTCGTATGCTGAGAAATAGAAGTGTTTTATCCAACCCCTCCACCACTAGTTCACAATTTGCCTGTCGTGATAAACCTTTTACGCCATATAAACGCATGTTCATATCTTTGCAAACAGAGTAGATCCGGATCCTGTAGGAACCGTCTGGCCAGGGTCTGTTCTGTTTGCTTATGGAATACTATAGATGTCGGTCTGATTATACAGTTTCGGTCATGGTCGAAAATCCCTTATTTTATTGACCATTATAAATCATGAATATTCATTGACCAATATAAATCAGTTAATGAATATTAATGAAGCCATGAATTATTTGTAAAACATTCACGAAGCAAACGGTTAACCCTTACATCGCTGAATTTTCAAATGGACCATTCCAAATTTCAAACATGTCAAGGTTATGGTGAATATTTAGGGATGTTTCTATAAAGAAAAAGTGACAATCAGTGCAGACCCTGGTGAGCCCTCTCGTATGGTTCTACACTGTTTGCAAGGACATTGGTGAATCGCGCCCCGCACTGTTAGGGTTAGAGGTTAACTACTACTCTACTGTAAAAAACTGATTTCTGCTAAACCTTTGATATGGAGCGATTGTTTTACGTATTTTCGATTCGTTCAACGTTTTAAGAAACTACGTATCGAGTGTCAAACAGCTTGGATCCCGATGAAACGCCAGATCTTATTGTAAGATGCCAAACAGGTTGCATTTAACTCTTTTCTCTGTTGAATATTCACGTATGAAATAATGGCATCCTGAGTATTTATTAGCCTCAGTTTTATATTGGCATAAGCACACGGGATTTGTTTGGTAGAATCTGTAGATTCTGATCTGTTATAATTCCATAAGTAAACAGAGCAGATCCTGATTAGACGGCTCCTACAGGAGCCGTCTGATCTCTGTCTACTCTGTTTGCATATTCGTGAACCAATGTTTATATGAAGGAAAGTATGATCATGTTAATCCCTTAAGTTAGATAGATACGCATTTTGATGTCTCTGCAAACACAATAGATCCAGATTAGAATGTCCGATCATGATCTGCTCAGATTATAGATCTATTTCTATTTTATGACCACATTTTCCCTTGTCCTTGTGTCATTTAAAAACAAAATCATCTATATTCGTGACGCCATCATGTCTTAGACATCTACATGAATATTCATGGACTAATATGTTAAAAGATGGACATATATGAATATTTATGGAGTAAGGGTTAAACGTGTTAAAGTTTCGAGGTGGACATGGATATTCAAGGTGTAAATGAAGCACTGAACGGACAACAACCGTAGACAATTACATTTTCCAGGTCAATGTACCCAAACAAATCACTCATTTTACAAAACATTAACTTTGTTGCAACCTTTCATACGTTGATTTCCTTCTTTGCGGGTCTAGAAGAGTTCTTTGCAAATCTGAATCCGACAAAATTCCGAAAGAAAATACAATAGAAACCCGATACTACGAACATTTAGTAATGAATAATTTAGGTTTTTGTAGGCAGGTTACTGCTTAACCCATTGCCTCATATATAGGCTATTTTTAGATAAAACCTCTTTGAATAAATCTACCGAAAAGGAGCCTTAACTACAGAAAATGAAACTTTTAGAATTTTGTAATTTGAAACCATTGTGATAAATAGAGCATTTGCTCCTATAGGAGCAAATGCTCTATTTATCACAATGGTGTCACAAAGTGACTTTTACAGAGTCGCCAAAAGATGTCAAAATGAGGGAGTGGGTTAATGCATTAAGTTGTCATGCAGAAAGCTCCTAGAGGAGTTTTCTGTATGACTTTCACCCTGCATTAAGTTGCCACCTGTGTTAAAGATTAATAATGGTACGTATTTGAGTGTTCGAATAATCGAGATTTCGCTGTATATATATTGTATACATAAGTACATCGGGTTGTTTCATGCAAGACAAAGCTTTCTGCATGATTTTCTTTCTTCATTTAGCCACCACATGCAAAACAATAAACTTATCTTTGATGGTCGCTTTCAACAGGTGTACACACTGGACTATCCAGGTCTCCTTCATTCGCGTACTTATTCCTGTTTCACGATAGCCTAGTTTGTATTAGGCATTATCATCTATCCTACTAAGCACGGCCTAATTGGTACTAGCAATCAGTTTGGACCCAGGTGAAACACCGATTTAATCGGCGTATCAACTGGGTCTATACGGTTTGCCACTTGGTCGATAGTTCCAAAAATAAAGCCCTCGAATCGAAAAAAAAGGTTTAAATCTGCAGCATCCAAGAGTATGAATTGATATCATTGTTTTCAGTAGGGTGAAGGTTAGACTACCCGGAATATAGGACGAATGTATTAATACTGTAAAAACCCTCTAAACCAGACGTAAAATGTAGTATTAATATCAGTCTTGGAGACAGGTGGAATCTTATTGAAGGGTGAAAATTATGCAGAAAGCTTTCTGCACGACTTTTACCCTGCATTAAGCAGCCACCTACCTAAAAGTATCTAAATTCTTCTCTACATGAATTCCGGTTAAGAGGGGGTTTGCTGTATATAGCTGATATAGCTGACAGGATATATCCACCTCCTCATCCTCGGTTATTAGGCATTAGGGTGGATTCCTGTACAGTAGAACCACTCTATAATGATCACTCAGTAATTAAGACAGGTGTCTCTAAAAGATTAACTATTTGCATGCTGAGTAGTTTTTCATCTGCCACAAGTGTCGTCTGCTTGAGTTCTTATCAATTTTTTTTATGCTTACAAAAATATGGCCAGAGTGTCATACTGTTTGGATCCTGATGAGACACCGAATTATGTGACGTCTCATCTGGATCCATGCTATTTGCATATAGGTAATCGTAATTTCGCGGCTGGCGTGCAGAGAGTTAATATATTATATCAAAGTAACTATTGTTTTAATGGTACTTATCACATAATCCACCATATGGGAGTGCAGAAACAGAGTGCCGTAAATCGCGGAAATGCACTAGGGCATATTTATGCAAATGCGCAGTTTGAATCAGACTGTACTACGATGTAAACAATAGCCAAAAAAAGCCGTCAGATATAGTCTGTTTCATTTTCTATGGCACTTTAGTGTTCATTACAAATTGTTTTCATGACACTCGTTTACTATAATGAATATTACACTCGGTAGAGCTTGTGTCATGTTATTATAGTAAACTCGTTTCATACAAAACAATTTGTGATTATCACTCTTGTAAGATCCTCTGTATATGAACTGATGATTGTCTGACTTTGACATAAACAGTAGAATCAGATGTATACAGTTTCAACAAGAACAGATCCTAATCAGACGGCTCATACAGGAGTCGGTATGACATGGGTCTACAGTGCTCCCTCCCTATAACGGCCCTCTCAATAACGATTCCCGCCTTACAACAACGCACGTCACTGTTTCCGAAACAACAAGGCTCCAGAAACAACTTTTTTCCATCGTATTTTCTTTATGCCTCCATAAAACCCTATATTGTGACCACTCTTTAGAATCGTCACTTTGTGAAGATTCTAAAGAGTGGTCACAACATAGGGTTTGGTGGAGGCATAACGGTTTTAGTTCTCGAAATACACCTTATCTAGAGATCTGCAAACAAGCTAATTATATTTGATTTTCCCTCCCTATAACAACTCCCTCTGAACAACACCTACAATATTCGTATCTCAAAGGGTGTCGTTGTAGAGAGGGAGCACTGTATTCTGTTTGCCTGCAAAGGCATGAGGCGGCGTCCCTATCGCGCAAAGGTTTGGACTCCTAGAGTTAGATATCTTGAGTGGTCGTTGTAGATTAATTTTGATCAAGATTAGAATTAAAGAATACACAACATGTATTGTAAATAACAAATACTGATTTATATCCTCAAAAATTGTGAATTTTGGACAACCTACACTATCAGTAATTAAAGCAACTGAGATAAACGTGCGTTCTCAAGTATTTGTTGTGACTCTTCTTTAGAATTGCATCGAAGAGACGACTCTAAAGAGTGGTCACCACAAAGGGTTTGGTGGATAATTAAGACGTTAATCTTGAAAATGTTTTAATTTACGCATCATAACTGAACCTCTGAGTATGAATCATTTGAGACGTCGAGAAATACACCATCATTCACTTTAACCATAATTTTTAGGATGTAGAGCAGATACCTTCCTTTTATACCCAACAGTATTACTTATCATTAACTCATTCCCTCCTAGACTATTTTAGCCACAACTTCTTTGAATAAATCTACCGAAAATGAGCATTTACTAGAGAAAAGGAACATTTCAGAATTGTGTAGTTTTGAAACCATTGTGATAAATATCAGGAGCATTTGCTCCTATGGAGCAAATGCTCTATTTATCACAATGGTTTAGTTTAAACATATTTTATTTCATATAATTTCTTAATCATGCGTATCATCCATAGGTACAGAAAGGATTGGGTCGAAAGCAACATGCTTATAACGACCATCTCCCTACATATAATGGCAATGCAATGGTGGATAATTCTCATTCAGAAATGTCTGAGACGATTCAAAGTAAATATATTAATGCAAATACAAAAAAGAGAAAATGGGTCAAAAGGAGAAAGTCATTATACGGATATGATTAAAATGGCACCAGAAGATGCGGACAATACTTGAATACCCTCCCACGAGGAGCCGCGTAGTATAGGGCTTAAACGAACCGCCTTGATTCCAAGATAAACATTTGAAGTGGTATAATACTTTTACAGAGTCGTCAAAAGTTGTCACTATCAGGGAATGGGTTAAAGCCTTTGCAAACAGGTTAGATCCAGATCAAACGGCACTTGTATGAGTCGTCTGATCAGGATCTGCTCTGGTGGCTTATGAAATAGTTTAAATATGATTCTGCAGTTTCTAACCATATTGTCTCGACGCGGCATAATTTAATTTGGCTGATATAATATAGGCTGTGTAAATACATACATGGTTTAGACAAGATAGTTTCGAAAATTACCTCGGGTTACCATGGAAACCGTTAAATAAAACATAGCTGGGACAAACTTATTTTGGGGGGCATGCTCAAAATGTGTTCTAAGGACCCCAACGAACAATTTGGTACCCATGAAAAAAAGTCTAGGGGGGGGATGCTACGGTAACCACTACTAGGACCCAGCCTATATGTACAGGGTGAACTCTACTTACAACATCTCTATTTGCGTTATATACTCGTGGGTGAAGTGATACAGGTCGTGGAGGTAAAGTTGAATGAATCCACTGGTCCACTACCATGGTCACAGATGACGCATTCTGACACAAACAGTATTAACCATTTACCTGACACGCCTTCAACGCCTTTCCAATTCGAGTTGACTAACACAAGATCCTGTAGGAACTGTTTGATCAGAGTCTATCCTGTTTGCTTATGAACTTATATGGATCTGATCAAAGGTGCCCGACGCATGCTGGAACCCACCACGGACCCCCACCCCACCCCCACCCCCACTCACCCTCTTTATGATCGAAGTATGTAAAACTAACCTAAAACTATCTATTTGTATCCCAAACCACTCCGAAACACACAAAAATGTCTTGTCGGGTCCACATAATGTATTATCAATACGTATATAGACCCGACATGATTTTTTTCGGGTCGTGTTTTTTTGTGTTTCGGAGTGGTTTGGGATACAAATAGATAGTTTTTGGGTTTGTTTTGCATACTTCGATCATAAATTGGGGGGGGGGGGTCGCCGGCCGGGGGGGGGGGGGGGGCTTAGGTGGGTCCCAGCATGCGTCGGGCACCTATGGATCATACAGTGTCTGGCATGGCCAAATTCATGTTGTATCCGCATGCTGTTGTAAATATGATAAAGTCACTGTTCCTTACAATAGTATTCATGTCAGAAAGAATTAGAGCAGAGATATTTATTAGCTGAAATTTTATAATGCTTTATATATGTTGCATTTTATATTTATTATTTAAGCATAATTGTTTTGCCACGACAGAAACTGTATATATATACAAATCACATATAGTAAAATCTCTCTATAACGGCCACTAAATTACATCATGTATTGCGTGTTAAAGACGAATGGCTGCTTGAAGCAAGGTCAAAGTAAAACAGAACGCTCCTATAGGAGCATTCTGTTTTACTTTCACCTTGCTTTAAGCACCACCTGCCCTAAATACCAACTAATTAACACAATTTAGTGGCCGCTATAGAGAGGTTTTACTGTAATCACAAACAAACAAAGCCGATCCCCTAAACAGACATCTCCTATAGGAGCTGTTTTGAGCTGAAATGCACCAAGAGGTGTCTCTGTCAGGTATTTTTTTCATCTTTTATTTATTTTTGTATACAATCATGTATGTGATGACAGAAAAAAATCACATAAAATCACAGATCTCACATGGCAGTAATTTCGAACGTATATCGATATCCTATGGTTTGTGATTTGAAATATTGAACACAGTCCAGTAAACAGATAAATAACAATACGGACTGGATAAATGTTCCAGGACAAAAAGTCATATAGATCTACCCAGGATAACACAACAAGACAAAGGAAAACATCTTGTTCCCATTCTGGTCCCGTAAAGGCTTACCTACTATATGGACTTTGTACACTAGTGATGTATTGGTGAAAACCTAGGCAAGCAGTTTGGATTGGACTACAATTAGACTACGGGTAATTTAGCATCTCATCGGGATCTAAGTTGATTGAGCACTCTGATGTTTCTATGATTAAACCATTACCTCATAGGCTATTTTTAGATCAAACCACCTTGAATAAATCTACCAAAAAGGATCATTAACTAGAGGATTTTGTTTAGAATTTTGTAGTTTGAAACCATTGTGATAAATAGAGCATTTGCTCCTATAGGAGCAAATGCTCTATTTATCACAATGGTTTCAACAGGTGACTTTTTTCAGAGGCGTCAAACGGCGTCAATATGAGGGAATGGGTTAACAGATGAAAACTTTACTTTGATTGTTTGCAGACGACAATTACTTCTAGCGTACAAAGAGTTGAAAATACTGTCTGGTGATATTTTAATAATAACATAACTGTTCATGCAAATAAAAACAATTCAAAGGAAAATCAGTTTGGACGCTGAAAGTCATTGACTAAGTTCAGTGACTGACCGGCGGGTAAACTGATTACAAAATACAAATCCGGAAATGCTACGTCATATAAAAGATATAACAAAAGGTGGTGGTGGCCATGAATGTAGCTTGGAGCTATACATTTATCAGGTGAGGCCGAGACTGTCATTTGACAAGACACTCCAGCAGGTCATTCTTACACATTCAGTGACGACAGTCTCTAATGGTGCATCTCACTCACGTTGTACTTAGAGGAACAGATGAGCTGTATAATCATTTACTCCACAAATACGCCTTCCTACTCCTTTACAAACAGAGAAGACCCTGGTCAGACGGATCCTTTTAGGAGTCGTCTGATCAGGGTTTGCTCTGTTTGCTTATGGTATAATATATATATGTTTCTACATTTTCTGCCATGACCAAATATTCCCTTGTCCATGTGCTATTTAACAATTGACCTAGTTAATAATCATGATGTCATTATTCTTACATGAATATTCATGAAGTAGAATGATATTTGAGTGATTACTCAATACGCCCAATACTCAATTATATGATTTGGAATATGAGTGTAACAAATCTAAATGAACATTATGAATACTACGTTCAACCTGTAACATCTAAGTAACACAAATTAAATGTGATCATTTGTATGTGTAGGGGCATAATAGTCAGACCAACACACCTGTCTCCATTTAAGTATCTAGCAATATATAATGAAGGTATAATTGTCGTAATATTGATTCTGTCCATATGTCGTATTATATACATCAATTAACACCAAATTTGTACACTTATTCATATTACGAAACTACTGGTTATGGTTCATTTTCCCATGATATACAGCAGCGTGCATGTAGCCGAGTCCCAAATGTAATGTACGTGGCTACAGGGGTCTGTGAGCATGCACCCCCATGAAAATTTAGAACTGTGTAGTTTTGAAACCATTGTGATAAATAGAGCATTTGCTCCTATAGGATCAAATCACTTAGCATTCGATATTTATACTATTTTGGCCATAGTAACGTTTTCACCTTTCAGGTTGATGTTACGCACGTGCGTAAGTGCGTATTGCTAACTACGCGTCTGATACAGTGAAACCCCTCTACACCGGACGCTAAATTTAGCATAAATATCGGTCTTGGAGACAGGTGGCAGCTTAATGCAGGGTGAAAGTCATGCAGAAAGCTCCTCTAGGAGCTTTCTACATGACTTTCACCCTGCATTAAGCAGCCACCTGCCTAAATGTATCCAAATTCTTCTCTACTAGAATTCCGGTTTAGAGGGGGTTCGCTGTATATGTATTCATTTAATCATTGCCGATATTTGAATACTTATAAATCCTGAGAAAACGGCCGACGATTTACGAGACGGAAAACTACGGAAATCAACGGACATGTTAGGTCGATTGACTCCAAATCGATGTTGGAACGATATTGGAAGGGTTTTCGCAACACAGGCTAGCACAACAGGTAGTCGAAAGTGAAAATGCGCGAAGGAAAAGGCCTACTGTGTAATAGTTTACCTACATGTAACATCAAAATGAGTAGCCTACCTTCACGATGTCCTGTGATTGACGCGTTTCTGTTGGTTTCCGCAACAGTCATCCCCCCATCCCCAATTTATTCGATACGAGCTACCCGTTCCTTACCATGCCTGTAGAGCTATGTTGGTTTCATGTCACATACAGGTTTCAGATTCTGAAGTCATTTTGATACGCAAACTTTGGAAAATATTGGTAGAATAAACAATGCTGGTTTATTACGTATACAATATAATTATCCAGTTTATTCCTGACTCAGTGCTAACTTAGCATTAACCTTTCCCTCATATATAGACGTGTTTTCACGCATTTGCAAACAGAGTAGACCCAGATCAGACGGCTCCTATAGGAGCCGTCTGATCAGGGTCTGCTCTGTTTGATAATGAAATTTGATAGATCTGTTTCTTTACTTTATAAAATGGCTACATTGTTCCACGTTCCATACTTCATTATAACTATTCTTTCTGTGAATATCTATAAGTATAGGTATATTGTATTGGAATTTGTAATTAACACAAACTGTGAAGGGGTTACGAATCATTTGCCTTGTACTATTAGACTGTTGAGTACTGTATTGTATATGATGAGAGAAAATGCAAAACGTTTAGTACACACTTTGTTTTGTTAGATACTAAAGTTTCTTTTTAAAGTCAATCGTACTAATCAATTAGTGTACATGTATGAATTTTACCCGTTTCTTTGTTATACAACGACCCTCCCAATAACGATCCCCTCCTTACAACAACGCATGTCACCGTTTCCGAAACAACAAGGCCCCAGAAACAACTTTTTACCATCGTATTTTCTTTATGGCTCCACCAAACCCTTTGTTGTGACCACTCTTTAGAATCGTCACAAAGTGACGATTCTAAAGAGTGGTCACAACATAGGGTTTGATGGAGGCATAACGGTTTTAGTTCTCGAAATACACCTTATCTGGGGATCTGCAAACAAGCTAATTATGTTTAATGTTCCCTCCCTATAACAACTCCCTCTGAACAACACATACAATCTTCGTATCCCAAAGGGTGTCGTTGTAGAGAGGGAGCACTGTAGTACTGTAGGCATTACGCATCGTCTTTACTGTTCGTTTCGGCAATCTTCGTATTCTTCTTACTAAGTACAGTTGAACTTCGATAATTCGAACTTCAAGGGACCATACAAATGAGTTCGAGATAACAGAAGTTCGATTCGAGTCATCCAATATCTAATCTAGATAATTTCTCAATGCCACAGCTTACTACAGGTCTAAAGTAATGCTGAAAGCTCCCGTGGGAGCTTTCAGCATTACTTCAGACCTGTATTAAGTTGTCACGTGTGTTTCTAGATAGCTGTAGCGTAACATTTTAGAGCAGTTCTGTATTGTAAGTTTTGGAAGGCCTTAATGTTTTGTTCGAGTTATCCCGAAGTTCGTGTTATCCGAGTCGATGTATTGACGTGCAACTGTATTTGTAAAATATATTTCAATTTTATAACTTAAACCACCCGATCGTTTACATGTCTCTTAAAACGTTCTGCCTATATATACATTGTTAACTGTAATATGCAAGTACATAATACTAGTAAATATCGTCTATTGCAGCCATAAAAAAGTGATTTACATGTAATTCTGGGTCGAATATAGCTTAACCCTTTCTTTCATATAAACGTGTTTTCACGCATTTGCAAACAGGGTAGACCCAGGTCAGACGGCTTCTATAGGAGCCGCCTGATCAGGGTCTGCTCTGTTTGCTAATGGAATTAGATCTGTTTCTTTATATTCTAAAACGGCTACAATGCTCCACCTTCCATATTTTATTATAGCTATATTGTCCATGAGTATTCAGTAGATATTAAAATTTGAAATAAACATAGAACAGGGAAAATGTTGTTATATAGTACTGTCGATCTTCTCTCAGCAGTCACGTACTTTTAAAGCCATCCCTTTATCAAGTGGTCATTTTAGAGTGGTTCTACTGTAGAGTTACATGTGGGTTTACATGGTTTGTGAATGACACCCTTTGCGGATGAGTTATCAATCTTGACCCATTACCTCATAGGCTATTTTAGACACAGTCTCTTTGATTAAATCTACCGAAAAGGAGCATTAACTAGAGAAAAGGGAAAACTTAGAATTTTGTAGTTTGAAACCATTGTGATAAATAGAGCATTTGCTCCTATTTATCACAATGGTTTCACAAAGTAACTTTACAGAGTCGTCAAAAGTCGTCAATAGGAGGGAATGGGTTAACAAAAATCATTCTGGAATCACATATTTGATTGTTACAGTACATTGTATGTTTATTTGTCTTCTCACAACTGGACCGGTCAGGATCCGCACTCATATAACGTCCTCGAAGACAGATTCAGCCACTCAATATTATAACTGAGTGGTCAATTTCAAACATACAGTAAACCCTCTCTATCAATATAAATTTTATAAATAAATATAGTCTATATAAGTAGATGGTTGCTTAACGCAGGACGAAAATGCAGGAGCTTTCTGCATAACTCTCGACCTGCACTTATCCACAGGTGCCCTTCCATGCTATGTCTCAACAACACCCCTGCTCTATACAATAAGTCACTTATTATACATGTATAGAGCAGGGGTGTTCGCGAAAAAGATTTTTTTGTTCATTTTTTTTTTGGTTGGTTGGGTCAGAAAACTATCTTTTGGTATTTTTTAGATACTTATGACATGTGATTAAAAACAATTAATATACATGTATTTGTGATGGAGCTGTTGTTGAGATATAGCATGCGAAGAGCACCTGTGCACTAATCTACCATCTGCTCTATGGCCTATAAGTGGCCCCGTGTTTGGTCATCGTATAGATTTGTGGGGTTTACTGTACCTTTAGATAAAACAAAACTCGGGCAAAGGTGTGTTATTAAAATAGCTGAAACCCTTGGGCAAAAACAAATACGATACCTAGTCATGTCGACTGCTTCAGAGATTTGTTCTGTGAGTAATATGATTTATAAAACAAATGTTTTAACCTATCGTGCAAGAAAACGTCAAGTCAATTCATGATATCATACACATGTTGAACTAAATGCAAAGTGGTTTGATGGAAGACCAGTTTCTTACCGATTGAGGAAAAGAGGTGAGGAGACTGTACATAGTCTTTGAAATTGAAATAACATCAATATGACAGTTTGACTCTTAATCCTTATCCGCTTATTCACAATCTGACTCGCAATCTTGGCTCCAGATGAGATGCCGAGTAACTCAGTGTCTCATCAGGATCTAAACTGTTGACCCGCTCAAACTTGCATCGGATCAAAATTTGAGCATCCATTTTTGCTTATGTCTTAGAATTGAAAAAGATGACAATCACCGTCCCCAATATCTCGACCTTCTTCACAGGGTTTTAGCTTAACACATTGCCCACTAGTGACGCATTTTTGCGCCCCTATAAAATTCACATTGTGAAACCATTGTGATAAATAGAGCATTTGCTCCTATAGGAGCAAATGCTCTATCTATCATTATGGTTTCAAACTACAAAATTCTACAATTTTCCTTTTCTCTAGTTAATGCTCCTTTTCGGTAGATTAATTCAAAAAGGATGGGTCTAAAAATAGCCCAGGAGAGAATGAATTAAAATGAATACAGTAGAACCTGTTTATTGAACATAGTAGTCTAATAATTCAGATGGTTGCTTAATCCAGGGCAAAAGTAATACAGAACGCTCTCTTTGCATTACTTTTAACTTGCATTCAGCTACCACCTGCTTTACAGACCCATCTTATACATCTTTTTGATGACCGCTTACGACACGTTCTGTTGTATTCGGCACTGATTTGAACAAAAGGAGCAGTTTGAGTCGGGATTGTACCATCCTTTTAGGGTACTTACGGTAAAACTACTCACTGGTTGGTGATCTTTTCAATGATTCATGACTTATTTTAGGAGGTTTCATATTATTTATAGATACAGCAAGTTTCGCCTCTGGCATGTATCCATAAAGTTAAGTAACTACGTAGATAGAAGATAAAGATAAAACCCACTGATTACGTACAATGTTTGCCACTTCGAGGGAGAAGTTGGAGAAGAGAGAGGGAGAGAGAGAGAGAGAGAGAGAGAGAGACAGAGACAGACAGACAGACAGACAGACAGACAGACAGAGAAAATGGGAATATATTAGACAGAAAAAAAGATAACAGAGATGGAGAGTTATCCAGAGACTGGGTAGAAGTTGTACGTTTATTCAGGCTACTATAGTTTCACATTTCCTCAAACAGGACATTTCTTATTTCATATAAACAATAAAGAAAAAGGAAAACTACTTACAAGAGTTTGAAACCTTGAGGTCATATCAGCAGAGATAATTTGAAAGCATCAGGTGCAACTCAAACGAAACCTTCTTAACCCATTACCTCACAGACTATTTTTAGATACAACCTCTGAATAAATCTACCGAAAAGGAGCATTAACTAGAGAAAAGGAAACATTTAGAATTTTGTAGTTTGAAACCATTGTGATAAATAGAGCATTTGCTCCTATAGGAGCAAATGCTCTATTTATCACAATGGTTTCACAAATTGACTTTTACAGAGTCGTCAAACGTCGTCAATAACAGGGAAAGGGTTAACTGTTTACCAGACAGATATGCATGTTAACTCATTTGCAAAATGAATAGTCCCAGATCAGAAGCCGTCTGATCAGTGTCTGCTCTGTTTGCTTATGGAATAAGATAGATATTATTCTACAGTTACTGCCATGGTTACAAATCCTGTCTTCATATGAGCAACTCCGCATTTCCTCGGGATCCCAGCTATTTGACACTCGGGTAACAGTGGTTGTTTTTTTTAAATCTTGAACAATTTGGAAGTAGGCCAATATTACATCAGATAATATTTTTAACCCTTTATAACCCTTTATAACTCCATAAATATTCATTTAAGAAATAATAACGTCATGCATATTTTTTTTTTATAATAACGCATGAAAACAGGAATATTTAATCAAGGCAGTAAGTGTAGAATCATATCTATATTAATATCATAGGCAAAAAGAGCACACCCTGACCAGACGGTCCCTACAGGAGTCGTCTGATCTGGGTCTACCATGTTTGCAAATACATAGAAAAGAGTATGGATCCATGGAGTAAAGACTTAGGCAGACAGTATCTGTTTATAGAGGAGTAAGTGTTACTTAAGGCTGATCGTCGTAGGTACACGCGTACTTAGCGCTCTGAGATGTGATACGATTTCATCTGAACATTCTGCAATAAAAGTCTGTTTATCTTAACCCTTTCCCTGTGTAAAATTCATGTAAGAAATAATGACATCATGACTATTTATTATCTGCCGTTTTATAATGACATGAGTATACATGTTGTTCTGGCCCAGGTAGAAGCTGTAGGATCTGATTTGGGTCTGCTGTTTGCAAATGCGCGACAATGTGTTTATATGAGGGAAATGGTTAACCTTTAACCTGCTGATCAAATTATTTTTACAGAAGTGTTCACCTACTACATTTCCAAAATTCAAGCTATTTTCAATTTGTCTACCAAAATGCAATCAGGGTGTCAAACAGTTTGGATCCTGATGAGATGCCGAGTTACTCGGCATCTCATCTGGATCCAAACTGTTTGCATAGGTATTCACTCATCCGCCCATAGCATGCTAAAGGTTAAATAGCAGATGACTGCTTAATGCAGCGCAATATAAATGCAGATAGCTCCTCTTCTGCTTTATTTCCCTCTTACATTAAGCTACCACCTGTCTTTAAGACCCACATTTAGACGTTCCCGTAATGGTCGCTTTAGACAGGTATTACTGTAGAGTATTATATCTATCGTTAGTTTTGTATACACAGGTAAGTTTTGATGCCACCTTTTCCCACGCTTCGTTGCTATTTCTAGATAGAAATGCTGCTGACTCATCTAGATCGGCATCAGTCAGTTAGCCATTAGAAAGCTGACGAAATTGTCGTCTGCTGAATTCTTCGCATAAATCATTCTCTTAAATACAAATTAGCACCAATCTTTGTAGAAAGATACAAATTGAGTATCGAACAGATTGGGTTCTGATGAACATCGAATACTCAAAGACTGATCTGAATCCAAACTACTTACAAATATAACCACGAGCGCTCTGATACAATATTAATGGTTAAGTACTTCTCACTGATAGATGAGTCGATAAACCTACGTCAGACAGCAAAAACCACCGATGCCAATATACGTAATGTGGTTCTCGAATTCTCTACACGACACTTTACCTGAGAGAGATGCCTTTTCTGGTATTTGCCAACATAGTAGATCCAGATCAAACAACTCTCATAGGAGCCGTCTGACCAGGGTCTGCTACGTTTGTTTAATGAGTTATATACAGTAGAACCCCTCTAATGCGACCACTTAATGAATAAACATGAGTGTCATTATAAGCAGGTGGAGCTTTCTGCATTACATTTGCCATGCATTAAGCTACCACCTGCATTTAGCACCCAGGATTTTACCTATTTTAGGTGGTCGCATTAGTGGGTTTTTTTACTGTAGTTCATTTGTTTATGTACCATTATAAAAAATGTAAGCTAAATAATATACATACAGGCATACAGGCATAATTTCTAATACAGTAGAACCTGTCTTCAGCGGCCATTCATACACGTGAAAAGCATGTGGTTGCTTAACCCTTTCACCGCCGCAGTCGCATAAATACACCACGACAAATAGTGCAGTCCCAGATCAGACGCCGCCTTTTCAAGGCGGCGTCTGATCAGGGACTTCACTATTTGTCTCAATTTCTATTTCTATATATCTTTATTCCTTTGAAATTTGCATTTATTTATCTCATTTCCTTATTTTACTGAATGATTTAACAAACTAGGATTGCAGACGACAATTAGAAATTTGGCGTCGAAAGGGTTAATATATGGCAGAAGTAATACAGAAAACTCCAATAAGATCTGTCTGCATTACTTTTGACCTGCATTAAGCTACCACCTGCCTTACAGACCCATAATTAGAGCTCTTTTGATGGTCGCTTAAGACAGGTTCTACTTCACAAATATCCATGATATAACGCATTAACTCTTAGCGATCTAGTACGCGTGTTTCGGACCAGATGAGACGCCGTGTCACTCGTAGTCTCTCATCAGGGTCCATGCTTATAATTTATAAAGCTTTTTAGTTGAGTCTGGGTTTGTTTTCAAGCTTTTGATTGAGAACGAACTCAGACTCAACTAAAAAGTTTTATAAGCATGGAACCAGGACTCAAACTGAACGTCACTGTGGCAATGGTCTGGAGATGGTGATGGAGAAAAAATAGTTATATAATAAACCATACTTAACAGACAATAGTTACTTATCATGTAAATAGTTAACTCTCATTCCCTGCCAGTGTATCTTTGAAAACAGTTTGGATCCAAACGAAACGCCTAGTAACTCTGTGTATGGTCTAGATCCAAACTGCTTGATGTTGTGATTGATAACGCTTTTAAAAATGAAGAAAAAGAATATTCGACTATAAGAAATAAGGCAGATGGCATATTTTGCAGATGAAAGTTCGAAACAGCGAAGGGGTTAGTTATGTGAAAGAAATTATGATTGTCTACAGGTACACAAAGACAAATAAGAGCTATTTGTTCCTTTATTTCTTTCCCTTCCAGTTCGCGCGGTTATAGCACTTTCTGAAGGATATTTAGTTCCTTCTCCAGCATCTAATTGGCCAGATACTTGAGAATGAACTCAGACTCTGGTAGTTTTATAACCTAGGGGTCTAGACACTTACGAGTATTGTCGTGAACGTCAGTAATCCCATAACGTTCACTAGCGTACTGGAAATGTGATTGTCGGAAGTACAAAACAAAGAAATGATATCTGCATTTCCCTTATCTATGAAGAAATGGAGAAACGATAAATGTTTACGATAAATTAAAACACGTTATTTAAAGCCTGGTTTGTTAGGACATTCATTCTTATATCGTTGTGTGAGAAAGGACACTCTTTGTGTCTTGTATACCCAGATCTGCCACCTCTGTACCGGGTCAATAGTGCAGTGGAACATCTCTGTAAAACTTTATCTCATCAACGCTATTGTCAGAAACACAGTAAACGCCCTTTAACCCTTTCGGCGCCAAATTTATAATTGTCGTCTGCAATCCAAATTTGTTAAATTATTTAGTAAAATAAGGAAATGAGATAAATAAATGCAAATTTCAAAGGAATAAAGCACATATATAGAAATAGAGATTGAGACAAATAAAGGTAAAAAAGTAAAGGTGAGGTTTATAGTCTGGAACTACATACAATGTACATATTCTATCGACTTCACAATTTACCCCCTGATCACTGGTTTATAAGTCGGCCATTAACATTCGGCGCCCAAGGCAGCCATGGCACATTGGCTTATTTCCCTCACATGTACCCATTTCTATACCTGGGTAGAGAGGAGCAAACGTGGGATGCATCTTTTTGCTCAGAAAAATTCTGATAGTCCGATGGCAGGATTCGATCCCTTCGATCCCAAGTCTAACGTCCTACCACTGGACCACCACTCCCACAAATAGTGTGGTTCCTGGTCAGACACCGCCTTGAAAAGGCGGCGTCTGATCTGGGACTGCACTATTTGTCGTGGTGCATTTATGCGACTGCGGCGGTGAAAGGGTTAATGCTGCCCCCTCCCCCACCCCCCACCCCCTTCACGAAACGGTAACTGATTCTGGGTCGTAAAGGCAGATGGTAGCTTATTGCAGGACGAATTTATGCAGACAGCTCATATGGAAGTTTTCTGCATTACTTTCGTCCCGCATTAACCCTTTCCTTCATATAAATGCCCGTCCATGCATTTGCAAACAGGGTAGACCCATATCAGACAGCTCCTGCGGGATCAGAGTCTGCTCTGTTTGCTTATGATATAATATAGATCTAATTCTTTAGTTTCGTTTCTAACACTATACCTACTGTGTACAAATTCCAATATAAAAATTCAATTAATAAATATTCACGATGTCATTATTTCTTTAACGATAACTGAACATGGAAAGGGTTAAACCGCTACCTGTGTTTTAGTTTAGTCTTGACAACCGGATTGTGTCGCTTCAGCATATCCAGCTAGAGGGCTGTCTGTCTGACGTGAACGTGATACTGCAAAGAAATAAACCGTGTACTCCATAGATATGCAATCCAATGCGTTTGCAAACAGAGCAGACCCAGATCAGATGGCTCCTGTAGGATGCTCTGCATGCTTAGGAAATGATATAAATCTGATTCTATGGTTTCCTCCATTGTTACAAAGTCCTTTGTCAATATGTCATTAAAATTTCAGCTAATTACTATTCATGATGTCATTATTTCTTACATGGATATTCATGGAGTTTAGGTTGAATATAAGACGTATTTGCCTATCTACCTTAGACTAGAGTATAGAGTTATGTTATTGTGATGCTATGGCAACCTGCGTTGTACGTTAAACTTTATGTCCTCCAACTATTCTCCAACAAATTTCGTCTTCGAGATAGGAAATTCCTACAGAAGGTCTGCCAATAATATAATTCGTGCCATATCAAACAAGTGGGCCGTGATACTACTTTAGCAGTTACGTTTTGTGCAGCATATAGTACAGAGACAGTTTAGTTATGACTGTAAATGTCATTACTACCGACATATTCTCATTACCTCACTGTACAATCGCAGAGAGTACAGTAAAACATGTCTTATTAAGGGATCTGTAAGGCAGGTGGTAGTTTCCTGTACGTCAAAAGTAATGCATTACGTGTGCCTTGCATTTAGTAACTACCTGCTTTTTAAGATTCCTGTGTCCAGTAAATACAGTACACCCTCTCTTAACCGGACGTTAAATTTAGTATAAATATCGGTCTTGGAGACAGGTGGCACCTTAATGCAGGGTGGAATTCATGCAGAAAGCTCCTAGAGGAGCTTTCTGCATGACTTTCACCCTGCATTAAGCAGTCACCTGGCTTAAGTATCTAATTTCTTCTCTACTAGAATTCCGGTTAAGAGATGTTTTACTGTATAGGTCGCTTAATACAGGTTCTACGGTACGTGTCCAGAGTCTCCAGATGTTTCGCTTTTTATCTGTAAGCAAAAACACAATGTGTAGTATGTGTCACAATTCACATGACAGATAATGCGTTATATGAAAACTATGTAAGATATAATTATACATTTAATTATTAAAGTGTACAAATATCATACACGTTTGAGGTATGGTTTTAGGGTAAGGGTGTTTCTCTTCTGCAGTAAATATTCTACATGTACATATCTTATTATTGTAGCAACACTGTAAATGTGTGTAAATATTTATATCAATTGCGTCAGTATCCATTAAACATTGCTTCTAGTTCTATAACGAGTACATGTATATAGAATCAATAATAATTAAATCTTGAAGATTAATTGAATTTATCGTGTAGCGCATCGATACGTATAACTTGAAGAACAAAGAACGATGAAGTACATGTACGATCTCTATAATTCGAAATTTTAACAAAGAAGAGTTTAGACTCTTTTAGGCAGGTGGCTGCTTAATGCAGGGTGGAAGTCATGCAGAAAGCTCCCAGAGGAGCTTTCTGCATGACTTCCACCCTGCATTAAGTTGCCACCTGTATTGAAGGTCAATTATACGTATTTAAGTGTTCGAATAATCCAGATTTTATACTGTATATACATTATTGTATTGTGAATGATACAGTATGAACTGAGCTATGCGAATATGCGAATTATTTTCTCTTTGTTTCTGAGCATAAACAATTTTCCTAGGAAAGAAAAAACAAATGAAAACTGAACCAAATGGCACTTTGCATTATCACAACAATCTAGAATGATAAACAGCGCAAAAATCCGCAACCCCGTACCCGACTTCTGTCAAAATATATTTGCCCCACAGGTAAACGATATTGCAAAACTAGTTTGATTGCATCGAAACTGACGTCATCAACAGGTATCTGTGAGGCTGTTGAGTGTAATCGTGATTATCACAACAAGGATATAATAAAGGCAGGAACAAAGTGGATTGCACGCCTACCAGTGCCTCCAGTGGAACTGTCGGCTGGCAGCGAAGTGCAATACATCTAAATTATTAGATATGTTTATATGATATGCAGTTAATTGCCAAACTGCGTAAGACTAAGCCTACGTAGAGCATAAAAGACAAAGATAGAAAGAAACAAAACGCGAAAAGTAGAGGTAAACAACTACAAATCTGAAAACAATGTGGCATCGCCAAGATTGTGCAATTTCTTCTTGGATCGATGTCATATTTTGCCATCGTCTTTTGCCAAAATGGAGATCTGACTTTATCATGCATATATATACATGTTGAAAACCATACTGGACCCTGATGAACTGGATGATTCTATACAGAGCCATTTTGACAACTCCGTCTACTTCTTCGATGCTCTTTCTCTCTCTCTCTCTCTCTCTCTCTCTATCTATCTATCTCTCTCCCCCCCCCAATCTTAACGCATACAGCCTGACAACACACTAACGAATCTTTTGAAAGTGGACATTTCAGAAATATGTATAGTACGAATGAAAACACATATCGAAAAAAACAAAGATCCGAAATTGGCAGTTTGGTATAAGAGTATGTGAGAAAATAAGAACGGGATTGACCATTTCTTTCATACAGCGCGTTTTCACGCATTTGCAACAAAGTAGATCCAGATCAGACGACTCTTGTAGGAGATGCTCTGATCAGGGTCTGCTCTGTTTGCCAATGAAATTATATTGATCTGGTTGTACAGTTTCTGCCAGAGCCAAAAAATCCTGTATTCCTTCACCGTTTTAACCCTTCGCTTGCTATTCACGTCAATATACCTACCTGTAAATAGTGAAGACCCATATGAGACAGCTCCTGCAGGAGCTGTCTCACCAGGGTCTGCACTATTTACAAGTTGATTGTGCAACCAGTGCACTCCACAGCAGTAATTGCACAGCGAAATACTTGTACACAGTGAAGATATATGTAATTATACAACAGGGCATGGGTAAAGAAGGAGAAATGTATTTTAAAATTCAGCAAGAGAAGGGTTAAAACTAATAGATAGTTATTCATGATGTCATTATTTCTTAAATGAACATTCCACAGGGAAAGAGTTAAAGCGGAATCACAGAGGCTGAATAAATGTTTGTATACGTGTTAACCTCAGTGATTCCAGTTTGAAGCCCTTTCTGAATTTTGCTCGTATTCTCAATGGACCGACTTCGCACCTTTTCGAAATGTTGTCATTTGGACTATAACAATTCGTCAACATCTTGCTAGACTGTATGAAACGTTAAAGTCAAAACAATGAAATGAAACTGTATAATAATATACTATACTATATATGTATATTCTGTATATAACAAATTGGACGGATGTTTCTAAATCGGTCTACGCGGAATATATTTCAATGCAGCGGTGTCCAATATGATTTTCTACGTGTATAGTAAAAACTAAAGCGAAGTACCTAGTTCTAGTCTACTTTCAGTCCGAATGACCGCTCAGTCGACTGTACATTTAAAACAACTAAAAACCCGAACGTTAAATGTAGATTAAATATCGGTCTTACAGACTGGTGGCAGCTCAATGCAGGGAGCTTTCCTATAGGAGCTTTCTGCAGGACCTTTACCCTGCATTAAGCAACCACCTGCCTACACATATATAAATTCTTCTCTTCTATAATTCCGGTTTAGAGGGGTTTTACTGTATCATACTCAATACCGCCACTTGTGTTTTCAGACGGAAATCTTCAAGATGCAAAGTTATAGAACGAGATCTGTGTGAAAACGCTAGCGTACGTTATATTCTGTAGAACTGTATAACATCGTCGTGTAAGAGATATCTACAACAGGTATATGATTTCAAGTGGTTTCTCTATTTACTATAAGATATCCATGTGACATAAATATGTATTTCCACTGAACAAACTGCAGTAAATATTATATTCTAACGAGGGTCTACAATGTTTGCAAAACCCTATCTTGGAGTTGCACTAACACTTAACTCATTTTGTAACAAAGGACTTTCGTCTGCTAACATTGTCGTCTGCTTTAAATTTCAGAGTAGATTTTCGTCCAATTTCTGTTAAAACACAAATGCAGTGTCAAACAGTTTGGATCCTGATGAGATGCCGAGTTACTCGGCGTCTCATCTGGATCCAAACTGTTTGCAAAGGCAATCCGTAATTGGTCTATTTCAAGCCCTACTAGTCGCTTTCCACCGTGACGGTGAAAGTGTCGATCATGTCTTTTCTTGTGATACAACTCATATATATTTGAACATCTACATTTATTACACGGCGTGTGTACACACAGTTTTGAAGCTTTGCTTACCCGGCTGTGAAAAAAATAATGAATGGTGCAATTTTCGACTACTCCCAATTTATACCAAGCTTATAGGAAAACTATTTACCGAGTGTCAACCAGCTTGGATCCTTATGAAACGCCATGCTACCGGTAATAGACGTCTCATCTGGGTCCAAGTTGTTAGCAAATGCGAACTGAGAAAAGCTGCATTAGGGTTAAGATGGTGATGCTCAGATGTGCAAAGCATACACAATATAAGACAGTACAGTAGAACCTGTCTTAAGCGACCAATCATTTATTGAACATAGGAGTCTTAAAAACCAGATGGTTTCTTAATGCAGAACAAAAGTAATACAGAAAGCTCCTATAGGAGCTTTCTGTATTACTTTTGACCTGCATTAAGCTACCACCTGCATTACAGACCCGTCATTAGACTTCTTTTTGGTGGTCGCTTAAGACGGGTTCTACTGTACATCTATACATAACAGCTGTCAACTGAGTTTAACCTGACATTTTCGGGCCAGACAGATATAGGGCAATGTGATCTGATAAATGTCCGCGAATGGAAAATGTGTTGCTGGTAGCTGAATTGTACTAGAATGTTCATACAGAGATTTGGTGGGAAAATTCAAGCATTTCTCAAAGACTTTTCAAGGACTTCATTTCAAAATGCAAGCTGCCTTGCCCAAACACTAAAAAGGCCCATTCAAAAGCAACCACGAGCAGGAAATAGCTTTATTAAGTGCAAGAGTAATGCAGAACGTTCCTACACAATCTTTCTGCATTACGTTTACACTTTTATAAGTAGTCACATATCTGCAAATGTCAAAGATGCTACTATAGTATACTTGAATGATGAACCATAGGAAATATATAGTAGCCAATAGTTCTGCCTGGACACTTTTCAAGTACATTCGTATGCGAAATGTACAGGACCTTATTAAGAGTCGTCGGAATACACACAAGATTAGACTCTATTACAAATTAGTACTAGAATAGAGATATGCAATCTATTTAATTAAAATGCTAATGCATGTATGTTTTAATTCTGTTTCATTGAATTATTTTCACGTCTAATTAGCGTGTTCTGTTGATGTTGGATTAGTTGTAATTAAACCTTTGTCTAAGTAGAAAACGTTTAATTCTAATGGAGCGGAAATGGCACCAGTATGTATCTTTGTACACCTTCAGAATAGCGACTTTCTTTGAGAGTTCTCACATAACCAATGCCTTCTTATAATTCTATTAACCCTTACAATGCTTATTTTTAAATGAATGATTCCAAAATTAAAAAAAAAAGATCAGATTTACGGTGTCTATTCAGAGATAGTTTTTTTAAACCTATAACTTGACAAATAGTGCAGACCCTGGTGAGATCTGGATCTACACTGTTTCCTTGAATGTCTTCTCTCCCCGCCATGTCCACGTACTACTTATCCTTTCCGTCATATAAACGCTTTTTTCACGCATTTGCAAACAGAGTAGACCCAGAGCCGTATGATCAGGGTTTGCTCTTTTGCTAATGGGATTTGATAGATATGATTCTTTATTTTATAAAATGGCTACACTATTACACCTTCCATATTTAATCATATCTCTTTTGTCCATGAATGTTCAGTAGGTATTTCAATTTGGAATAAAAAAACAACGGGAAAACAGGAAAGGGTTAATATTTGCTGTTTTAATGTGTATACTCGTATACATGGGTATACGCATATTTCAACTAAGTATACTGGAATGTTTTATGTCATGTTTTATTACCCCAGTTTTCTTCAGTTAATTACGCAAGTTTTTGCCATGGCAAATTTGTGTATAGATGTTAAATAGTACGTGCTTAATTGTTTAGTATCTAGCCGCTGATCTTGTCCAAATAGCTTCACGATTCCGCCTATTCTAGAAACCATTATTCGTAGGGAAGGATGCGGGGAATGTCATGCCCTTAAGACACCTAACCTTCCCTAGCATTGGTGCGTATTCAAGAATTAGGAGCAGGCACGCGCCTGACATTGTATCGCCAATGAACATGTCAACACCACCCAGTACCCTCATTTACGTACGGATGTGTGGACATTGTTTCGACAATGGAAATGGCAATACAACCTGGTTCCCTTACTTACGTATGGAAGTGTAGATAATAGGTGTGGTATCGCAAATGAAAATGGCAACACTACCCGTCACCTTCACTAAATGTGTAGGTCTGTTATCGCCCATGAAAATGGCAACACCATCCAGTTCCCTCACGGATGTATGAATGTGTAGGTATGGTATCGCGAATGACAATGACAGCACCACCTAGTACCCTCACTTACGTTTGAATTACGTATAGGTGACCCCCGTGTGTTGGTAACTTGGTATGGTACCGCCTATGAAAAAGGCAACGCCACCCGGTATCCTCACTTATGTATGAATGCGAACGCATTGTATTACCAATGAAAATGTCAACGCCACCAAGTACCCTCATTTACTTATGGATATGTTGGTAACTTGGTATAGTACCGCCAACGAAAATGGAAATACAAAGCGGTACTCTTACTTCCGTATGAATGTGTAGTTAGTAGGTATGGTATCACCAATGAAAAGTGGTAACTCCACTATACCTGGTACCCCCACTTACGTACGAATGTATAGTTATGGCATCGTTAATGAAAATGGCAACGCTACACGGTACCTTCGCTTACATATTCATGAATGTGTTGGTAACTGTATATGGTATCGCTAATAAAATGGCAACACTTCATACTTCCGTTTGAATGTGTAGGTATGGCATCGCCAATGAAATGGGCATGGCTGTAGCGTTTCCCCGTGTGTATATCGTAACCCCAAACTAAAGTAACAGCTACAAATTCTTTTCAAAATGGGCTACTTTGTGTGTATTCCAATACATTCAACATATTAAACCTTGTTGGAATGTGCGTATAGATCTGTTACTGTAATTGCAAAATGATCGGAGAACGTTTCTGGACCATCACTTAGGCGTGTTCATGAAGCTTTTTGAAGCTATGCAAAATACAAACAGGTGTAGAGGGCAAGTGTCTAACCCTGTATCCCGACCAGATTCAGAAATTGGGGGAAAACGCACACTGTAAAAACAAGTAACCATTCATTAGCCTTGCCACAAAAATGCAAGCTGGCTGTATAGTGTATGCTAGTGATAAGGATCCCCAAGATAGTCACAAGCAAAGGTGCTCGACGCATGCTTGGACTCACCCATGGAAACAATCCCCCCCCCCCCCCCCCACCAAAAAAAATTAAAAAAAATTGTGATCGAAGTATGTTAAACTAGCCTAAAACTATCTATTTGAACCTTAAACCACTCCGAAAAACAAGAAAAGCACGACCCGGAAAAAAAATTCCTATCGGGTCTATATATGTATTGAAAGGTATCCAACTACGACAGATCAGCGGCGGAAAATACAACAGTCATGTTTTTCAAAGTCTTACAGCAAAGCCAATTCAACACCGATTTTAATCAGTTTGGTCTTGATCTGTTCCAAATTCCATATGCTAAGCGGCACTGTAAGTGCTTTCCTTAAATATTGCCCCGCCTTGTCGCTGCAAGACCGCGAATTTGAAAATACGCTAGAGCGAAACGATGTGACTCCCGCCAGGATGCATAGAAGTATATAGGGGGATCTGTATTCGTTAAACTTTTCAGCAAAAACGCGAATTATGCTGAAACACATTCGAAAAACATTCAACTTACCGCAGTTAAAACGGTTCTGGCTATTTGTAGTCTGCTATGAGACGCCAGTTTTCTTTCTCCTACTTTCGTTTTGAACGGAGGTGGCCAAATCGCTGTGGCCCGGATATTTGCATATCGAATAGATTATGAGCCGGGTCACAGCAAAATGGTCGCATCCGTTCAAAAGGAAAGTTGGAGAAAGAAAGTTGGCGCCTCGTAGCTGACTGGAAATAGTAAGCACCGTTTTAATTGCGGTGAGTTTAATGTTTTTAGATAGTGTTTAACCATAATTCGCGTTTTTGTTGAAAAGATTAACGAATACAGATCCCCCTATATACGTCTATGCATCCTGGCGGGAGTCACATCGTTTCGCTCTAGCGTTTTTTTCAAATTCGCGGTCTTGCAGCGACAAGACGGAGCAATATTTAAGGAAAGCACTAATTGTGCCGCTTAGCATATGGAATTTGGAACGGATCAAGACCAAACTGATTGAAATCGGTGTTGAATTGGCTTTGCTGTAAGACTTTGAAAAACATGACTGTTGTATTTTCCGCCGCTGATCTGTCGTAGTTACATGTAGATACCTTTCAATACATATATAGACCCGATAGGAAAATTTTTCCGGGTCGTGTTTTTCTCGTTTTTCGGAGTGGTTTTAGGTTCAAATAGATAGTTTTAGGCCAGTTGAACATGCTTCGATCACAATTTTTTTTTTTTTTTTTTTTTTTGGGGGGGGGGGGGGGGGGGGGGGGTCCATGGATGAGTCCAAGCATGCGTCGGGCACCTTTGGTCACAAGGACCTATAACAACAAAACAAACAAACACAAAAGCAATCAAGAACACGCCCAGCAGAGCATCCTTCTAAACAAAAGCACTTGTGTTTTATGGGTGCTTACTAGTAGTAATGCGTGTCCTACGGTAATTACTGTTGATTTACCATGTAACTTACATCAAAGGTATTAGTTATTTTATTGATCACATCAGCATATCAACAAGATATAGTAAACTTTATTTATATAGTCGAGTGTTTGGTAAAATAATCTAACATCAGCTAAAATGTATTTACCGCCTAAATACTGACAGTTCAAGTTGGTGAACTAAGATGTTCAGACGATAGCATATAAAACTAGAATTATCACTAAAGGTAATTGAATACCCCCACTCAGGTGCCATGGTCGCAAATCAATCCAGTGACCTCGTTTTTGACCCAACCTGGCCAATTTTCGATCTTATATGTTTTTATATGATATAGTATCATGTCATTTTGATCTTTAAGTTTTCTTAACAGATGTAGATTTTGAACATCGGAGTACTTTAGCTTGCTTTTGTTGATTATTCTTATTTCATTTTTTGGACCGTTTTGGTATATTGGATCAGTATTGCAATTTGCAGTGGTCCGATTTTGTTTGTGTCATACTGTGATGTTATAAACCTGTGTGTTATATATGACATGCAATGTCATTTTTACCATCTCTTATAATTCCTTTATGGAATGGCTATGCACTATTTGAAATATTTATTGTATATGTTTTTATATTTTCTGAATGTGCATTGATGAGATGTAAATAAATATTCTATCTCTTCTATCTGTCCCAGATTTTATCAAGACAACCATTCTGACCAAGTTTCATGAAAATTGGACAAACATTTCATGTGATCACTAGAGTGGTCACAATGTTTTTCTACTGTTTCGCCTAGTGACCTAGGTTTTTGACCCCACATGACCCACATTCAAACTCGTCCGAGATTTTATCAAACAATCATTCTGATAACATTTCATGAAGATTCGGCTACAAATGCGACATCTAGAGTGTTCACAATGTTTTTCTAGTGTTTCGCCTAGTGACCTAGTTTTTGACCCCACATGACCCACATTCAAACTCGTCCAAGGTTTTATCAAAACAATCATTCTGATAAAAGTTCATGACAATTCGGCTACAAATGCGACATCTAGAGTGTTCACAAGGTTTTTCTACCATTTGACCTAATTTTTAACCCCACATAACCCACTCTCGAACTCTCTTGATATTTTATTAAAACAATCATTCTGACCACGTTTCATGAATATTAGGCTGAAAAGGTGACTTCAAGAGTGTTCACAAGGTTTTCCTACTATTTGACCTTGTGGCCTAGTTTTTCATCCAATATGACCCACTTCTAACTCTTCCGAGAATTTATTAAAACAATCATTCTGATAAAACGTTTCATGAAGATTGGGCTGAAAATGTGACCTCTAGTGTTTTTACAAGGTTATCCCACTATCTGACAATAATTCTGACAATGTTTCATGAAGATTGTACTAAAATTGTGACCACTAGAGTGCTCACTGTGCCACGGACATGCCAAAAAACGGGCATGCCACGGACAGACAGACAGACCAACCAACACACTGACTCCTATATACCCCCTATAAGTATGCCAATTTCTTTTTTTTCTGAACCTGCATTTCTGAGTTGAATTTAGCCAACGTCTAACGGCCATATACATTATTTATGAATACGTTAAGGATCTGCGCAGAAAACGTAGGTACTAGTGTAAACATGGTAAATATGGTCAGTTTAAAAGTTAATGGCACATAACTCTAGACCAACTGGTCCGACTTTACCCATAACTTGACCAAGAGTGTATGGTCATACATGTATATCATTTGTAAATGAAGGATCCAGTGAGAAAAACAGGTGCTAGTTTATAACCATGGTAACGTAACGTATGTCATTTCCATAAGTCATAGCACATATGATTACTCAAGATATACAAGTCTGATTTTGCCTGTAATCCAAGACAAACATATACCATAGTATTTTGAAGAAAGTATGCAAACCTTTATAAATCTTGATTTTTAATTGCAAACTATGGTAGTTTTCATCAAGTGGATTGCAATTCAGACAGGTGGTTCGGTCGTTGCACAAAACGTTTTTATTAATGGACAGATTTACCATATTGTAGCTGAATAATTGCTCTACACAATGATATGCTTAGATTTCCCGAGCTTTTCTTACCAGAGATCTTTGCAAATGTGACTTTGCGTAATTTGGTACATTGACCGCGAGATGTTGTGTGTTATCTTTGTTATATATGTCTTTGCTGTAATCGACCTTGGCCATGATTTTATGACCAACACAGGTGTTTCTAAATATGATCAGGGTATATGCAGAAACAAAGACACTAGTGTGTAACATGGTAAAATATGCCATTTTTCATAAATCAAGGGCACACAACTCTAGACCTACTAGTTCTATTTTGCCCATAGTTGAAATTAGCCAACACCTTGACTAAAAACTAGCAACAAGAGGGCCAAGATGGCCCTTAATCGCTCACCTGATTACCATAGATTTAAGATTATAGCTGGGTAGTCCCAGGATGGGGCCAATATTGACATATGGGAACAATGTTATAGTGGATCATGAGCAGTGGTTCTGGAGAACAAGATTTTCAAAGATTTAACATATAGATTTTACCAAGACAATCATTCTGACCAATGAAGATTGGGCTAAAAATGACCTCTAGAGTGAGTTTTCTAAGACTACGCTTTTGATCTTGTGACCTACTTTTTGATTCCGCCCCGACCAAGTTTCATGAAGATTGGGTTGAAAATGTGACCTCTAGAGTATTCACAAGGTTTTTCTATTTGACCTGGTGACCTAGTTTTTTTACCCAACATGACCCACTTTCGAAATCGTCCGAGATTTTATCAGGACAATCATTCTGACACGGTTTAATGACGATTGGGCTGAAAATGTGACCTCTAAAATGTTCACAAGATTTTCCTACTATATGACCTAGTTTTGACCCGACGTGACCCACTTTCGAACTCGTCCGAGATTTTATCAAGACAATCATTCTGATACAGTTTCATGAAGATTCGACTAAAGTTGTGACCACTAGAGTGTTCACAAGTAAATTGTTGACGACGGACGCCATACGTTCCGGTCTCCCAAAAGCTCACCATGAGCTTTGCTCAGGTGAGCTAAAAAGTATGAATGAGTCCCTTGAGGATTCTGAGTGGTAAAAAGCTTGGATGGACAAATAAGGGGCATTCAGAAATCTCAAAAAGCTCACCTGAGCACAAAGTGCTAAAGGTTGGATGTGAAAAATTAATTAGTACATAAAGTTATGTTCTCCAACATTGCATACATTAACCCCTCCTTGTTGCATATTTATGTAAGAAATAATGAGATCATGAATATTTATCAGCTGATTCTGAAGTTTTGTAATAACATATGAACAGGATTTTTTTTAACCTCGACAAAAACTTCAGAATCACGTCTATGTAAGTCTATAAGCAAACAAAGCAGACCCTGATCAGACGGGTCCTACAGGAGTAGTCTGATCTGGATCTATTCTGTTTGCAAAGGCATTAGTATGAAGGAAAGGATTAACCCCATTCCCTCATATAAACGTGATTTCACGCATTTGCAGCTCCTAGAGGAGCCGTCTGATCAGGGTCTGCTCTGTTTGCTAATAGAATTTGATAGATCTGGTTCTTTAGATTCTAAAATGGCTACAATATCCAACCTTCCTTATTTAATTATAACTATTTTGACCATGAATATTCAGTAGGTATTGAAATTTGTAACAAACAGGGAAAGGGTTAAGTTGTACAGTAAAATGAGTAAACCCTCTACAATAGCCACTGGAAGATGTCTAACTCTGGATGACAGACGAGTTAGATGATCACTAAATGCTACATCAAGTTTAAAATACTTTGAAATCTCTCCAAATAATGCAAGAATTTGAGTTATGTGATATCATAAGTTACGGTTACAAAGAGCAGCAAATGTCAGAACTGATCGCACTTGTTACACTTTTATGCACATATATACATCAAAGCTAACCATCTGTGAAAGTTTTTGTCACAAATTTCAGGACAAATGGATGGCTGCACATAGACGGGCATATATGTCACTATATGCCCTATACATACGATGTGGTTAACCTTTAACTAAAGGGTTAACCCATTCCCTCATATTGACGCCTTTTGATGCCTCTGTAAAAACATTTTTGAAACTATTGTAACAAATAGAGCATTTGCTCCACAGGAACAAATGTTCTATTTTATATCAGAATGGTTTCATAACTACACAATTCTAAATTTTCCTCTGCTCTAGTAAATGCAACTTTCCAGTTGATTAATTCAAGAGGTTGGGTCTAAAAATAGCATATGAGGTAATGGGTTAATCGGTAACATGATTAATAAATACGTCTCTAAAAAGCAGCTGGCTCATATGGGAGATTTCAAAGTAACTTCCATGAAGCGTTTAGTGACCATCTGTCATGCAGAATTAGACGTCTCAAGTTGCCATTGTAGATGGTAAACTGTACAATTCAATGCATGCAATACTGGAGAACATACATGTACAGTAAAACCTCTCTATAACGGGCACTAAATTACATCAAGTATTTTGGGTTAAAGGCAGGTGGCCGCTTAAAGCTAGGTGAAAGTAAAACAGAATGCTCCTATAGGAGCCTTCTGTTTTACTTTCACCTTGCTTTAACAGCTACCTGCCCTAAATACCAACTAATTAACACAAATTAGTGGCCGTTATAGAGAGGTTTTACTGTATATACTAGATATGTTACCTTGTGACCGATTTCAAACAAAAAGCTAATGGTTTTCTATATTTTTATTCATTAATTTAACAAAACATTTATTGCTGATGTTGATAGTAAGACTGATCACACTTATATCAACACTCTACTCCATGAATATTCAAGCATAATGACATCATGAATACCTAGCTGAATTTTAATTTTGGCTGTAACTGTATTATCATACAGTTGAACTTCGATATCTTGAACTCGGATAACTCGAACTTTGGGATAACTCGAACAAAACGTCCAGCCCTTCCAAAACTTACATCACAGAATTGCTCTAAACTGTATCACTACTGATATCTAGAAACAGGTCTTAAGTAATGCAGGTCTAAAGTAATGCTGAAAGCTCCTACAGGACCTTTCAGCATTACTTTAGACCTGTTTTAAACTGTGAACTCGAGACATTGTTCAGAATAGAAATCGGATAACTCAAACTTCTGTTATCTCAAACTTATTTGTATGGTCCCTTGAAGTTCGAGTTATCGAAGTTCAACTGTATCTATATTATTTTATAAACAAACATAGCAGACCCTTATCAGACAGCTCTTACAGGATCTGTCTGATCCGAGTCTACCCTGTTTGCAATGGAGTAAAAGGTTATTTGATAAATCTTTCACAACAACACTGACAGAAAATGTAAACCAACACTTCTACATTTCCTTCAATGCAACAGGCACACATGTTCACACACAAAAAACAATCATAAAACTCATAAAACATTAAGGCATTGACAATTACCCATCACATATAAAAATATACATACCCTTTTGGTAATGCCCATAAACAAACGACGAAATTCAACTGCTTACGAGTCAATTGGGTTAAAAAATACGGAAATGGTTTGTAAACCTTACTTGCACAACCGCTATTTACTAACTCGATAGGCCATCTCTAATGTAAGCAGTGGTTGATAATCTGACCAAAGTTATTCCTGCCATAAAAGCTTGCAGATCCAGCTGCAAGTTTCTGTCATCCACTTTCATGGATGGTTCCCTAACAACCGGTTTCTCTTAGACTTTGATGAGATACAAGTAAACCAGAATAAACAGCTCGAAAATTGAACTAACGGTCAGACAATTTTAAGCTCTCTCTTACTTTGTTAAGTCTGCACCAGGCAGACATGAGAGAACTGTTTCTACATGAATGCTTCTTCGCTGAGCATTTAGTCAATACTCTGATTACCCTATGTATCTGGACACTAATTACCCTATAGATGTATTTGGACACTAATTACCCTACTCCTCCTTACAACAGTATGTGCCATTTGCACCATTTTGGTAACTATAACTTAGACTGACATAGTAGCAACTAGTGTAGACCCTGGTCAAACTGTTCCTATAGAAGCAGTTTGATCAGGGTCTGTAATGTTAGCATAAGGTTGTCCGAATACTTAGGGTAATTTTGAAGTTTAAGTGTAATAGGTTCATCAATTGTAAGAGCATGAAAACTACACTAATTTATGCTGTTGTCAGTCTACCAGTTTAGCAAAAAATTTACAAAACATGATCATTTCTTTTGTGTGCCCCTAGTGTCACAGATATATCTCTTGCTAATTTGATTATTACAGGGATGCGTTTTAGCGAGCCAGACAAGAGGATACAAGTCATGGTTTAATGGAATCATGCAAAAGAAAGGCATTCTTTCTGGGTTTACTCTGTTGGCAAAGATCAGATGTTAAAGGGTTTATCTATTTATAAAGTAATTCAAACAGTTAAAATAAGTCACTAGAATGACGTTTTGCAAAACAGACCCGACTACACAGACCTGATTGATCACAGTATATCAGTACACTGTTTAACCCTTTCCCTGTTCTATACTTTGTCCAAATTTCAATACCTACTGAATATTCATGGTAAAAGAGTTATAATGAAATATGGAAGATGGACTATTGTAGCCATTTTAGAAAGTAAAGAAACAGATATATCAATTTCTATCAGCAAACAGAGTAGATCCTGATCAGACGGCTCCTCTAGGAGCCGTCTGATCTGGGTCTACTCTGTTTGCAAATGCGTGAAAACACGTTTATATGAGGGAAAGGGTTAATAAAAATAAAATTTCATGTGCCATCCAATGGTACACATGTAATAATGAATCTGTAGGCCATGCCTTGTCTGTGTCAACACTGTTTGGAAAATCATGAGGTCTTATCTCAAAAGGTAGCTCATAACCAAATGTTACACATAATCTGATTAAATTTCCAGAAAAAAACACTAAAATAAATGTGCACAACCAAGAACAATTAACAATGATTGTGATATATAGCAGAGAATATATGCATTGGTCACTTTGTAAATTCCTGAACATGTATCGATATTGAGCAGTAAAGATATTTATCAGGTCTCTGCACTAAAACACTTATGGACTTAACCCATTACTCCATGAATATTAAAGAAATAATGACGTTATATTAATAAGAGTAATTGTTCTTCAAAGTGTAAAGGATTATTTGTTGTAATAGCACATGGACAGAGGAATTGTTGAACATGGCAGGAACTGTACAATCATATCTATAGCATAAGCAAGCAGAGCAGACTCTGATCAGACGGCTCCAATAGTAGTCATCTGATCTAGGTCAACTCTGTTTGCAAAAGCGTAGAAAGGCATGGAGTAAAGGGTAAATAATTTCTATTTAGGTTTTTGGCAAGAAGTAATAGTACAGATGTATTTAGCACCATTACAATTTCTTTTTAAGTCGACTTTCTTTTAAAGTCGACATATAGTTTTACTAGCTGGCAGTTGGAAACATTAATGCACTCTTTCACATATGAAATGCATAGGGTTTCAGCAATACAGTTTCAAGCACAACTTTAAAAGCAGTGAGTTAAATGAATCAGTACTCGTTATACCTGAAACACCACAAACATTGTTTTAACTATGCATATACAAGTCTATGGACCAAAGTGAATACGTTAAGAACCTGGCAAGCAGTCTGCAAGAATTTCCTTTGCACTTGATGACATATGGCTTGGAAATTTAATGTCAAATTCAACTATCAAGTCTCCCCTCTTTGATGGCTGTTTTGGAAGCGGCAGACCTTCTCCCTGGATTCTCTTCACAGAATTTGGTTTAATGATCTCATTGAGACGGAGAGGTATCTTTCTTCCATCAATTGTTGGCACTTCAAGTGTACAGCCGCACAATGCCTGAAAAACATGAATGGAATTCATATATAAGCATTTTAACTCAAAGTATCCAAAATCTTGTTAATCTTTAAACAGATTGAGATTCATTTGAACATCAGACACCGTCTATTAAAAAGTACTAGAAGACGACTGTTAATAATGTATTAAAATTAATGGTTGACATGTTTTAACCCATTACTCCATAAATACACCTTTCTATCCCTTTGCAAAAGTTAGACCCAGATCAGACGGCTCTTTTAGGAGCCGTCGGATATGGGTTTGCTCTGGCTGCTTAAATGAAATAATATAGATAATGATTCTACAGTATCTGCAATGGCCAAAAATTCACATATTCATCAGAGCAACAGATAAAGGTGCGTACTCAAATACTAAAACCGTTATTTCTCCACCAAACTCTATGTTGTGACCACTCTTTAGAATCGTCTCGGAGAGACGATTTTAAAGAGTGGTCACAACATAGGGTTTAGTGGAGAAATAAAGAAGTTCTTCTTAAAAATGCTTTAATTTACGCATCTTATCTGGACATCTGTATTCATGTACCATTATACAAAGTAATCTAATCAATATTCATAATTAGGATTGGATACCATTAACCCTTCGCTTGCTATTCACGTCAATATATCTACCTGTAAATAGTGAAGACCCAGATAAGACAGCTCCTGCAGGAGCTGTCTCATCAGGGTCTGCACTATTTACAAGTTGATTGTGCAACCAGTGCACTCCACAGCAGTGATTGCACAGCGAAATACTTGTACACAGTGAAGATATATGTAATTATATAACAGGGCATGGTAAAGAAGGAGAAATGTATTTTTAAATAAAATTCAGCAAGAGAAGGGTTAAGAATGAAATGGTACGATTACCATAAAGATACTTTTGAAACGATACGATATTTTATTGATACCAATACCAACAAGATTTCTTAATGGAATCAATAGAATTTTGTCAGAGTTGACTGGGAGTCTATTTTAAGAATTGTTCTAAATGTAAAAGTGGTATCGTTTATGTATTATATTGCAAATGTCTATGTCATTTTTAAGCATATTAAATGTAATTTTGCAGTATTTTAAGGCAAAATAACTTGATAATTTACAGAGTATTTTTGGTCAAAGTATCGATAAGAGTATCGATAATATCCGAAACATTATATACCGGTACTTTTTGAACTGGGTATCTGTACCGATACGATACCCGACTAACGGTATCCAACTCTATTCATAATGTCATTATTACTTACATGAATGAAGTCTTAATTCAATTACCACAGATCTATGCTCAATTATCATAGAAAACAGGACATCATTAATACAAATTTTGACATCTACCGATACTTATTTTCAAAGTCCATTTGTCTTACATTTCTATTAAACCTTTACTTCATAAATGCCTTTCTACATTTCTGCAAACAGAGGAGACCCCAATCAGACTACTCCTATAATAAGCCTATAGGAGATGTCTGATCTGGTTGAATGAACCTCATCTAGATCCAAAAACATTATGAGATGAAGATATATACTCCATCTCATCTGGATCCAAACCGTTTGCTTGGGTTATCCTGCTAGTGTCTACACGCTCATCTTCAAGTTTCTTGGATTTAACTGTAGTGATTATACCCTTACATATATATATTTGCATACAGCTTGGATCCAGATGAGACACCGATTACCTCGAGATCTGTGACATCAGGTTCCAAGCTGTTTGACAATCAGACTCAATAGAATTTAAAACTAATTCAAATTTGAGGCGACAGTTTTTACAGCAGGATAATATTAACCTTTTACTTCGTAGATATGTGTTTATATGCCTTTGTAAACAGAGTAGACCCGGGTCAGGTTGCTCGTTTAGCCTAGGAGCAGTCTAATCTGGGTCTGCTCTGTGAAACGATATAGATCTCATTCTACAGTACCTGTCATGGCCATAATTTGTTAATATGCTATTAAGAAATTGTATGATCCAGTCAATATTCATGATGTCACTCATGAATATTCATGGACTAGAGTAATTGTTCAAGGAACTCGTTTTGACCACAGGGGTCTATACCGCTTCATGACAGTCTATATATGCTATACAATAAACATTATTATATAGTATTAGTACAAACAGACCCCATGAAGCAGTACAGACCGCTGTGGTTTTGACTGACCATAGGGTCCATCGACATGGTTCTCTAATCATATAGATTTTACTTTGCATGTGCTCACCTGCTTAAGTGATATATTGGCCTTGTATCTGATATCACTAACGTCCCTTTTGAACATTTGGTGAGGTTTGTCTCTGATCACAAAAACTATATCTGCTGGCACATTATTTGGTGTTTGATCACCTTCTTTAGGGAAAGTTATTTTGGTTCCAGATTTCCAGCCAGGCTTCACATCAATTGTTAAAATTTTATCCTCCATTCGTGTTGTCCGACCATCTGGATTAAGCACTTTTCTTGTTATTTTCAGTTTCTTGGTTGTTCCCTTAAAAATGTCTTCAAGTGACACTTGTAAGTCTCTTGTTATTGCTGTGTCTTGACGTTTGGGGCGTGGCATTCCACCATGCATGCCTCCTCCAAATCCACCAAAACTAGGTCCTCCAAAAGGATCATAGTCTGTTTCCATAGATTCATGACCACCACCGAAATTTGATGTGAAACGATTTGGACCACCACCAGGCCCACCAAAACTGAAAAAACTTTCGAATGGGTTTTCATCTCCAAAGAACATTTTAAATGTTTCGTGTGGGTTTCCATGGTAGCTGTAATGGTAGTTCCCAGATGGTCCACTATTACTACTTCCACCACCTGCTTTCAGTCCCTCCTCGCCATACTTATCGTAGATTTCCTTTTTGTTTTTATCACTTAAAACGTCGTAAGCTTCCGATACTTCTTTGAACTTTTCTTCTGCATTTGGCGATTTGTTCTTATCCGGGTGATATTTCAATGCCATTTTCCTGTAGCCCTTCTTAATTTCTGTCTCATCAGCCGTCCTTGGAATACCAAGAACCTTGTAGTAGTCCTTTCCCATCGCTGCTTCCGAAACTTGAGCTCTATCAGTGTAAACGGAACAACACTTTTAACTTTATTCGCTAGCTGGCTTATGCGAAAACTCGCAGCTATCCGCCAATTTACGTGTCGCTGGTATTTTCGTTACTCTTCTGTATTTATCTAGAACGTTCTAGACTAAACGTCATTTCCTCGAAGATTTGTCCAATGATATTGCCTTTTAAATTTATCATCCAATGAAATCTTTGAAATATGTAGAAGGAAATCCCGAAGAATACTAAAAATAGAAATAAACAACCTTCACCTTTATGGGGGAAATCATTATTTTGATAAAATACACTTTCCTGGATTATGTGATTTCCATAATGATGTTTGAAAAAGATGGAAGATCATTTCATATTAATATTTGGTTTAGATTTTATATAAGAATACAATTAAGATTGATGATGTTCATTTAAAAAAATAAGAAACGATCCCTGTAGATAGTGACCGCATTACTAAATTTTCAGCGAAAAGGGCGAAAAGAGATAAAAAGGATTTTGAAAATGTTAATGTATTGGCCCAAGCTGACTATAATTTCAAGTTATTGTGTCCCATTTTAATAAAGGGTACTGTACACGTAAATAGATAGGTTTAATGCATTAAAATGTTATTCAACTTAAATTTATTGAAATTTGGAGCAATGTTGAAACATCTCGGACAGCAAAAGGGGATTGCATACAAGTCTGGGATATAACCTGGAAAAATAATGTACAGTATACCGTTAATTGATGTGCAGTGCATATTAGTGTTTCTCAATATATGTTATATATGTCCAGAATAAATAATTTCATTTTGTATTTAACCACCTGGTTCGCCCATCCAACTATATATATGGATCAGATATATTTATACGTATATGTCTCTGTATGGATCCACCCTACTAGACTCAAAATTATAGTAAAACATGCTTAGATGTAATTTTTAAACTTTATATGCAATATAGGTAATTGGAAAATGTTGTCGTCCTTTGTTTTGTCCAAAGCTTTCTAGTTGCCACTGAATTAGATCACTGAATAGAATTGTGACAAAAGGAATTGACGAGCATTTTCATTTGCATTCAGTCAAGAGGTTGGTTGTATCATGCATGTGTTATTTAACCCTTTCCTCCATAAATATACCTTTCTACGCTTAAATTGCAGACAGAGTAGACCCATATCAGACGGCTCATAAAGAAGTCGTCTGATAAGGGTCTACTCTTTTTGCTTATGATATACTATATATTTATATGATTTTAAAGTTTCTACTTTGGAAGACAATTCATGTGTTTAAATGTCATTTTAAAGCTTAATCTAATTAATAATTCATGATGTCATCATTTCTTACATGAATATTCATGGCGTAAAGGGTTAACCCATTCCCTCATACTGACGCCTTTTGACGCCTCTGGAAAAGTCACTTTTTGAAACCATTGTGATAAATAGAGCATTCCACATGAGCAATTAAATGCTGTATTTATCACAATGGTTTCTAAACTACACACTTCTAAAAAAAATCCTTTTTTCTATTTAATGCTCCTTTTCAGTAGATTTATTCTAAGAGGTTGGATCTAAAAATAGCCTATGAGGAAATGGGTTAAGTTGTAATATATTTGTTATTTCGAACACATATGATATATTGAATGACAAAGCGGTGTAGTGCGCCGTACTAGTAACAGACCATTCACCGTACTCGGCAGAAGCAGACAAAGCGTTCAGACCTGACCAGAGAGTCTAAGAAGCTCTATGATCTGGATATACACTGCTTGCGATGACAGAAGACTCATTTCCCTCAATCAAAGGGTTATATATACATATAGTTCATTACAAATCTGGGTGTATGATTGGGTTTGCCTCTCTGTGAGATAGTAAGCTTGTGACGTTTTACTGATCTGGGACTGCTGTTTCCTTATGGAGTTAATGACATAGCCAAATAGTCATGCATGCAAGTGTTCATATACCAGTAAAACCTCTCTATAACGGCCACTAAATTGTGTTAATTAGTTGGTATTTAGGGCAGGTGGTTGCTTAAAGCAAGCTGAAAGTAAAACAGAACGCTCCTATAGGAGCGTTCTGTTTTACTTTCACCTTGCTTTAAGCAGCCACCTGCCTTTAACACAAAATACTTGATTTAATTCAGTGGCCGTTATAGAGAGGTTTTACTGTACCAGTATAAGAATGCAGCTAATTCATAACCATGCATTTATTATTTCTTGCATGAATATTGTAAAGGGTTAAAAGAACAACCTATTTGCCTGTAGGAGTCCAACGGCAGATTGCACATCCGTGACACATATGGTGCCACATTCAATATATCAGTAGTCCTTTGCAAGGATCGAGATCCTTATGCTAACCTCTGTCAATGGCTTTACTTATATCGATGAACACTGCAATCTCCTTATTTGCCTTCATATAAAGCTTGATGAGTTGAATGAGTTTGAAATCAACTGATGATCGGTCGAGTCACCTAGTATCAAGTAGGACTGGTAAGAAGACAGGACTTTATTGTCAATCAAATAATACAGACGTGTTTAAATATTAGTTTCTAGTACCATTTCTTTCATACAAACGCATTTTCACGCATTTGCAAACAGAGTAGACCCATATCAGAGGCCTCTATATGAGCCGTCTGATCAGAGCCCGCTTTGTTTGGTTTCGACGATATAGATCTGATTCTACAGTTTTTGTCAAAGCAAATTAATTCATTGAAAGGTTTACATTACAAAACTTCAGCTAATAGATAATCGCGATGTCATAATTTCTTACATGAATATTGAACAGGGAAAGAGATAAAAGTGACCGTTGCTAACAACTGCTGGGTAGTCATTTTTTAAAAGTCGCACAAACAACAGAAAATTTAGTTCATTTGACGTTTGACCTTAAGCGACCTACGAAAATGTAACTGAAAACAAATTAAGGTTACGTGGGTTGTAAAAAATGTTAAGATACATCTGTGACAAAATACCCCCCCCCCCCCAAATAAAAATAAATAAACTAAAAATAAAATAAAAAAGAACAAACAAACAGTTGCAGTGCTATTTAAAAAAAAGACACATTGCGAAATTTACCGAGCTGTCCGATTTTGAATAGTATACTTGTATGTTTTATGTGGTTGAGCAGTTCATAAGTGTTGGTAATATCACAGAGATCATGACCTTTGGTGGGCAGAAACTATATATTTAGAAGCAGGTGCGACACTGAGGATCATTTTCAGTGCAACTGTGGATTGGAAAGATTAAAAAAAAAAAAAATGCGTTCAAAATGAAAAAAAAATGTGCTCTTCTAGCAGTTGTTCCTTTTCTACGAGCGCACACAGACACAGGCACACATATTTATACAACCAGTCATGCAGACACACACATGCACGCAGGTATGCACGACCGGGTGTACACAGACGCAGATACACTTAACCCTTTAGACCAGACATACATAAATACAGACAGAGACATACAGACAGATACGCACGTACGCTCACATGCTAAATACATAATAAGTTTGAACGGGAACCGATATTCTATTCTCGTTTAACCGAAAGGATCGGTGAGAAGATGACACAGGAATGGAGATTCAGATTGACTTCTTGATTGTGTCTTTATTTTGTACATTTTACATTTTCTATACTCATCGTACATATTCGAATGCTCATTCAGGATAAAGTATGATAGAAACATATGCTAAATTCATGATTAGTTTTGATCAACGTCAATTTATAATCCCTTTTGCCACATACACGACCGAGGAAAGAGGAATCGGGAAATAAGATTCAGTTTGCCCTCTTTTTAACTATTCGAGTTTTAATTTTCTTTGCGCCATTACATCCTATATTAATGCCCACTTTAGTAATACCGAATATTGTGAAACATTTATATTACTAAAGCGGCAGAAGTTCCAGTATAAGGGAGTTAATGATACACTGCGTTTGGATTTATGCATACTCGGATTGCCTCCCTTACATAATTTGTGAAAGGCCTAATATAACACAATAATAACACAATTATAACATTCTCTTTGATTTCAGTTTATGGTAGTTACTGCTACAATATGAGTAGATTACCTGAACGACGGCATTTTCTTTGAAGATGATGTGGCTATAGTATTGTTGTTACTTGTATCATTGGGCTCTGTGGTGGCTTAGCCTGGTGGATGAGTGTTGAGCTGATAATCCAGGGACCCAGAGATCGAATCCCAGCTGGATCAGCTCGAAATTCCAGAGACGCTTTGCTGTGTCTCCCATCTGCACGAGGTTGCCTCCTCTCCACCCAGGGGATCAAATGGGTACCTGTGAGCATCACTAGCCTGTAATATGGCTGCGTAATCGCGCAATATGTTAGCAGTGCTCAATATTGTAGGCGAATGGCTCAATGACCCAGGGGAGTAAATGTACAGTCGGCTGAGCGGTCATTCGGACTGAAAATAGACTATAACTCTGTACGTTACAGATTCTTTTTTAATGCTACCCGGGAGTTTATATATATGATACAACAACAAGGGTTCCAACTGACAGAACGGACTCCGTGAACCACAAGTACAAACAGGTCTGTGACTCTTACAATTTATGTGATAATTTCGTAATTCTTTCGGCTATTGAAAGCCATGATATTTTACTACTAACTGAATATATTCTTCTGACGGTGTCGTATGCATCACTATAAATCCAAAGATGATTTTCTCAAAATTGTGTTTTTTCTGGGTCATTGACAAACGTTCGTTCACCCCCGGTTTCAGCCTATCACAACGATAACGTGTAGGGTTAGGGTTAGGGTTAGGGTTAGTCCAAATGAAGACATTGTTTAATAAACGGCCCATTTTAAAATTAAAATATTTGAAAATTCTGTAGTAAATGTATATACAGTAAAACCCCTGTAAACCGGATTTCTAGTAGAGAAGAATGTGGATACTTTTAGGCAGGTGACTGCTTAATGCAGGGTGAAAGTCATACAGAAAGCTCCTAGAGGAGCTTTCTGCATGACTTTCACCCTGCATTAAGCTGCCACCTGTCTCCAATACCGATATTTAAGCTAAAAATAGCGTCCGGTTTAGAGGGGTTTCACTGTACATGAATAGTGGTTATGCACACATGTATTGAAATAATGTATACTGAACGTTATAGAAGTATTTTGTTTTGTTAATTCTTTAACTCATAGATTAATGATTTTAACACATACTGTTAGAGTTGAATTCTAGTTATTGCATACTAGTTCAATAGATATCAAACGCATCTTGTGTACTCTTGCTTCGTTTGAAGATTAAAACGAAGCTTCATCAGGGTCTTATCTTTTCATACATTTATTCTAAACATGAGCACATGAAAGATTACATGTAATGTATCCCACGATACTCAGTTCGTAATGGATTTTCCTGGTATAATCACTAATAAATGATGCAAAATAAAGGAAACATGCTTTATCTGAGTAATTAAAGAAACTTGACGAGTCCAGAAATGTTCCATCACATCGAATTTGAATTAAAATATTGACTGTAACTTTGGCTCCAACTTTGTAGAAAGTGATGACGAAAATAAAACAAAACCAGGGAGGCCCTGCTGACATACTATCCATAAATCGTAGCCGCAGACCAGTTATCATGGCTATGTTGTCAGCGTTTCTGTATTGTAGCTCTTTTTGAATTGCGGACTTTGTGTGGGCACATATCTGATTCTTATATATATATATATATATATACCTGTGAGTTGAAGACTTTGTGTGGGGGTAGACCTGAATCAATGTACATTGTAAAAGGCTTCGTTGTCTGAAGTATCAGTCTGTGGTAGCTTTAACCCTTACAGTGCGGGAAACGAGTCACTAATGTCATTTGCCATTTGCAAACAGTGTAGACCCAGACGAGAGGGTTCCTAGAGGAACCCTCTCACCAGGGTCTGTACTGTTTGTCATTTCACAATTTTCATTTGACAAATCTCTAAATATTCACCTTAAGCTTGACCTGTTTGAATTTAGAAATAGTTGATTTTAAAAATCAAGCAGTGTAAGGATTACAAGGATTGCACCCTACACTAAATGTTTAGGACATATATGACGTAACGCCTTAGATTCTTTATAAAACAACCTCAACAAAAGTCATGTATAATGTATGACTTTATCTGATATAAAAGCTTTTAACGCATTTGCAAACAGAGTAGACCCAGAACAGATGGTCCACGAAGGGGCCGTTTAACCAGGTTCTGTGGTGTTGCTTAAAACAGTTTGTTTAACCCCTTCCTTCATATGAACGTGTTTTCACGCATTTGCAAACAGAGTAGACCCATATCAGACGGCTACTATTGGAGCCGTCTGACCAGGGTCAGCTCTGTTTGCTAAGAGAATTTGAAAGTTATTTACTTTCTAAAATCGCTACTGTGCTCCACCTTCCATATTTCGTTGTAACTATGTCTTCGAATGCATGTTGGTCTGCTTTTGTGTAGGCGTATTTTCTTTTGGAATAAATTGGAGCACCATTGACGAAATGTTTGGAGGTGAACAACCAAAGTGAAAAAAAGTCAACAACACAAAACAGCAACAACAAAACAGCGTTGTTTTCTTTAGTTGTGATAGAAAAGATAAAAAATTCTGGATTAAAATATGGTAGAGTGCCTCGTATAAAATTTTGAAATTTAAAAAAAAAATCAGAAAAAATAAGTTTCTTTAAACTTGTTTTATTCCCTCCGATGAATTATTGTCCTAAATACACTAAACTGATACAAAGAACGATTTTATCTCAGAAACCATATTGTAACACAAATCTGTTTAGTTTACAGATATGTTTGTAATTGCTTGATTATACATATGTCTGGCGATTCGTACATTGTTTACCACGTAGACCTCGTGCACCCGAATGAGCCACTTTAACTCTTTTGGCGCCAAATTTAAAAGTGTCGTCTGCAATAATAATTTCATATTAAATATAATTCTAAACTAAATAATAAAGGTATATTAGTAAAACATTTGTTTTTAAAAACCTGTATGTTTGGGCTAAAAAAATACAGAAAACAGTGAAGTCCCAGGTCAGATGCCGCCTTGAAAAGTCGGCATCTGATCTGGGACTGCACTGTTTTCAATGGTGCCAACATGCGACATTGGCGCCGAAAGAGTTAATTAATCCATTCCCTAATATTGACGCCATTTGGCACATCTGTAGAAGTGATATATTTAAACTATTGTGATAAATAGAGCATTTGCTCCATATGCGCAAATGCTCTATTTATCACATTTTTTTAAAAACTACAAAGTTCTAACCTTTCCCCTTTTCTAGTAAATATTCCCTTTCAGTAGATTTATTCAAAAGGTTGAGTCTAAAATAGCCTATGAGGCAATTGGCTAACCTTTCACTTTTTCAGCGTCAAATTTCTAATTGTCGTTTGAAACACGTTTTTTTTAAACATTTCGGGAAAATGAGATAAATAAATGCGAAATTCAATGGAATGAACCACAGGCACATAACTTGTCATTGAGACAATGAAGCCATTGGTCCCTTGAAGGGTGGCGTCTTTTCTTGGAGTGCATCGCTTGTTGTGCATTTTGGCGACATCGGTAGAGATTGCGTTCACAGGATGAGCGAGTCTGTAGGAAATGTTTGGTGTATCTTGAATTTGTTTTCAAAACGCGACCGATTTACACATAGCGTCTCATCTGGATTCAAACGGTTTGTCAAAGGTTGTCATATATTCGTCTATGGCATGTTGAAGGCTAACCCGTTCATTCACGCATTTGCAAAAAGAGTAGACCAAGATCAGACGGCTCCTAACGGTTCATAGAGGAGTCATCTGATCAGGGTCTGCTCTGTTTGCTTATTGAAATTGGAAAGATCTGTTTCTTTACCTTCTAAAATGTCTACACTGTTCCACCTTCCATATTTCATTATAACCATTTTGTCAATAGATATGCATTAGGTATTGACATTTGAAATAAACAAAGGACAGGGGAAGTGTTAAAGAATTCAATGACTGAAGCAAACACTATCAATAGTTAATGCATGGGCATCGCACCTAACTGATCGCACGAGACTTGCAGGGAACTGGGAAATTATAGAAACTGGGATTTATGATTATAGAAATTGTTTTAGATCACTTTATATTTTTCTTGTAACTTATAAAGTGAGCCGCAATTCCTGGCAAGTCGTTCTCGGGGTTTAGTCTTCTATGCATAATGTAAAGACCTAGACAAACCACAAGCAAACAAGTCACGTTGGATAATAAATTACACTAAAACCCCTCGTCCATGGCTGCTCAAAAGTAGCATTTAATTTTGCCTATAAACACAATGAGAGAAAAAAGTCCCTTAGTTTCTGCACCATTTTCTTTCTGTGCAACCGCTTTACAACGGCAACTAAATTACATCAAGCATTTTGTGTTAAAGGTAGGTGGCTGCTTAAAGCAATGTGAAAGTAAAACAGAACGTTCCTATAGGAGCGTTCTGTTTTACTTTCACCTTGCTTTAAGCAGCTACCTGCCGTCTTAAAAGGCAGATGGTCGCTTAATACAGGGCACATGTAATGCAGAAAACTCCTATAGGAGGTTTCTACATAACATGTGCCATGCATTAAGCTACCACCTGCCTTAGATACCTATAATAAGATATCTTTTTGATGACCGTTTTTGACAGTTTCTACTGTACATATTAATTGGTTGTCTGTTAGCGTCTGCATTACACCTTATCCTGCTGAAAAAATATGTCTGCAAAAAAACTTTGTTCTTTTGCATTTTTACGTACTCCTGATTCGTACAAACGTTTGAGAAACAGTTGACCGAGTGTCAAACCATTTATATCCTAATGAGACGTCGACTTGCTAGGTGTCTCATCTGGATCCAATCTGTTTGCATATGAGATTCAGGTCGCGGTAAGCTTGATATGGGTTAACCCTTATCCTGTTAAGCGCATCCTAACTTTGCAAACAGCTTAAATCTAGATGACAATACCAGTTTGTTCATTTCCATTATTCAAAGGGTTATATTTAAATGTTAATTGGCATAGTCCTGTAATTGATTGTACGGATTCAAATGACCCATTTTATTTGACTCTTTGTTTGCAAACACAGTACACGTATAACCTCTCTGTAACGGCCACTAAATTACATCAACTATTTTGTGTTAAAGGCAGGTGGTTGCTTAACGCAAGGTGAAAGTAAAACAGAACGCTCCTATAGGAGCCTAACCCTAACCCTCCTATAGGAGTGTTCTGTTTTACTTTCACCTTGCTTTAAGCAACCACCTGCCCTAAATACCAAATAATTAACACAATTTAGAGGCCGTTATAGAGAGGTTATACTGCAGTCCATTCGCAATTAAAATGTGGAAACAAAATGAATTCAGATGGGACGTCTCATTATGACCCCAAACAATTGGACGAATTGATATCGTGGAAGAGAAATGAAGACGATTTAAATGTTTACAGTCGACAATGGCTTAGCGTTCAAAGAGCAGGCAGCATACTTTATAACATTCTCTTTGCCTATGGTAGGAATTATACATTTTATGAGTGTCACCTTGACTCCCACGTGACATTGCAGTGAAAGCGGTCACATTTAAATCTTATTTATTCCACGAGAGCTAGATACTATAAATTGGATTTGAATCCCCAAAAGTCCCGACAATAATTGTTCAGAATGAAACAGACAACGGGCATATCATTAATGTCGAAAGCGGCTGTCTAACCTATTAGGAAATCCCATCCTATCTATTGCTAAAACGACACTATAGTGGACTTCGTTGAATACATGTCATGCATGATTGATAGACGTGAAGAAGCATTAGTATTGTTTAAACTGTTTAAAATTGTTGATATGAATAACGACTACATGCACAGGAAATAATATTTCTCTTTTATTTGATTAAACGTATGTGTGTACTTGTCTGGTGTGATGCATGCACTGAGTAGATTAATGAGCTCTTAACCCTTAATGTGCAGCAAGCCAAATATATAAAATACAGTAAACCCCCGCTTATGCGACCACCTAAAATAGATATAATTATGGGTGCTAGATGCAGGTGGTAGCTTAATGCAGGACAGAAGTAAGGCAGAAAACCCCTAGAGGAGCTTTTTGCATTACTTTTGCCCTGCATTAAGCAACCACCTGCTTATAAAGACACCCATGTTTATTCATTAAAATGGTCGCATTAAAGGGGTTCTACTGTATATGAAAACAGTGTAGATCCTGATCAAAAGGCTAATGAGTAGGCATTTGATTAGGATGGGTACTGTTTGTTATACAAATCATTGTATTCCAGTGATAAAACTTATGGATTAATACTATGTTGCCTACGTAATACAGTATAACCTCTCTTAACCGGAATTCTAGTAGATAAGAATTTAGATACTTTTAGGCAGGTGGCTGCTTAATGCAGAGTGAAAGTCATGCAGAAAGCTCCTAGAGGAGCTTTCTGCATGACTTTCACCCTGCATTAAGCTGCCACCTGTTTCCAAGACCGACATTCATACTAAATTTAACGGCCGGTTAAGAGAGGTTTACTGTAGTAATATTGTCAACACTGTGCAAACCCTGAAACAAAGATAAAAGTTATATTCCGCGTTTGGTTTTTAACTCTTTTACCTTTTTACTCTTTACCTTTACACATGTGCAAACAGGATATGCCCAGAATAGGGCCTAATCGGTTTTCGAATGGAAAAAAATGATTTTACAGTTAGTTTCCATCATGACCAAATATTTTTGTATTCATATGCCATTATAAAAAATCAGTTAATGAACATTCTTGAAGTAATGAACTCCTCTTTGAATATTTACAAGGTAAAGTATGAACTCATTGTGATGTAAAGATTGATAAGGTAATACTTGTAGAACTTTACTATCTCTTTTTGATTGCAATGGTTTGATAAGATAATACTTGTAGAACCGTTACAACCCTTTACTATCTCTATTTGATTGCAATCGTTTGTTTAGATAATACTTGTAGAACCGTCACAATACTTTACTATCTCTATTTGATTGCAATGGTTTGATAAGATAATACTTGTAGAACCGTTACAACCCTTTACTATCTCTATTTGATTGCAATCGTTTGTTTAGATAATACTTGTAGAACCGTCACAATACTTTACTATCTCTATTTGATTGCAATGGTTTGATAAGATAATACTTGTAGAACCGTCACAATACTTTACTATCTCTATTTGATTGCAATGGTTTGATAAGATAATACTTGTAGAACCGTTACAATCCTTTACTATCTCTATTTGATTGCAATGGTTTGATAAGATGATACTTGTAGAACCGTTACAACACTTTACTATCTCTATTTGATTGCAATCGTTTGATTATATAATACAGTAAAACCTCTCTATAACGGCCACTAAATTACATCAAGTATTTTGTGTTAAATTCAGGTGGCTCCTATAGGAGCGTTCTGTTTTACTTTCACCTTGCTTTAAGGGACCACCTGCCCTAAATACCAAATAATTAACACATTTTAGTGGCCGTAATAGAGAGGTTTTACTGTACTTGTAGAACCGTTACAACACTTTACTATCTGTAACTCATCGTGATGGATTGATTATTATATTTTACTACATGCATCTCAAAAGCTTACTAAAGACAGAAAACGGTTCAGTAAGAACACCAAGTAGTGCTACACATTGACGTTAGTAATGATTTGGTAAATATTCCACCCACTCATGGCTTTTCGGAACTAAGTCCCATATAATTTGTTAACTAATCTTCGGTGGTCTGGTTTTAGTCACACTACGCGACATTGGAGCCTATCCAGGACAATAATGCAAGGGACTCTTGAAGGTATCAGCTGGTCTGACAATTTGAAAGAAATTTGCAGACCCCCCCCCCCACCCCATGAATCGATGGTCCGACGGTGGTGGTAGTGGTGGTGGTGGTTGTGGTGGTGGCGGTGATGATGATTCACCAATAATGTGTGCATGTATGTATGTATCCTCAAATATTAAAAGTTGCAAAAAACCTCATTCCGCATTTTAACCCTTCGCTTGCTATTCACGTCAATATACCTACCTGTAAATAGTGAAGACCCAGATGAGACAGCTCCTGCAGGAGCTGTCTCATCAGGGTCTGCACTATTTACAAATTGATTGTGCAACCAGTGCACTCCACAGCAGTGATTGCACAGCGAAATACGTGTAGACAGTGAAAATATATGTAATTATACAACAGGACATGGGTAAAGAATGAGAAATGTATTTTTAAATTCAGCAAGCGAAGGGTTAATCTAACTATTGACGAAAGTGTGTTTGGCAAACAAAAAATCAAGCTGGCAACATACTGAATAAAAACACACGACTTTAAGCCTCGTTGTGAGACCTCTGGACCTCTGCTTGAGCTGTAATGGAACGTTAAGAACTAAATAAGTCACTGATTATCCCACATAAGACCACAATAACCTACAAATACGTCTACTACATGTACCAATCTATTCATCGAATACAACCTTAATTGTGTTTGTAGGACAAGAGTCACAGTATTACGTGACGTCATGTCCATGTAAGTATGTACGATATCGTTTCTAAGCAATTATGCAAGTTAAAGTCAGAGTCGTCGTTCGAACACGTAACACCATGTGTATGTAATAATTACTATGACGTATCTATGTTGTTATGCACATTACGGCCAGAATCATTGCTCGAACATGTAACACCATATCTATGTTTATTATACGGTGTCGTGTCTTACTTATCATTCACGTTAGAGTCGTTGCTCGAACACACGAGGCAATGGGAGTATGTACAATGTCGTATCTTAATAATTATGCATTTCAATGTCGGAGTCGTTGCTCGAATACATAATGCCATGTCTGTGTAAATATGACGATGGTGTGTCTTTGACGCCATATCTATGTAAATGTGTACATGTACGATATATATACATGTAATTATGCACGTTAAAGTCAGAGTCCCTCGAACACATGACTCCATGTCTATTAGCCTATATGTAAGTATTACGGCGTCGTATCATAGTACTTGTGTACGTTTAAAGTCGGAATCGTCGTTCAAACATGTGAGGCAATGTGTATGTAAGTATGTATGTAGTATCGTTTCTAGGTCATTCATCACGCTAAAGCCAGGATAGTCATTCGAACACGTAACGTCATGTAAAAACATTGCAGTTTCGTATCTTAGTAACATTTGATGCACGTTAAAGCAGTGTAACGGGTACAGATGACGGCACGTGTGTTCAAGCTCATAATGATGCCACATCAGCGGCTTGCAGTGCTAGTCAGATCACGTCTAGCAGGCTAAGGACAGAGGTACAGATAAGATGTGTAAAAATTAAATATGTTCAAGTCCTTTATTTCTCCACCAAACCCTATACTGTGACCACTCTTTAGAATCGTCTCGAAGAGACGATTCTAAAGAGTGGTCACAATATAGGGTTTGGCGGAGAAAATAGTGGTCATAGTACAGGGTTTGGTGGAGAAATGACGATTTTAGTGTGCTGGTACGCACCTTTATCTGTAGCTCTGTAAGGGTTAATCAAATGAGTAAATGGTTTCTACAGTTATTGTCGTTATATTACATTAGTAGCAATTTGGCTTTTATCTCTCGGTATCTTGTAGTACATTTTCATATCACCCTAGATAGAGTCTTGGACATCTAGTAAGTCATTAAAAGCAATAGAAATCTTTAGTCGACGATGGAAAAGTACTATTCAACACATCTTGCTAGACGCTCTGGTAGTAAATAGATTGTCTCTTTAAGAAACAAAGTTAAAGCGTCTTAAAATTGTTTTCAACGGTAGCTGTGACCAATTCTATGATAACCTTTGTGAACAATTTGGATTCTGAATAAGAAGAATGCAATGTTAAGAAATAAAGCAGATGATAACATAAAAACACAATGCAAACAGATGAAGCAGACGGCATTGATATTGTCTGCTTCAACTTCGTTTTAACCCTTTCCCTGTTCTACGTTAATTCCAAATTTCAATACCTACTGAATATTCATTAACAAAATAGTTATAAAGAAACACGGAAGGTGGAACATTGTAGACATTTTAGAAAGCAAAGAAATTCTATTAGCAAACAGAGCAGACCCTGATCAGACGGCTCCTCTAGGAGCCGTCTGATCTGGGTCTACTCTGTTTGCAAATGCGTGAAAACACGTTTATATGAGGGAAAGGGTTAAACCCTTTACATGATGAATATTTTAGTAAGAAATATTGACATACACAATGTAATATATATATTGTAGCTAAACAATCATAATGTTATATGACCACATGACGTTTCGGTCGTTGCAGAAACTAAAGAATCAGATCAGTTTAATAAAATTACCAAACAGAGCAGACCCTGATTAGACGGCTCATACAGAGGGAAAGGGTTAAATAATTATTAACCCATAGCCCGCCAGTCACATGTATAGTTGCATTTTATAAACAGTGTAGACTCCAATAGGAGCTCTCTCATCTGGGTCTGCACTGTTTGCCATGGAAAAGCCATGCCCACATGCTCTATGCTTTTGCATAGGAAAATCACTTCAACATTTCTTGTATATATTTGTAAATATTTGCCTAATTAATATTGAAAGGGGACAGAGTGATACAATATATATGGCGGGCTAAGGTTTACGGTGATAACCCTTTACCAGAGATACGCGATGACGTATCTTCCATGAATAAATTAAATAAGCATCACATAGGATGTAATGCAGTTTGGTCCCTCTTTATATACAGTTTAGTCGCAGTTAACACTCTTGGATCTATCTAACTATAGCATGCAAATAATTCCAGCAAATACTTTTTCCAATAATGTTTAGCTGTTGTATCCAATTGTTCAATGTTCGATAATTAGACATATTTATATTCTTAAAAAGAGGTATAGACAAGCAATACTAGAATTCTCCTAACCCAGACTACTGGCAAAGTTTGTGCCGTGCACTATTTGCACCACACACATTGTTCAATATATCACATCGGCAAAACCATTTCTTCCAGAAATTTCCCATAGAAATTAAAATAACATTGGTTCAAAGTATATGTTTAGGCAAGTGCACAAGTTAACAAAATAAGAATTATTGGTTAAGCCCTTCTTATTCATTATATTTACACAGAGCAACATATTAAGGTGTGTACTTAAATAATAAAATCGTCCTGTATCCATCAAACCCTATGTTGTGACCACTCTTTAGAATCGTCTCGAAGAGACGATTCTAAAGAGTGGTCACAACATAGGGTTAGGTGGAGAAATAAAGAAGTTATTTTTGAACATGATTTAATTTACGCATCTTATCTCGACCTCTGTTGATGGTAAAGTCGTATTTTACATGCAATTTACATATGGTTCACGTCTCAGTGAGGTAATGAGTGAACGGGATATGAGGTCCACCGCGGTTTTGTCTGTAATTACTCGGCATTTTAGAAAAAAGGGTGTTATTCCAAACAATGTAGACCCAGACCAGCTATCGTATATCCGACATGATGTCTAGTCAGGATCTGCACTGTTTGGCACTAATCAGAAGTTGTTGCGATTTGATCTGTATCAATACAGATGGACTTCGGTATCTCGAACTCGGTTAACTCGAACTTCGGGATAACTCGAATTGAAGGTCCTTCCAAAATGTACAATACATAAATATATCACTGCACATATCTAGAAACATGTGATAGATTAACCATTCGCTTGCTAATCGCGTCAATATACCTACCTGTAAATAGTGAAGACCCAGATGAGACAGCTCCTGCAGGAGCTGTCTCATCAGGGTCTGCACTATTTACAAGTTGATTGTGCAACCAGTGCACTCCACAGCAGTGATTGCACAGCGCAATACTTGTGCACAGTGAAGATATATATAATTATACATCAGGGCATGGGTAAAGAAGGAGAAATGTATTTTAAAATTCAGCAAGCGAAGGGTTAATGCAGGGCGAAAGTAATGCTGAGAGCTCCAATATAAACTTTCAGCATTACTGTCGACCTGCATTAAGCTGTGATCCTGAGAAAATTGCTCAGATTAGAAATCGGATGACTCGAACTTCTGTTTTCTCGAAGTAATTTGTATGGTCCCTTGAAGTTCGAGATATCGAAGTTCAACTGTATATACAATGTAAAATTAGATCAAATATCTCATCATACACGTGATAAGAGGCACAGATAAGATGCGTTAATTAATACAGGTTCAAGAATAACTCTTTTATTTCTCGACCAAACCCTATGTTGTGAATCGTCTCTTAGTGATCACAATATAGGGTTTGGTGGAGAAATGAAGATTTTAGTATCTTAGTACGCACATTTATCTGTTGCTCTGCGTGATGTCTGATCTCGGTATACATTGTTTGTATTGCTGAAAATCTCATTTTGAATCTCATATGAAATGGTGTATTCAGAACATTTAACAGTACATCCTCCGCAATCAGTTTGATCTTTATGGTTAGCAGTATACTAATATAAGTAGAGGCTGGTCTACTTATGCAATAAATATAATCCTTTACATCATGATTATTCACGTCTGAAATAATGGCACCTTGAAATTAATTGGACGATTTTTAAAAAAACCGGCATATAAACACTATATATTTGGCTTCGGAAGAAACTGTAGAATCAGATATTATTCTATCAATCAGGTGGTTCCTACAGGATATCTGGGTCTACCCTGTTTGCAGAGGCGACAGGCAAAATGTTAAAAGATTAACAGAACATTAGTAGCAAAATAGCCTCTGTTATCGAGGGAGATCCTTAGAGCGATCTGTCGGGAAAAGCTCATAACACCGAGGCAAAAGGTTCTGACAAGGTCGTTGTGCAGTGAGCCGATCAAATGGCATTAGGTTTTGGCTATTGGACATTTATCCGCTATAAAAATGTCTTAAGTTAGTATAATGTCTAGGCAGTCAAATGTCGAACGAATACTTGTGGGAGAACTTAGTGCGTCTCCCGTAATCAAAACCAGAAACAACCAGACTATATTATGTCGACATATCCCCTCCTAAAACAAAGATGTAAATAATTATATCTCTTTTATTTATGGAATGCCAAGAATACAAAATGATAGTTATCCTCTTTAAGGATACAGTAAAACCTCTTCATAACGACCACTCTGGGGTTTTAAGACCTGTGGTAGCTTAATGCAGAACGAACGTAATGCAGAAAGTTCCTCTATGAACTTTTTGCATTACTTCAGTCCTGTATTAAGCAACCATCTGCTCTTATAGATATTCATGTTTATTCATTATATGGCTTCTTAGACATGTTCGATCGTAGTTAATGACAGTATGTTTGTAGGTAACAGTTTAACATGAAGATAGATTTTGCAGAATATGATTTTTCTTAACATGTAGCATACTATGGGATAGTTTATTTTTTTGTCGCAATGTTCAAGAAATCGCATATATATATATATATATATGAAACATCTTCATATATTTAATGTTACACATTTATATGCCATAACGTGTCATTCATGAGCAAATTTGGTCATTTAAGTATGTAAATGTCTTTGTGTATACACTGTTATATTAATGCAACACAATTTATATACTAAACTTAAAAAACACCTTTATTTAACTTCAATATGTTCTAATTTGCATTCAAGATGTGTTTATTAATTGCAATAGCATACTACTTTAATGCAGTACATCAGGTTGATTTTAAAGTTCTATATTTGATCGCTTACATTCTATATTATACGCAATTGGTAGGACTAGTCGAGGTAGTGGATTATATGACCGTCAAGACTTTGTATTTATGATAAAAATCCTGTTTAAGTAAGCTTTGTTATGGTGTTTGTTTTGTTTAGACAATCCTTAAGTTTGTCCAATATAAACCTCGTCATACAAATAAAATTAATAAATACAAATATTTTATTAAGCGTTGCTTTTATCCATCTGAAAACGTCTGCACATAGTGTAAATCCATGGAAAGTAATATAATGAACAAGATAGATACGCCAGAATATTCCAGAAGAGTTGTCATTATTGTGAATAACTTGTTCTGTTATTCAAATTAAATTGTTCTGGTAATTTCATACATTAACAGGCAAATTAAATTTAATTTCATTAAATAGCTTATTACTTTTGTAAATTAATTGTGAATAGAATTATCTATCCTGGTAATATCATAATTTAAACTGCACATTATTATAAGTTAAAGATACGTATGAAAATGAATCTTAAATGCAAACATTCTGATATGGTAATTGCATCGAATAACAGGCCAGTTATGATTAGCACATATATATTTATATTTTATTTCTGATTGTTGCATATGAGAGCCAATTACTTGACGAGAGTCCTTCTGAGCTTTTTTAACAAAATACAAATATTTACTTAATCTAAGAATGTCGTTTTCATTGTTTGAAGACATACAAGTGTCTCAAATTTATTTATAAGGTTTTGTGTTAAAATCTTATTTCCTAGCATGTACGTAAACTAAGTTGTTATACATGACTGTTATTTTTCGTATTTAATCAACCATTTATTAGGCATTTGCGTAACTTACTATTATTGAAATTAAGCGATGAATTACAGAAGTTAAATGAACATTAATTGAATGCAGGAGAACCTCTCCAATGCAACAACTAAACATATATATAAATCTGGGTCTTAACCCATTCCCTCATATTGACGACTTTTGACGACTCTGTAAATGTCACTTTGTGAAACCACTGTGATAAATAGAGCATTTGCTCCTATAGGAGCAAATGCTCTATTTATCACAGTGGTTTCAAACTACAAAATTCTAAAGTTTTCCATTCCTATAGTTAATGCCCCTTTTCGGTAGATTTATTCAAAGATGTTGTATTTAAAAATAGTATATGAGGTAATGGGTTAAAGCCAAATGAAAGATAAGTATAGAGCGAAGTTGCGCAGGAAGTTTCCGTAAATCTTACTGTATTACTTTCGTCCTACATAAACCAATCACCTGCCTTTTAAAATAGTTTTGATTATCAAATGATCGCATTACAGAGAATCTAATGTATATAATCTTTCAAATGAAAACGTTTACATTTAATATGAATGAACAAAAATGTCAGGATTGCGCGTAAATGTAGCTTACAGGCTATTGCGACAAAACACGGCAGAGTGAGGATATAGATTTGCCTTGCTGTCGGTCCATGTGAGATGCCGAGTAACATAACGCCTCACTGATATCAGCCATACTAACACTTTCCCTCATATACACGTGTTTTCACACATTTGCAAACAGTAGACCCAGATCAGACGGCTCCTACAGGAGCCGTCTGATCTGGGTCTACTCTGTTTGCTAATGGAATTTGATAGATATGTTTCTATACTTTCTAAAATGGCTACAGTGTTCTACCTTCCATTTTTTCATTATAATTATTTTGTCCACGAATCTTCAGTAGGTATTGAAATATGTAATAAACATAGAGCAATGAAGGGAGAGGGTTAAACAACCCGAATGTTCGAAGAGAAACTTAATAATTATCGCCTAGAACTGCTGCAGCTGGTATTTTGATCCAAACTCGAGTTTCATATTTTTGTTGTTATGTCATATTCAATCTATTAACCATCGAACATTATGGAATGCCTCCGCCATAGTACAAAGTACATATACATAACGGTAGCAATTGTGTAGGCTAGACGAGGTGGCAAACTTTGATTACTGTTCTCGCACACTTGCTTTCAGGCAATGATTTATTGCTGTCACTGATCCTTTCTTGTATACTTAATTATCGTATTAGGATGTCAGACACCCTCCTACTCAATACAGTAAAACAATATCCTGTTGATTTCCTAGAAGCTTTACGTCACTTGTAAAAGAAACTATTAATTTAAAACGATTAAAAAGGAATGTTCGCTTTTAGGCTTTCTGAAACTGTCTACCTGATCTAATATCGAGTAGCTGTAATATTTAAGTTTCTTGTTTATCTAATATGGAATATGCATTGGCACACTAGGTATAGTACACGCTGTGTGACAGAATTCTGTCTACACTAAACAGGAATAAACGACACACATTTGTACCAATTATTGTAACAATCTGTCATACCATCGCTTATCAAATATGTGATACAGTATTTATAAAGAGAATTCCAGATCAGTGCTGTATATGAAAATGCACAGAGGGCAGAGGGGCGAACTTACGCCGACACAACATGATCTACTGTCAACAGAGTAATAACAAAACTAAAATGAGTTATGGCTGCCTTACACGTGCCACCTGTTGGACAATGCCAGATTACCGAGCGTGCGCACAGCAGTCCCAAATGCAGCCGTCAATGTGAAGAGCGCATCTGCCCTGGCAGTTCATCTGGTCTCGCCCAGCGTCCTTTACCAGTTTGCCCTCCTCTCGATTTTTGTCTTATCAGTATTATTACCGAATATTCTTTCCCCATGACTCTTCCATATACGTATTGTGGTTGGTTTGGTGCCTTAAAAAGAAGGTCTCCTGTCATCATTGCATGAAAAGTGTTCTATTACATACCTTAGAAAATGGGTCATGAACTCAGTTCTATTGAATCAGTTATTTCATCGTCGAATAAATCAAAGAAGGGAACAGAGCTGCATGCGTCTACACAAACGTTTTACGGATGAGCACTCCATAGATATTGATTAGCTCGTTTTGAATGTTTAGCGATGTGTGCTTTGTGCGCCGGTTAACATTCGTAAAATGATCCTAAAGTACTGTGTTGTGTTTTGCCTGTAGCCGCAGATGGCAACAAGAATCTATCTTTTTCTTTTCATACACTAACGATAGGCTACATACTATGTCTTTCTGTTTAAAGCCAGAAAGGTATGTCCTACTCCACAGGAACTTGAATGTACAATAGAACCTGTCTTAAGCGGCCATCAAATATAGGTCTTATCATGGGGCTGTAAATCAGGTTGTAGTTTAATACAGGTCAACAGTAATTCAGAAGGATCATATAGGAGCTTTTTTGCATTGCTTTTGCCGTGCATTAAGCAACCACCTGCAACATGTTTTAAGACTCCCATGTTCAATAAATGAATGACCGGTAAAGACAGATTCCACTAAAGCGACGACTTTCCAATTCTCTTTGTCAACTTAGCGATATTTGTTGGGTCTATCACATCGTCGAAGTAGTCATTTTTACAATTCATTTATACACGTTTCTATGGCAATCCGTTTACAACAGCAAATATGGCAATGTATATAGATTGTCGAATCCAAAAGCAAATATGGCAATAAATATAATATATTTCGATTTTAATTCCAGTTTTGGTCAAAGTAATGTTTCAATTAAGATTTTATCGAATGTATGCACAGTTGAACTTCGATATCTCGAACTCGGATAACTCGAATTTCGAGATAACTCGAACAAAAAGTTCAGTCCTTCCAAAAATTACAATACAGAATTGCTCTAAAATGTATCGCTACAGATATCTAGAAACACATGTGACAGCTGTGGTCTTGAGAAATTGTTCAGATTAGAAATCGGATGACTCGAACTTCTGTTATCACGAACTAATATGCATGGTCCCTTGAAGTTCGAGTCATCGAAGTTCAGCTGTACTTGGTTCCAAACTTCTACGTGTCTGACAGAAGCTGAATGCAAACAAATAGGTTAACAAATGTTTCCATTTAGTCTAAAAGTATGTTTGTAAATCAAAATACAGGAATGAAATAACATTTACACAGCTGTGACAAAATAATGTACACACCAATCCTGGGCTTGTGTAATTTTGAATACGTCAAGTTCATTAAGACGTTGGAGATATCATTGACCCAGTATCAAACACATTGGCTCCCGGAGAGACGCAGAGTTACCCGGCGTCTCACCAGGAACCAAGCTGTTTTGCATATTTTAAGTCAGATAGCGAATGGCGGAAGAAGGGTTAAGACATATTTCGTTGCCAGATAAAGTCATTTTTGACATTATCATTTAAATTTATATATATATTTTCGATATGGAGAAATTAAACATTGCAGTTGGAAACAGATGTAATAGAGTTCCATTTGTTTCAGGGAAATATCCAATATTGAAGATCAACAGTAAATCCCCTCTAAAACGACAACTTAATGAACATATGTGTCATTACATGCAGGTGGTTGCTTAATGCAGGTCGAAAGGTATGCAGAAAGCTCTTGCCTGAAGCAACAACAAGTCTGTAAGGCATAAAAATATATATCTTTGTGATGGTCACTTTTAAAATAATTTCGCATAACAAAATAACTATGTGTGACTTGAAACTAACCTAGGGCTAAAACACATGGTTAGGGAAATAATTGATTGTATTAAACAAAGAGGATTGTGTATTACCTCGGAAACCAACAAAATGATGCCCGCCACACCACGTCGTATAATGTCACATAATCATTTACGTGTGTCGGTGTAGTGAAATATTGTGACCCCCGTAATAGTATGACTCCCCGGTCATATTATTACGCATGGGGGTTCAAAATATCACGACCCCCTTACATATTACAAACCGACCACACATAAAAAAGATGACTCTTATAAAATATTTACCTCCATAAAACATTGACGATTAAAGCAAATGTTTGTATCATTTCGATTCATATTTGATGTTGCAGTGATATAATGATAGCTGGCATTTATTTCCTGAGCAATTGGATCGAGACAGTGCTTCATTTTTATCACGGTCATAGTTTTTGCACCCGGTATGCGTTTCATTAATTCTTTCAGCAGTTGTTATAAAGTTCTGAGCCTGTTAATCCGAACCATGCAGATAATTCCCTGTTTAGACTGTTGCCAAGTGAAACTAGAACACACATTTCATACATTGATTTGTAGATCAGTATATCATTATTCGAACATATGCACATACACACATCATCATATAAAATCAGAATCTGTAAATAGTGAAGACCCAGATGAGACAGCTCCTGCAGGAGCTGTCTCATCAGGGTCTGCACTATTTACAAGATAATGTTTTAATTCTTCCACGGCCAACCTCGCCTTTTGGGACAATTACAAATAGTGCAAGGCGGCGTCTGTTCAGGGACTTCACTGTTTGTTATATTCTGTTGAGGAAAAGTAAAGGATTTTTTTCTCTGAAATATTCTATATACTTTAATCGTTATATATCTACAAAAGAAAACAAATAAATTGATTGCAAACGACAATAGAAATGACACTGAAATGGTAAATCTATCTAATTATGATTTCATGTGAAGGTCTCTTGTTTTAAATATAATTGACCAACGTCACGCAAAGAGAGACACTGGAACGGAACCGATCAAAGAATTATTATACAGTAAATAACTGTATATAATCATAAAAGAGGTACTGCAAATTACATAAAATCTTCCTAGATCTACACCTTAAAACAAGAACTTTATGACATTCCCGAAAACATACCGCATCATTTTACAAAATAATAACAGCGATAATTTAAGTATATATAAAAGTGTCATATCTGTACAATAAAATAGAAAACAATGGTTACCTTTTAATGTATATAATTATGTTATATTTACATAACGTGTTTGCATTGGCCATTGCATTCTATTGACATCAGACATAGGATTTTAACCCTTTCCCTCATATAAACGTGTTTTCACGCATTTGAAAACAGAGTAGACCCAGATCAGACGGCTCCTAGAGGAGCCGTCTGATCAGGATCTGCTCTGTTTGTTAACAGAATTTGATAGATCTGTTTCTTTGCTTTCTAAAATGTCTACAATGTTCCACCTTCAATATTTCTGTATAACTATTTGGTTAATGAATATTCAGTAGGTATTGGCCTAAATATAGAACAGGGAAAGGGTTAAATGACTAAAACAGTGCTCATCCTGTTCAGAGGGCACCTCTAGGAACTCTACCTTCTGTGTCTACACTGTTTACAAATGTCAATGCAATGCGCTCGTTTTCCCCATTCAAATGTTATAATGTAGCATACAGTCATCGTTATCTGAATGACAAGTTATGATTTTAACTGAAATAAGTTGTTTAATCCTTGTCTTCATATAAATGCATTTCACGCATTTGCAAACATAGTAGATCCAGATCAGACGGCACCTATAAGAGCCGTCTGATCAGGGTCTGCTCTGTTTCCTTATGGGAATTTATATATCTGATTATGCAGCTTCAACACAGTGAAAATAACCCCCTTTCCATGTTCCATTTCATTTATTTTGTCCATGAATATTCATGAGGTGAATAAATCTTGTATAAATATTAAATAGGAAAAGGGTTAAATAACACGATCTGAATGTCAACCAGGCTGGATCCTTATGGACTTATCCAGGTTCAAACTGCTTGCTAAGATGAACTATTGTACAATTTTAAAGCACAGTGAAAGGTAAAGAGAAGTGGATCTAACGCTGTAGATCTGTAACACAAACTGTAATATATAAACCATTGACGTGCTGAAAAACATGTTTGCCAAAGCTCTGATCTGTTGTAGTTCGTTTTATTTTTACTTTTGATTCGTACATGTAGAAGCATTTGAAAAAACTGTTGATCGGGTGTCAAACAGCATGAACCCTGATGAGAAACCGAGTTACTCGGCGTCTCATCTGGATCCAAACTGTTTGCAAAGGCAATTCATGTCGCGTTTAGTATAATAAGGATGAATAAACTACCGTTTCGTTTAACCCTTGGTTTGCTGAATTTTAAAATTCATTTCTCCTTCTTTACCCATGCCCTGTCGTATAATTATATATATCCTCACTGTGTACAAGTATTTCGCTGTGCAATCACTGCTGTGGAGTGCACTCGTTGCACAATCAACTTGTAAATAGTGCAGACCCTGATGAGACAGCTCCTGCAGGAGCTGTCTCATCTGGGTCTTCACTATTTACAGGTAGGTATATTGACGCGATTAGCAAGCGAAGGGTGAACAGGGTTCACCAATTTTATAACATTAAATATATATATACTAATATACAAAGGTGTTGTGTACTAATATAAAAATATTCTCGTTGCTTGTTATGTTATCACCAGTGATCATTTGAAATGAAGTTGCACCAAATTTAAACTAAGCTCTCGATTTCCCTTCTTCAGGATGATTGCTGAATACTCAAAGCGGAATGGTGTTAAACGCCTTTTTTCGAATCTGCAGAGTAGACAAAGAACAGACGGATCCTGTAGGAACCGTCTGATCAGGGTCTGCTCTGTTTACTAATGGAATTTGATAGATGTGTATCTTTAATTTCTAAAATGGCTACAACATTCCATCTTCCATAATTATATCTTTATGATATTTTGCCCATGAATATTTAGTAGGTATTGAAATTTAGAATAAACATGGAACAGGGAAAGGTTAACTATTAGGCCAATTCAGTATGAAATGCTAAATTTGCTAGATGAATTTGAGTGACAACGGTTACAGTACAGACTGTCTACGAGTCCCATGATCTAGGTCTACACTGCTTGAACGTACCAGTGTATTTGTATTATACAGTAAAACCTCTCTATAACTGCCACTAAATTGTGTTAATTAGTTGGCTTTTAGTGCAGGTGGCTGCTTAAAGCAAGGTGAATGTAAAACAGAACGCTCCTATAGGAGCGTTCTATTTTACGTTCACCTTGCTTAAAGCAGTCACCTGCCTTTAACACAAAATACTTGATGTAAATTAGTGGCCGTTACAGAGAGGTTTTACTGTACATTTAACGTCACCAAGAGGCTGGTCAGGGTTTGTGCTGAAAACGGAAAGGATATTTGTTATTATTTTCCATATTTAGGCCATTAGAAACAGATTAAAAACAGATCAGACGGCCCCTATAGGTACATGTATAATCTAATCTGGATCTACTCCGTTTGCTTATTGAATGATATAAATACGATTCTGCTGTTTCCGTCCTGGTCAAACTATCCTGCATTCACGCTCCATTGTAAAATAAAATCTAAATAATAATCATGAATATTCGTGAAGTAAAAGGGTCAACAGAGAAAATGACATTTATATTAGGGAAGCGAGGGTACTAAATCTGACCCATACCCCTTTCATTAACCCATTACCTCATAGGCTAGTTTTAGATCCAACCTCTGTGAATAAATCTACCGAAAAGGAGCATTAACTAGAGAAAAGGAAACTTAGAATTTTGTAGTTTGAAACCATTGTGATAAATAGAGCATTTGCTCCTATAGGAGCAAATACTCTATTTGTCACAATGGTTTCACAAAGTGACTTCTACATAGTCGTCAAAAGTCGTCCATATGAGGGAATGGGTTAAGGACGTTTGTACAGTGGAACCTGTCTTAAGCGGCCATCACAAATAGTTATCATTAGGGTCTGTATGGCATGTGGTAGCTTAATGCAGGACAAAAGTAAGGCAGAAAGCTCCTATAGGAGCTTTTTGCATTACTGCTGCCATGCACTAAGCAACCACCTGTTTGTTAACCCTTCGCTTGCTGAATTTTAAAATACATTTCTCCTTCTTTACCCATTCCCTGTTGTATAATTACATATATCTTCACTGTGTACAAGTATTTCGCTGTGCAAACACTGCTGTGGAGTGCACTGGTTACACAATCAACTTGTAAATAGTGCAGACCCTGATGAGACAGCTCCTGCAGGAGCTGTCTCATCTGGGTCTTCACTATTTACATGTAGGTATATTGACGCGATTAGCAAGCGAAGGGTTAAGACTCCCATTTTCAATAAATGATTGACCGCTTACGATAGCTTCTACTGTAGTCTGCAACAGCAATCTTATGACATATCGAGGACGTTTTCTGTACGCTTAGAAATAAATCAGTTCATTTTAGGACTAAAATGGGAGTAATACACACGAGATTTGGCATACAAATGTGGCCTCTTTTGATTTATGTTTTCCTCGTCATAGGACACTCTTTGAAAGCATTCAAAATTCAGAATATACTGAACATATTGCCGATTTCGCATTTTCTTACATACTATTATAAGAGGGACTAGAAATTTAATAGAAATTGAATCAGACGGCGCGTGATCACCGGATAAATGAGTTGGTTTATACTCAATAGCTGTCTTGATATATGACAATTTTCCAGGACAGTCTAGACTTTATCAAACCCTCAATCCGCTTTAAAAATTAATGTCTGCCATTTTGGATCTGATTCATTGTGACTACACATTTGAGCAAGCCTTTGAGAAACTATTCACCGAGTGTCAAACAGCCTGGATCATCATGGGACGCACTACTGAAACTATTCACCGAGTGTCAAACAGCTTGGATCCCCACTGGAGGCACTATTGAAACTATTCACAGCCCTGATCATCATGAGACGCACTATTTAAACTATTGACCGAGTGTCAAACAGCTTGGATCCTGATGAGATGCGCTATTGAATATCTCACATGTTTTGGGATCTTTACATTTCAAGAAATATTTCATTTCAGGAAATATTAGATTTCAGAAAGTACAGTAAACCCCCTCTAATGCGACCACCTAAACGAGGTATAATTCTGGATGGTAGAGGCAGTTAGTGGCTTAATGCAGGATAAAAGTAATGCAGAAAGATCCTAGAGGAGCTTTCTGCATTATTTTGTCCTGCATTAAACAACCACCTGCTTTTAAAGACAACCATGTTTATTTATTAAGTGGTCGAATGTTAATTTATTAAGTGGTCGCATTAGAGGGGTTTCTACTGTAGAGTGTGTCTGTCTCAATAGCTTGTAAAGTTGCTATACCATATATGTTAGTTTCTTTTAATCTTTATCTCGCTGTTCGCGACCTGACTTGCACCTGCAAACAGTTTGGATCTAGATGAGATGCTGAGTAATTAAGCGTCTCCTCAGGAAATGCTTGATCGAATCGGAAGTAGTCAAAATTGTATCAGACCCCAATTTGAGTAGACATTGCTATTTACGACCCGGGCGGGGAGGGGGGTTAAAGGTTTAAAATGCAATTAAAGGTTTAAACTAAATACTAAAGATTTAGTGTTTATACATGTATGTTTAAATAGTAATATAATTATGTCTATACACTGACTGTATGACCGTTTTTAACCGTCATGGGTAAATATAGGATGTCAACAGCCTTGCCAGTCTGTTTATAATCTATACATTCTTTGATATTTTACCAGAACAGAAAATATAGCTTATTTTGGATAAATTGGATATTTTACCATTTCAAAACATATCAATGTAGTATGATCATTAGCGTTTTCAGATGGATTAAGCCGGAAAAAAATGTTTCAACAACGACTGCGAATCACTCTTTTTCTTTAACTGCTCATTTAAACTATTATCAAAATATCTTAGTTACACCAAAGATGCCAAATATTTGCTAAATTCTGGAATGCGTATTTAGTATTTCAGAGGACATGTTAAAACCGTATTTATCATATAAACTGCCGAAACGGAGTTCTGTAAACCGCAGAAATGCACCAGTTCAGTTGGTTTCAAATTAGTAGACCCCGATCAGACGACTCCTATAAGATCAGGGTCTGCTCTGTTTGGTAATGGAATTTGATGGATCTGTTTCTTTAGTTTCTAAAATGGCTACAAAGTTACACCTTCCGTATTTTCTTATAATTAGTTTGTCAATGAATATTCAGTAGGTATTGAAAATTGGTCTAAATATAGAACAGGGAAAAGGTTAATGCACGGCGAACGTTATTCAGAAAGCAGTAACTTTCTGAATAACTCACTCTGCATTAAGCTACCATATATGTCTTAAGGCTTCGGAAGTAGACCTTTTGTGGTGATTTGTTCTGTAAAATACTCTCTATTGAAACAAATACCACGCAGACAACACCAGCATGAAGGTCTCTTGCTTCAATTTAGATGTCTAGCTTCAATGTCTTGTGGGCTTTATTTCTCGTATGTCATCGCTTTGAAGTGAAAACATCGCCTCAAACGACATCAGTGACGAAGATCAGTGCTAACATGTCAATTATTGATTACATTTGGAGTTTTGTAAAAGGTATTACACAAAACCAAACTGTTAAGCTGTGTTGCTGTCTAATATGTTGTGGTTGTTTGTTTTGTTTGAGTTTGGATTTCTAATGCGACCACCAAAAGGAGGAATACATCTAGGTCTTAAAGGTTGGCGGTTGCTTAATGCAGGACGATGGTTACACAGAAAGCTCCCATAGTTGTTACATTCGTCTTGTTTTAAGCAACCGCCTGCTTTTAAAATCACCCATGCTTATTTTAAACTTATAACAGGGATTCCAAACTCGGTTCAAAACCACCAGAGAACAGGCTTTAGATAAGTTTTGATTTTCTAAGTAGATATTTTTGGAGCGTAACACTTCCGTTTACTTTTAAAAATTACTTATTCTCCGCGCTTCTAAGTCAAAACACAGTGTTCTGTTTAATCTTGCAAAAAATGTGAATATCAGATAACGCTGATTACATCCATGCGGGTTTCCGATAGAGCCGAATCGTTTTTAGCGACGCAACTGCTTCATAGAGTATTCCCATTTAAATATTTATCCCTCACCATCACCACGCCGTTCCCAATTACAAAACGCTTGGATCCAGTTGCGACACCGCGTGACTCGTATCTCATCAGGGTCCTATCTATCTGAACTGAATCAATAGTTTCCCAAAATTTTGATCGATTTGGAAATAGTCTAAATGACCTAGACCCACATTTGAGTTGGCATTATTTTTCACAGCTATGTAAGGGTTAATAAACTTGTCACAGCTTGTAGCAGTGAAGGGACGTGTGGGAGCATTCCAGTCGATGAGTTCACCCGTATCTGGGGACATCATATGACACTTTAACACTTTACTTCATATATACACAATACACATTTTAACACCTTTGAAAAACGGTTCCTGTAAGAATAGTCTGCCCAGGGTCTATTGCTAATATATATCTGATTTTACATTTTTACTAGAGCCAACACTATATTTGTTATATGCCATTATAAATACTAAGCCAATTAATATTCATTACACATATTATTTTTTATCAATATTCATGGACTACAGGGTTAAATTGTTCACCACGGTATGCAATGTATATCTATTGAGAAAAACGCAAGTGAGTCAGAGGTATGACATGTTATGGGAGCATTGAAAGCAATGCCATAGTCCCTTACTGGTTGAACTCTTTGTAACAATTTAATGAAAACCCCTGATGTGTTGTGCATTCATACAAGCGTTTGTCTATCACATCTACTGAATCAAATATATTACTTCTGAAGCATATAATTAGGTTACAATCACGAGCAATCAGTTTCATGACACTATCCCTTATACATGTAGGGCTATGGCTGCTGCCAGACAATGGCATCTAATAAGCGCCAAAAAGTCGTCTTGTTTTGCTAAGGGGCAAACCTAAGTACCTGTCCGCATAAAGTCACAGACGATAGCCCTGGCTAAAATTATTCAACCAGATCGAGATTCAAACTTAAGCTGTAACTCATCTAGCTTTAGCGTTATGCTAACCATACAGCTGATATCCCAAACAACTTCGAAATACGTCCGGACAACTGAACATTGGACGAAAAATTTCACGTTCAAGGATTATAACTCTGGTAAGCATTATTCAACTACATCGAGACTCGAGCTTAACCCGTTTCCTGTTCTATGTTTATTTTTAAAATTTAACTACCTCCTGAATATTCATTAACAAAATAGTTATAAAGAAATATGGAAGGTGCAACATAGTAGACATTTGAGAAGGCAAAGAAACTGATCTATAAAATTATATTAGCAAACAGAGCAGACCCTGATCAGACGGCTCCTCTAGGAGCCGTCTGATCTGGGTCTACTCTGTTTGCAAATGCGTGAAAACACGTTTATATGAGGGAAATGGTTAAGCTATAATAACTCTTCTGGATTTAGCTTTATACCAAATATGAAGTTAATGTCTCAAATCACTTCCAGTAGAAATTCGGACAACTGACTAATGTGGAATTGAAATGCATTAGATAGTTTGAATGTATATGAAGAAACATCATTTACCCTTAGCCCGCCACATATTTCTTGCCCTCTTTGAATATTAATAAAGCAATTTTTTACAAAATATACAAAATATGTTGAAATAATTTTCCTAGGCAAAAACATAGAGCATGCAGGCATGGATTTTCCATGGCAAACAGTGTAGACCCAGACGAGAGAGATTATATAGGAACTCTCTCGTCTGGGTTTTAACTGTTTGCAAATGGAACTACAGTAAAACCTCTCTATAACGGCCACTAGATTGTGTTAATTAGTTGGTATTTAGGGCAGGTGGATGCTTAAAGCAAGGTGAAAGTAAAACAGAACGCTCCTATGGGACCGTTCTGTTTTACTTTCACCTTGCTTTAAGCAGTCACCTGCCTTTTACACAAAATACTTAATGTAATTAAGTGGCCGTTATAAAGAGGTTTTACTGTATAGCCGTGACTGGAGGACTATTGGTTGCTATGGAAATTTCCCGTATTATGCTAATCGCGATCAGACTGTCAGTTACAAACAGATCAAATCCAAATGAGACTGTGTAACTCGGCGACTCGTAGCAATAAATACTGTTTTAATACGCAGTGCGTAGTTTCTCATAGCTTTGTACGTGCTAGAAATTAGTGCAATCTGCAATATATTCATGAGGGTATTAGTGGACCTTTTTCAGCATGTTAATTTAATCATGGCTGTTATTTCTCAAAAGTTCTGTTAACACAATTGAATGCGGTAAACGAATGCACTGTCCTTTACAAACAGTGTAGACCTAGTTCAGAGAAGCACTCGGCTCAGGCTCTGCACTGTTTGTCAAAATCCTCTCGCATATTTGACCTTTTTATACTGTATAGAATTTATCAATTCATAATGTTGAAATACAGTAAAACCTCTCTATAACGGCAACTACATTACATCAAGTATTTTGTGTTAAAGGCAGGTGGCTGCTTAAAGCAAGCTGAAAGTAAAACAAAACGCTCCTATAGGAGCGTTCTGTTTTACTTTCACCTTGCTTTAAGCAGTCACCCACCCTAAATACCAACTATTTAACATAATTTAGTGTCCGTTATAGAGAGGTTTTAATGTATTCCATTCTGAATATCGAAAGGGTTAAAGTCACATATTGGTTCTTATATTTACGAGGGCAATCTGATCTTTCAGCAACACAAAGTCTATGAACTATAAGACGTGTCGCAATCATTTAGTGTATATGACGATCTCTTTCGAAACGTGATTCCTATACTAAAACTGCAAGTCCATTTTATAACTGCGAAATATGAACTCACGTTTCGATACTTGAATTATACAATTGATCCCCTCTACCCAGACATTTAGTAAAGAATAATTTAGTTCTTTTAAGCAGCTGATTACTTAATATAGATCTTTATTTCCTCCATTTATGGAAAGCATTGCCGATATACAACAAATACACACACACATTTACATATAGATATAGAAAGAAATCGATGCACTCCCTGCAAACACAAATGTACTGCGTAATGGGGTATACACGCCAACATAAACAAAACAATAGATAAAATGGAAACATATGAGACCTTCCTTGAACCTAGTTTAACACTTGTGCGACCTGCGACTCGCATTTGCAATGGGGTTAAGTATAAATTTGAGCCGATTAGAACTTTCTACAGACATCATTTTTACACCAGGCTCAGGGTTAAAGGAAATTTCATTGCTTTATTATAACATCCCCATGCGAAAAATAATCATTTGTAAGTGAAAATTGCTTTAGTACTTTCAGACATTTTGAGTGATTATGGTGTAATTCCATTGGCATTAGCACAACAATGTCTATTGACAAAGTGTCTGGCAAATATTGATAACAGACAAAGCAATTTTTTTGGTATCATTTTCTTTTTTCACAAACAGTAAGATTGGTATGAGACAATATTACTGATTTGTTCCTATTTGTTTTGTGTGATCTGCAAAATTAAGTGGCTGAGGTGTAGAAACTATAAGCTAAGCTTGCTACTCTTTCCCTGTTTGCCGATACATTTTCTGAAGCATTCACTTTCTCTCGGATTCCTAAACCTTTAATTTAATTTCAATGTAAACATTATCTTAATAATCAGAATGATTGAATTGTGGTGTTAAGGTTCACTGTCAACGTGTCCACAAACTTGATTGTATTCAATACTCGGGAATTAAAATACAGTAAAATCTGGCTAATCGAGAGTTGCAATTAAGAATAATTGCATACTGTTTAGGCAGGTAGCTGCTTAAAGCAGTGTGAATGGCATTCAGAAAGAGCTTTTCAGGCTTGCATTAAACTGTCAACTGTCTTAAAGACCAATGCTAAAACCGTTTCGAGTGTTCGGATTAATAAGGTTTTACTGTACTTCAAATGATGCATTTAATTTTATACAAGATTATTTCTTTTAATTTTTTAATTAGTTTTCGGCATTATGGGTAAACTTGTGGTAATCTTTTACCATTTATTTTCAGCACGATAAGGGCTGAATTAGTTAATTCGGCATTATGGGTAAACTTGTGGTAACCTTGTCAGCAATTTTGATTCTGTTGAGAATGTCGATCAAAGATTCAAACAATTAGATAATCTGATAAATGTTACATGCACCCTTATATTGTTGTGAAAAAATGTCTGCTCAAATTTTAATATGTGGCAATTTTGGACTAATGGAATGCAGAAAACTTCTATCGGAGCTTTCTGCGTAGCCTCCATTCTGCATTAAGCAAGTGAGTGTTTTGACACTCGGCCAGTAATTTCTCTCGAAAGCGCTTGTTCAAATAGGAAGTAATTAACCTTTCGCTTGCTGTTCACGTCAATATACCTACCTGTAAATAGTGAAGACCCAGATGAGACAGCTCCTGCAGGAGCTGTCTCATCAGGGTCTGCACTATTTACAAGTTGATTGTGCAACTAGTGCACTCCACAGCAGTGAGTGCACAGCGAAATACTTGTACACAGTGAAGATATATGTAATATCGGTCTTGGAGACAGGTGGGAGCTTAATGCAGAGTGAAAGTCATACAGAAAGCTCCTATAGTAGCTTTCTGCATGACGTTCACGCAGCATTTAGCAGTCACCTTTCTATAAGTATATAAAATCTTCTCTACTAGAATTCCAGTTTAGAGGGGTTTTACTGAATATTAAATTTAGATTTATTGTCGCTGCGCTTTGTATTTCAAACAGAAACTCAATAATAAATAAAACTAATTATAAAGTCAAAATTGAATAGAAAATATTCGATTTGATATAGAAGCTCTGGCACGAAATACGATCAAGTGCGTGCTTCTGTTTGCATTCGTTCAAGGCGTATGGCATTCCCGTCATGTTTTTGGTACCAGTATATTTCAAGATTATGTCGTGAGTAACATGTTGCCGATCCTGATGTATTAACAGTAGTTCCATATAGGGGTGTTACGCCATCGCTCTTAATTGTTAATTGTTATTCTATATAACGATGCTACTTTGGTTTGAACTATGTCGCTGTCAAATAATGTCTCGCTCCTTTCCTTTGATAAACATAATCCCAGTATCAATCAGTTTGGACCCTGATCTGACGCCGAGTTAGTTGGCGTCTCATATGGATCCAAACCGGTTGCTAATAACAGGTGCGACATTGGAAGCGAAATAGTGAAATGAAATAAATTTAAGATGAGAATATTAATAAATTTAAGATGAAACAAGGAATTATACAACTAGGCCTCATGCGCAGTTGGCGGCAGCACATTATCTTAACATTTTACTTCAAGAATATTTATGTAAGAAATGATAATACCATAAATATGAATTAGTTTAAATTTCATAACGATTGATAGCCATAAGAATATTTATCTATGACAGAAACAGTAGAATCATATCTATTTAATATCAAAAGCAAATAGAGCAGACCCCAATCAGACGGCTCCTATAGGAGCCGTCTGATTTGGGTATTTTCTGTTTGCAAAGGCGTAGACATCGTATCTATGGAGTAAAGGGTTAAAGGAGACGACATATATTTGAGCATTGACGGGTACCTTTTAACTACTGACGAAAACCCACATACAGCAAGCAGTAATTTCTGAAGAAAAAAATCATTTTCTTTTTTCAAGATTAAACACTGGCCCATCTTCATTACCGAGATTTATTTGAAGATTTTCACGACGCCAAAAATGCTAAATTACGACGGTTGGTATTGATTTGGAAGTAGATACCAAGCTGTTTACATCGCTCCGACAGAGAAGAAATTCCTCCTATTCAATAAGTCAATTCGTGTCAGTCTTAAAACTCCCACTCATATAAACGTTTATTCACGACTTTGCAAACAGAATAAATCAAGATCAGACGGGTTAACAATAGTATGAATAATTGAAGGAGTCGATATTTAATATTAATTATATCTTTTCAGTATTTTAAGAAAACGTACTTATTATTTTATAATGGTATTTATTTGGACACCTTTAAGTCGGCTAGTGGCATGTATTTGGTGTGCCTGAAACCATACTACAGTAAAACCTCTTTTACTAGATTTTAGTAGGTAAAAAAAATAAAGGACATTTTGGGTACCTGCCTGCCAAGTGTGAAATTCACAGAGCAAACTTTCACCCTGAATTAAGCTGCTACCTGTCTTAACCCTTTCCTTCAAATAAACGCTTTTCACACCTTTCCAAACAGAGTAGACACAGATCCGTTTGATCAGGGTCTGCTGTTTTATTATGAAAGTTCTTACTTCTAAAACTATACTAGATCCAACTTTGCAGTTTCTATCAGTACCCATTATAACATATCAGCTAATAAATGTCATGATGGCATTATTTCTTACATGAATATTCAACAGGGCAAGGATCAAAGACCGATTTGGATACCTTATTGACTGTTCGGGTAGACGATGTGTCACTGTACAGTAGAAACTGTTTTAAGCGGTCTAATTAATGGTTTGTAAGACAGGTTGTAGCTTAGTGCAGGTCAAACTCAATGCAGTATGCTCATATAGGAGCTTGCTGCATTACGTTTGCACTGCTTATCTCTTTCGGCGCCAATGTCGCCTGTTGGCACCATTGAAAACAGTGCAGTCCCAGGTCAGATGCCACCTTTGAAGGCGGCATCTGTTCTGGGACTTCACTGTTTTCTGTATTATTTTAGCCCATGTATACAGGTTTTTAAAAACAAATGTTTTACTAATATACCTTTATTATTTAGTTTAGAATTATATTTAATATGAAATTATTATTGCAGATGACACTTTTAAATTTGGCGCCAAAAGAGTTAAGCAACGACCTGCTTTTTAACACTCATATGTTCAATAAATGAATGATCGCGTAGGACAGGCTCTTCTGTAGTTGTTTCATATACTGACAAAGGTCTGGGACCAACCTTGTTGCGTGGCTTCGACCCATTATCTCACACTGCACTAATATTACCAGTTCACACTATTGAAATAGAATCAAGTAGAATTCTAGGAGACTTGCCGAGGCCTCGAAATTAAGACGGCAGTTTAATTTATTTTTTCTATACTGACTTCTTTGTTGGCGTGCCCATATTAGAATTTGAAATTTTTAAAAGCTGTTTACTTGAAATAAAGCGCCTAAGGGTAGTTGGTGTTTCCAAAATCTTCTTTGCTAATTAAGTGATGAAATCATGCACATGGGCGTAATTGTGTCTTGGTGTGTCGTTAACCCTTTGCATGCTGTAAAATATGTCTGCTTAACCTCCCCCACATAGAAACATTTTAAAGTATTTGCGAACAGAGTAGATCCAGATCAGATGGCTCTGTTTGCTTTAGAACTATAATATTTTATATCTGTTTTGACAGTTTCTACAGATATCAAAACACCATGTGCACATTATAAAAAACCAGTATAATAAATATTGATAATGTCATTATTTCTTATATGAATATGCTACTGGGAATAGGTTAAAATCCGAGCTGTTACAATTGTCACTTACTCCAGGTCCGTTAAAAGAATTGAGAGACGTTTGACCGAAAGGGAAACAGCTTGGCTCCTGGTGAGACGCCCAAGAACACGGCGTCTCAGCTGGATCCAATCTATTTGCAAATACCAGCCAGACCTCGAGGTTATAAAACTTTTTGTTTGAGTCTGAGATCATTCTCAAGCATCTGATTGGTCAGATTCTGAGCTTGCTCAGAATCTGACCAATCAGATACTTGAGAATGATCTCAGACTCAGACCCAGAAGTTTTATAACATCGGACCCTGGTCGCCATTAGAAGAAAACGGATTAATTTAGGTTTGTCTCCCAATGAAACACCACTTACTTCCTGAGGTCTTGTGAGAATATACTGTTATAAATATCTAGTCAATAAAGTAACAAGGAATCCAATAAAATGCAGACAAAACTCTTTACAGCATTGATACAAATTGTGATGTGTAATTCCGAAGTAATAATATATTCACCAGGAATGTTAGTTCACTTAAAACGCGAATGTTCGTGAAGTTGGCAATCATTATGAAATGCACACCATTTCCAGAAGATAACCCTAAACCCAATGAATATTCATGTCAGGAATAAATGACATCACTAATTAGCTTTTTTATAATCGCACTATGAACAACGGAAATCGCATTATGAACAAGGCAGAAACGGTATAAACATCAGCAAAAGTGCAGACTTTTTCATTATCGAACGTGCCTTATGTGTGACTATACATAGCAGAGTCAGTGTGTAATAAGTGTTTGGCCATAGTAGAAGCTGTTTTTTTATGTTTATGTTCACTCCGCACATACAGACATGACAAGAGGTACATATTGAAAACATATATAATTAACCCATTTTGGCCAAACACTAGGAACAAGCAGTGTGGACCAAGTCTGCACTGCATATACAACGACAGTGCATTTTTTCGTTCATATATTTGGAGTTAATGAAGAAGGAACTTCATTTAATCCTACACTCCATAGACACGCGTTTTTTACACAATTGCCAAAAGAGCACTGTTACAATCAGACAGCTCTTGTAGGAGCCATCATATAAGGGTCTGCTTTGTTTGCTTATAATATAGACCTGGGTCCATGCTTATAAATTTTTTAGTTCAGTTCGAGTTCGTTAGCAAGTTTTTGATTGGTCAGATTTGAGCCTTTGGCTTCATCTATCTTGAATCAAAAATGGATTACAATATGACGTTTGCTTGATTGTTTGTTTGTTTGAAATAAATCTTATGAGAAGAGAATGTTATAGCATGCACAAGAGTACCTAAAACGAAACACTATTGAACGGTTTGCACTTGTGCTGCCCCCTTATCCTACTATGAGAAGTTTCATCTGCTCATACGTCGTCTGTTGTATGTAGACCTTTACTCTGCTGTAGGCACCTTAACCCTTTACCTGTTCAGTATTCATTAAGTAATACTGACATCATTAATATTTATTAGCAGAATTTTGATAATGGCATAAGCACACAGGTTGTTTTGGTATTGGTAGAAATTGAAAAGTCATATCTATAAATCATAATCATACAGAAGCCGTCTGATCTGGGTCTGCTCTGTGTTTGCACTGGCGTAGAAAGGTGTATTTATGGAGTAAAGGGTTAACTCATTCAGTGTTGAAGGTTGAATTGTCCATCATTGTTTAAAGGTATATTTCATTTAGTTTTAAGGGTATTTTGTGATAAATCTTTGAATGACAAACAGTCCAGACCCTGATCAAAGGGCTCTTCTAAGAACCCTCTGAACTCGGTCTACACTATTTGCAAACCACAGCAAACTCGTTTTCCGCACTCAAAGGGTTAAACTCGATTTATTACAGTTAGCGTTACTGTAACTGCCTGGAGTCGAGCAGCTTCAATCCGGATGTGACGTGCAGTTACTGGATCAATCAGTCTGCAAACACCAGTGACGTCACGTTAACTGTTTACTTAGTAAATACGCTTTTCTGTACCACTGCAAACAGGAGACCCAGGTTAGACGACTTTTATAACAACCCTCTGATCAGGGTTTACTCTGTTTGCTTATGAAATAATATAGATTTAATTCTACAGTTTCTGTTTTGGCCAAACAGTCTCGTGTCCATGTGGCATTATAAACAAATCTAATTAATATCCACTATGTCATTATTTCTTACATGAATATTCATGGAGTAAAGGGTTAAGTGTACCTTTAAAGGAAGGACCAAGAATGCTCACCTGGACCGGATCTGTTTATACAGATTTTCTCGATATTACGGCTTCTTGCAAAAACGTTAAAATCATCTACTGCCTCTTATAACACAAACAGATAATATAAGAATAACTTCGAAATAAAAAAAACATATTTATTTTAGACATACCATTGTTGTTGTTGTAACTTCAAACAGAATACCGATCAAAGTATTAGTATCAGCATGAATATACCACATCTAGCACCCTTTTTGTTAATGCTGAATGCTTATAGGTAGATATAATGTAATTTGTAAAGTTTATAAAACAACAACCATGATGTAGTGTCCGTTACATAAGCATAACAAGATTCTAGTATATGACATAGGCATCAGGAATTCCTCATTTAAGCTATACGCATCAATGACTTTCAATTTAGGACATGGGTACATGTATTAAGATGTCCCATTGAGGACAGTTTAGGACAAATGCATTGAGGTTTCCCATTAAGGACATATGCACCTATGGTTTCCGTTTTATATATGTCAATATTTCTCCAATTAGTACATAAACACCAAGGTTGTCCTATTTGGTGCATCCGCTTCAAGAGTTTCCAATTCAGAACATCTGCATCAACGTTGCGTATCCACATACAAAGTAGTCTTTTTGATTACTTACGTTTCAAGGTGGTACCCCTGTTATCACCATGAATTCTACTATGTTTTTATATGGTAAACAATTAATGTCTTTTTGTGCGCTTCGTAACGTTTTGTCTGGTATCTGTGCTATTCCCTGTTGGCAGTGCTATATGAGTGCCGTGTCGTTTTGTGCATTTTCTTACTTTTTCCCATTTAGGACATACGCATGAGGACTTCACATTTAGGATATAGGCATTTCTTCCCAATTTAGGATATAGGCATCAGGGGTTTCTCATTAAGGAATATACATCAAGGTTTTCCCATTCAGGACATAGGCATCAACACTATCCAATTAGGATAAAGGAAACTAGTTTCCAATTAAGGACATAGGGTTTTCCATTTAGGACAAAGGCATCAATGTTTTCCTATTCAAGACTTAGGCATCAAGAGTTTCCCAGGCTTGATGCTCAACTATGCTATAAAAGTCAGGTTTACTGTCAACATAAGCATTAGACCCTAATTACAAAGTGCAACATATGTATATAAACTTGATCACAATACACAAAGTAACCCCACAGTTAGATCGACATACCAAACATTTGGAACTAGTAAACAGTGTATTAATGTTACATTTGTATTATATTCTGAAAATGGGTGATCCCTCGAAAGCAAAAGTAGAAATGCAAAAAGAGAAAATGCAGACTCGGTTTTATTGAGTCTGTTCATGAGTAGTAATTAAAAGTGCACCACTACTCACGCCCCTAGCACCGGCTTAAGCAGTATTCAATTTTCAAAACTAATAACATGAAAACTAATGATCCCGAAGGACCAGAAAATATAACAACACTGAGAATGTCAGGTTTAACAATTAACCTGTCGACAAATAACGTGTGCTCAAACTCTGACATGTAACAACATGTACTTACGTGTACTTTGCTCAAACTTTTGAGAATCTACTGATTGGTGGTCAAACAGTTTGGATCCTGATGAGACGCCGAGTGACTCGGCGTCTAATCTGGATCCAATCTGTTAGCAAATGACTGTTAGGTCATGATCAGAAGGATAACAGTTAATACTTGCTGAATGGGTTCAAGTTTTTAACTCTCGTACAGAACCAAACTACCACCTGTTAGACGTTGACATTTTAGTGGTTCCTTTAAGCTTAACTGCACTTATTGCATTTGAAAGGCGTCGATATACAACGCATAATTGATGTTTCATGCTCAATGATTTATAAAATACTAGTAGTCGTAAACTGAAAAAATAGCAGCGTATAACGTATTTGTTTCCACATTGTCCATTTCAATTGCTCTTAATGTCAGTACAAATAATTAATAATGTATACACGATTCATTTTAAATATATTCGTTGACGATGTATCGGTTTGGCCATATGCTAAGAACAAATATCAAGTGACCGAGACCTTGCTCAAACTGTCGTTCATTGAAATAATTCCACGTGTTACCATTTCATTTAAAAACGGAATTATAAGAAAGTATACACATCTATTTCATATCTTATTGATCTTAATTACATTATTTGTCAAAATATGTTTACAAAAACGTAAGAACATAAATGTATTTATTTTCATTTTGTGTTATTGTTACTAGCTAAATAGCCATGAATAGGTATACATCTTTATTTGAAATGGATAGTTTCGCCGTTGTACTAATTATAGACACACATATTTGGCATTTATATGTTTCAAATCATTGCTTGACGATGTTCTCAGATTCATAAATGATGAATATTCTTTATTAACATCTTTTAAAAAAAAGTATTTCTATATTAATCTAACATCTCGAACAATTGTCGATTTATCAATTCGCATCTTAGTGCAGAAACACGTAACCAACATTTCAAGAGAGTTTCGCGTGAGATAAACCGAAGATAAACCGTGTTCCATGTCCATCAAACAAATTAAATTCTGCTAAGAGGAATTTAAGAACTTTAAATATTGATGCAAGGAGTGTTACAAATGCTCCCTGTAGGCTGAGTTACATAATTTGTAGTATCGTCTGTTACATTAGATAATTAACCTTACACCACTGAATTTTCAAATAGACTGTTCCACAATTCAAACAGGACAAACTTATGGTGAATGACAAACAGTGAAGGTCCTGATGAGAGGGTCTACACTGCTTGCACAGGACATTAGTGACTCGAGTCCTGTAGAGTAAGGGTTAAGAATGATCAGTTTCAAGTTAACTCTCAAACATTTCACTTAATCGGGAAGTTATTGCAGAGTTTATCCAGATCAGACAGCTTCTGATCAGGATCTGCTCTATTAACTTAAATGATTCAATGTTTCTGGTATGGAAACTATCATTGTTTATGTACAATTATAGAAATGCAATCAATGAATATGCATGACGTGATACATTCTATCATACTATATAAAGAGATAAAAGTGTCACTACCCGACCATGTGATGTGATAGTCATCCAGTATTGATAAACTGAGAAAACACGCATCCCTTTGCTTCTCATCATTTTGAAAGTTGTATTAAGGAAGAAACATATTCCGTTGAGTATTAGTTCCGTATGAGTTTAGGATATACAATAGATCCTCTCTTAAGTGTCCATCAAAAAGAGGTAGAATTATGGGTCTGTAAGGTAGGCGGTAGATTAAACCATTTGCTCCCAGTGGATTCTCCCATGTTTATATATTGGATTAGTTCATTTTTTATATAGGGGGTGCCTGGCCTAAATTTCAATTTCGTTTTGTGTTATATTGAAATTCCTGTCAGCAAACAGTGTAGACTCTAATCAGACGCCGCATCATGCGGCGTCTGATCAGAGTCTACGCTGTTTGCCTACGTCCCATATATGGGATCGTGGGAGCAAATGGGTTAATGCAGGTCAAAGGTAATACAGAAAGCCCGTAAAGGAGCTTTCTGTATTATATTTGCCCCTTCATTAAGCAACCAGATGCTTTTAAGACCCCTATACACAATCCATGAATGTCCCCGCCTAAGATAGGTTCTACTCTAGCGATAGTATCTTGTACCATGTACGTTATTACGAGTTGCATTTTAACCATTTCCCTGTTCTATGTTTAGTCCAGGTTTCAATACTTACTGAATATTCATGGACAAAATAGTTATAATGTGGAAGGTGGAACATTGTAGCCATTTTAGAAAGTAAAGAAACAGATCTATCCAATTCCATAGGCAAACAGAGTAGACACTGATCAGACGGCTTCTCTAGGAGCCGTCAGATCTGGGTCTATTCTGTTTGCAAATGCGTGAAAACGCGTTTATCTGAAGGAACTGGTTAAATCGTCATTATTGATTCACAAATGCATTTTACGATATATGTGGCTGAGGGAAATCTTCATTAAAATTTCCAAATAGTAGTAATTAACGATTATGATATGTCTTCTAAGTGCATTATTTAAATACATATTAACTTAAAAGGCAACTTTGCTCATAAATCATGACGATGGATTCCTTATACCTTGAATAGCAACACGGTTTGATTAATGAAACAGTCTTAACACGGCAGTGATTTCATTATCAACAATCAGATAAGCTGATACAAATTAATGACATATCAATGAAGTGTGCAATTCCCGAAGGCACTGAAATAGCGCTATTAATAACAATAAAAACAATATATAAATACACGTGTTTGAGTGTATTGGACTCTCGCTCATTAATAATGTTCATATTTATTTAGAATCTTATCACAACGAATCTAACAGTTCACTCGCTCACCTTGTGTACAGCGTGCTCAATCATGAACCATGTAGCATTTTAGTGGCTTATCTGAACAACATACAGGCAATTTCCATTTACATGTATTAAAATTAATGAATATGTTTGAAGAGGTTTCTGTACTTCTATAATATCGTGGACATTTCGATTTTCACGATAGGCTAATAACAACATGTATTGCATTGAACTGGAACCCACTCGTCATGATTAGAAGACTGACTCTAATTCGAATAAAAACCATGGTGGATAACATTCGTGTTTGTTAATTTGCAATAGTAATTATGAAACAATGCAATGGACATGCAATAGAACATTAACAATCGTTATTAATTCGCTTTAGATGTGGTTTGCTTTCATCTTAACCCACATACCACTGTTCGCGACCTGAGTCCATGCTTATAAAGCTTTTTAGTTTTAGTTTGTTCTCAAGCTTTTGATTGGTCAGATTTGACTTAAATCTGACCAATCAAAAACTTGAGAACGAACTCAGACTCAACTAAAAAGTTTTATAAGCATGGACCCAGGTTCGCATTTGCAAATAGCCGGGGTTCAGATCAGAGACCGAATCTCGGCGTCTCATCAGGATCCAAGCTGTTTGTCACTGAGTCAGGTTTCTCAAAATCTTGATCGGAAATAGTCAGAAATGAAACAGATCCAAATTCCAACATACTTTTTACAGAGGTGTAAATTTATCTAAATAAAGCGGATTGATAAATGAGCGATTGATAACTATTTCTTCATGCTTCTTTACTTGTATTTGGATATCGCCTTTTAACATGCAGACGTCTTGTCCGTTAGACTTGAATGATAATATATATCAGATTGTTAATATTTCTAAAGATTGATATTTTCTCTTTATTGTCTGTAAACGTAAATCTAGGTCTCACGGTATACGTAAAAATGGCACTAATAAGTGGAAAACACTCCATAGTACTTTAATTGCTCACTTAGGTATCAGATTGTTACTCAATTGTTACTTTAACATGCTATACTTTCGCGGCTTTCGTCTTTGTCCGTGTCATGTATACGAGACATTGACGACTAGGCTGATAAAATCGTATTACGTACAGACCCACTTTATAAAACTGCTGATTTAATACAAAGTTTTACTCAGCATGGTCTCAGGCCACATATTGCTACTGAATCGGATCATAAAAGCTACTTTCTGAAAATTCTTTTCATTCATAAAGGCATTGATTTGCAAAGTATTTTTTTGAAAACATGTCATAAATTTAATTCCTTCATACTTTAAACATCTGGAACTACCTATACTATGCTGTAAATATGATAAACCAATAAGGAATGTTATCTTTAATTACAAAATTACAAAAGATATTGACCTTAAAATTGATGAAAATACACCTGTTAGTTGAGACTAAGTTCTGTTACCCCCAGTCGGTCATGTTATTACTGGTAACTTTAACATCATTATTCGGTGTATTTTAACTAAAGGCCCGATGTACAGGATTTTCATTCGAAATGTGTTTTTTTTGTATCAGCTGTTTCACAATTTAGGTTTTGGTTGGGATGATCTATTATCATCTGCTGTTGTTATCGTTGTTTTAGGGATCTAAATAATAGTTGAGAGTGGTGTCCAGTATAAGTCTTTAATTTTGAGATAGCCAAAGTTGTGTGCTTGTCTCAGTTTTGAGTGCCTCTTATATATTGGAAACACTAAATCTCATTAGGTGGTCAATATAACGAAATAAATGAAAAGCAATATTTTGGATATATTATTTAAAAGTTAGTCTTTAGAATTCCTTTCTGGTATCCTTATTTGTATTTGGTGGACTTAGTTTTTTCCAGTTTGAAAGAGCATTAGATGGGTCTAAATAAATATACTTTAGAGGTCAATAAAATCAATATTGTACCTTTATTTATAAAAGGAATTTTGAAAAAGAATCTTTGGTGTTCAGATAATTTGTCAATGTGCGGTCTAAGAACATGTATATTAAAGTTTTGTATCAAACTAGCCTTTCCTACGCGAGGACCTGATCTAAATGATTTTATCGGCATGCTCGTCAATTTCCCTTTAATTAAGATATTGATAAGGAGGAAAGTCAAGAAAGCATATCATGTTTACCAGAAGTTAGACGTGAAGTATGTAGATCAAGAAAAGTCATCTTCATACGAGATTTTCGTTTAATATTACCATTTTTACGAATGTCATGTGACCGAGATTTGCGTTTCCTTGTAGAACAAATAGAAAGCACATCTATGTATGCTACAAAACAAAAGGTACCAAACCTCCACAATTAGTACATACGAGTGTTATACACCACCCTAAATGAAAAAGTACTAAAGTCAAGCAGACGCAAGATACAAGACGCACCAATCACCAAAACATCGATAGAAAACAAAGAATACACAACCACACATACACTCATACAGCCACACACTACAGGCTTGGTGGTCGACCCCTTTACAGTTGGTCATTATGCTTTCCTCTTTGCTTGTGCGACGACGGAAAAGACTTAATACTCTATAAAGATTCCCTCTTAAACCCGTTTACGGAGGGAGGAAATTAGATATTTGTATTTTGCCAGTTCTGTCGTACCCCAAATGACTTCTCCACAGCTGCTCTGACCTCTGAATAGTCATCGAGTACATGTCTACGATGTCAAGTTTATTCCTTTTCAAACAAAACAGTTGTACATACTTAATATCTACTAGTATTTGTATCTTCTTGCGATTTATTTTTAATAAAATGTCGGTGTAGAAGTGTTTCATATAGTTTTCCAGTACTTTTAAATTATGACGTCATTTCAATGATGACGTCGCTTGTTTACCTCTAACGTTTATTTTAAAGTCATTTCATTTTGACATCGTTATTCATGTTGTGAAGTTGTCTGGAGGGGGGATTGTATTTACATTTTGACGTTGGTGAAAGTGGGATAAGGACGAGGTTGGGTACCCGTAAACCAGGTTTAAGTCCCCCAGTAGCTGATTTTGGTTACTGACCGTTCCAAGGCGGTACTCCTGCTTTCAGCCTATGGTCAACTTTGTTGTTTAATATGCTTAATGTTTAATTTTTTCGTCTTGATATGCGTCCTGTTATGTTTTGTCTTGTGGCTATACTGTTTCTTGTTTGATGGTGTTTGGTGCGGTGTCATTTCGTGTGTGGCTCTCCCTGTTTGACTATTTTTCCATTTCTACTTTATACACCACCCTAAATGAAAAAGTACTAAAGTCAAGCGGACGCAAGATACAAGACGCAACAATCACCAAAACATCGATAGAAAGCAAAGAATACACAACCACACATACACTCATACAGCCACACACACCAGATGAAAATTTTAAACATGAACAAACGAACAAGTGCAAAGACACAAACACGTCAGACAAACATAAAAGTAAGGGTGACAAAGAGAGTACCGCCTTGGAACGGTCAGAGGCAAAACCACCACTGGAGGTTTAAACAGGTTTACCGATGTCCTAACCTCACACTGATCTCAACTTAACCCTAGCTAAACAGTGTAAATAAAGGTAAACACACAATTAAACTCAACAATCGTATTGAAAAAACACCTTTGCCAGAGAAAATAGATTATTTCTGGCATGAAATGCTGACGGTGCATTTTTTTACGGATTACACAGTTAAGCATTATACTATGCGTGCTTGTGAAGTTTGTTAATCGCTCACCTTTCTTCTGGACAACATCTTTGTACGTTATGCCAGATTTCGTCAAGTATCACCACCCTTCAGAATTTATTGGGGTTCCCATGAGTAAAAACTGCGTACAACTTGTCGCAGACCTGTTTTTGTATTGCTATGAGAGGGGCTTCATGTAAAGTCTGAAACCTGATAAGCAGATAAAGAGGCAGATGTCACCATTGCCTTTAGTGAAACATATCGATATTTGGATGAAAAGATTTAATCGACAATCCATTTGTTTGGTACCTTATTTTTCTTTTCTTTACCCTCCCCCCGCCCCAAATATTTTTCTAGACTTAGATCTGTCTATTAATAATGGATGTATATCTTCTAAAATCTATGACACGCTGCTTGGACTTTAATATAGTAAATTACCCTCATCTATGGAGATGTTTCGCGTGGCACATCATACGCAGTTCACAACATATCCGTTTTGTCCGTTTTATCTATGGCTTGTTCCTCTTTTGAGAATTTCAATATCCGCAATCGTATTATTACTGAATAACTTCTTAAACAGGGGTACAGATATGACAACTTAAGTAAAACATTCTCTGAATTCGATTATCAAAATCTCTCTCATATTAGCAATATAAATGTAATTTAAAGTTGCTTCTATGACAAGGCATTTCGCACTCAAAATGTTATGGCAATGTGATTTACAAACTTTGTAAGATTGTTGAAAACATCCGTTTTCAAACTGTTCAGAAAACGCATAAGACCATTCTTGAGAAAAAAGACTACAATCCAACAATATTGCAACGCACTGCATGTTTGTTAGTCGATCCCATTATAATCGATAAGCGCGCTTCCCTCTTTGCTTATGCGACGATAGGAAGAACATAGTACTCCATGATGACGACCGCCCAGATCTAGAGACGGAATGAGGTTGTCGAATGCTTGTACGTTGTTCTTTCCGTCATATCTCTAATGGATTTTCTACTACACAGTTCGTGTATTTTCAGTTTTACACGCATATACACTGATGTGTTAGCCGTCAATGTTGTTGTTGAGCAGCCAGGCGGGTTTGTATTTATTTACATCGCTCGCATGATAGAGTGAGGATGGAATAAGTGTATGCCCCTTACCATGATTTAAACACAATGGTAATTTTACCACTGACCGTTCCAAGGCTGTACTCCTGCCATCACCCTATGTTTTGTTTGTAGCGTGCATCTTCCATACGTTTGTACTTTTAAATGTGTATGTGTGATAAGTGCTCTTCTATTGCTGTGTGAGAGCACACATTTTATTTGTGCTTTTGATGTTGCTGTGCAGTGTGGCATTCCATTTTTAAATTTCCTTCCTGACTTCTAATTTTATACTTTTTAAAACACTTGGTAAGAAATAAATTCATCTCTCGTATATAACCATGGTTTAATTAGAGACAGTGGTATAATTTCGGATATACGCTGTATTATATGATATTTAGATGGAAAAGCATGTAAATAGCCTAAGGTATGTGTGCTTGGTCGTGTAACAAGAAGTAGTCAATTTCGGTGTACTGACGGCTACCAATCTGCTAAATATGTGTATGGAAACTTATTTTATAATGCGCCCAATGTTGTCGAATCTGTGATTACCCTACATACAGTTAGTATCCAAATGAGACACAGAAACCGGCCCCATCAGGATCGATACTGTTTGATACCCGACTTATGAGAATGAGTATACAGTAGAACATGTCTTAAGAGGCCATCAAAAAGCGGTCTAATTAAGGGTCTGTAAGGCAGGTGGTGTCTTAATGCAGGCCAAAAGTAATGCAGAAAACTCATATAGGAGCTAGCTTTCTGTATTACTTTTGTCCTGATCAAGCAATCACCTGCTTTTAAGACTCCTGTGTTCAAATGGCCGCTAAAGATAGGTTCTACTGGGTCCTATGAATGGCTGCTTGAGACAGGTTCTAATGTATACCAAACATTTTTCTCAGCGGCCTAACTGTTAAATTTGTGTCAAAAAGGTAGATCAGGTTATTTTAACAATATATTGGTTGTCTATTACGCTCTGGTGAAATAAATCATTGGATTTATAACTGTAAAAGGTATTACAACCTTTATTAGTGGAGCATATGTAGAATAAATGGTCCCATCAGGATCGATACTGTTTGGCATCCGGATTATGAGAATGGGTATACAGTAGAATCTGACTTAAGCGGCCATCAAAAAGCGGTCTAATTAAGGTAAACAAGGAGCTTTCTGCATTACGTTTGCCATACATTAAGCATCCACCTGCTTTTTAAGACTCCCGTGTCCAATAGGTGCATGGTCGCTTAAGACAGGTTCTAATGATTACCAAACAGTTTGCTCAGCGGCCTAACTGTTAAATTAGTGTCAAAAAGGTAGATCAAGCTACTTTAACAATATATTTGTCGTCTATTATGTTTTGCTGAAAATAAGTCATTCGATTTATAACTGTAAAATGCATTACAACTTATATAAGTGGTGTAATTTGTCTTAACCAACACTTCTTAAAGAATATTGCATAAGCTTGATAATGAACTAGATACTTCAAAGTCATGTATTTGCCGGGCTGTGATTCAAACCAATTAAGTTTCACTTTCATAACGACTTTATTCTCATTTCCGAAGCACATGCTTTGATAGAATGATACGGGATTAGGATAAGTAAGACTTACCTCATAAATAAGTACAAGCATTTTAGATCCCTTATGTTTGATTGTAGAACCTTATCCAGCTATTTGTGACCTACTCGCATTTGCAAACAAATGAGTTTCTCAAAAGATTGTTCGAACCGTAGATAGTCAAACCAAATCTAACTTTGAGCAGACCTTATGTTTCACAGTGCAATAAGTGTTAATGAAATCGGAACCATTCTATTTTGATTCGGTCGACCTTCACGACAGACAACCCATTTTAAAGAAGAAGGTCCTAATATATTGGATTTAACCACTACACCGCTGTGACAAAAGAACCTGTCTGCTTAAACTTGGAACGTGTTGCATCCTGACAACTTTGAATGAGCTTTTGAGTAACTATTGACTGGGGTCAAACAGCATTTATTAGAGAGTTATACAAAGGAAACTGTGTTTTACCATGTTTATATTTTTCGTAGAAACAAATATGAAAAATGCCTATTTAATTTGCTGAAACTCATGTATTTATGCCATTTTAATATGTTTTCCATTGTTCCTTCATTATTGTTTTTATGTGTGCATCTACGTTTGAATATCGTATAGTTATACAATGTAACGGTCGCTGTTTTAAACGTTCGTGAATAAATTAAGGAACACTTGATTGAACAAACTGTAATTCAATGATTTACTTTATACCCGTAATGTAATTATATCTAAGTGTGTGACATTTTATTAAACTTTACTCCACAGATACGCATTTTAACACATTTGCTAACAGAGTAGACCTTGATCAGACATCTACTGACCTTGATCAGACATCTACTGACCTTGATCAGACATCTACTTTAGAACCCTTTGCTCAATGCCTGTTCTGTTTGCTTATTTAACTATACTACATGTATATAGGTAGGATTTTTACAGTTTTTGGTCAGGGCATAACTTTTTGGTGCTTTATGCTATAATAAATAGTAAGTTAATTAAGAAATAATAAATTCATACCAGTGTTTTATCGTGAAATCGAACACTGGTAGGAGTTGAGATGCGTAGTAATTAAATTACGAGGCCGATAGGCCGAGTGATTTAATTATAAGCATCTCAACGACCACCCGTGTTCGATTGCACGATAAAACACTGGTATAAATTTATTATTTCGATTCTAACACTTCAATTTAACTATAATTTGCACCGCCACAACGGCACTAAGTTTCTTGTCGTACGAATTTTCGAAGCCATATTACGTCACGTTACGCCGTCACAGCGCGTGCGGTGTTTTATTGAGAATTCAAACATAGATACGTCCCTTCTTTGTTTATGTAGATGTGTGCGCGAGGTGTGTTAGAATTAATATTCACATATACACCATTTCTTACATAAATGTTCATCAAGTAAGGGTTAAGCACTAAATGCCCTATTAGCACCAGCACGCAATAACCTTCATTAGGAGAAAATAGTACCATAGATCGATATCTGGCCATCAGTGTTTATGAAAAGAAATTACAGTAAAATCCTCGAAATACTAGTATAGGATAATGTAGACCCTTTTAGGCAGGTTGCTGCTTAATGCAGAGTGGAAGTCAAGGAGAAATCTCTCAGAGGGGCTTTCAACATGACTTAAAGTATAACCATGCTCTATGATGCCACCTGCCTTAACCCTTTCACCGTCTCAGTCGCATAAATGCACCACGACAAATAGTACAGTCCCAGATCAGATGCCGCCTTTTCAAGGCGGCGTCTGATCAGGGACTTCACTATTTGTCTCAATCTCTATTTCTATATATGTGCTTTATTCCTTTAAAATTTGTATTTATTTATCTCATTTCCTTATTTTACTGAATGATTTAACAAACTTGGATTGCAGACGATAATTAGAAATTTGGCGCCGAAAGGGTTAAGGCTCAATAACAATACGTATTTGAGTTTACGAATTATCGAGTTTTTACTGTAGTTTGGTGTACCGAGTACTGATCTACAGAAATGTGTGCTTTCCCCGATAATCAAGGGCTCACTGTATTACTATTTATCGTATTGGATATTAATCTATTAACTGACCTTGGCAAACAGTGAAGACTAAGATCAGAAGTCTCCTGAAGGAACCCTCTAATCAGGTTCTGCATTGTTTACAGAATCCACCGATGTCAATGACTTATACCAGCAACTAGTTTGTTTGTTGTGCCCCTCAGCATGAAAAATGAATGGGTTCCAAAATAAAGGAATTGAACCGGATTTTCTTAAATAATAATGGAATACGCTCGTCAATGGCTTAATATTCTGATAGGGAATTAAAGCCTTCCATTACAACTTGAAACGATCCCTCAGCGTCAGTTGCGTTATGCTTGAAATATTGATATTGGGTTTCCTATGTTTTGATATAATTATTAAAGTTCCCTTACATTTGCAGGATGTTTTAATTAAGTTTTAATACGGATTTTCTGTATTTGCCGCTAGAGCCAAATAAAATCGTTTTCAAACACAACTCAGGTTGCGAGTAGAACTAATTGAAAATGTACAAATACTAGAGAGCGCCTCTTCGGTTTGTTTTGAACTGAAATTCCTATCAGCAAACAGTGTAGACTCTGATCATTATACGGCGTCTGATCAGAGTCTACACTGTTTGTCTATGTCCCATATATGGGATCGTGGGAGCAAATGGGTTAATCAGTGAATATTGATTTATGAAATTTACAGCATTTCTAAAATAAATAAAAAGTAAAAAGAAAATGAACGCATTTAAATAGATAATAACATAGCTCGGATGTTATAAAAATTCTGACGCTGGGGAATGAACCCAGCTTCACAACATGTTTTATAACCTCGGAGCATGGCTGATAAATATGTAATGATACATGCAATTAGACAAACGTTTTCAGTGCAGTGATGTAGTTGACCCCCAACACAAACTAAACTTCTCTTATTTGTATCGTTTATATATGCTTGGTGCAACTTAGCACGGTATATTTACTCATATGTCAGGCATCTATATACAGGGTTTCCACTGATTTTTTTCAATTGTGTGCTTGCAAAGCCACCTGCCTTTAACACAAAATACTTGATGTAATTAAGTGTCTGTTATAGAGAGGTTTTACTGTATATTATTCCATATGCAAAGAGGAGCCGCCTGATCTCGGTCTACCTTCTTTGCAGGTAAATGGTTAATGCATTGCAATAAACAAACCAAGGGTACTGTCTCAAACATTCACAATTGATAATTGGATCTCGATGAGAACAAAACGAGTTTTATACCCAGTGAGCCTGTATATACAATGTGGTATTACACACGTTCAGAAAATAAGAGATCATTCGAAAGCAAAAGCCTGAATATAACAACACTAATAATAAGGAACGGGCGACTTTTATGGCAGTCACACGAGCACTTAGCACCTGTTGTTGTGAAGTAAATAAATTCTGAAAGTAGGAGATCCTTCGAAAGAAATGTAGCAATGTGAAAAGGTTTTGCTTAGTCCGTTAATGAGCAGTAATTAAAAATGTAACACTAATCTCTTCCCTTAGCACCGGCTTAAGCGGAGATAATTTGACTTTAGAATTTATTCCAGATATATTGTATTTTTGAACTTGTAAGAGCAACTCCTACATGAGTAATCGGATTTCAACAAAACTTGAACAGATAGTAGTTTGTCATATGAAGATATGCATGAAGGAACATCTTAAGTGCGATTGCATAAAATCTATGAGTCTGTGTTATAATAAGTGTCCGTATAACATTGTTATATGCGAACTATTCAAGTAATATTTATTTAAAGTCGGAGGTTTATAGTAACAGTAATAACACAAGCACTGCAGAGCTTTTAAACCGACTGACAAACGAATATATGACAAATGAGTGGACAATATACAAGTCAAACAAACATAACATTAAACACACATACATGTACATGTATAACGTACATGTAAATGCCATGCAATTAATAGTAAAGTTTATGCAAGTCAAAGCCTTACTTACCAATGAAGGATTATGTTTATCTTTATATGGTTTAAACCTTAGCAAACAGAATATTAAATTGAAATAATTAGTTTTGTTGTTATTAGTTTTAAAAATTGAATACTGCTTAAGCCGGTGCTAGGGGACGTGGGTAGTGTTGCGCTTATGAACAGACTCAACAAAATCAAGTCTGCAATTTTCTCTTTTTGCATTTGCATTTCTACTTTTGCTTTCGAAGAATCATCCATTTTCAGAATATATTCTAACATAAATACTTAAGTGGGTAAATAGAAAATTAAACCCAATGTGAGTAAATGTACTTAACTACTGAAGTCAAACAGAATGTAAAATTGAAATAAGAATGAGCATATTAATAATTAATTTATCAAGAGCGTATATTAACTCATACAATAAAAACCAGCAGTATGGTGGAACACTTTTCTAAATAAAACAACACATTACAATACATGGAGCATCACATTACATGGGGAGGCTGGCTATATTACATACAGCACTGGGTACACACATATCGTACAATGAAGGATTAACTTATGTTTACTTTTCTATGGTTTAACCCTTTACTCCATAAATACGCGCTTCTACACGTTTGCAAACAGAGCAGACATAGATCAGACGATTCCTGTAGGAGCCGTCTAATTAGGGTCTGCTTTGTTTGCTTATGATATAATAAAGATATGATTCTACAATATATTCAATGTCCAAACATTCCTGTGTCCATGTCCATGACCCCTCTAAACCGGAATTCCAGTAGAGAAGAAAATATAGATATTTTTAGGTAGGTGACTCTTAATGCGGATTGGAAATCATGCAGATAGCTCCTAGGGGAACTTTCTGCATGAATTGCATCCTGCATTAAGCTGCCACCTGTCTCCAAGACCGATATCTATACTAAATTTACAAGGTTTCACTGTACCTCACATATCTTTTCAACAACACTGGTCAGAGTATTCTGACAAGACACCGTGTTATTTTGTGTCTCATCTGGATCAACAGAGTTTGCAAAGGTAATCGCTCAACGGTGCACAGCAGGCTAAATGTTTAAGAATGCACCAATAATTCAGCATCAACGCTTTTATTTTGTCTGTCTAGTACGTTTAGTTGAAAGTTTGAACGTTTGTCTTAATTTCATTTGGGTTGTTTTCCAAACTGTTTAATATCTCATTCAGACGGACAATGTTTCTACCACGAGGGATAGGAAAGAATCGTCTGACACTAGTGATTATATTTCATATCTATTAAAATAATTCCCATTTGAACAATAATATTGACAGACATCTAAATGTAGGAAGAGTTACATTAACCATTATTCAGCTACGAAAAAACATTGTCTGCTCAGATTTGGATCTTATGCAATTTCAGCTACACCTGATTCGTTCAAGCTATTGAGAATATGTTAACCCTTCTCTTGCTGAATTTTATAAAATCATTAGATATAGATCATAAGCTTGACCTGTTTTAGACTGGTCCATTTGAAAATGCCGCGTTGTAAGGGTCAACCTTTCTCTTGTTGAATTTTAAAATACATTTCTCCTTCTTTACCCATGCCCTGTTGTATAATTACAAATATCTTCACTGTGTACAAGTATTTCGCTGTGAAATCACTGCTCTGGAATGCACTGGTTGCACAATCAACTTGTAAATAGTGCAGACCCTGATGAGACAGCTCCTGCGGGAGCTGTCTCATCTGGGTCTTCACTATTTACAGGTAGGTATATTGACGTGAATAGCAAGCGAAGGGTTAACACGTCTACATGAGGGAAAGGGTTAACCGGGAGTCTAACAACTTGGATCCTGGGGAAACGTCTTGTTACTCGGCGTCTCAGCTGTATCCGAGCTGTTTGCAAATGCGAGTCGCTAATGTCGGGATAAGAGTTGATACAAACAGGGGATAGTGTCAGACATTCAATAATTTAGTCCCATAGCTCCTCAAATGTAAATACACAGCTAGAAGCTGTTATATATGTAAAGAAAACTTGATTTCTTGAACCACCCAGGAGCGGGATGTGGAAGGACATATCTCTGAGCTATACTTTCGTTATATAGCTTCTCAGGAGAGACATAAGAAATAGACATTAGGACAAGCTTTGTTTCATAAGCATTATTCCGATATCAGATGAGAGAACCAAGTAGACTAGCAAGACTTGGGTGTTGTAATGCAAATTAAACCCTTATTCGGCTATGTGCGACCGGGCTTGCATTTGCAATTTGCAAGCAGACTGGGTCCTGGGAAAACGCCGAGTTACTCGGTGTCTCATCTACATAAAAACAGTTCGCGAATAGTAGGACAAGGGTTTAACAACCAACAGAATACTACTATCAAATTATAACCTTGTCTGACTGATATGACACCACCATGAAAACTCGGAATTCTAGAGAGAACTCTAAAGAGAATAATGAAGATACTTTCAGGCAGGTGGCTACTTAATGCAGTTTAAAAGTCATGCAGAAAGCTCATAGAGGAGCTTTTTGCATGACTTTTACCATGCATTAAGCTGCCACCTATCTCCAAGACCGATATTTATACTAAATTGAACGTCTGGTTGACAGATGGTTTACTGTACTGTAAAACTCCTCTAATACGACCACTTTATAAATGATCATATATTCTATAAAATAGGTGGTATATTAATACAGGTCTGGAGTAATGCAGAAAGCTCCTGCAATAAGCCTTCTGCATAACCTTTGTCCTGCATTAAGCTAACACCTGTCTTTAAGACCCATAAATAGACCTCTTTTTGTTTTGGTGGTACCATTAGAGGGGTTTTACTGTACTTCAGTCTTACACAATACTGCGATACGTACATACAGCAATACCTCTCTAAACGAACATTCAAGCGATTTTATATTTCTAGATTCGTCAGAGAGGCTTAAAACAGGACGAATGTTACTGTGAATGCTTTCTTAGAAAGTGTGTGTACTTTACTTCCATTTTGCAGTAAGTAACTGCCTGCACTAATAGACACCCATATTATATTTATATACATTAGTTGTTGATAATGTAGAGGCTTACTGCATTTGTATTCATACCTTACCTGTTTTATTGGCATGTCAGCAATATATTTTGGCATGTCAGCAATATATATTGCTTTTAACCAGTATAGACTAATAAAACACACTTTCTCCCCAAAACACAAGGCTGTTTAGCAAACGCTGCTCTTCTTGCAGCTTTTCACTTGACTCCTTCAGAGATGATCGCTTGTTCGTCATCTAATTGTCCAAAACCGTCTGGCGCGACAGCTGAATTGTCTTTGCTACTTCATTTCACGTTGTTCGACAGTCTACAATTTCATGAAAATGCTTTTGATTTATTGTTAACCCTCATTCAGCCGATTGCGACCTACCTAACATATGTAAGCTGTTTGGATCCAGATTAAACGCCGAGTAACTCAGCATGTTATCAGGATCAAAGCTATTCGACACAACTTTGACACAACACTTTCGCCCCCAAAAATTCCCAAGTTAATATAAATTACAGCAGACCGATATCATTTTAACAATGAAAACTAATTATTCGGCAAGGTACGGGTTAGGGTTTGTTAGCTGTCTAGCCGACGGCACGTGCTGTGAGCTTCTATTACACCAACGTGTCAAACCAGTACTCATCGAGAAGCTAACTGCATTTACTTTTAGCATGTTAGGTACATTGTGATCCCAGGACAGCAACCCTCTCTAAAGCGACCACTTTACGAATTAAACATACGTTTCTAACCATTTATTCCGTATACACGATTTTATCCTTTACCTCATAGGCTATTTTTAGATACAACCTCTTTGAATAAATCTACCGAAAAGGAGCATTAACTAGAGAATAGGATTTTTTTAGAATGTTGTAGTTTGAAACCATTGTGATAAATAGAGCATTTGCTCCTATAGGAGCAAATGCTCTATTTATCACAATGGTTTCACAAAGTGACTTTAACAGAGTCGTCAATATCAGGGAATGGGTTAAACAAAAGACGACCCAGATTAGACAACACCAGTAGGAGTAATCCGATAAGGACTTATGCTTATGGACTTATATATATATATATATCTTATTCTACAGTCTTTAAAAGAGCCAACCGTATTTCTTTTATATACCATTATGTTACTTAACCTAACTAATATTCATACATACATTATGTCTTAGATGCATTGTCATGGAGTATAGCGTTAAATTGCAGGACAAAAGTAATGTAAAACGCTCCTGTAGCAACTTCTCGCACAATGTTGTTTTCCTGCATTAAGCTACCACCCGGCTCAAGACCCATATTTATACCCTTTTTCTCATTAGAGAGGTTTTCCTGAATTTACAAAACATTTAAAACTGTAGTTATGTAAAATAGGGGACTTAAAAAGGAAAATATTTAAAAGAAAAAAATGATTGACTGACATTACTTCCAGTGAAAACGGTTTTGAATTTCGCTTAATTAAAATAATATCTGCCATTACATTCGCTAAAAATATCTGTCTTTCTCAAATATGAACCCATTATTGTGCCTACAACGAGAATCTCTCTCAATGATTTAGAAGAGTCGAAGAATAATAACAAGTTTCTAAACAAGTTAGTTCCCTCGGTGCAGTCTTCACGTGTGTAGTACGTGTTGTTGCACCAATGCTCTGATGTAATGTTTATGCTTAGGTGATTATGTTCTAATACTATGTGGCTATGCATTCCTTAAGTTCGAACACTTTCAAATCACTACCAATATGGAGAAGTGATAGTCCAAGATACTCGTAAAATAAGGAGTCTGGTCAAAACTGTTTTCTTTAACCCTTTACTTTGTATAAACGGCGCTTGACGTCTTTGGAGACACAGTAGACCAAGGTCCGACGGTTTCTTATAGAAAAGTATAGTTTGTTACAATTTCTGCCGCGGCTAAAAATCCAATTCATACTCATAATGTCAATTTTCCTTACATGAATCAGGTAAGAGTCTAACTTAAGCACTATGCCATTGTATGAAAACCAGCCCTAGTGATAGCAATCAGTGTACACCAAGATAAAACGAATCTTCTGATCAGGGTTTCATTGTTCGCCACTCAAAACAAACTTTAATATCTTTATGTTCACCTCTACAAACAGAGCAGTCACAAATAAGCGTGTACATGTGACTGTTAACCCTTTCCCTTATGTAAGCGTATTTTGACGAATCTGCAAACAGAGTAGACCCAGGTCAGACGGCTCCTGTAGGAGCCGTCTGATCAGGGTCTGCTCTGTTTTCTTATGGTGTAATATAGATCTGATTCTACAGCTGCTGTCTGAGCCAAAATGTCCCGTGTTCATATACCATTATAAACATAATCTTCTTAATATTCATGACGTCATTATTTCCTACATGAATATTCATCAGGGAAAGTGTTCATACGTATAGACACAGTTTGCACTCGTTAACGTTTGATTTTCATATACATATATATTCCAGCAGAACATATGTTGAAAAGTCTTTTAAATGAATTAAATGTGATACTGACAATATAGCAGAGTATTGAAGGACTACATATTGAAGCAATAATGCAGGATAGGACTTGGTAAACTTTGCCGTTGAGCCCACGTTTGCACCAATTGTTGTTCTACGTCTATCCTGTATAAATTATGTAACAATGTGGAATTCTGTCTCACGAACATTAATATTTAAAGTGCGGGAGCAGAGTCTATAAGACATTGTAAACGGTGTAAATCCAGATCAAAGAGTTTGGTGAGGGTCCGCACCGATTGTCATAAACATCTTTGGAATTCGTAAGTGATACCTTTTGATACATGTTTTTGTTTAGTTAAAATTTAGACAAAGGGAGCCAGTTTTAATCATTTAGCAAGATAAGGGTTAATTAAGAGTTGTTTGTTAGTAGGCGTATATTTGTTGCAATGTATTTTAAGAGTGAAACGTCATAAATCATTCTATAAAGAATACATTGAAAGATTGAATAGGCTTCATCGAGATTTAAAACAGAGACACCAATGATTAATGATATGTGAAATAATGCAGACTTTGCGTGTGCGAGAAAAATATTACATGACGATAACGAAGAGTTCGACGTAACTTTTCAAACAGTCTTAATGGCAAAATTTGGCGTCTGATTCCAGTCTAGACCGTTAAATTGTAATATTAATAAGGTTGGAAAGTTTCACTTTGAGAATCAACAGCAAAACAGTAGAGAGAAGTATGTGCGCGTGTGTGCGTTTGTGGAAGGGGAGGGGTACTGTTTCACTAGAAAATACATACTGGCAACCTTACTTTATTTACAATTGTTCTTCAGATCATTTATCTAGCGAGTTCCATTAAGAATTGGAATAAGTTTACTAATACGTGTACGAGTACATGATCCTTTGTGTACGATAAGCCTGCCAGAAAAGTCAACTGATAAAATAATGGACGTTAGAAAACCCACCAGTCCCGTTTTTGCAGGGCTACAGTTGAAGGGAAAAGAAGCAAGTGTTAAAGCCATGCTCGATTTCTAGTACTCAAAATAGTCAGACCGAATTATTTTAATTTCATATAGTTACGTTCTTCTTTGGGACTTCTTGTTATTTTACATTTTGTGGATTGTGTGTTATACAATAGTAATACGAATTGGAATTCCAAGTTTTCAATCTACCATCTCCTCAAGATACAAACATTATTCAGCATTCAACATTCTTCAATGTTTTTACAGCGACTTTTGAAAGATTGGTAGATTAAAACTGTCATAAATGTTATTACAAACGGTTAACGCATTGGAAGTTTCGATTGTCGTATGTTGGAACTTGCATCACTTTCTGTCAGACTGAATTAACCCTTTCACCGCCGATGTCGCATAAATGCACCACGACAAATAGTGTAGTCCCAGATCAGACTTTTCAAGGCGGCGTCTGATCAGAGACTTCACTATTTGTCTCAAACTCTGTTTCTATATATGTGCTTTATTCCTTTGAAGTTTGCATTTATTTATCTTATTTCCTTATTTTACCGAACGATTTAACAAAATTGGATTGCAGCCGACAATTAGAAATTTGGCGCCGAAAGGGTTAACCGTAAATTCAGCACGATATAGTGACGATATATTCGGTTATACAATTGGTGGCCATTGATTTTAATTAAAACTGCTAATAATCTTTAGAAAGAATGGGCTCAGAAGCAAATGCATGATTTAGACAGATGTTTAGCGTCTGCTATATGACTTATCAGAAAGTCATATAAAATAAAAACTCAACATTCTGCTTTTTTCGCTACCAATGCCGCATCTGTGATAACCTATATTACCTAATACAAAACATAAAAAGAAAATTGTTTGTAGGCGATAAAACTTGGAAGCGAAAGAGTTAATAGAATCTTTATTCCTAGTCCACACATGCACTCCTATAAGGCTATCCTAGTTCACACATGTACTCCTATAAGGCTATCTATCTTGTACAATGTTAAACCCTAATTTCGCCTCTAGCAACATTAATTGCATTTAAGAATAGTTAAGACCCATACGAGACACACAGGAACGTGACGTCGTATTCGGAACCAAATTGTCCGACTCTCAGTAACTAGTTTACTTCAAAAGTTTGTACAAATTAAAGTAAGTACATGTACATAAGTTTTAGATTAGGATAGATTTACGTGTTTCCTTGGTTCCAAAACAGTTCATAGAAATGCTATTAAACCTACTGATGCGTTTAAACATAAATATCACATCAATCTTGAAGATAAATACAGTAAAACCACTCTAAACCGTTATTTCAGTAAAAATCATCTAGATCTTTTAGGCAGGTGAATTTCACCCTGCATTAAGATAGCACCTGTCTTAAAGACCGACATGGCTACTAAGTTGAACGTCAGGTTTAGATGGATTTTAATACCTAAGAAATCAGAATGCAACTATCCGATACACTAAATGACTAGTGTCACAAAGCAATGCCTATTTAGCTAACAGACCAGGGCCCATGCTTATAAAAGAAAAAAATAGTAAAGTCAAGCAGGAAAAGCCACACACAAAACGCCACCATCACCTACAGAAAGCATAGCAATTTATACTCATACACAGACACACATACAGTAGAAAGTCACATACAAGACGCAATCACCACCAACACATCAAAAGACAGCATGTCACACACACACACACACATACACACACACAACCAAACACACGCAAACACACGAGAAGAACACAGAAAACACCAACAAATACACGAGCACCAGAGACAAACATGAACAAAACACAAGCACAAAGACCACTGTGGTGCAAGCTGTACGGCCGCAAATGTTTAGACTTTTCTAAGATGGCTGACAAAACGGAGGCTGAAAGATAAGCATCACATTTTTACACTGTTTAAACTATGTAGATTTTTCTTTCAGTCATTTAATTGGTGCCATAACACAGAATTATAATGCCCGTCAACAGCAGCGTACCCCTTATGGTTCATGTCTGTGTGTAAGGCTCAAAATCTTCGGTAAACTTTGCAGAAACTGAAAGTTAGAAATCGAATCGAGAAGGAGGTCATATTTTGCCTCATTGTAAGCTTACCAACTACGATAAACATTTTCTAACACTGTGGGTATATGCATCTGAGCCCGATATTAACGTTGAAATACCTAGTTTGTGGCACAGACCTACATTTTGTCATTTGGAGACGTTTGAAAATAATGTCGAGTGTACGGTTTAGCCATTAGAGGTAAAAGTGCACTGTACGGTTTAGACTCGATGTTTTTTGTACGGTTTAGCCACGATTTTCTTTCGAAAAACTGTACGGTTTAGACACAAAACAAATGCTACCATTTGAATCTGCGCCGTAGGTCTAGATAGTATAATCCCAACTATTTTCCTTCATGCAATGCATGTTCGCGATTATGACAGCATATCACAAACAATAAGGATCGAGATCAGAAGCACAGTATATAATTGGTTTAAACGTATTTTATTTTTAAATATTTGCATGAATATTGTAATGATAACACAAAGGAAAAGAAAAGGATGGAAACGAAAACAAGACTGCTTATTGTGTTTCTCCCCCATCACCGTAACAACTGCACTCGCTTTATGCAGAAATAACTGCCCGTTATTGTACTATATTAATTGTACTGAAAAACTAATTAAGCAGGATATATCAGTTTATACAAAAACTTTTTGAGAAAGATACTTCAGAATAAAAGAATAAATAAATAAAAGAAACAAAAAAAGGAAACGACGGTTGACACATATGTGTAGAGAGGTCTAGGATTCTGAGCAGTACAAGCACATTCGAAAGAAGGTGAGCGTTACCGAGTTTATTAGAATCGTTTTGAGGTTTGGATAAACCGATGTACAGCTTCGTCTATAATGATGTTTGTATTATAATTTAAAAGAGGATCACCAAACAGAAAGACAGACAGGGACGGAGTAGTGAATCTGGCAACATCATCAAAAAGTTGTTTTCCTTCGTTGGTTTCCTTCGTTGGTATATTTGCAACAGCTTAAGAAGAAGTGCGATGCGTTCTCAACGAGGCCAGGTGTACACAAGGCAGTGTCAGATATGTTCTTTGAGAATAGGTCATGGTTCAAGGAACTGCAGTTTGTACGAAGCCTCTTGTGCAGGAGCTGCTGTTTTCTGACACCGTAATAAAATGTTTGGGAACAGTTAGCAGATTGATATGCAAAGACGTTTTGAATGCGTTTAGAGTAGAAGATTGTTTTTTATTTTCGGGGAGGTTGTTCCATTCCTGTATTGTTGCAGGGAGGAAAGAGTGAGTGAGTGAGTTGGGTTTAACGTCCGACCAACAGTATTTCAGTTATATGCAGACGGCGCCCGCATGAGACAAGTTATAGTGCTGCCTCACTGAAATACCCCTGCCGCGGGCACATGGCAAGGGCATCCCACCCAGTCACATTATCCTGACACCGGGCCGACCAGTCCTAGAACTACACCTTTTAATGTCGAGCGCAGACAAGGGAGCTACTAGTACCAACTTTTAACGACTTTTGGTCTGTCGCGGCCGGGGATCGAACCCACGACCTTCAGGGAGGAAAGAGTTGCTATAATGGGTTGTGCGACAGGCCAGAGGTTGCATATCACCAGCGTTTCTTAATCTTAAATTGAATCGAGAAACACTTCCAACCACTTCAAGTACCAGTTCTGTGAAATATTTTGGAGTTAAATGAAACACCATTTTATAAAAGAGAATAAGTTTGTGTTTTACGTCTGGTTTCAAGGCGTTTCCATCCAACTTCATGCAATAATTTACCAACAGAAACCAATTTAGGTGTCCCAGTTACTATACGGGTAGCTTCATATTGATTTTTTCAAAACTGTTAGATTTTCTGGCATTACAGTTATCAAATATAGTATCAATGTATTCTAAAATAGGTATCACGAAATATACGTAGATTGTTTCAAGGGAATAACTGTCCGAAGTGAATTTGAGTTTTCGCATGACATTTAGTCTTGTCCATGCCTTAGTAGCGATATATTCGATATGACAATGCCATGTTAGATCACGTGAGAGATGAACGCCAATGTGATTATGTGAATCTACTTCATGAATTTGATGGTCTTGCATATATACGGATGAGACATTTTTCTCGAGATTATTAACGACTCAGTCTTCTTAGGATTGAATTCAACTAGCCATTTCTCTTCCTTTTTAATATATTATTATTGATATTTGTTGCCATATGTACGGGAGTAATACCTACACTAAACAAGCTAGTGTCTTAAGCAAACACACGAATGTTCCATCCAATGTCGCTAACAATATCATTTATAAAAACAAGAAATAACAATGGACCTAATACATATCCTTGTGGAACACCAGCTTCATATTAGTCCAGCCAAAGAAGGCACCAGGTAAAATTACACGTTGCATTCTTTCAGTATGATAACTGGAAAACCAGAATAGAATTATGGGTAGAACATTACCTGGATATATACTGGTTATTAAACATTTAAGGACAATGTTTTACTTTAAAAATTGAAGTGAATTGATGTTTAAGTTTAACTAACATGTTTTTGACATGCCGGCAATTCATTTCTAGAACATAATGGTTAATCTGGATCATCTGTCAGAAAAAAGAACCTACCCTCGGATTATGTTTACAGGCATTTAGTTGAGTTGATGTAAGTTAGCACTTGGTCGATATCTCGTCAGTTTCGCGATGAGGGATCTGGGCTGAGTCTGTATGGAATGTCTAAATTCCATTTCGTAGGACATACATGCATTTTAAAGGTGACATAAACGTGAAATAATTATGTAACAGAAAAGGGTTACAAGTTAATGAAAACAACATATATGTATTGGACCAAATAAATTGCTAATTCTAAAATCTTCGTCAATATCTTGAATTTCAATGGTTTGCATTTCACCATTTAGAATTATTTTGCTGGTTTATTTCAAAACGTCTGGTATTATATTAAAAGTTAATGTACGTTGCCCCGACTTTCCCGATATACACGACTTAGCTATTTTCCTCTAATTTTCATTGGATTTCTCGGATTGGCATCTACACAGTGGCTGATGGTTTCCTTTGTCTCGCAGTAGTAACAGGCAAATAATCTGAAAAGATATGTAAAATAATGTAAAGTAACAGTACAAAGTGCTTGACTTAATTTCAGACGCTCTGTATTTGCATTAGGACTGAAACCCGATCAGTTAAACTTAAAAATCAATTCACTTCAAAACTTTTTAAGTATAACATTGTCTTCAAATGTTAACAAGTATAGATCCAGATCATATGCTATGCTTCTGTTCTCGATCCTAATTGTAATATACTGTCAAAATCGCAAATAGGCATTGTGTGAAGGAATATCTACACTAATTAGTTGGGATTACACTATCTAGATCTACGACGCATATTCAAACGTTAGTATTTGTATGTGTCTAAACCGTACAGTTTTTCGAAAGAAAATCGTGGCTAAACCGTACAAAATAGATCGGGTCTAAACCGTACAGTGCACTTTTACCACTACGGGCTAAACCGTACACTCGACATTTTTTTCAACCCTCTCAAAAAGACAAAATGTAGATTATTAACTCAACGTTAATATCGGACTCAAATGCATATACCCACAGTGTTAGAAAAGGCTTAGCGTTGTTGGTAAGCTTACAATGAGGCAAAATATGACCTCCTTCTCGATTCGATTTCTGATTTTCGGTTTCTGCATTGTTTACGAAAGATTTTGAGCCTTACACACAGACATGAACCATTAGGAGGTAAACCGCTGTTGACGGGCGTTATAATTCTGTGTTATGACACCAACTAAAAGCCGGAAAGAAATATCTACATTGTTTAAAAAGTGTAAAAATGTGATGCTTACCTTTCAGCCTCCTGTTCGTCCGCCATCTTGGAAAAGTCTAAACATTCGCGACCGTACAGCTTGCACCACAGTGAAGACACAAGACAAACAAAAGTAAGGGTGACAAAGAGAGAGCCGCCTTGGCACGGTCAGTAGCAAAATCACCACTGGGGGTTTAAACCATTTTACGGACGTCCTAACCTCACACTTATCTCAAAGTCACCCTAGCTAAACAAACATTGTATATAAAGATATTCCCGCCGGACTTCCCACTTTTAGTTGAGTCTGAGTTCGTTATCAAATTTTTTGATTGGTCAGATTTGAGCCTTTGGCTCAAATATGACCAATCAAAAGCTTGAGAACTCAAATCTGACCAATCAAAAGCTTGAGAACGAACTCAGACTCAACTAAAAAGCTTTATAAGCATGGACCCAAAACTCACGATGAACCCTTTTAAACATTCAATTCGTTTTGATAATATAGTAACTATGTTTCTACACTAAAACTGCCAGTCAGACCAACGATCGGTTCTTAATGATCTGATAAATACTATACCATATCTATCAATGCAATACTTACGATGAATGTTATTTGTGGTCAATTAGCTAAGTATTTCCGCACTAGTGCACATACACTCAATGTTAATTCATATGTCAATGAACTTTGTTTCTCTGAGGGATCTATGTTTTAGTTATTCTGCAAATAACTATTTCAATTCTGGGAACGAATCATTTATGTCCTTTGCAATTGTGAAGCCAGATGGGATGTCTCATAGAATAACCCTTTTATCAGGGTATGCACTGTTTGTCATGTTTCACTTTTCTTTAAAAAAAACCCTGAATAATCACAAACGTCAGTAAGCTTGGCCTGTTTGAAATTTGGTACAGTCAAATTGATAATTCAGATTTAAAAGGTTAAATATTTCTGCAATGTTTATCATTAACCCATTCCCTTATATTGAAGACTTTTGATGACTATGTAAAAGTCACTTTGTTAAACCATTGTGGTAAATAGTGCATTTTCTCAAAAGGAGCAGATGCTCTATTTATCACAATGGTTTCAAACTACAAAATTCTAAAATTTTCCGTTTCTCTTGTTAATGCCCCTTTTCAGTAGATTTATTCAAAGAGGTTGTATCTTAATTAAAATAGCCTATGAGGTAATGGGTTAAGACTATTGTTAAATACTCGGCAATAGAACATCTATCTAATTTCGACTTTGAGGCATATTTTCAGAAACATTAAAAAAATGTTAAACAGTTTCTTTTCTGACAAGACCCGAAAAGTCTATTACCGTATAAAAATGTTCGGAAAGTTTGCCCGCTAAATCTTAATTATGTAATGCCTACTATATGAAAAGACCAGGCAAACGCAGTTATTAAATACCGGCACAGTTTAAAAATGAGAAAGTTCGTTTTGAAATTTGACATTTAACACTACACTCTTAGATGTTTGGACATTATTCTTTTTATTATTAATTGTAGTCTTACTCATTTTTCATTCTTGTTAAAGATATTCACGCCGATACTATTAAATTGTTATTTTTATTTCGTGATTGAAATAATTAAGAGCGAAAACAATGGTACTGAATAGCCCTTTACTGTAATTACAGTAAACCCCCTCTAAGGCGACCACTTAATGAATAAGCATGGCTGTCTTTATAAGCAGGTGGTTGCTAGAGGAGCTTTCTACATAACTTCCGTCCTGCATTAAGCTACCACCTGCCACTGGCACCCAGAATTATGCCCCTTTTTGGTGGTCGCACTAGAGGGATTTTTACTATATATATAAACAACCAAACAATCGGTATTCTAATAAATCTTCTGGCATAGCTTTACAATGAGGCAGTGCTTGTTATACCATGCCTCGTGTTTTAACCTTTTTTCTTTTTGAATAAATCTACTGAAAAGGAGCATTTATTTCAAATAGAGATATTTTTAGAATTGTATACCTTTGACACCAGTGTAATTAATAGAGCGTTTGCTCCTATGGAGCAAATGCTCTATATATCACAATTGTTTATAAAAAAAAGACTTTTGCAGAGGAGTCAAAAGGTGCCAGTAGGAGGAAATGGGTTAAAAAGAAACAACACACATAGTTAGACAAACACTGTAAATAAGCCATCTTATTATTTATATCATCTAAGCCAATTATAGACAGTCCTAATCTTCGACTGAATTTCGCAACTTCTACCAGCTATCTACTCGTAATCCATGGGTTTAACACATTTTTGCGCCTCTATAAAAGTCACATTTGGAAACCATTGTGATAAATACGCTCCTTGTTTATAGTTAATGCTCCTTTTCTGTAGATTTATTCAAAGAGGTTGGGTCTAAAAATAACCTAGGAGAGAATGAGTTAAAACGTAAAATATTAGCCGAATGATACAAAGCAGTGTACAGTAGAAGCAGTCCGAAGCGGTCATTCATGTATTGAACAAAGGAGTCTTAAAAAGCAGTTAGTTGTTTAATGTAGGGCAAGAGTAATGCAGAAAAACTCCTATGAGATGGTAGCTTAATGCATGTCCACAATTATGAGCCTATAGAAGCCTATAGAAGTTTTTTGCATTTCTGTTGCCCTGCATTCAGTAACCAACAGTTTTTTAAGACTCGTATGTTCAATAAATGAATGACCGCTTAGGACATGTTTTACCTTTCAACTAATTTCATTTAGAAATATTGCAAACATGCAAAAAATAAAGATTTATGTAATCACAAACATTTTATCAGTATTTTTGTAGACCATGCAACGAAATACTGATAGCTTATATACACGTGTAAAATCAATTCTGAAGGTTGTCTGAGCAAAACAGAACAGACCAGAACACAATTGCACTGACATTGTATGTGTCTTTCTGTCTTAGTGAAACTGATGTTAGTCAAGTTAGAATGCATCAGATGAAAATAGTTCATCCCAAATACAACAAATGTATCACACAATGTCACATGAATCCATTACCTCCTACGAACGTCCTTTATGCTATTTCGTAAAGGGTTGACTCAGATCAGACGGCTCCTGTAGGCTCTGGGTTGATTATGGGAGACACTATATATGTATCTACAATTCTGCAATGGCCAAATTATCTAGTTTATATGTAATTATAAAACCTAAGCTAATTAATATTTACAATGTCATTACAGTAAATCCCCTCTAAACAGGACGTTAAATTTAGTATAAATGTCGGTCGTGGAGACAAGTGGCGGCTTAATGGGGGGGGGGGGCGTCATACAGAAAGCTCCTCTATGAGCTTTCTACATGATATTCACCTTTCATTAAGCAGTAACCTGCCTAAAAGTATATAAATCAATATCTACTTACATGCCGGTTTAGAGGGGGTTTACTGCATTTTAGACGAATATTCATGAGATAAACAATTATCAGGTCAATGCATTCAATTATCTTTCAGAAATAGAAGTAAGGCTGGTTGTTTAGAACACATCTTTCTTTGCAGTAATACTTGGACAATCGTGCAACAATTGAAATATGTCTATTTTCTCTCTCGACCATATTAGTCTCAAAAGAAACTATTTTTTCTTCAGATATTCAGAAGTACAGACAAGTGTGCTATTATGTAACATTAGAACTTATTGTCCTACTGGTTCTACAATTTCGATAAAGACATTCAAGTGACAGCCAGACACGAAGATAGTAATAAGGAAAGAATGGGGGGGGGGGTGCCAATCACCTCTGAATTTTCCAAGCACACGTGCTCAATATCAGTCACGTTTTAACTTTTACCCCTCTATGAAATATGAGGTCTTAGATCTGGTACAATTCGGATTACTTGCGATTCAATCACCCTTATGATAAACTGTTGACAAAGTGTCAAACAGCTTTGATCCTGTTCAGACCCTGAATTACTCCGCGCCTCATTTGGATTCAAATTGTTTGCTAACGAGTCGTAATTAGCCATATCATTCATATAAACACATTTTCACGCATTTGCAAACAGAGTAGACCCAGATCAGACGGCTCCTATAGGAGCCGTCTGATCAGGGTCTGCTCTGTTTGCTTTTGACGTGATATAGATATGATTCTACAGCTTTTGGCAAAGCAAAATCTTTCTCTGAAAAGGTTTTATTATTAATGCTCAGCTAATAGATATTCATGATGTCATTATTTCTTACATGAATATTTGAACAGGGAAAGGGTTAACTGGATCACGGGCTCAAACTATATTTGATTCTCACACTTTCTGTGACAAGGTTTTCGGCTTAATCAACCCTGTAAAATTCAAATGAGCCAGGGACTATCATTTTCAAAGAGTTTAACCCTTATCTGCCTAATTAAGTGTATGCCAAAATATATGCCGTATGTTTCACTTACCCTGATTGGGCGCAATGTACAGTAAAACTTCGATTATTCGAACACTAAAATACGTATTGTTATCGATCTTTAAGACAGGTGGCAACTTAATGCATGGTGAAAGTCATGCAGAAAGCTCCTCTAGGAGCTTTCTGCATGACTTTCACCATGCATTAAGCAGCCACCTGCCTAAAAGGGTCTAAATTCTTCTATAACGAAAATTCGAATAATCGAGGTTTTACTGTATTTATGAAGTTAATGTGTGAATGACAAAATACTTTGATCTTGATGAGACGCCGATTTATACGATGTCTCAGCTGGATCCAAGCTGTTTGAAAAGTGCGACAAGATTGCGTTTGGCAGGATAAGGGTTAAATATTCAAATGAAATAAACTAGCATGCTCGGTGAAATACACTTAATCCTGTCAGTGCTAAATGTTCAAAGTGGAATAGATCATCATTGTTATTGGTAGAGACTATTCAATATGAACGTTTACAATTTGTGAGAGGATTCTGGGTGAAAAACAATGTATACCCTGATCAGATGGCTCCTCTAGGAGACATCTGATTTGAGTCTACACTGTTTGCAAATGTCAGTGCACATGTTTCCTGTATTCAAAGAGTAAAAGAGACCGTCGTTCAAGTTAATTGCTCGTCTTTATACCGATTCAAATGCGTCCGTGCTTTTATAGCGCAGCTTATAATTATGTTCAAAATGCTTCTTTATTCTACACTTAGAACAAGCACTGTTTGAAAGGCATCAGAACGTTTTCAGCAAAATGGAGATGTGTTTTATACGTGTTTACTTGGCTTTGAATCAAAGCAGACCAGACTGTAATTTGAAAAGAAAGTGTCAGTGCTAGAAGGTACAGTCTATGCCTAACAACAAAACTGTTTTCGGATGATAATGGGGGGATTGATGAATGAAACTAGACATTTATTTCAATACAATTTTGAGTTCTGTTGAATTTGATTCAAATTCAATGATCTCGTAATAAGTTGTTGAACGAAGGTCGTTTTTTGATGGATGACACAGGACACGCATTAGCTGACCTGTGTCTACACTGTTTGCAGTTCAATAGTATTCCTTTTCGTAAATAGCGGCTGAAATATAAGTCGCCATACTGCGCATTGTGTCGTTTTAACCCTTTCCCTCATATAAACGTGTTTTCACGCATCTGCAAACAGAGTAGAGTGGACCCATATCAGACGGATCCTATAGGAGCCGTCTTATCAGGGTCCGTTCTGGTTGCTAATAGAATTTGAAAGATGTGTATCTTTACTTTCTAAAATGGCTACTATGATCCACTTTCGACTTTCCTCTTTCCACTAAACATAGAACAGGGAAAAGGGTTAAAGGCAAATAAGAATAAAATACGAATTGAGATAGACATACTATTTGAAGATCTCTATTCCTAATGATCACATCATAACCAATAGTGTAGAGTTGTGTGATTCTCAGTGAAATCATCATGTGAAACATTATACTGAAAACTGTTGAATTAAAGAAATCCATATATGGCGATTGTTGAAGAACCAAATCAGGTACAGTAAATCCTCTTTACAGTAACGGCTTAAAAAAGAATGCTATTGAGTAGACAGTGGATAGCTTAATTCAATGTCTGCTGGAGCATATCATCTAGCATCCACTTTCATTTAAATACACCAATACTTATCTATTGAATGTTTAATCCTTTCAATGTTCTATGTTCATTTCAGATTTCTATACTTCTGAATATTGCATGGACAAAATAGTTACGAAATATGGAAGGTGCAAAAACTGTACCCATTTTAGAAAGTAAATTAACAGATCTTTTATAGACCCTGATCAAACGCCATTTTAGAAAGTAAAGAAACAGATATTTCAAATTCCATTAGCAACCAAAGCAGACCCTGATCAGACGGCTCCTAGCTGGGTCTACTCTGTTTGCAAATGCATGAAAACATGTCTATATGAAGGAAAGGATTAAAGGGGCTGTAATGTACTATAATATTTCATAGTTTACGTCTTCGATTTATATTCCATTATTTTAACGCACACAGTCTGGCAAAGACCATGGGGAGTCTATGTAAAGTTGACAATTGAACACTAAATATTATTCGAATGAATAAATCAACCTAATTATTTATATAGAATAACTCATACAAGACGTCGGGTTATCTTGGTAAAATTGACATATCAGACTAAATATTGTTCGAATGAAAAGACATCGAAAAGGGTCGGAAGTCGATCTGTTGCCAAAGCTAAATAGGAATGTTTTGTCAGCAAGGAACCGTTCAAAGTATCACCTAACAACATGTATGAACCATTTCCCTGTTCTGTGTTTATTTCAAATTTCAGTACCTACTAAATATTTATGGGCAAAATGGTTTTAATGAAATATAGATGGGAAAACATCGTAGCCAATTTAGCCACTAAAGAAACATATCTATTAGCAAACAGAACAGACCCTGATCAGACGGCTCCTATAGGAGCCGTCTGATCTGGGTCTACTCTATTTGTAAATGCGTGAAAACACGTTTATATGAAGGAAATGGTTAAGGAAAGGTAAAAGCTGCAGCAATTGTAATGCACGTGTACTTCAATATTTTCTTTTGCGACAAATAAATGTACAGTAAAGTTTCGCTAATGCGGCCACTCAAAAGAAGTACAATTTAGAATTTTTAAATCAGGTGGTAGCTTAATATAGGAAAACATGTTTGAAGAAAGCTCCTATACCACTATTTCTCGTTTGTTCTATATGTATATATACATCACACATTCAGATCGGTATCACTGTGTCTGGTTTGAGTCTTTATGTATATAAATCACACATTCAGTTCGGCAGAGCTATTGATTCTATATGTATACAGTAAAACCCCTCTAAACCGGGCGTTAAATTTAGTATAGATATCGGTCTTGGAGACAGGTGGCAGCTTAATGCAGGGTGAAACTCATGCAGAAAGTTCCGCTATGGTTCAAAGAGATAAACAAAATATTTATTACATTTTGTTCTACTTGTTTATTTGTTTGGTTTTTAAATCAAAATTCGATAAAGTAAATAATATCATCTTTGTTTTCGTCTGTACTAGTATATTAATCTTAGAATAATGCTTCTTTTTCTTAATTTACAAACGACAATGTTTCCCTTACTGCTGGTCAATATCATCAGTCGAATAGCATGCAATAGCGTTCGGAAATAAGCTATAAAATAAGTGTTTTTAGATCAATGTGTGAAGTGATTTGGAAAGCGTAAGGGCGCTGAAAGACGTAAAACCTCTCTATAACGACCACTAGAGTGTGTTAATTAGTTGGTATTTAAAGCAGGTGGCTGCTTAAAGCAAGGTGAAAGTAAAACAGAACGCTCTTATATGAGCGTTCTGTTTTACTTTCACATTGCTTCAAGCAGCCACATGCCTTTAACACAACCTACTTGATGTAACTTAGTGGCCGTTATAGAACGGTTTCACTGTATCTATGGAGCAAAGAGTTTAATAATATTTGGTAAAGAACAATGTGGATGGGAAATGTTTCTTTATTTAAGATATTGAAGCATTGGTCAAATGGTACAAGGGACAACCATATGCTACTTTAACTCTTACAGCGGACCTTAAATGGACTATTTCAAAACTGCAACAGGTCAAACCTATGGTGAATATGTAGGGATTTTTCTAAGGAAAAATGTAACTTGACAAACATTTGCTTATCAAATAATATAATTCTGAATCTACAGATTCGGAAATGGCCAAACGTTCCTGTGTTCATGTGCTGTTATAAAACGTAATTACAGTAAAACCTCGATTATCCGAATTTTCGTTACAGAAAAATTTAGACCCTTTTAGACAGGTGGCTGCTTAATGCATGGTGAAAGTCATGCAGAAAGCTCCTAGAGGAGCTTTCTGCATGACGTTCACCATGCATTAAGCTGCCACCTGACTTAAAGGTCGATAATAATACGTATTTTAGTGTTCGAATAATCGAAGTTTTACTGTAGTAAATTACCGGTAATAAGTGTTCATGATCTCGTTATTTCTTCATCAATATTAATGAAGAACAGGGTTAAGCATTTGTATATGTGAAATCCTTTCTAAGAATATGCGTGGAAAAAACATTGAAGTCTTAGTAGTGAATCAGAATTTAACGTTGTTATCTCATATTGGTTCAAGCACTTTCGCATTTGAGTTTTGTAAATGTGTGGTAAATGGTATTTTACTTTTGGGGTTTAATCTTAGACCATGATCTACGAACGTTGTAGCTGAATTCAGTGTTGAATATCGTCACCACTCCCTAAACTCCCACATGCTGTCTGAAAACACGAGATGTTGTTTTTTAAAACTCTGTATTTGTTTTTCCCATTCTGATGATGACTGAAGGGAAAGTGGTGTCATCTTAACCATGATGACAGTGGACCTCTGACAACATGCGATTTGTCAATCCTGTGAAATCTTGTGAGGGAAATCAGATGGTATTATATTTCTCGCTCGATCATTAGAACCAAAAATGCAAAAAGGAAAACCTGAAGTATAATAAAGACACACATGACATGGCTTATGAATCTCAAACTGCATGATTCCTATTTGTTAAAATATATTCACTACAATCAGCATTGCTAAATTAAAAACAAAATGGTAAGTTTAACCTAAGTTGTTCAACCATTTCCTTTACATAAACATGTTTTAACGCATTTGCAAACAGAGAAGATCCAATACAGGGTATGTTCTGTTTGCTTGAGGAATTTGAAAGATCTGCTTCTTTACTTTCGAAAATGGCTACAATGTTCGACCTTCAATATTCAATTGGTATTGGAATTTTGAACAAATATGGAACAGGGAAAGGGTTAATCCGCCTTTACGACAAAGCCAACCAACCGTGTAGCGGACCATCAACACCCGACTTTCACCAACTGTTTACTTACTGTTGAGTAACGGAAGGTCCGGTACTGGCTAACATACCCGCGCATATTGTTATGTAATAATGGAAAAAAAGCATAAAACATGCATTAAAGTGTATATGTTTTAAGCATATCATTACTCCATAAATGTGCATCTCTACGTCTTTGCAAACTGCCAAGACCCAGGTCAAACGCCTCCTACAGAAGCCGTCTGATCAGGGTCTGCTCTGTTTTCTTATGAAACAATATAGATACGTTTCTAACGTTTCTGCCATGGCCAAACACTCTTGTGTGCATGTGTCATTATAGAATATAAACCAATTAATATCCATGGTATTATTATTTCGTACATACATATTCAGGGAGTAAGGGGATAAGATATAGTAACGTAAAATCTGCTTTAAGCGGCAATCAAAAATAGATCTGATAATGGGCCTGTAAGGCAGATGGTAGCTTAATGCAGGTCAAATAGGAGCTTTGTGCATTACCTTTGTCCTGCATTAAGCAACCGCCTGTATTTTAAGACTTGTATTCAATAAATGAATGGCCGCTTAGGACAGGTTCTATTGTATAAGTGTGGTATAACCAAACTAGACATTAAGTCTGTGGTAACGTTTTAGTGTTGTTTACCCAAACACAGACTAATAACAACAATAATCACAGAGATCTCGAATGTGTTTCCATGTTTTCCAAGTTTTATTATACTTCTCAGTATACATAATTACATAAACAAGAGAATACATTCTATATATTTATATCAAAGCCACGTGAACACAGAGGACAACTGAGTGTACCCATTCACATTATTTAACCTTTTGCAAAATATGGGCGACTGGTTAATTACCTATGCAAACAGTGTGGATCCAGATTAGACGCAAAATATCTCGGCGTCTAGTCAAATCAGGATCCAACTGTTTGATACTATGACTGTGTACAATGTACATGTATATTAACTATGACAACTGAATTCGATGACATTCATTGACTCAGCAGACTAAAGGTTAAGAAAGAAGTATTAATGGAACCATATTGTGTTACCCGTTGAGGCCAGTAAGTTATAGTTATAGAAATGAGAGATAATTGTAAATCAGTGAAGGTGTCAGAGTTTATAGTGATAACATAAAAAATAAGTAATGTAGCGTAAAAATAATGTAGCAGGACCGACTTCAAACAATAGAAATTAGCAGAAGATGCTAAGTAACTAACATACTCGATCAAGAACATATTCATCTTGATATATGTTTATTTATAACTTATATCTGATATCAAACATGTATTCACATAGAGATTAATTGGTTGGTTTCGTAGATAGGACATTTTTTATCCGAATAAGGGGGAAACGTCAGGGTGAAGCTTGCCGAACCTCAATCGTTTACCGTCTGAGTCGGATAATGGTGTGTTGAGTCTCAAATTTCTTATAAGCGCATTCTTCTCATCGTGCGAAAAACGCGCGCACATTATTCTCACAAAAGTGAGTAGATTGCGTTCGGACCACATGGTGGGACCTAGCATCAGAACACAATTTTCTTACTAGATCATACTCATTTTCTCCTTATAATGAAAAGAAAAATCATAAAATTTATCAAAATCAGTCTTAAGCACAATATTGTAATGTGTGTTTGTTTGTTTGTAATTTTTGTCGCAATTTAGCGCAGAAACTGAAGTAAAATGCCTTGCAAAAGGGGTTGATCGAACCTCTCCGTTTTGCAATAACTACTCACTTTGCAATAGAATCTTGAACATAGTTATTGTTTTTGCACAACGGTTAGTTATTGTAAAGTGGGTTGTAACAATGCATTGATCAGTAAACCACATTACATTTAGTTCCGTATTCCCAATCCCAACCCGCCACCATCCTTTGTATACTTGATATGAAATTAAAATTTGATAATAAAGCTTGTTGTTTTATGCCATTTTGTATCATCGTTGACTTGATGAGAGGAATGCAAACGCAAATATACAGTCATCGATACACTGTGACATTGTGGTGTCACAGGCAAAAAAACTGATACTGACCGATCACTATTCCAGTGTGATATAAGTATCATTTAGCCATTTTTCCTTGCAGTAGGTGTATGTAATCTGACGTCCCCGATGAAGACGGTAGTTTGCAAACCGCGTTTAATAGGGCTTATGAAGCCGAAGTGTAATTGTGTTCAATATATATATACAACCGGTTGGACAATGTCAATTATGCTATTAAAATGACGTTTTGTTTGTTGTTGGTCTTACAGCAATAGTATGATGTGATTTTCAAGGTTAAAATATTGCTTCAATCAAAGACGGACAAGTCAGCCATGTTACAACGCAACGGTTATATTATCAGTATTATTCACGTAGCATAAGTTAAGTACAATAATTGCACTTTTATCACAAAACAGCAATAGTTAATTAGATTTCAATTTTTTTGTTTTATCATCGTGTAAATTTACATGTATGTGCGCATTTTGTGCGCACTTGAGTGGATTGGGGTTTCTGCGGTTGCTAATTCTTTTTTCTTTGATATACATGTACATGCATTGTTCATTTAATTGTGTTCAAGTGTGTTTGTTGATCTATTGTTTATAACATAATTGTTGCTAGTCAATGTTACTAAGGAAAACATTAAGACACCTTTGAAGAATAAAGATATGGGGTCGCATTCCTAAACCATCTAAGTATTTAGCACATTAAAAGAAAATAACAACCAAACAAATTAACTTACCCGCATATTCACATGAGAAAAATGCGCTCGTACCTACAGCCCCAGGCGAACACACGAACGCATTTTTCCAAGCAGAAAAAATTCGCCCGCGTTTTTCTCTCGATGAGAATATTGGGCGCGCGTTTTCCTTACGTGAGAAGAATGCGTTTGTAAGAATTTTGAGGCTCAACAATGGTGCCATATACGAAACTAACATACCTTTCGATTTATCCCGTCACCACTTGCATTTAAATATGACAATGCTTATTATATGATATTGCTAAACGTATAAATTAACATTAACCAAAATAGTAAAAGCCCATCACCTGTAAAATGAGATGTGAGAAAGTTTTCGCGACAGAAAAAAAGTTCTGAGGATTTTGTTAAATAACACTTAAACAGAACGGAATTACATAGAAATAAATCCAAAACATGTGAATCCTGCCAACTACTGCAATAATGTAAGAGTTTTACATTGATAAAGACTGTTTTATTTGAATACATGTATATGTTTTTCTTGTTTATTCTTGTGTTCAAAATAACTGTTAAAGCGACATAAAATCCTATAAAAACCAAACCAGACCAATCAGTATAACGGTTTGAAATGTCACCAGATTACGTTTCTTGTATTTTTGTTTTAATTCAATTCAGTATTTCCATATAAATTCTATTTCACATGAACGCGTTAGGTTTATGCGTTCAATGTTCTATTTTGAAATTCAACCCCCATTCCAAATGCAAATCACAATCTGCCGATATTAGCAATTCTGACATTTTGTTTACACTTTTAATAAGACATGTTATGCAGGAGTAGCTGGGTGTGTCTGCGTTAAGGATTGACTAAGGATGGACTAAGAGACATCTGTTGACAGCAGTTCTGATTAGATTATTATGAAAACTCGTGAAATGTAAAGGCATTATATGATAAGTCTATATACAAGTTTAAAATTAAGGCTATGAGTATAGTATGTGTTCCATTAGGTACGTCGAAGACTGTCGACTAGTATTGTGTGTGTTCAATCCCCGCTGCTGGTGAATCTTTTATTTTTACATGTTCTTTTGTTTAAAATTGAGTAATAGTGTAGGTAGATATACAGATGTGTGTTTTTTAAAACAAAATTGTTCACTTTGACAAATAATACAGGTGTCCAAAGAAAGCAATCATTACGCCACAGACCTAGACACGTGATATACTACAGTGCTCCCTCTCTACAACGACACCCTTTGGGATACGAAGATTGTATGTGTTGTTCAGAGGGAGTTGTTATAGGGAGGGAAATCAAACATAATTAACTTGTTTGCAGATCCCCAGATAAGGTGTACTTCGAGAACTAAAACCGTTATGCCTCCATCAAACCCTATGTTGTGACCACTCTTTAGAATCGTCACAAAGTGACGATTCTAAAGAGTGGTCACAACATAGGGTTTGATAGAGGCATTAAGAAAATACGATGGAAAAAAATTGTTTCTGGAGCCTTGTTGTTTCGGAAACAGTGACATGCGTTGTTGTAAAGAGGGAATCGTTATTGAGAGGGTCGTTGTAGGGAGGGAGCACTGTAGCAGGATATACTTAGGGTTAACTGTACCCCGCTTTATCCATATACAGTTGAACGTCGATGTCTCCAACTTCAAGGGACCATTAAAAATACATCGAGTCACCCGATTTCTAAATTTGAGCAAATTCTCACATTCAAAGTTTAATGCAGGTCTATAGGAGTTTTCAGCATTACTTTCGACCTGCATTAAGCTGTGACATGTGTTTCTATAAATACGTAGTGATGCATTTTGGAAATGTATTGTAGAATGTGTAGTGTAAGGTTTGAGATATCCGAACATTTACTCGAGTTATTCCTAACTTCAAGTTATCCAAGTTCGACATATCGAAGTTCAATTGCAGTAGAGTGTCACGTGACGGGATACACTGTAAATGTTTATAGTCTGACAATCTACTTGAAATTGCATGTTCACAAATTGAAAACTGATTACCATGCTATTTACAGACTAAAATATGCTTTAGAACCGATATTAGTAAATCAAATGTCTAGACATAACCATTGCATAATGATTGTATTTAAATTTCAGTTTAATCAGCCACATGGATATTTCATTCAGTTCCCGTGACAGCAATTAATTCCCATTGCTGGGTATTATTTCCTTGAATTTGTTATAATTCAGTAGGAGTGACGATGTTTAGATCAAATTACTTGTCGAAAGCACGGTCTGTCGCTAATAATAAAACCATATCTATTAAAGTACTGTATTTAATATATATTTTTAATAAGTTACGTCATTTTCAAAGCTTCACTTGCCTGAGCCAATCTGTCATGTTTTATAACATATAACCCACTCTTGTCAAAGCAACCTGATTGGTATTTCCAGATAAGCCATCAGAATCCAAACTATTTGTCACTCGGACGATAGTTATTCAGACTCCTGAATGAATTGGAAACAAATTAAGCCTTACTGTGCGGACACGAGTCACTAATGTCCTTTACAAACAGGGTAAACCCAGGGGAACCAGGGTATGCAGTGTTTGTCATGTTACACCTTTCTTTAGAATTATCCCTAAATATTCATCATAAGATTGACATGTTAGAATGTTGGAAGAGTCCATTTGAAAATTCAGCGTTGTAAGGATTAAATATACAAATGATCGAGGATTTATGGACAAAATGTTTTGGCAGGATAGAGGTAAAGTGAATATTATGACCCTCTCGGCTTAGCTCACATACCTTATCCTCCTATAGTAGAGATTGTCCTAAGCGACCATTCATTTATTAAACATAGGAGTTTTAAAAAGCAGGTGGTTGCTTAATGCAGAGCAAAGGTAATGAAGAAAGCTCATATAGCTCTTAATCGTTGACCTGCATTAACCCGTTACCTCATAAGCTATTTTTAGACCCGACCTCTCTGAATAAATCTACTGAAAAGGAGCATTAACTAGAGAAAAGGAAAATTTTAGAATAGTTATGAAACCATTGCGATAAATAGAGCATTTGCTCCATAGGAGCAAATGCTCTGTTTATCACAATGGTTTCCAAAATCTGCGTTTACAGAGGCGTCAAAAGGCGTCAATCATAAGTGAATGAGATAAGCTACCTGTCTGACGGACCCGTAATTGGACTCTTTTTAATGGCCGCTTACGACATGTTCTACTGTATACTTCATTGTAACAACTGTATTTCATTGTAGCAGCGTTTTTTCACACTACAGTAAAACCCCTCTAAGGCGACCACCAAAAAGGGGCATAACTGACAGTGGCAAAGGCAGGTGGTAGCTTAATGTAGGACGAAAGTTATTCATAAAGCTCCTACTTTCTGGATAACTTTCGTCCTGCATTAAGCAAGTCCCTGTTTATGAAGACAGCCATGTTTGTTCATTAAGTGGTCGCATTAGAGGGGTTTTACTGTATACAAGTTTCTTTTTCAAGAAAACAATAGCGAACGATTTCTACAGATGTAACAGAAGAAGCTTGTATAAAATGGCAATTATTGAATTATAGCATTTAGAAATAATATGATATTGGTATATCACGTAATACAACACGTGGCAAACGAGCTTGTTATGTGTCTATTTAATGTTTAATGTCTCACACTAGGGAAAACAAAACACGCTGAAACTGTCATTTGATTCTTGTGTTCATTGTACTGCCATAATTATATGACAGACGGCTTTAATCTCAGCTTAACCGAGTTTAAGTTCTATTTATTGCATGTTTTGTAATAGGGACTGTTTTACCATGGACTATCCAGTTTGATATGACAACTGTATTTAAATAATCAGTAAATGTTTGCGCATTGCTAACAAGAGTTGACCAGTTTAATCCGATATTTCTATAGAATAAACAAGCTGACGGTATGAAAGTGTAAATACTGTATGCAAACTCATGATGAAGCGTACGCAAAGAAAATGAGATTGTTTAACAATTTACTCCATAAATAGGCATTTCTATACCTTTGCAGACTCACAGATCAGACGGCTCTTGTAGGACCTGTCTGATCAGCGTCTGCTCTGTTTGCTTAAGATATAATAGATATATGATTCTACAGTTTCTGCCATGGCCAAAGGTCCCAGTGACAATGCGCTATTATAACAATTGATATAATTAATATTCATGATGACATTATTTCTTACATAAATAGTCATGGAGTAAAGAAATAAACTCATTGTGAATCCATATACTAGAGTGAGTGTGTGTCATATATATTTGATTTGAGTGCCATGAGCAGTTGTGTTTTATGCAAATGCTTTATTTGGTTTCCGAAAGATTTGTCTAAAACTTGAAAAAGTCAGACAGGGATTTAGGAAATGACACAAGAAAGTTCATGAATAAATGCTATTAAAATCTTATAGAACATTCATACTTCAAATATCATACTTCACTCTTCAAACTTCATACCTCAAACTTCACACTTCAACTTCACACTTCAAACTTCGCAATTTCTCTATCACGCTGTTTGACGTCTTCTGCTAATCATTGTGTGCGGATAGGATATGACTGACAACTTTTAACAGCGGAACAAAGGACTAATGACCCAAAATATGCCAATTCTGGAAAAATTTGAAATAGTGTAGACTCTGATCAGATGACTCCTTTATGAGCCCTCTGATCACGGTCTTCACTGTTTGCATAGGATAGGTGTACCAATCACCGGTACTTTGTAAACGATGTGTATACTCCTCAAAACTCGATCGCGTTTACAAAACCGCGAATCTTGAAGTGTGAAGTTTGAAGTGTGAAATTTTAATTGTGAAGCTTGCAGTTTTAAGCGTGAAGTGTGAAGTTACCACCGGTCTTTCGTACGAAAGTCCACAGCAACACCAGAAGTGCGCACTCACACACATATACACGATCTTCACACAACTGCCCCTTGCATATTCCTCATCGACAGCATATAAACAGTGCCATAAAATCAAAACTAAACCAATTTCATCGAAAACAAAAGACAAGATGTGACACTATGTCTTACGCAAAAGTATGATAGGACATAACGTCACGAAACGCCTCACGTTTGGCTAGGTCTAGGGTACTGGTACGCCAAATAGGACAGTTTGGAATTTAGAGTAATGCGACAATGACCAGATCATGTAGCGCCAAAGAATGTAGAACATAAAGGAACTATACACACATTCAAAGCAAACTTGTATGAAGGGCGTTCATACACACATACAAATACAGCCGTTTGCTGCTTGTATAAACTCTGTTAAGCCATTCCCGCATATAGACGCCTTTTGACGCTTCTGTAAAAGCCACTTTGTGAAACCATTGTGACAAATAGAGCATTTGCTCCTATGGAAATTTTCCTTTTCAGTAGTAAATGCTCCTTTTCGGTACATTTTTTCAAAGAGGTTGGATCTAAAAATAGCCTATTCGGGAATGGGTTAAATAAACAAGTTTACGTGGTAATGTAAGTTGAGCGTTTGTCTCATTGTATTTGCTACAACTGTGACTCATGTAAGGTATAGCTTTCATTAAAAGTCCATAGTTTATATAAAGCAATATTTCCTATTCGCTACTGGCAATCTGTTTGGACATATTAAACTCTTATTACCAATTACAAAATATAATTAACAATTGACTCCAATCAGGAACACGGCACCATTCTATGTATATTTACCCTGAAAAATAAAACTAGTCTGTTGAAATTTGGATCTGGTATAATTTGGACTACTTTCGATTCGATTGAGCTTTTAACCCTTCGCTTTTACCCTTACCTACCTGTAAATAGTGAAGACCCAGATGAGACAGCTCCTGCAGGAGATGTCTCATCAGGGTCTGCACTATTTACAAGTTGATTGTGCAACCAATGCACTCCAGAGCAGTGATTGCACAGCGATATACTTATACACAGTGGAGATATATGTAATTATACAACAGGTCATCGGTAAAGAAGGAGAAATGTATTTTAAAAATCAGCAAGAGAAGGGTTAAGAAACTATTGACCGAGTACATGTATTAAAAAGTGTGGACCATGATGAGGCGTCGATTTACACACTGTCTCATCTGGATCCAAACTGTTTGCAAATGCGAGCCAAGGATATTGATAAAAATGGTGTGTTTAGCATTGCTTTATTTTAAAGTTGTTTCTAATCAATCATGTGTTTCCGAAGATAAAAATTGATTAACGATAAATAACTTTCTATGAAATAATATTTGCAAATATTCAAAATCTGATAGAGCGAGATGGAGAATATTTTCGAAACAAAAATAAATTATCTTTTCAAGCGTAATTAAACGTCGGAAATTGACGAATTTGTTCTCAAACCGATACAGTAAATTACTATACACCGGAATCCTAGTAGAGAAGAATATAGATACTTTAGGCAGGCGGCTGCTCTATATGCAGAGTGACAGTCATGCAGAAAGCTCCCAGATGAGCTTTCTGCATGACTTTCATCCTGCATTAAGCTGCCAGCTGACCCTAAGACCGACATTTATACTAGAAAACGACCTCCGGTTTAGAGGGGGTTAACTGTATTTACAACATATTTCGGGTTTGGTTTGTAATTAAGTAGGACGTGTTTCGTGGGTTTGGGGCCATCATTTAAATCATTATAAACGAGGAATAATTCTAGTGTACTGCCTCTCTCTCCGTTATATCTGCCCAGGTACGGCAAACCCCTCTAGATAGGAGTTTTAGTATAGAAGCACTTTAGAACTTTTCAGGCAGGCAGCTCCTTTAGCAGCTTTCTCTATGACTGTTACTCCGCATTAAAGGGGAAGTCCCTACATTCGACGTGTTTCAAAAATACCTAAAATATACAAAACTCATTCATTTATTATCGAAGACCCCGATTTTAGTCCCTGAAGTTTCAGTGTTATTCGGGTTGGGTTTTAGTTTCGTTTCTGTTCGCGCTATTCGCGTCTCTCCGACCACCTCCGAGAAAACTGTTACGGAAACAATAGCGAGATCAGGTGATCATCGGCAAAACGCGGACAATTTGAACGAAAAAGGCCGATAATACTTTGTTGTAGAACAAAAATTATAATTATTGATGAAATCGGTGTTTTGTATCACATGGGTATCTTCCGATATAAGTTCAAATTGACAATCTTCATAATAATAATTGAGCATAACACATGCCAATTGTTATGATATGATTCAAAATATACGTTCATTATATATATACTCTTTATTTCCATTTTTGCAAGGATTACACAAATATTGATACAAAATGAAAAATACAATATACGGGTCATACATACATCACAAATTTAAGAATTTTGGAAATGGAAAGAACATGAATACAACTAGCATAACATCATAGGAATAGGAATATTTACACTAGAATAAGGGTATCAACCATAAAACTTGAACAACGTATATGTGCATGCTGAAAGTACTCAGGCAAACAAAAATACTCAATATTAGAAAAGCATACATTGCTAGTGTCAAGATCTAGAGCCCAACTATATTGGAAATGATTTGACCAGATGTTACGATTTAACAGAACACTCTTTACTTTTACATTATCTTCAGTAAAAAGTCTAACTGATGTTATACACATTTACTACCCTAATTGCCCTAAATATGAAATCTACTGTAAATTTCAACTCTACTGTCTGTTTCACCCAGCTCTGTCACTCGATTTCAATTGAGATTTTTTTTATTCCATGTGTTTGTGTTGTTAAACTTACCTTAATCGATGTATTTATTTTTTATGTAGTCAGATTCTGAATAAAATTTTGATCCTTGCTTATCTGACTTGACAATCAGCAAAATTCCATTCTTCACCTTGTAGCAATAGTCTTTTTGACAGTTAAAATGGCCGCCGATAGACGTAATTTTTCTGGAACAGTCCATGTGTAAATAATGTAGGGAGATATAGTGTTCAAACAAGTAATTGGTTTAGGCTAGTGGGTCTGTTGCTTAAAAACTTTCAAACACTGTCATTGAATTCTATACAAGGTGCATTAAATTGTATTCTGTTTTTTTTATTGAAATAAATACATAAATACTTGAAATGCTCTGATCTAATATTTCGACCACTAAGGGCCTTTTTCAAAGATTATCATGTCAAAATACACGTCACATTTTTGTTACATGCATTCAGCCATAAAATCAAAGAGAATAATTATTGAGTACACAGAGTAACTTGATATGGCACATGATCAACACCATTTGAAACGTAATTACGGGAATACTAGATAGTAGATAGAGATCTCTCCAATTCGAAAATGAATCTAGCACACCAAACATATTTAATAGCGAAAGTGTTTCTATATACAGATTGATTGTACATAACTCGGGACATATACGACTATAACTGTATATAATAACTAATAATGCTCGTAATCAATGAATCCATATATGGCGGAAAGGGTTGTAATGAACCCAAACGAAAATATAAATGCTTGCTAATTCAGATAGATCGTGAATATGATTTTTGTATTCAGATGGTTTATTCTTTGAAAGCAAGCATTTTTTTAAAAAAAAATATATATAGATTTTGCAGTAAATATAAATAATAAGCATATGAAACATAACAAAACAAAACATAATAAAGTACGATGAATATTCCTCTCTCTCTTCTCCCACCATATCTCCCCCCCTCTCTCTCTCCTTTCCCCTCTCTCTCTCTCTCTTCTCTCTCCTCTTTCTCTCCTTCCTCTATCTCCCCTCTCTCTCCTCTTTCTCTCCTTTCTCTCTCCTCTTTCTCTTCTCTCCTTCCTCTCTCCTCTTTCTCTCCGTCCTTCCCCTATCTCTCTCTCTCTCTTGAAAAACATTTAGACTTTTCTGATTCTTTCAAATCAAACTTCCTTCCTAAAGAATACTCCAAATGTGCCCAGGACAAATCACACTCTGGCCAAGACAAACTTTTTCTTTGCATTTTCTTCTGATGGGTGCAAAATGCGATACACTGTCCTCAAATTCAAGTGTAAATTTTAAGCATTTGAAACACTTCAAAATCATAGGCATAAACTGGAGTTCCCTGCTTCAGATATAAAAAATAGTGTTTAAGACCTGAAAGAACGATAGTCGAAAATTTGAAAATAGCCGCGCAGGTGCGTTTTAATATTCCCCTTTTGACGCATATTTACAGTTATTTAGTCATTTCAAACTGGTATACGATAAATACGAACACTGGGAAGTTGTATTCGTTTGGCTTTTATTTTCTCTTAGGTTCTGAATAAAAGATAATATGGCTGCAATGTGACATTATATTACACCACAAAGTATTAAAAATTACCAAGATCTGTTACATTGTTCACGTTTTCAATTAATTATAACCTGTCGTCCCTGTTGGAAAATGGTACACTCCAAGGTTATTTACATACATGCGCACAACGTCATTCGGTGGCCATTTGCAAAGGAACACAGCTGATTGAATTAGCATGTAGAAAATGTATTTTTGTTGTTTTCTTCCTTGTTATAGCATAGATTAGAGTGATATTCAAGGTGAGAGTTCATAAAATATGATGCGATCGAATTATGTATATTTAATATCAATGTGTAGCGGAATAAAAATAAAATATATCGATTCAAATCGAGTGACAGAACTGGGTGAAACAGACAGTAGGTGTAATTAACTTAAAAAGTCAAATGATATCGAAAGTACACTACTGTAGACACAATTCAGCAATATCATGTTCCATTTCATTTCCAGCAACTCGGATCTTAACGGTACTACCCAACACGATATTTGAATTGGAACAATTTCCCAAATGTTGTTACCGACTCGATAGTAGTAGATTAACACCTCCAACCCTGAATTATTAGACTGGAATAGCCCATCAGTGTTTACTATAGAGTCCACTCAGTACGAGAGGGTTAATTGTGAAAGAGGATTTTGAATGACAAACAGTGCAGATCCTGGTGAGAGGTTTCCTGGGGGAGCTCTCTGATCTGCGACTACACAGGTTGCAAATCACATAGCATGCATCTCCCTGGTGGAAAGGGTTAGAGGTTAACAACCTCAAAGCTAGACGACCACTGACTCGAGAGATTGTCTAATAGTTTAATATGTTATAAATCAGAGCTACAGATAGATTGTAAAGCTGCGTGCCCAAATACAAAAGTCGTCAATCGCCACAAAACCCGAGACGATTCTAAAGAATAGTCACAGTATAGGGTTTAGCGGAGAAATAAAGGAGCTTTGTTGAAAATGTTTAAATGTATGCTTAATATAAATAATTCAACCGAAATGTGCTAAAGGTTAAATCAATGCTTTCCGTATTCAAGTTCATTCCAATTTCTTTAGTTTTTTATAGTTCTGTACTCAGGAGTTTGTTCACTGTCTTTTCTCTTATCTCACTTTTTTATGGAAATGTAGCGTATCTCATGTAATTAAGCGTGAGTGCAATCTTTGCGATATAGCTGGTTAATTAAGCATTGAACTACCCTTCTATAACTGTTACAGAAAAAAAGACTATGAACGTATTCACCTACTAGGACAGCGATTCCGCTTCATTAGCACTAGCCTTTGGAACTGTTTTTCCTCGATAATTGGAAACAGATTTGCGACATATTTGAATTTAAGCCTTGTTTGCTACTATTAGGATAATGACTCAGAATACTTGAATGATATTCATTGAATTATGTTTTGTATTCATCGAATGTTTACAAATAGGTTTCAAGAACTGCCATTGGGAAGTTGAGTATAATTCAATATTAATACTCAAAAGTTAACCCAAAAGTACGCCTTTACACGGATTTGTAAGTAGAGTAGACCCAGATCAGGGTCTACTCTGTTTGCTTAATGAATAATATAGATCTGATTTTACAGTTTCTGCTATGGCAAAATATTCGAGTATAAATACAACATTTTCATAATTAACCTAATTAATATTTATGATATTATTATATTTGATGAATATTCATAGAGTAAAGGGTTAAACATGTTTATTGGTTGTTTGATATTAACATTTTGGGATCTTAACCCATTACCTCATAGGCTATTTTTAAGTACAACCTCTTTGAATAAATCTACCGAAAAGGAGAATTAACTAGAGAAAAGGAAAAGTTTAGAATTTTGTAGTTTGAAACCATTGTGATAAATAGAGCATTTGCTCCCATAGGAGCAAATGCTCTATTTATCACAATTGTCTCACAAAGTGACTTTTACAGAGTCGCCAACAGTCGTCAATATGAGGGAAAGGGTTAATCTGTTGCAGTGAAAAAATATCAAACATAACATTAAACTAACAGAATTATATTCATTTCATGATGATAAGTTATAATACATTAGTGGCCGATACAGATATATGTTAAAAGTATATACACGATCTAAAATAATCTGATAATTTAAGCATCTCTTTGCTGGTCGATACAAATAAACATCAGTTATAGATATATAAACGACTCAAAATGTTCCTCATTACTTATCATAACGAACCACAAAGCGCATATATCTGTCATATCAGTATGATATCATTTCATGTCCAATAATTTTACTTTACGTCTGTATCAATATAGACAAAGTGTCTTTGAAGGAACTCTATAGTATCGCTTGGCTGTAGAAAAAAATACTAAAACGTATTTTATAGATACGTTTTGTATCAACAATCCTGTCTTTCGTTTACAGTAGAACATGTCTTAAGCAAGCGGCCATCAAGAAGATATCTAATTATGGGCCAGTAAGGCCAATGAAAGCTTAATACAGGTCAAAAGTAATACAGAAAGCTCCTATAAGAGCTTTCTGCATTACCTTTATCCTGCAACACTACTATGTTCAATAAATGAATGACTGCTTAAGATAGGTTATACTGTATATACGAATATGCTCTATCAAACATATTTGTTGAGTACATAAATAAATGGGACTAGTTGATCCAGGATATAGAGACCAGAGTATGTTGCACCTACGCTATACTAGATGTCAAAGTGTCTGGCACCTACCCTATAAAAGAGGTTAAAGTGTGTTGCACCTAAGCTAAACTAGAGGTCAAAGTGTGTTGCACCTCCGCTATACTAGAGGTCAAAGTGTCTTGCACCTAGGCTATACTAGAGGTCAAAGTGTGTTAAATCTATATGTACTTTGAAGCATTTGCCGACAATGTAGACAAAGATCAGTTGGCTCCCTCAGGATCTGTTCTGTTTGCTTATAAAAATGTTCAGGTTTTACAGAAGTGAAACTCCATTGTTCGTAACACCTTTATAAAAATCAGCTAAGAGATATTCATGGTGTCATTATTTCCTGCATGAATATTCACGAGGAATGATGCTAACCCTTAGTATATTTATCAACTTTTCGCCGGCAGACAATGGTGTTTTAATTTGGATATCGAAGTAGACTCTTTTTCGTGTTCGGAGATAAAACAGGAGTATCAGGCAGTTTCGTTCCTGACCTTATGTCGATGTCATCTGCGCCTTATCCTGCTCCAAACTGTTTCCTGAAATAATCACAGATTAACTAGGATTCTAAGCGTTTTTGTTATGTATATATACACTGGCAAATACAGACAGTACGAATATCCTTGTATTTGACTTGTCTGTTATATAACGTTTTACCGCATGGTTTTGCATACATTTATAAATAGGCAACATATTACTTTAATGACATACTTAAGTGTTCCTGGTGCAACTTAAGCCTGGAGATGTTCTGGTAAATAATTCAAATTGCACGAAATATGACCTTAATCTAGGTATTATCTGATATATTCCATTTCCACACTCGCCTCAATCCCAGGTTCTATTGCAATAAAGCCGAACGTTTGTTTTCTAGATCTTTCAAATAATTTACAATTGCCAGTGGTCAAATAGACAATTGAAAAAATTCATACATGTCTTACGAATATCTTGAGATGTCAAGACTGACTTGAAACTACTGTTAGTGTTGTTGTGACATCAGTGATGCATTACCAATTGTAACAATTGTAATAAAACATGATAGATTATATAAAAATAACAAAAGAATAGACACTGACTACAAATAATATTTAAGCAGGGTCTGTGATAATCTATTCGCCTAGTTATATACATCAGTTTTATATATCTTCCATGATGTGATGCCACTGTTTGTAAAGTTGTCTCGCTACTTTTCATCTGATGAAAGTTTGAAAAAGATTGTGAACTTTAATATTAAAATGAAAATGTTGTTGATCATTTTCCTATAATACATTTTATTCACTAAACAAATTCTACATCAAATCTTACTGTCAATATTCTTCAAATGTTTATTTACTGATTGATTGTTACGTGCTCTGTTTATCGGAAAATATCTATAAAGCTAATGTTATTATGTTTTAGTTTACTCTAAATAAAGCTTATTGTATTTTGAATGAGGGTGTGTAGAGTTACTGTCTAGATAGAGTTAGATCGTTGCTTTTGTAGTGCGTAATTACATAAGAGGCGAGACAACCAACTCGGCTAATACGACCAGGCAGATGTTGTGCCAATGTCTCAAACTCTTTGCATTCCATAGTTGATGTTCAATTACTTTATAAAGTCTCGTCAGGTTGAATATTTCATCTTGTATAATACTATACGTTGAAATGTTTTTCATACTTATTTCTGTATTTTGTAATTTATCTTATTTTAACTTATTTACGCACTATAAATATTTTACATTTATGCCATTTTAAATTTTATGATTGAGTTTATGTCTTGGCTATATTGCTTCATTTTATGTTTATGCCTGCTGATGAAGTCGTTTAGAGACACAATTAAACATTATCTCAAAATTGGTAAACCATATTGTTGTTTTTGTGTAACTCTTATCCCGCTACCCGTGACTCTACAACAAAATGTCCACAAACACCCTTACATTGATCGGGTATCAGACAGCTTAGATCCTGATGAGACGCCGAGTTGCCCGGCATCTTATATGGACCAAAGTTATTTGCAAATGCGACTTAGTTTGCAATGCGATTTCATTAGTTTTGATTTTATTAGTTTTGAAAATTGAATACTGCTTAAGCCGGTGCTAGGGGCATGAGTAGTGTTGCACTTCTAATTACTACTCATGAACAGACTCAATAAAACCGAGTCTGCACATTTCTCTTTTTGCATTTCTACTTTTCCTTTCGAAGGGCCACCCATTTTCAGCATTAGGACCCGCATAGCAGGAAAAGAATTAATAACTTAACTTTTAATTCACGATTCTGTGCTGGAGATTTATTTTACCATAGAGCTATTCTAAGGCGTTAAACATAGTTACATACATAATTGAAATAAGACCGACTTTTCAGTAATTGCATTTTATAATTATGACAGTAGCAGCAAATACTTGTCTAACCAGCTAAAATGTTCCTGGTTTATCGTAAATTATCTTAAAATGTACTCAAATTACTGTCGTATTGTATTTTAAATCAAGTCTTTTGTGAAAAGGTATTCTATGTGAACGTACTAACCCATATCCTGCTGTGGTAACAACAAAACAAAGATTGCTCAAATATGTAATTTTGGTTAGTTCCGAATTTATTAAGCTTTTGAGAAGGTATTGCCCGAGTGTCAAATAAAGAATGATCCTGATTGGAGGTCGAGTTACTCTGGTTACTCTTTGAACAACACATAAAATGCGACAGCACACTTAGCTATACTGCATAAAGTTCTTAAACCTTATCTGGCTAATCGGAACCTGATAGAGTGGATCCAGATGAGACGCAAACTAACTGGACGTCTAATCAGGAACCAAGCTATTTGACAGACTTTGACAACGTCAAATAGTTGCTGAAAGGCTTACTCGAATCGGACGGAGGCAAACTTGAGCGTATCTAAATTTCAGCGGGGATATAAATACGCCTTTCTTAGTCGTTGCAAACAGAGTAGACCCAGATCAGACGGTTCCCATAGGAGCCGTCTGATCAGGGTCCGTTCGTTTTCCTTATGATATAATGATTTAATATTGTTTGTTTTCATAATTTCTTTTGATACCCCCATGAAATTTGTTTTACTTTATCCTTGTTGACTTTTGAGTGTACTCGTACAAAGTTATACGAATCGGTATTAAATGTTGAAGACAAAACCTAAATGATTTATGAATATTGTTTTAATTTCTTTCTAATATTCAGTAGTGATATAAAATCATAAGTAATAGATATAATAGTTTGTTTTCATGGAGGTATGAAAAACAACTTGGTTGCACTTTAGTATGAAACCGCTTCACGGTTTCATATATTGTGACTGTTTCATACCTCCATGAAAACAACACATATTCTATATGTTCCTTAAATATACATATGATTCTACGATTTCTGTTATGGCCAAAGCTGCATGCGTCCATGTTATAAAATAATCTAATTAATATTCATGACGTTAGTATTTCTTGCATGAATATGTTTGGAGGAAAGGGTTAAACGTTTCAATTCTATCTGAAAGGAATAGTTCTGTATTGTTCTGTCGCGTTACTCAGTGTAAGAAATTGAAAGCAATTTAATTTTGAAAACAGACAGAGGACACACTTCATTTGTAAATGCCACCGAACTCAAACCATAGTCAAGTAGAAACTTTGATCGTGGCAAAATGTATACGGATTGGCATCTGCTAGAAATGTTCTTCATATGTTGCTTTGTGACTTTATGAAGATCGACACTTTCTCAAATGTGTTAGTAACAAACCTCCGTTTGTTTATGAGTATGCACATGCAATCTGTACAATACTCACGAATGTTGTGATTTCACTCCCGATGCCCGTTTTACTAAAGATCGTATGGCTGCAATTATCGTAAAGTCTAACATACGATACTTTCTGTCGTACGAAGTTAACCTTTATTGTTGCAAACTCGAATAAATGATAATGATAATAATAATAATAAATTAATAATAGTAATAATCATAATAGCATAAATGTGATCAAATATTTATAATAATAATAATAATAATAATAATAATAATAATAATAATAATAATAATTAATAATAATATTAATAATAATAAGGACTTTATTTAATGAGGGAACACATTTGGTCAAACCAATCTTCCATGAGACCCTTACGACCCTTACAACACAAAACATTTCACAAAAGTGATAATACAGAATCTGAACAACATTCACGTCACATCGTAAGACAAGCATAGTTGCAACAATTTCAAAGTAGATATAAAAACCACAGTCGACCTTGACGAGGTAGCTGTCAGGCTTCTTGTCCAAATGTTAACCCATTCACTGCCCGATCTCAAGCATAGTTGCATATTAAGGTAGATCGGGACGCGGATGAGACACCGAGATCTCGGTCCAGGCTCAAACTGTTTGGTACTTGGGCAATATTTACGAAAACTTGATATAAAGTGAAGAGGATGTAGACAATATAATGCGTAATGGGACATGTGTATGGCAGTGAATGGGTTATATAAATCTAATTACATGTATCACGATTTTGAACCTAATGTACTAATATTGAGGCATAATCTTCACAGGGTACAATGATACATTGTAAATATACATGCATACATTAAGGCTCTAGTAAAATATGAAAGCATGAAGGTTATAATGCAAAGTTAATTACTATATTCTAGTCGACATACCAGGATATTCTATGTTGAAGGGAATTCTATATATATCATACCCGAATACAAGCTTCCGTCGCCTGCTTATTCAAATGGTTACCTAATGTAACTGATTTGGCTTAGTTCCAACCATTGTGAACATACATTCGGCATGGCAAACAACTTGAAACCAAACGAGACGCCAAGCTGATGTCTTGTCCATTTTCACGTAGATTGCAATCGGTATGTATGAAACGTGTTTTACAAGTGAATAAAGCCATAGAGATATATAACGGGTGCAAGAACTATAATCATATTCATTATGACTAAATATGGTGAGACATCACTTGCTAGAGCTGTATTAGCTGGGACAGCATATAATTAAACGATCAAACATAAGTTCATTCAGAAAGGAAGATGACTTACATTTAACATAATTTATATAACGAGTCGTCTACTAATTACATCGTAAAAAGCTGCAAATCTACTGAATTATTATATGCTGACTGAATCATTGTATATACAATAAAACCCCTCTAATGCAACCATCAAAAAGGGCATATTTCACAGCCACAGAGGCAGGTGGTAGCTTAATGCAGGTCGAAAGTTATGCAGATAGCTCATATAGGAGCTTTCTGCATAACTTTCGTCCTGCATTCAGCAACCACCTGCTTATAAAGACAGGTATGTTTATTTATTAAGTGGTCGCATTAGAAGGGTTCTACTGTTGTTTGATTTGAATTGATTAACAGAGCTACTGTTATCTATATGATATGGTAGGTCGTTCCAAATAACTGAGGAAGAGTAAACACATGATTTTAAAGAGCTTAGCGTTAGGCCTAGGCGAGTAAAGCTGAAATTGAGACGATGACCGTAGAGTTAGCGCATGCATATTAGAGGTAGGAGTGAACATTTCACTCATGTAACAGGGGGCGATGCCTTTGAAAGTTTTGAAAAGTAATAATGATTTCTGATATTTTAATCTGTCAGGAAATTTCATCCAGTTCTTTGAACATTGTTGAAGAAGGAGTATCATGGGTTTTGGTCAGGAATAAGTCCAGCAGTGTGATACTAATGATGCAACATGATGCAAGATGGGACAGGATACATGTGCATTAAATAATAGTTTTCTAACAGAAATAGTAAGAAATGTTTTAATACGAGATAATGCATACAGTACTGAGTAGCATTGTTCCAAGTTGAAGTCAATGTGTTGTCAAGGTTAACACCTAACCACTTCTCTTGCGAACTACATGTGATTTGTGTATTCTTTAACTCTACTGAAAGGGAAAGGATTTGAATGGGGCTTGCCCAATTTTAGATGATAAGTACATACATGATAGACATGTGATTTTCTTCACACTAAGATATATAAACATTTGAAAGATCTTTGGTAAACGATTTAGAGACATTCTCAAGAGAAGCACCATGAACTGACTTCGTTGTGTCATCCGCACAAATTACAGAATGCTTTACAGAATGTGGCAATTCATTTATGAATTTTAAAATAGTAAAAACCTCATTACAGAGTTCTGAGGTTCACAAGATACTACAGGTTTTATCTGTCATTTTTATCTGTCATTCACCCCGATACTGAGTTGTTGAGATCTATGGTTACGATATGAAGAAATCAACAAATATGCAGAATTTTCCATTTTATAAGGATGTAGTTTCTTCAATGGATGTTATGCTCGACAGAATAAAAGGCATTTGAAAGGTCTAAGAATATTGTACCAACAATTCCATTTTTATCAGTTGCTGTTATCCAGTTGTATGTTGACTTAGTAAGAATTGTTTAGCATGAACGCTTTGTTTTGAAGCCCAACTCGCGAGCATAGAATATTTCATTCATTTCAAAGAATTGCTTAAAATGAAAAGTGACATGACTTTGTAGTACCAGAGAAATTGTCGGTAAAATAGAAATAAGTCTGCAGGTGGTCTTATAAGTCGTTGGACCTTGTTGTGAATGGAGATGAGATCGGCTCTTTTGAATTCGTGAGAGAAGATGCGGTTCTTTATACTAAAATTGAATAATTTTGCAAGAATCGCAAAAAAATATTCAGGCTGATAGTTCCAGGGTCCCTGGGCTTAGTGATTTTAATTTGCTATCAACATAGGATACGCTAACAGGTGGAATTCCGAAAGGAGGCATAAGCTCCAATTTATCCTGATGAGTTTTAGAAATAGTACAACTATCAAAGGTATTGTCATTTTGTATGTGTCCCTATCGCCTGAACAACATATTCTGAAGTAAAATTATCATTAAATGTAGTTGCCGATCCATTAAGCGCTGGTAATAGGATTCCATTTTCGTCATTTACATTTATAGTTAGTTTTTGAGTTTTTGTCTTAACACCAGGTAGCTCATGTAGGCTATTCCAAAGATGCTTTGAATAACTTTTGTTTGAGTAGGTTGAATCATGGTGTGTTTTGTTTCTTTTATGTATTCTTTCACATTTTGTCCATAAATGTATTTTTCAGTCTATTAGATTCTAAAATTTCTGGTGTCATCCAATTAGGTTGATTGTACTCTTTCCATAATGTGAATTTGCTTTTGCGGATCATGCTATTTAAGACAGAACTGAACATTTTCAGGAACTTCTCAACAGATTAATTCGAGCCATCACACACATGTAAAAAACATAGTTGTCATGAAATACCGACAAGGGAGCTTTGTTCATTAAAATGCTTCAATGATCGATATGTAATTGTTTTATGCACAGTGCCTTAATATAATTAGAAGACATCTTTCGAACTATACGGGCAGGTTAATGATCACTTAAACATACCCAGGAGCAGTGATATTTGAGACATTTTAGGGAGTATTCGAAAATACATGATCTATTAACGTAGCAGATTGTGGTGATACTCTAGTTTGACATTCAACAAACAGAGTAAAAGTTACAGAATTAAGCCTAGATTTAGAGAGAGAGGGAATGTCAAGTTTCAACAAGTCAAAATTGAAATATTCAAGAACAATGTATCCCCTTCCGTCTACAGGATAATTGCTTAACAATGCTGTGAAGTGTTTAAGCCAATGAACTTTTGAAGACGGTGGAATAAAGGCATACAAGAAAAAGTATTGATGCAGAGCATCAAAGTCGCCGAAATTATGTTTCAACATAATTTTGTGTAAAGATCAGTGCGCTTAAGGCAAACTGTGTATAAATATGTTTAATTGTTTGTTTGTGTTGATTAACAGAACAGCACAGAACATACTTTTATTCAAGGACTTAAACATTACAGTTCATCGTCACATCACAATATAATTCACAAAAACATGCGAGTAGCAAGTGTAAAAATATATAAAAAAGAAGAAAATGAGAGATACATGTATATAGATGGCGGAAGTAGCCTATCAAAGAAAATAGTATATAAGGTATACAAAAGTAATCATGATATTGGTCGTCTGCTAATCAGTTTCTATAATCGTACTCTAGAATGTGTTTTCTCTTTTCAAATGCCTTTGAGCAGTACGAGTATAAAGCAAGTTTATTTAGCGTATTCATTCGTACAGTTCAACAGATTTATGAGTTTATACATGTTTGCTCTACGGAAATATTTCTTAATATATCTTTCTCTTAATTCGACAAAGGACGGACACACTAAAATAAAATGAAATTCATCTTCTACATCATTTAAGTTACAAAGTACACATTTCCTAAGATTTCGTTCAATCTGTTTCGTGTCTTCCAGTTTCAGTGCTTAAATTATGTGATGACAAGCGTATTCTTGCTTGCGTGTTTCTGAATTTGACATTTTACACTTTAGTAAAGTAATCTGAAATTTCAAAGTTAAGTTTTACCTTTCTGTTCAGATATAATGAAGTACTCGAATTCATCTCTGTTCCACTGACTGATGTACAAATCTAAAAGGCGTCTTCGAAGTACTAGGGTAAATACTTTTACGTCAATTGACACAGGGAAAAACCAAACTTCGCTGAGACCACAATTCCGTAAAAGAGTGCGCACTTTATTTGCCCAATTCTGAGTATTTTTCTGGTTGGTTTTATCTCTTAATTTGTTAATTACCGTTGTAAGTATGCAGTTATCCGATTTTGACCCATAGAGTTTCAAAACATATTTGACAATTTTCATTTAGAAGTTGTTTTCAGAAGATATCGTCCTAATTCTCAATATAAAACTGTGCCATTAGTTGATTGTTTAATATTCAGCATGTATTCTTTTAATGCAGCTATGCTGGGCGAAACCCCAAACTTCACTTGCGTAACTCAAGATAGATGAAACGAATGAATTAACGTACTTCTGTTTCTGCTCACGGCTAATGTCCAATTAGCGTCCAGCCCAAGAGAGAGGGCGAAATGATACAGAGAAACCCAGGCGCGATGCCATACTCTCATGATCGACAGAGTTTCTCTGATTCTTTTAACATGCCCTCTGATACATAGGTCTCGGTTTATAGTCTCGTCCGAAGGATTGGGTCGGACGGGGGATCGAACCCGGGATCTACGGTATTGTAGTCGAGCGCGTTAACCCGCCGATATATACTCGGAACATAAATGTTTTTATCAGGCTGGGAAGTAGTACATCTCAATGATTAACTGTGAATATTAACGAGGGCCTCGTATTAATACTGACATTTATGTGTTAGTTCAGTCAATTAGTAATCGTGATTATATATACATGTATATATATATATTAAAATACAATATAGCAATTAGTTTCTTAATTGGGTCCGCCTTTGCGCAGTTTGTGACCTTCGCGCAAACAAACATCATTTACGTATGTTATGATTTTCAAAGTCGTTATTTCACATAATATATTTAAGGTTTACACGAGGAAGGGGCTACTTATTTACATTATGACCATTTTACTGAAATTTCATGTCGTGCTATCTCCCCTGGATATGAAATTCATATCCGTCTACTATTATTGCCATCTACGGTTTTAGCTTAATTTTCAAAACTATTACCACAGTAACGAACATTTTGGATACTGAGATGAGATGTTTAGTTCGCATAGGTAATGACAGATGTGGAATTTGCCGCGAAAGAGTTCGTATCGTTGAACGTCTAAATGTCTGCTTTTTGTATTCTTTGCGTAAGCAAATTGATACAAAATTATAGGTGTATTATCGAGTCGGCCACATGCTACTCTAGCCGACCTGACAACCACCATTCCGCATGGCAGTCTAGTACAAGTTATTGACGTGCATTCGATAGAATCAAAAGGCGTTTACTAACATGACATCCGGATACAATCAAGGAATTCTATTTCTGACAGGAAAAGGCTTCGTAGCGTTAGCTTTGGTTTAGTATGTGTAAGAAAGTCCACAAAATATAGCCATGTGTAAGGAATGCGCACGAATATACAAATATTAGGCTCAAGACGAAATCACGTGACCATAGTATGAAGGAAATTATTCTGCCAGAGGATATTCAATTAATAAAGATGTGCGCGTCGGATGATCTTGTGCAAGCGATTAGGTAATCACACCTATAACCTCGAAAGCAACTCCGAGAGCATAGCTGCAACTGAATCACGCACTAGAAAGAGTGTTACATCTAATCCTTTCCCTTCTAGATCCGCTATTTTATGCTAAATATCAAACATTTTATTTTCAAACCATTGTTCCCATGCAAAGAAAACTGCAGCGTATGCAACGCTTTGATTAGTCTAAGTTATAGTTTGCTTTGATTCAAGTTTGTTTGGTTTAAATGACTAGTTGTAAGACGATCTTCTGACGCCGTTGACTTAGGTAACATATTTCTCGGTATGTGTGTTTAACATATTGACTCTTTTAGCGCCAATTGTATTTCTTTCTGACACATTTGCCGTCTGCTAAAACGTAAGTGCTGTGTCACACAGTTTGGGTCCTGATGAGACGCTTATATGGTAATCACAGATTTGCCCATCGCAACAAGATGTGTGAGTTGGCGACATCAGCTGTCTTCACCTGAGTCATATTCAGTTTCTGCCTGAGCAAAAATACCATCTGCACATAAAAAGTACCTACATGTAGTTGTAGTCTACTTTCAGTCCGAAGGACCGCTCAGCCGACTGTATATTTACTCCCCTGGTCATTGAGTCATTCGCCTACAATATTGAGCACTGCTAACATATGGCGCAATTATGCAGCCGCAGTACCGACTAGTGAACCTCGGGGAGGGACCAGGATTTGGAACCCCGGACCTCCGGATTGGTTGTCAAGCGCGTTACCACTAGTCCACCGCACAAATGTCATAATATTCATGATGTTATTATTTCTTACATGAATATTGATCATGAAAAGGATTAATTTCCATTAAATCATTCGTCAGAGCTAGCTAATATGAACGGTCAATATGAACCGCGAAACCTTAGCAGAAACACGCAGGCGTTCATTTTAAATCTCATCTGATCATTACTTAAGAAAGAGTACTTGTGACGAAAATTAATCCTCTCACTACCACGTTTTTGTACTCTGCAAATTGTGTCAACTGCACCAATTCTTAGATTTTCAATGTACATCATGTTTTGTTTATAGCTTCAAACAGGTTGGATCCTGAAGAGACACCGAGTTACTCCGCTTCTCATCTGGATACCAACTGTTTGAGCAAGCAATCATAGATTCACCATTGGCAGAGCGAGAAAAGATGCTGACTCGTCAACATGTAGCATTTTATGCCCCCAGATCAGATCGGGGGGGGGGGGGGTTATTATTTTTGCCCTGTCTGTTTGTCTGTCTGTTTGTCTGTTTGTCTGTCATTGGTCATAACTTTTGATACAGAGACCTGATATTTGGCATGCTTGTGTATCTCATGAAACTGCACATTTTGAGGGGTGACATGTCAAGGTCATCCTTTAGGGTCAAAGGTCAAATTGTCTGTTTGTTTTGTCTGTAACTTTAACGCAACTTTAACATTGGTCATAACATTTGAGCCAGTACAGATAGAGACTTGATATTTAGCATGCATATGTATCTCATAAAGCCGCACATTTTGAGGGGTGACATGTTAAGGTCAAGGTCATCCTTCAAGGTCAGATGTCAAATATATGGGTCAAATTAGCGACTTTAACATTGGCCATAACGTTTGGACCAGTAGAGATAGAGACTTGATATTTGGCATGCTTGTGTATCTCATGAAGCTGCACATTTTGAGGGGCAACATGTCAAGGTAAAGGTCATCTTTTAGGGTCAAAGGTCACCGACTTTAACATTGGCCATAACTTTTTTTGAACCTGTAGATACAGACTTGACATTTGGTATGCATGTGTATCTAGGTCAAGGTCATCCTTCAGGGTCAAAGGTCAAATTGTCTGTTTGTTTGTCTGTAACTTTAACATTGGTCATAACTTTTGAGCCAGTACAGATACTTAATATTTGGCATGCATATGTATCTCATAAAGCCACACATTTTGAGGGGTGACATGTCAAGGTGAAGGTCATCCTTGAAGGTCAGAGGTCAAACATATGGGTCAAATCACAGACTTTAACATTGGCCATAACTTTTGAACCAGTACAGATAGAGACTTGATATGTTTCATGCTTGTGTATCTCATGAAACTGCACATGTTTGAGGGGTGACATGTCAAGGTCATCCTTCAGGGTCAAAGGTCACCAACTTCAAATTGGCCATAACTTTTGAACCAATAGAGATAGAGTCTTGATATTTGGTATGCATGTGTATCTCATGAAGCTGCACATTTTGAGTAAAGGTAAAGGTCATCTTTTAGGGTCAAAGGTCACCGACTTTAACATTGACCATAACTTTTTTTGAACCTGTAGATACAGACTTGACATTTGGTATGCATGTGTATCTCATGAAGCTGCACAGTTTGAGGGTGACATGTCAAGGTCAATGTCATCTTTCAGGGTCAAAGGTCACCGTCTTTAACATTGGCCATAACTTTTGAACCAGTAGAGATACAAACTTGACATTTGGTATACATGTGTATCTCATGAAGCTGCACAGTTTGGGGGTGACATGTCAAGGTCAAGGTAATCTTTCAGGGTCAAAGGTCACCGACTTTAACATTGGCCTTAACTTTTAAACCAGTAGAGATACAGACTTGATATTTGGTATGCATGTGTACCCCATGAAGCTGCACAATTTGAGGGGTGACATGTCAAGATCAAGGTCATCCTTCATATCGAGGGGGCATAGTGTTTCACAAACACATCTTGTTAAGGCAATATATTTTCAGAGGAGATTGATGATGTTAACAACTATGTACTAGACAACATCTAAGCTGGTTAGACTATTTACCTTGCTGATGATACACATTTCATAACAAATGTTTATGCCGCTGTAAAAAGCGTCTTCTCAAAATTTGACCTATGTTTTGTTTTTACCTTTTCAATCAGATCAAGCTTATGCGAAACTATTGATCGATTGTCGAACAGTTTAGATCCTTATCAGACACCGATTTACTTGTCGAACAGTTTGGATCCTGATGAGACACCGAGTTACTTGTTGAACAGCTTGGATACTGATGAGACACCGAGTTACTTGTCGAACAATTTGGATCCAGATCAGACACCGAGTTACATGTCGAACAGTTTGGATCCTGATGAGACGCCGAGTTACGTGTCGAATAGTTTGGATCCTGATGAGACACCGAGTTACTTGTCGAACAGTTTGGATCCTGATGAGACACCGAGTTACTTGTTGAACAGTTTGGATCCTGATGAGACACCGAGTTACTTGTCGAACAGTTTGGATCCTGATGAGACACCGAGTTACTTGGGGTATCAGCTGGGACCAAGCTTATTGTAAATGCGAGTCAGATCGCGTATAGCGGCGAAAACGTTTACATAGGTCCATATAAGATGCGTAAATTTAAACATGTCCAAGAATAGCTCACTTATTTCTCCATCCAATCCTATACCGTGACCTCTCTTTAGAATCGTTCTAGATCAATCACTTTATTTTACCGCTGTCTACAAAATACAGCAGCATCATTCTTTAACGACAGATAAAATGAGGTAAAATTGACAACTTAAATGAGGTAAGGTTGACCACTGTTTTGAGGTTAATCTGACCACTAAATTGAGAATGAGGTAAAATGACCACTAAAATGAGAATGAGGTAAAATGTACCACTAAATAATTGACCACTAAAATTAGAATGATGTTAAGATGACCACTGAAATGAGAATGAAGTACAATTAACCACTTAAATGAGGTAACTTTAAAACAGAAAGTAGTTAAATGCAGCACGAACATAATACAAAAAATTCTCATAATTCGTCGTCGATCATGGCGTGTGGAGTGTTGTATCATTGTATAAAGAAAATATTTGTTCAACAAAAAATATTCATTAAATAATTTTAAATATTTGTTAAATAAAAAAATATTTATTCAATAAATAATATTCAATCTCAGAAAAAATATTTATTCAATAAATAATATTCAATCTCCAAAAAAAATATTTGTTCTAAAAAATAATTATGTTCTTAAAATATATCTATGTGGTAAAAAATATTGTTTGATAAAAGAAAATAATTGTGTGATAAAATATTTATATGGACTAAACACATATTTTTGAGGTAAAAATATTGATTCTTATTTTTTATATGGGCTGTAATTAGTATTATGGGATACTAAAAATGATTTTGTAACCACGGATTTCATTGGCTCGTATACCGGCGCCTCGTATTTCCGCGCTATACACTACAAGGATATATTTCAATAAATAAATCACATTTTAATTCTTCTGTTTACACTAATCAGATCGCAAAACAACACATTATATTCACTAAGATATTTCCTCCTGGATACTGCGAGCTGCCATATTGGAATGTACGAGTCAAGGGATGCGTTGTTACAATATCAATTCTGCTATCCCACAATTCTAATTATATTTGTTTTACCGCACAAATATTTTTTTAGTCCATATAAATATTTTATCAACAATTATTTTTTATTATCAAACATATTTTTTTACCATATACATATATTTTAAGAACATAATTATTTTTTTAGAACAAATATTTTTTCTGAGATTGAATAGATATTTTTTAATGAACAAATATTTAAAATTATTGAATGAATAGTTTTTTATTGAACAACTATTTTTCTTTATACAATATTGCAACGCTCCACACGCCATAGTCGGTTACAATGGCATTTCAAACCAGTGTCAGTGCATTAAATTCTGAGGAGAAATCGAGTTACGCGTCGTTTTACCTCATTCTCTCCTAAGCTATTTGTAGACTTAACCTGTTTGACTGTATCTACCGAAAAGGGGCATTAACTAGAGGAAAGGAAATATATATAATTTTGTAGTTTGAAACCATTGTGATAAATAGAGCATTTGCTCCTATAGGAGCAAATGCTCTATTTATCACAATGGTTTCATAAAGTGACTTCTATAGATGCGCAAAAATGCGTCACTAGAGGATAATGTGTTAACTGTTTGTAAAGGTAAGTAGATAGCGTACAGGGAGTTAAACCTTTCAACGTATGGCACGAGGTAGCTGTCATTTGTAAACAGTGTAAATCAATATCAGAGGGCTGCTAGAATATATCTGATCAAGATCTACAATGCTTAAGATTTAAAACCTTCTTGCAAATCATATTCTTTCATACTGAATATACTCTATTGCTCAACAATTATGTACCATTATTATTTGATAATGTCACACAAATGACGTACCCTCAACCAGGTAAACTGTACAGTTAAGACCTTTTAAAAAAGAAAGCTTATTGTTCATTTTAAGCTTTCTGGCTGCTTTATATAGGACGGCAGCGTATCGGGCCTCTTCAAACAGAGAAGCTGTGTATTACTTTTTTCCAGCATTATGCAGCACATTCGTTTTTATAGACCCCAACATTTTCGAAATATGCAATTTAAAGATATTCTTCTGTATTCTACACTTAAGCCAGTCATTTGAGGATATGAATCCAATTTCACTTCGCGACATCAAGTAAAATAATTGTGAGTATATGATTTTACGATGCCACTGGATGTAGAACGTCCCTGACATGTTTATTATCTCAGGACAAATGACTGAATTGGATTGGAAATAATCTATTTCCAGATGAAAAATGTTTTGTCATTTACATTGGTCTGTGGTGGATTGGAAAAATGATTTCCTCATTAGTTGAATCAGCTTTTCAGTCTGAATGTATTCGTTGCTCGATTATATGGATGATACTCCTGTATTAGGGGACACCTTTAAACTGATAATGACCACTTAACTCTTTACTCCATAAATACGCCTTTGCAGACATAGTATACCCAGATCAGACTGCTGCTGTAGGAGCCGTCTGGTCAGGGTGTTGTATGTCTGTTTGCTTTTGACATACATGTAAGATATACCTGATTGTACAGTTGTTGTCACGATAAAATATATTTCCATACTAAAAACGAGATAACCATTTCAACGCTGAAATTTCAGACAGAATGGAATAGTCCATCGTTATTCATAAGTATGACATGGTAAAACCGGGGCATAAATCTTAATGCCAAACAGTGCAGATCCTGATCAGAGAGCTTTTCCGCATTCAAAGTTGTAATCAGTATTTTTCCTAGCAAACTAAGTCAGACGACATATGAATGCAGCACAGCGGAACTATTATCGATATTACTATGATTATTTTCTGTAATTAAAAATAAAAAAGGCTTATTGCGAAAGAAAAAACACACGTAATTATTTGTAACCTAGTTTCATTTGATGAAGTCAAATTCACCGTATGCCTTTAACTATTTCGCTGCCAATGTCACACCTGGGATTACCTATGCAAACAGTTTGGATCCAGATGAGAAGCCGAGTAACTCGGCGTCTCATCAGGACCGATCTGTTTGTTAATGAGACAACGGCTTTTGAAACAAAAATGAAGACAAATAAAACGAATTAAATTATAGCAGACGACATAGTTAGCAGACGACAAAATTTGGCAGCGAATGAGTTGACCATTATCCTACTAGAATAGGAGGACGTCTCTGAAAGTCTGATCTGAAGCAGGCGTTAATAAATTGTATTCGGTCAAACTACCGACGGAGTGCGGGGTGTCAAACAGCTTAGATCCAGATGAGACGCCGATTTACTCGGCGTCTGATCTGGATCCAAGCTGTTTGCAACTACCACCAAGGTCACAACTAGCAGGATACAGGGTTAATAACTAGTTAGCAAATAAGGCTTTACTTTTCTCTCCTAATGAAGGTAAAAAAAGTACCGGTGTCATTAACCCTTTCGCTGCAAATGCCGCATCTGTGATTACCCATGCAAACAGTTTGGTTCCAGATGAGACGCCGAGTAACTCGGCGTCTCATCAGGATCCAAACTGTTTGTTACTGTTACTGTATTTTTAAACAAAAAATAAGAAAACTAAACAAATTGTAGCAGACGACAAAGTTCGCAGACGACATAATTTGGCATCGAAAGAGTTATGATATTTCAGTTTTCAGAGCAGTTGAAAGTAGCAACTGAAATATTTGAATGTCATTTCGTGGGTCGATTATATATACCTGGATGGTAAATATGTATTAGTGTAAGCAGAACTATAGAGATAAAGTACATATGTATCAATTTAAAAGATAACCAACCTCTAGCACAGTCGATGAGATCACATGGTCCATTATAATATTGAAATAACTGCGTAACTGCTGTCTTGCACTCTTGACTTGATGAATATTCATGGAAGAAAAAATAACTAGAATAATATTTAAACGAATTTTTATAATGGCATATTGACACGATGAATTCTGCTAATGGTTTAATAAATAAAAAAACAACATTTTCATGACAACTTTCAAATAGTTTTGATTGAGAAACCAGATTACACTTTTCTTCATCATTAAAACATTTGGAATCAAGTTCAGTACAAATGTATTTTATAGCCCACCTTAGATCAAACAAATGTCACTAACCGCACTATTATTTCGCTTCATTATTTATAGGTCAACGCAGTTTAGTTTCAATATCAACAAATAGCGAACTTCTAGTAAATAACTGTTTTGTTGTGACAGTAAGTCAATCAACTAATTTCGTCTGACCTAATTACAATTCATGCATAATGAATTTAGGATTACAGACGGCTATTCCACTTTTTATCGCAATCCCGTGATTGTCATTCGAACCGTGTTTAGCGGAAGTGGAAATGAAACAATAAGATACAGTAAAACCTTTCTATAACGACCAAATTGTGTTATTTAGTTGGTATTTAGGGCAGGTGGCTGCTTAAAGCAAGGTGAAAGTAAAACAAAACGCTCCTATAGGAGCATTCTGCTTTACTTTCACCTTGCTTTAAGCAGCCACCTGCCTTTAACACAAAATAATTGATGTAATAGTGGCCGTTATAGAGTGGTTTCACTGTAGAGCTCTTTTTGAAAGTCGCTTTAGATAGGTTTTTACTTTATATGGGTAAGTACAAATGTATTATAGACAGGGAATAACTGCGCTTTCAGCGCCACAGGCAAATAATATTGACACAGTGTTGCTAATTTGATGGGTAGGGTAAGGGTTGGCGTTACGTCAATACACGTTCAGTTATTTGCAATGCCCATATCAATACACGTGACGGAAGAGGTACGATGTCGTATACATATTATAATTATTTAGACACAGACGAACAGACAGACAGGACCTACGACTTACCAAACGTCAGCAAGGTTTTCTCACCGTCTTCACTTTCAGCTGTGAAGTTATTACAAGTCACATCAAAACGCAGTCACTTCAGCTGCACCACGAAAATATATGTTTAGATAATGGAATCGTTTGCAAAAGTACGGAGATATGGACCCAAGATTATAGAACTTTTTGTTTAAGTCTCTGACATTATTCTCAAGCATCTGATTAGCTTGCTCAGAATCTGACCAATCAGATACTTGAGAATGATCTCAGATTCAGGGGTTTTATAACCTTTGGCCATGGTGCCAGATCAGGTTCTAGATTGAGCTTTAATACTGCGTTGATGATACATGTCAATAATAGATCCTGGCGGGGAGTATTCATTGTTTGGTCGAACACTGGGGCACCTTTAATCTGTAACCTCGACACTTTTCATATAAGAAATAGTGGCGTCATGAATGCGGTACGGGCGACTTACACTCCAATCTTTTATAATTGTTATACTTACTTTTATACTGGTTTTGGAAGTACAAGGAACAATACCTCATTTATATATCAATATGTTATTAAAACATTTCAATTTGCTTTTCTCATTTTATCTGATTCGTCTGTCTAAACAAAGACCTCGCTGGATTGACACGTAGCTGAAACTCATCAAACAAGTACAGTTAAAACCCCTTTCAATCGGACGTTGAAATTAGTGCCAATACATTTCTGCAAGACAGGTGGCAGCTTAATACAAGTTTAAAATCATGCGGAATCTCCCAAAAAGACCCCCTGCATGACTTTCAAATTGTATTAAGCAATCACCAGCCTAAACACTATTTTTCTTTATTTAAATTCCTGTTTAGAAGGGTTACTTTATAGGATATTTCTTATGATATAATAACTGCATCCCGAATTTACCAAACATTTCATGTGAAACATATAACATACTGTCTACCTGTCTAGATCAGCGTGTCAGTTTGTTTTGATTACGGTATTAAACATGCAGCGACCTATATACTGAAAAGTACATAAACAGTGTTAACATACAACGACCTAGATATAGAATTATACATACGTGTTAACAGAACAGTACACAAGCAATCTTAACATGCAGCAATCTAGATACAGAATAATTAATACGTGTAAAATGATGTGTAAATGCTACTGAAACAATAAACAAACAGTCTTAATATACAACGACCTACATACAGAATAATAAATATGTGAGTAATTGTGTGGTGGCCGTAAAAAGTCGCCCCGTACTTGATTCTCATTGGTGTTAGATTTTCTGGTCCTTCGGGATCATTAGTTTTGATGTTATTAGTTTTGAAAAATTGAATACTGCTTAAGCCGGTGCTAGGGGGCGTGAGTAGTGTTGCACTTTTAATTACTTCTCATGAACAAACTCAAGAAAACCGAGTCTGCAGTTTACTAGTTTTGCATTGCTACTTTTGCTTTCGAAGGATCTCCCACTTTCAAACTATATTTACTTCACACCAGCAGGTGTTAAGTGCTTGTGTGGCGGCCGTAAAAAGTCGCCCCGTACTTCATTTTCAGTGTTATTATATTTTCTGGTCATTCGGGATCATTAATTTTGGTGTTACAGTGCTCCCTCTTTACAACGACACCCTTTGGGATACGAAGATTGTATGTGTTGTTCAGAGGGAGTTGTTATAGGGAGGGAAAATCAAACATAATTAGCTTGTTTTCAGATCTCTAGATAAGGTGTATTTCGAGAACTAAAACCGTTATGCCTACATCAAACCCTATGTTGTGACCACTCTTTAGAATCGTCACAAAGTGACGATTCTAAAGAGTGGTCACAACATAGGGTTTGATGGAGGCATAAATGAATACGATGGAAAAACTGTTTCTGGAGCCTTGTTGTTTCGGAAACAGTGACATGCGTTGTTGTAAGGAGGGAATCGTTATTGAGAGGGTCGTTGTAAGGAGGGAGCACGGTATTAGTTTTGAAAAATGAATACTACTTAAGCCGATGCTAGGGGGCGTGAGTAGAGTTGCACTTTTAATTACTACTCATAAACACTTTTAATTACTACCCATAAACAAACTCAATAACAACGAGTCTTCAATGTTTTATTTTTGCATTCCTACTTTTGCTTTCGAAGGATCTCCCACTTTCAAACTATATTTACTTCACAACAGCAGGTGTTAAGTGCTTGTGTGGCGGCCGTAAAAAGTCGCCCCGTACTTCATTCTCAGTGTTGTTATATTTTCTGGGCATTCGGGATCATTAGTTTTGATGTTATTAGTTTTGTAAAAAGAATACTACTTAAGCCGATGCTAGGGTTGTGAGTAGGGTTGCACTTTTAATTACATCTGGTGAACAAACTCAATAAAAACGAGTCTGCAATTTTCTATTGTTGCATTGCTACTTTTGCTTTCGAAGGATCTCCCACTTTCAGACTATATTAGCAATGTTACTAAAACACTGGACAAACAGAGTAAGCATACGACAAGTTCGAAAAATTCCTGTAAAATTGATGTATCAGTGTTACTAAAACAATTCACAAACATATTTAACATAAAATGACCTACATAAGGAATGATAAATACGTGTATAATGGATTTATCAATGCTCTTAAAACAATACAAAACAGTCTTAACATACAACGATCTAAAATGATAAATACATGTAAGCCTGACATATCACTGCTCCAGAAAGTGTGTAATGGTGCGTTTACCAATAAACTGTGCACTGCAACGTTTCGCATGTTTCATTAATCATATATTCAATAAAAATAAATTTAATTTGTTCGTAAGTATACGAACAGACGAAAAGACACAATGACACCTAACTGCGAAATATTACACCTAATCACAAGTTCGTCTCCACGAAACAACAACATGCTTCAACACGTTACAATAGTATTATGTAAATATATTTGTTAATGTTTGTCTTTGGAATAAAGATCTTTCGAATCATCTCATCGGATATCTTATTGTAAGCAAAGGGGGGTATAAACTGGATAACATTTCATTTTCATTAATCATATTAAATGACAATTAATAATTGTGATGAATGATCAATTACCAAAATAATACTGATATTACATATGCTAAAGTAACACGAGTGATAATTGGCATTCAATTGATAACACATAAAACTATATTAAACCATTTGCTCCCAGTGGATTCTTCCATGTTTATATATCGGATTAGTCCATTTTTTTATCTAAGGGGTGCCTGGCCTAAATTTTCAATTTTCGTATTGTTTTATATTGAAATTCCTATCAGTAAACAGGGTAGACTCTGATCAGACGCCGCGTCTGACCAGAGTCTACACGGTTTGCCTACGTCCCATATATGGGATCGTGGGAGCAAATGGGTTAAATTACATCAAACTGCAAACATTCAAGGATGAAACAATGCTGTATTCAATAAACTATAATAAACTGTTATTGCAAATGTACAATAGTTTCTGTTGGAGGAAGACCCACGAGGTGTTTCTGTGCATTGTTTCATGTACGGTAGAACACCAGGGTGGAACCACGGACTTACGCCAAGCCAGCTGGAAAATCTTCCTCACATGAAATCCGAATGCCATCATAATTACATCATGAATATTAGATGAATTGTAATAATGGTATATGAACACATGCATTTGACTTAGTCGGAAACCGTAGAGTCAATTCCATGATCAAACAGAGTAGATCCTGATTAGATGAAGGCTCTAGACGCCGTCTAATCTGATCTGTTTGCAAATGAGTTAAAATGTACCTCTATCAAGTAAATCGATGATTACAGGTATGTCAGTTACACTGTCATCCGACTGGTTTATAAACCCTTTAAACGTGCAATATATGGATTGCATGATATGGAAAGGTATCCTCATACAGCCAAGGAAGAAAGCTGAAGCCATTTAGCATGTGATGAGTCAGTATCTAAACATTCATCAGGGCCTATACTAACTGACACATTGATTGTATTTTGACAAGCAATTGTTGATATCTGACAGCAAATATATACTACAGTGTGCCCTCCCTACAACGGCCCTCTCAATAACGATTCCCTCCTTACAACAACGCATGTCACGGTTTCCGAAACAACAAGGCTCCAGAAACAATTTTTTCCATCGTATTTTCTTTGTGCCTCCATCAAACCCTATGTTGTGACCACTCCTTAGAATCGTCACTTTGTGACGATTCTAAAGAGTGGTCACAACATAGGGTTTGATTTAGTCATAACGGTTTTAGTTCTCGAAATACACTTTATCTGGGGATCTTCAAACAAGCTTATTATGTTTGATTTTCCCTCTCTATAACAACTCCCTCTGAACAACACATGCGATCTTCGTATCCCAAAGGGTGTCGTTGTAGAGAGGGAGCACTGTAGAGGAATTGACACACTTATGAAAATGTGACATGCTAAAGGTAAATTCCTTGAAGCAAATAAAAACCTTTTAAACTGATGACCTTAATGAATAAGATATTTGTCCTAGTTCTGTCTAAATATCTTCAATTCTTTTAGAAGATTTGTAACATGGTACAGATTCCTGCTTGATAAATAATGAATCTGCTTCGTTTAAAGAATACATCACGCAAAACTCCCACAAAATGACGTAAAGACGCATTTACACTCGGATATACGCGGATAATTGCCAATTTGCAACGATAAATCGACTACAATACAATCGAAATACTATAAATAAATCAGTGAAAAATACATAGCATGTATTTACCTAACATTAACCTGGAGCTATGGTAATGGGGGAAATCGTTTTATCACATACAGTTAACCCTGCTAATGCGACCGCAAACACGGTATAAGTTTAGGTCATAGAGGCATGTGGTAGCTTAATGCAGGAGGGACTATATGCAGAAAGCTTCTATAGAGGACTTTCGGAATTGATTTCGTCCAACATTAAGCAGCCATCTGTTTTCAAAGACACCAATGTTTATTAACATGTCGCTTTAGGTGTGTTCTTCTGTGTGTAGGATGCCATGTTCATATCTGGAATGATTTATTCCACAACACAAACTCATTTAATTTAAGGCTGAAATGTCAAGCATACGCTAAAACGTGTTTGCTTTGTTGGCTGTTTTTTAATCTTCAACGGCACGACAGAGGCTGGCGACCAAGCTCATAAAAACTCTACATCTCACCAGCGTCCAGATTAATGTTGCTGTATGCCCGTTCAACATTTCAAATGTCTGAACGAATCGGAAATGAGTAAAATGTGCGACTTACAATAGAGTATAGACAGACATCACTTTATATAGCAGCATGTCATTCATTAAGGTCATAACTACTAGTATGCTTTAACCCTTTCCTCCATAAATATGCCTTTCTACGCCTCTGTAAAAATCACCTGTTGAAACTGTTGTGATAAATAGAGCATTTGCTCCTATAGGAGTAAATGCTCTATTTATCACAATTGTTTCAGATTAAACAATTCTGAAAATTTCCCTTTCTCTAGTTAATGCTCCTTTTCGGTATATTTATTCAAAGAGGTTTGAACTAAAAATAGCCTATGAGGTAATGGGTTAAACCATTCCCTGTTCAACATTCATGTAAGAAATAATGGCATCATGAATATTTATTAGCTGAACTTTTAAGCGTTACCTTTACAAGGATTTGTTTTGCCTTGACACAAGCTTTAGACTCTGATCTATTTTATCATGTCAAAAGCAATCAAAGCTTATATAGGTGCCTCTGATCTGGGTTTATTATGTTTGCAAATGCGTGGAAAGGCGTTTATATGAAAGAAATGGTTAAACTGTTATAAAAAATCAGTCCCTAAACTAAATGCGTTGGTAAATAGAAGCACTAATCAGATATTGTGTTATACAGTAAAATCTCTCTATAACGGCCTCTGAATTACATCAAGTATTTTGTGTTAAAGGCAGGTGGCTGCTTAAAGCAAGGTAAAAGCAAAACAGAACGCTCCTATAGGAGCGTTCTGTTTTACGTTCACCTTGCTTTAAGCAGCAGGCTGTACTAGATGCCAACTAATTAACACAATTTAGTGACCGTTAGAGAGAGGCTTTACTGTATTAGCTTAACACTAGCGTCTACAGAAGATGGATGTTTGGTTCAGTCATGCTGTCTGCCAATATTGTCATAAAATATGTATAACAGACCTTTTTGTTTACCACTTATTATGGAGAAATAATAGTGTAGTATGCATCATTGACTGACTTGTCTGAACAATAAGAGCAGAGGTGGACACTTCAGATCCGAGCTACAACGACACACTGTAATATTTTATGTTGGTGTGCATACGACTACAAGGTTATGCATATACAGTAAAACCCCGCTAATGCGACCACTTAATAAACAGCCACTGGTGTCGTTTAAAGCAGGTGGTTGCTTAACAGGACGAAAGTTATGCAGAAAGCTCCTATAGGAGCTTTCTGCATAACTTTCGTCCTGCATTAAGCTACCACCTGCCTCTGCCACCCAGAAGTATGCCCCTTTTTGGTGGTCGCATTAGCGGAGTTTTACTGTATTGGCACAAATAAAACAAAATAAGGATTAAAATCAACATTTCAGCTTAATTTTCATGATTTGACAAAACTACTGACCAGTAAAATATAGGGTTTGATAAATTAGCCACATATGTCACATTATCATGGCTCATCTTAGACATTTCCACAAAAGACCAATCTTCACTCCACTGAGATGTTTTGTAATTGACAATAATCATAATAAACAATTGTTAGATATGAACGCCCAACGTTGTCCCTGGCACTTTGATATTTACGGCGGTAACCGAAGATACTAATCCCAATCTTGTTTTCTTTCCTTCTTTCTTTCTGTCTTTCTCTCTCTCTCTCTTTCTCTCTGTGTGTATTTGTACATTTACGCGCGTGTGTGTGTGTCTGCATGCACATTTTTAACTACATGTACCTCAATAATGCTCAGTTAACATTTCATATCAAGTCCTTATTACAAATCTTACCAATCGAACATTATTATAAGGCATATTAGTTTGACATTCGTTGTTCATTGTTAAGTCGTGTGTCTTATTGTACGAAACAGGCACTTATTGGTGTTGATTTTATGATATGCTTAACATATTTATTAGCCAACATCACGTTAAAAGACAAATATAAAGAAGACCAGGTACGAATTATAATGTGTTGTCTTCTCTATATCGGAAACAGCGTTATATTATCTATCCATCACAACTGTAATTAGTGAAGATCCATGGCAGGAAATCACTGATACTAACTTTTACTGATAAAATTATCTGTATTTCATATATCATTCCCATCCCATCATGCAAGGAATAATGATATCATAAATGTTTATTAGCTGAATTTTCATGACGGCATATGTACACAGGCTGTTATGGCTAGACAGAAAATGTAAAATCAGATCTATACTATACCATAGGCAAACAGAGTAGGTGTTTATATGAAGGAAAGGATTAACATGCACACGAACATGTTATACAACTGAATTTATTCTCAGACTGACTGGTAAGAGGACCATCATCTTCACTCCTGTATGTACAAATGTTTAATCCTTTTCCTGTTAAATAGTAATTTAAGAAACATTACATCATTCATATTTATGTGATGGGATTTTATAATGGTATAAGTACACATGATGTTTTGGTACAGATGGAAACCCTTCGCTTGCTGAATTTTAAAATACATTTCTCCTTCTTTACCCATGCCCTGTTGTATAATTACATATGTCTTCACTGTGTACAAGTATATCGCTGTGCAATCACTGCTGTGGAGTGTATTGGTTGCACAATCAACTTGTAATAGTGCAGACCCTGATGAGACAGCTCCTGCAGGAGCTGTCTCATCTGGGTCTTCACTATTTATAGGTAGGTATATTGACGTGAATAGCAAGCGAAGGGTTAATAATTTCGCAAGCAAGCAGACTAGAACCTTATAAAGATCTTCTCTGTTTGTAAAGGCGTGAAAAGGCGTTTGCATGAAAGAAATGATTAATTAGTGAAAATGACACTAACCGTGCAGAGGTCGAGATAAGACGCGTTAAGTAAGATACAGTAAAACCCCTCTAATGCGACCACCAAAAAGGGGCATAATTCACAATGGCAAAGGCAGGTGGTAGCTTAATGCAGGACGAAAGTTAAGCAGAAACTTTCTGCATAACTTTCGTCCTGCATTAAGCAACCACCTGCTTATGAAGACAGCCATGTTTGTTCATTAAGTGGTCGCATTAGAAGGGTTTTACTGTACTTTAAAGAATAACTTCATTATTTCTCCACCAAACCCGAAAAGATGATTCTAGAGGGATCACAACATAGAGTTTGGTGGAGGGTTTGGTGGGAAAACGATTTTAGTATTGGGGTATGCACCTTTATCCCATTCCCTCATATTGACGACTTTTGACGACCCTGTAAAAGTCACTTTGTGAAACCATTTTGATAAATAGAGCATTTGCTCCGATAGGAGCAAATGCTCTTTTTATCACAATGGTTTCATACTATAAGTTTCTAAAAGTTTCCTTTTCTCTAGTTAATGCTCCTTTTTATACGCCCGAAGGGTCGTATTATGTTATGGTCTTCATCGTCTGGCCGTCTGGCTGGGTGTCCGTCTGTCCGTCTGTCTGTCTGTCCGTCTGTCTGTCCGTCCGTCTGTCTGTCCGTCCGTCCGTCCGTTAGCAAATTCGTGTCCTGGCTATAACTTACTCATTTTTTCTCCGATTTTCAAAATTCTTTCACACAAATGTTCAGTATCACTTGAAGGTGTGTCGCGTACAAAACCCAATTGTGAACTTTCAAGGTCAAGGTCACAAATAGGGCGTTAGCAATTTTCGTGTCCTTGCTAAAACTTACTCATCTTTTCACCAATTTTCAAAATTCTTTCACACGTATGTTCAGTATCACTTGAAGGTGTGTCGCGTACAAAACCCAATGGTGAACTTTCAAGGTCAAGGTCACAAATAGGGCGTTAGCAATTCTGTCCGTCCGTCCGTTAGCAAATTCGTGTCCTGGCTATAACTTACTCATTTTTTCTCCGATTTTCAAAATTCTTTCACACAAATGTTCAGTATCACTTGAATGTGTGTCGCGTACAAAACCCAATTGTGAACTTTCAAGGTCAAGGTCACAAATAGGGCGTTAGCAATTTTCGTGTCCTTGGTAAAACTTACTCATCTTTTCACCAATTTTCAAAATTCTTTCACACATATGTTCAGTATCACTTGAAGGTGTGTCGCGTACAAAACCCAATGGTGAACTTTCAAGGTCAAGGTCACAAATAGGGCGTTAGCAATTCTGTCCGTCCGTTAGCAAATTCGTGTCCTGGCTATAACTTACTCATTTTTTCTCCGATTTTCAAAATTCTTTCACACATATGTTCAGTATCACTTGAAGGTGTGTCGCGTACAAAACCCAATTGTGAACTTTCAAGGTCAAGGTCACAAATAGGGCTTCAGTATCACTTGAAGGTGTGTTGCATACAAAACCCAATTGTGAACTTTCAAGGTCAAGGTCACAAATAGAGCGTTAGCAAATTTTGTGTCCTGGCTGTAGCTAACTAGACCTACATCATTACCTTTAAGGTCAGTCATATTTGAAGGTGAAAGGTTAAACGCACTTATGTCACGTTCGGTTTAAACTTTCTCGACTTTTTTTCCAAAGTTCAAAAAAGTCTGAAAGTCTGAAAATGATTGCTATGTACACTGTTCTTACCATGCTCATATCTTGGATATTTATTCACTTATTTCAAACTTGTTCATTCTGGAGTTATTGCCCTTTGATAGTTTCGGGTAGCAATTTCACTCCTCCTTTATTTTTCAACATAATTTCTTCAAACTGTGGGCTCTCTTCTAATTATTTGTTGTAAAGAAAATGTTTCTTTGTTATTCCTTTTACCTGCTACTTTTTTTTCAAAATAAATGCTCCTTTTTCAGCTTTCAGTAGGCCCAAAGACAAATAAAAGATTACTATTACAATAAGCAGTTTTACTCTCCTTGCTATTGCCTTAGCCCTAATAGACCTCATATGCGCAACTTCTGAAGGTTCACACATTGTGTAAATAGAACAGCCTTCGGGCGTATATTGCCCCGTCTCGAGGTGCTCTTGTTGGTAGATTTATTCAAAGTGGTTGGATCTAAAAATAGCCTATGAGGTAATGGGTTATCTGTAGCTCTGATACCCATGCTCAGTGGTCACCGAATCTAAATATTTATTAATATATATGTATATGCATTGATGATACGTGCAACCAGTTGTTAAATTAATAGTGATATTTATTGAACACCATCAATGCTTAAGGTAGATAGACGTATTCGTATTGAATGTACATGACAATTAAAACTAATACTTCAAATAAATCCATTCTTTGTTCTACTTTACCCATTACATTTAACCATGGGCGATATTTAAAAAGGGTTTCTACAGTAACAATCACTGTTTGTGCAAGACGAAGTGCGAGCAAGTTTAGGCAGCATGGACTCTATGAAGACGTGGTTCCGAAAGAAGTTTTGAAAATACAATCGTCGGTTGGATTTGAAGATTTGATCTCATAACCTCCCGGTCATAGCCAGCCTAGCACACAGCATGGATAAAGTGTGAAACTACACTTTTGATATAAATAAAAACATGGAACTGAAAAATGTTAAATCGTTTTATTCCAGTTTTTCCTTTTCTATAATAATATCAAACTCATTTGTTCTTGTTTTCAATTAGCATGTACATTTCAAAAAGTCACAACAGTGAATAGTTAGTAGTATCATTAGTTACCTAGTGTGTTGTGGAATAAATGCTTTCTTTTAACTGCTTCATGTTGAGGATGAGATTTTCTTCTTCTCATAGAATATTCTGTGTCTTATTGTAAGCACTTGTTAATAATTGACGTTGACCCTTCACTACATAAATACGCTTTTCTACGCCTTAGCAAACAGAGAAGAACCAAATTAGACGGCTCCTATAGGAGCAGTCTGATCAGGGTCTGCTCTGATTGCTTATGTAATGATATAGATCTGATTTTACAGTTTCTGCTTCGGCAAACATTTCATATGTTTATATGCCATTTAAAAAAAAAATCTAATTAATATTCATAATGTCATCATTTTTTACATGAATATTCATGGAGTAAAGGGTTATGTCGTTATGATTCTACTCGTATTAATTACTGGCATGTTTGTTCTGGAATATTGGATTTGTAAATAATTACACAGAGTTATTATGGTAAACGAGATGAATGTAATCCTGTGTGTGTGTGTCGCGTTTCAGCATCAGCATGTTATCTGAAATAGTTCTTCCACGATTGGAACTATAAACAAGATCACATCCAACGAAGAACATGTTGCCATATCGTATGCATTACACATATATATTTCAAATAGTAAGTTACCCACATAAATAAATGTCACTGGAGTAATTCATCACATTTGGTTTTTGATATTGATCATATATCCCGAAAAAGGGTTGTCATTCATTTTATGTGACAGTTACATTTTTATACGGTAATTGGTGATCAATTATCCACGAATCACATGACAAATCTCTTCTATGTTTCTGTAATATTGGATCTGTACCGTTTCTGAGACAAGCAATAGTCGCATCGAATGTCAGTGGCAAGTATTTTCTCTATGAGAGAAGTCAAGATAGAGGAATAGAAGAGCGGGAAAATACAGATATAGATATGCGATTCGAAAGATAGAGATATACAGAGGTATAGAAACTAGAAAGCCATAGAGAGAATACTTTGTTACTTGCGGTTGCGCGTGTTTGTCTCGTTTAGATTGTTTAGTAATTAAAACAAATTTATCACATCAAAATGTGACTTATTGGAGTACTAAACTCGACATGCCATGCACTATCGAGTTGTTTTCCTGGATACAAATAGAACTGAATCCGGTTACAAATAAAACTAAATCTCAACTGACAGAGTTAAAAGGTTTTTATAACTAAAACATTACGTATATAATGCACATACCGAATGGACATATACATGTAATACCGTTTAACCCTTTCCTTCATGTAAACGCACTTTCACGCATTTACAAACAGAGTAGACCCAAATCAGACAGCTACTATTATAGTAGCAATAGGTACTGAAATGTAGAATAAACATAGAACAGAGAAAAGGTTAAATAGAAAATTAACATTTTATATCCAGTGCCATCTACAGACAACTCGTCCACTTCAAAGTTTGGAAGCATTCCTTTTGTAATATCGACGGGAGAATAAACTGCTATAAACCATTTATATTAATGGGTTCAGAAAATAATATTAACCCAGATGAGATGGCTCCCCCAGGATTCCTTTGATCTGGGTCAAGCTTGTTTGCCTTTATCCCACCCATGGAATCACGAGGATTAAAGGGTTAAGGAGACAAAGCAATGTACTAATGTCATGTTTAATTCTTTAAATAAAAACCGCAGAAGGAACCAACCAATTGTATACCCTTTCCGATATGTGAACAAAAGCAGTACTCCATGGGTTTATGAAAACAGTGAAGTGTGTATAATAGTCATTTTGTCACGACCGCTTTGTCAACATACATAGTATTGATAATGTCAATACAATTACTGCATAATCACTCAAGATGTCTAAATGTACCAAAACAATTCTGTCCACATATGTAGAGAAAACTTATCGTTGAATAATATAATACTACATATAAAAGCTATATGACAACTGAGTGACGAACCGTAAGAATATTTATATTATGGTGTGTTGACTCTTAAGAAATAATTTGGTTCTAAATTATTTAACCACCAACTAGTCTACACATGAAACCATTATGATGCTAAATTCGTATTAGCTGACATTTTCAAACAGCTTGGATCCAGATACATGTACAAAGACAGGGTAGCTTGACGTCTCGCTTTGGCACTCGTACAACAGTTTCTCAAAGTATAGTAAATCCACTCTAAACCGCACATACACGTAGCATAAATATCGATCTATGAAACAGGTGGTACCTTACGACGGTGAAAGTTATACAGAAAGCTCCTAGAAGCTTTCTGTGTGACTTTCATCATGCATTAAGCAGCCACCTGCCTAAACTTATCTAAATTCTTCTCTACTAGAATCCCTGTTTAGAGAGGTTTTACTGTATTGAACGAAACGAAAAGTCAGTGACAAAATCAGTCTTTCAGATATTGAGCAGAAATTATTTTTCAGCAAGTGAAGTGTTAACAAAGGATTATTTAGTGGGATTTTCATGCAAAGGTTCAGAAGAAACATATCTGAACAGTTTGACACATTAACCAATGTCTTATATTATTCTTAACACATTTGCTCCCAGTGGATTCTTCCATGTTTATATATTGGATTAATCCATTTTTTTTTATCTAAGGGGTGCCTGGCCTAAATTTTCAATTTCGTTTTCTTTTATATTGAAATTCCTATCATCAAACAGTGTAGACTCTGATCAGACGCCGTATTATGCGGCGTCTGACCAGAGTCTACACTGTTTGCCTACGTCCCATATATGGGATCGTGGGAACAAATGGGTTAATATTGTACTTAAAATGTTATAACGAGAACACTTACCCAGTTAGCACTTGAATATCGTGTCCGGCTTGGATAAGGGCAAATGCTTTATCACAAATGTGTAAGCCGTAATTAACCCTTTCCCTGTTTTATATTTATTACAAATTTCAATACCAACCGAATATTTATGGACAAAATAGTTATAACAAAATATAGACGGTGGGATATTGTAGCCATTTTAGAAAGTAAAGAAACAGATTTATCAAATTCAATTAACAAACAGAGCAGTTCCTGATCCGATCGCTCCTATAGGGACCGTCTGATCTGGGTTTACTCTGTTTGCCTGAGATCCTAGGTTTCCACTGAGAAACTAGGTTTTCATCCGAGAACCTAGAGGGCATATGATCTAAGAACGGAAATCTAGGATCTCGTTTAAAATAAAAGGGTTTTTTACACGAGAAGCCATGCGTTTAAAATGATTGTGAAATGTCCACCAAGAACCTAAGTTTTCGAAAATAACATATGATCTCAACCCAGAGTGGAGGTTGTCGATTGAGAACCTAAGGTCTGATAATGAAGTATTGGGCACACGACGTGACATACACTGTAATCAAACATAGTGTTCACGATCAACCATTAGAAATTTGTCATTTTCAATATCTTCATATGTTCAACAAAATTTAGACCAATATGTTAGACGACAGTTGGTATTTGTTTGGCCCTATGGTTAATACCACGTACGCGTATACTGATACACGTACTACAGTAAAACCTCTCTATAATGGCCACTAAATTACATCAAGTATTTTGTGGTAAAGGCAGGTTGCTGCTTAAAGCATGGTGAAAGTAAAACAGAACGCTCCTATAGGAGCGTTCTGTTTTACTTCCACCTTGCTTTAAGCAGCCACCTGCCCTAAATACCAACTACGAGTTAACACACTTTATTGACTGTTATAGAGATATTTTACTGTACATGGCAATTTGAGGACTCGTCTCCGATATATTGTAACTACACACAGTGGGCAGAATCGTGATACTCCTTATTAGTAGTTATGCCTAGATAAGATACTATGAGGCAAATTGTCTAATAGTTTAGGCCTTGATAAGATACCATGAGCCAATTCGTTTAGTACTTTAGGCCTAGATTAAATACCATGAGCCAATTAATCTAGTACTTTAGGCCTAGATTAGATAACATGAGCAAATTCGTCTAGTACTTTAAGCCTAGATTAGATACCAAGAGGCAAAACATCTCATAAGAATACAAAGATACCATGAGCCAATTCGTTTAGTACTTTAGGCCTAGATTAATTACCATGAGCCAATTAATCTAGTACTTTAGGCCTAGATTAGATAACATGAGCAAATTCGTCTAGTACTTTAAGCCTAGATTAGATACCATGAGGCAAATCATCTCATAAGAATACAAACCGCAAATTTCAATTAGCTTGAATCCTAGCAGGCAGTTTTTGAAGATTGGGGCCGCGGAGCCGCAGAGCCGCAGAGACGCGGTGTTGTGGGCACAAGAGTGGTGTCCCCTCCAATGCTGATTTCTTTTAAATTGGTGCTTTCTTATATGCTATTTAGATGCATTCTAAAACGATTTAGGGACTGTTACAGCTCTTATTATTTAACCAATAAAACATCATTATGTTTGTCAATTTTCCGCATCAGTCCTACCCAGCCAACTCAAATCTGAAACAAAGTGCAAAACTACTTTTTTAATGTTAATAACGCCATTTCGTATCCTGAGATGAACAATACTCCATCTACCATTTTTCAGCTTCGGAGAAAACAGCTCGCAAAGTTTTAAATTTAACGGACCGTGTCTTTATCATTTATCTGCTCTATTTGCAAAAGCGTGAAAAAGATGTGATCTACATTCAATAGCAACTACAACTACTACAACTAGCATACAAATAGCATATGGGTTTCAGGAAACAAGCTGCTACCAGTCATAAGGTTGCTCTCCAATAATGATTAGTGTATATGATTCAAACAGATGGGCTTATTGGAGCTTTATTGCTCTACATTATAGTACATGTATATAGATTATTAAATGTATTTTAGGAAACAAGCTGCTACCGGCAACAAACTTGCTCTCCATTAATTTTGGTGTATATGATTCTAACAGATGAGCTTATTTGAGTTTATTGCTCTACAGTATAGTATATGGGCTAATTAAATCCGTTTCAAGAAACAGGCTTCCACACATTACAGCCACATATTCTATCGGAAAATAGATAATCAGAATGAATAATAATAATAGCTCTCCATTGGGGACGGATGAAAAACAGACAGAAATATAAATATGAGTCATGCAGGAAACACAACATACAGAACAAACATCCACCCGAACAGCAACACAAGAAAACACAGTAAATGTACATAAGTATCAAACCATAAAGAGACGCACAAAGACAAAACAAAACATACAATACCGGAAAGATGAAAGTACTCTAATGCGACCACTTAATGAATAAACATGGGTGTCTTTATAAGCAGGCGGTTGCTTAATGCAGGACAACAGTATGGAGAAAGCTCGTCTAAGAGCTTTTGTCCTGCATTAAGCCACCACCTGCCTCTACCACCCAGTATTATACCTCTTTTAGATGGTCGCATTAGAGGGGGTTTACTTTAGTTCAGATCTCATTTACTGCTGTGTAACACACACTATCAGGTAATATCTTCTTACGTTATTGCTTATAAATGCTTATCATTTGGTGCTCTAAAATTTATTATCTAATTTGTTTCTTAGTTCCGCTTATACCCAATCAAACGGCCAAGAAATATGTGTATGAATACAAATTGTTGTTTGTCAGACCTTGAATGATCGCCACAGAACGAATACGCGTCAAAGCCGAAACGATGTATTCGTTTAACCTTTTCAATGTCGGGAAACGTGTGTACTAGCAGTTACAAGCAGCGATTGGTCAGATCAGAGGGCCCCTTAACAGCCGTATGATCAGGGTGTGTACTGTTTGCTGTTAAAATCCTCTATCAAATAAATCCCTTTAATACTGGCTTGATTACATCGTTAAACAACAATGGATCAGTCCACTTGGAAATGTTAGCATTTAAAGGGTTGTTAACCCGTCTCTTGCTGAATTTTAAAATACATTTCTCCTTCTTTACCCATGTCCTGTTGTGTAATTACATATATCTTCACTGTGTACAAGTATTTCGCTGTGCAATCACTGCTGTGGGGTGCACTGGTTGCAAAATCAACTTGTAAATAGTGCAGACCCTGATGAGACAGCTCCTGCAGGAGCTGTCTCATCTGGGTCTTCACTATTTACAGGTAGGTATATTGACGTGAATAGCAAGCGAAGGGTTAAACTACAATGGACCATTCCACTTGGAAATGTTAGCATTTAATGGGTTGTTAAACTGCAGTTCGTTGTCCTCATATCGTCGTTACTGGAGAATGTTGTCCGAGCAACAATTCCGGCAATTATTGTAAAAGTTCACTAGACTGTCTACAGCAAATACAGTTTACATATCATTAGGTCAACATCTCCTGAAACCTTTGATCAATAGCCGTCCTGTAATACATCAAACTACATTTCCTTAGTATACACTATGAGAATTCAAACTACACCATTGGCGTGTAATAGACTATCCCATATTAAACTAAAATTATGTTTTCGAGAATTGAAAGTGTTATTAACCCTTTACTTTATATAAACGCCTTTTTTAGCACATTTGCAAACAGAGTAAACCCACGCCAGACTGCTAATATAGGAGCCGTCTGATCAGGGTCTGCTCTGTTTGCTTTTAACACGACAGAGATCTGTCTCTGCAGTTTTTGTAAAATCCATATAACAAAATTACTTGAAAGGTATACGTTATAAAAATTGAGCCAATAAATATTTATGTTGTCATTTTTTCTTACAGGGCAAAGGGTTAAAATAAATGCTATCGCGATATTGAAATACGGAATAAGTCTTAACCCTTCTCGTGTTGAAAAATACTATTTGCTCAGGCTCTGACATGCTGAACGTTTTTCTTCAGATTCTATAAACTATTAACCGAGTGTCAAACAGCTTGAATCCTGATGAGACCCCGAGTTACTCGGCGTCTCATCTGGATCCAAGCTGTTTGCAAATGCTAGCCAAGACACGCTTCGCATGAGAAGAAGAAATAATTTATGGTAGCCTTTCAGTACGCTGGAGGCTTCGTCTAATATGTCCCCTATCATTGACTAACGTAAACACGCGATAGAGAAAACCGTGACTGTTCTCTTTATTATGCGAATGTTGTTGTATTGCAGAAAATAATGTATGGTCCTTGGTTTTTATATGCTTCGATTAGACGTAGATTATCGCTATGAGAGATGTTTAAAATATTTCATTCCTGTTATAATTTCTTTAAGAAATATAATAATTTGTAACTGTGTAACTGTAACGTAAATCTAATTTATATTACGCGCATTTCTATGTTTATAAGACAGCGAGAGGTTTAATAACGGCACATCCTATTTTGTATTTTATTTATAGTTTAAATAACTGAATTAGGTTGAAACTTGTACGATTGTTTAAGTTTTTCTCAAGCGTTCTAATAAGGAGAAAGGTTGCTACTTTTGTGTATGTTTCGAAATAGTTCCACCGGCTTAATTTAATTGGAAAATAATTCTATTTTATTGTTATCTCTTCTCTGGTCAGGTCATGCTTGTACCGAAACTTTAATCATTTATTTGTTTTCATATACAGACATAACTATTTCTGGCTTTCTAGAATAAATTCGCGGCCAAAATGAGCAGTGGTTACACATTTCTCGATTAACTTTTTAGTTGAGTCTGAGTTCGTTCTCAAGCGTTTGATTGGTCAGATTTGAGTTCTCAAGCTTTTGATTGGTCAGATTTGAACCAAATGCCCAAATCTGACCAATCAAAAACTTGAGAACGAACTCAGACTCAACTAAACGTTTTATAAGCATGGATACATGAATACTTACTTGCTGAGTTTGTTACTTCTACAAGAGTCGTCGTTGCTATGAAGTAAGATGTTAACACATGTTTTAATGTATAATGAGCATGTAATTTGATATGTCTTCGAAATATTACGAACTATAAATAGAGATATTATATTGGATTATTCAACAATTAATTTGTTAGTACCAGCTTGGCATTAGTGTAGTTTGATATCATATCATAATGACCGCGATTGTAATTAGCAATTGCCATCTGAGAATTGATTTTGTTGAATGATGGACGCACGTGGGCATGCGTTTGCAAACAGTGTAGTGTCAGCAGCTCCTCAAATAGGATGCCCTCGACCAAGGTATGAATTTTCTTACTGGATAGAATCTATTGCTAAACAATGAGGGTGTAACCTTTTTGAGAAAATGTAGCATTCAAGGGGTTTAGGATAAGTGTTAGCGGAAAATATGTTCGATATTTACCTGAATCATGTCACATACGAATTTGTGAATTATGTGCAATTCCGAACTGTTTGGCAATGGGCTGCATATTTGGAGTCAATGCAATATAGTTTTGAATATAAATCAGACTCAGTTTCGGGACTTTTGAAATACACCAAGCAGTCTATAGGATAAATTGTGACTTGCATGCCAACAAAAGGGACATACATTTCACTACAATATACCTGAATTCGAAGCCGGTGCCGTTCAGTACGTGAGCTTATGTTACCTGACTGTTAAAACAACTAATGTCTCAGTTTCAAGAATTACTACCATTTCCAGTAGTTTTATTGCATATGTATCTCATATATCTGGATTTATAGCGTACTGGAATGTAATAGTTGTCCTTTAAATGAGCCATACAAATGTTACAAGGTCAAGGTCGGTACCTGAAATTCAAATAAAGTCAAACCCCTCTAAATCGGGCTTTAAATCAAGTATCGTAGACAGTATCGTAAACTGTATCGTAAGGTCGTAGACAGGTGGCATCTTAACCCTTCGCTTGCTGAATTTTAAAATACATTTCTCCTTCTTTACCCATGCTCTGATGTATAATTACATTTATAACATAACACGTGGCTTCAGCGTGACGTAACACTATCATTTATTTTTTGATAATCATGGGCATATAATCACTAGTGAATAACATTCGAACGACCGAATGACATTCGAACGATTCATACGCGCTGTCAAAACAAACAAACTGGCGGACGGTGGTCGACCTACCTGTCCACGATTGAGTCACGATAGATGGCAAAGGATTGTTGGCACTTGCGCCTTAATTTCGATAAAATAATACAAATTGTAATCGCTGTCAGGAATCATATACAAAATGTATGCCAAAAAAGACCTACCAGCTACTCTGACCCATACAATCAATTCTACATTTAAATTAAAATGCCTCCTCAACTTTGCATTTTCTTCACCGCATCTCCTTTTGTTTATGCAGATTTCTACTCATACAAATATCTCATCAATCAACAACAATAGTCATCTGAATCCAGCACAGCACAAACATATTTCAAATATGCTATACTCACTAACTCAGCTTTTCGCGAAAATCTTCCTCCTGTTCCAACACATTTTATGCAGCAGTTCGTACTGAATCTTTTGTCCATTTCAAACATTTTCAATGAACTTGAATCGAGATTTTTTTTCTCGGTGGAAATGTCCATGTCCATGTGTATACATACAACACTAATGAAGGGCTTAAATATACCAAAACGAAGGCGCATTTCGAATCCCATTGACAGTGAGTGTCGGACGTGTTGGCGACTACATATGTAGGTCTTCATGTAAATGGCGCGCTTAACATAGACACATGTTGTGTACAATGACGTCATAATGTGACGTGTTTGTAACTATGTATGTCAAAACTGTAACTCAAAAATTATTTTGACGTGTTTCTGTATGTTTTTGTATCATAAACTATCACAGTTAAATTGAATACCAGAGAGGTCTGAATTAGATCCTGGTTGATATGACAGTAAGTAGAAAATAAAGTTGGAAAATTTGGACCTACTTTGTCCCAGTTACCTAGCGAACCTAATAACACCTTTCATTCATCATTTCTATATGTAAGGAGAATTTATAACAATCCACGTTACTGCTGAAATATTGGCTGCAAATAACATTTGTGTGTGTTATGTTATAAATAGGATCTTGCATTCGTGTTCATGATTATTGGATTTATTAAATTCGTCTTTTTAAAACGATAAAAAACTCGCTAAAGCTCGTTTTTTATCTTTTAAAAAGACTCATTTAATAAATCCAATAATCAAGAACACTCATGTAAGATCCTCTATATATCTTCACTGTGTACAAGTATTTCGCTGTGCAATCACTGCTGTGGAGTGCACTGGTTGCACAATCAACTTGTAAATAGTGCAGACCCTGATGAGACAGCTCCTGCAGGAGCTGTCTCATCTGGGTCTTCACTATTTACAGGTAGGTATATTGACGCGATTAGCAAGCGAAGGAAATTATGTAAATTATTCTCTACTAGAATTCCTGTTAAGAGGGGTTGACTGTAGTGTGTGCCAAGCTTGCAATAATGTCAGTGAGAATCAATGTTTGTCAACCTGAGTTAAGGGGCAAATTTAGCTTTTGTACTCTCTGTTCATTCGAGCCAACCTGTGCACTAAATAATCACCAGCAGTACCTCTATAACGAACATCTAAACTTGCTTAACTCTTAACGCAAGTCGAATGTTAAACAGAAATATTATAACATTAATCTAAGGTCTTCTTTCTTCATTAAGCAATCATCCGCTCTTAAAGACCCCCATATTTATTCATTTATTATAAAGAGTAGTACTGGATATGTGCCTTAAGACTGCTTTGCAGACGTGTCAATAAATCAACCCACGATACCGCTATCCGCGCCCTTACTCACATTGGCAAATAACTTGGGCACAGATGATACTCCAAGTAACTCGGTATCTCATCAAGATCCAATATGTTTGAAACTCGGTCAATAGCTCTTTTTTTAAAAACAGCTTCATCGAATCAGAATTAATAAATATTGCAAAAGTTCTAAATTTGGGTAAACATTATTTTTTCCCTAGCGGGGAAAGGGTTGATATGCAGACTTTCTGCTTATATCCCATTCCGGGAGATACATGTCCAAATTTGTTCTTGTCATTTCAGAAATAAGTGTCAACTAAATGTTAGATTTTAAGTCATACTGTTTCGAAATGGGAGACACTTCCTTTTAACTCTTTGCACGCTAGCGGCGAAACTGTGATTACCCATGCAAACAGTTTGGATCCAGATGAGACGCCACATAATGCGGCGTCTCATCAGGATCCAAACTGTTTGTCATCTTAACCATATTTTTTTGCAAAGAGATGAGTGAAAGTGTATTTTAAGAATTGAAGCAGACGGCAATTGTTGCAGACGAAAATTTACTTAGCGTGCAATGAGTTAACCATTATCCCTCGTGAAAAACGTGTCTGCTAAAATTTGGAGCAGACGAAATGTTTTATTACTTCTAATCCGATCTTGGTTTTTGAGAAACGTGTGACCGATTGTCAAATAGCTTGGATCCTGATGAGACACCGTGTTGACCGCGTTTATCTGAATCCAAACTGTGTGTACATTCGAGTTAGGTGATCGATAGCGGGATGAAGCTTTGATGTCAAAACAGACACAGCAGTTTATTACATGTCTCTAATGCCACTAAGAAAAGGTCGGTGTCAAATCAAATGGTTAAAATTCAAAGATGATGGTTTATCTCTTACACGTAATACTTTATAGATAGTTTTGCATTAACGCATTGGATGCTAGATATCTAGTGGCAACACCATGATAACAGATTGGATCCAGATTAGACACCAAATTACTCGGAGTTTCATTAGGATAAAAAGGGATGTCCTTGAACATTGAAGCAGACAAAAATTATTATTTTAGACGCAAAATTCAATAGCATGCAAAGAGCTGATACTGAAAGTTTGAACTATTAACGTGTTGTGCATATATATCTATGTGTTACTGTTTTGCGTTGTATATGAACTGTCTTTGTTTGAGGGCCTCAAGGTAGATTAGTCATTATGACTAATTGAGCTACCCTGGTTAAATAACGTCTTCCATTCAATTCAGTCATTCGACCATAACTTATTTCTCTCTTACATTCATATATTCTATTTTCTTTGACATACTTCAAATCGCTTTAGAACAAATATAATGGGTTTCATATATTATATTCACGCAATTTGATCGAGGCATATCATTTGTGATGATTGTGCATATCTAGAGGGAGGGACGGAGAGAGAGAGAGAGAGAGAGAGAGAGAGAGAGAGAGAGAGAGGGATATAGGGAGGGAGGACAGACTGAGGTTGGTGGGAGAGTACTGATATAATAAGTTAGAATGCTTCACATATAGTAAACAGCACGTGTCGTTGTTGTTGACAGCAACGCAAACGAGTTCATGTGAGTTTTATGAAATGAAATGTTTGGTTATTACAGTTTCGTAGTAAATTGAACGTGTGTATGTGTATATTGTCAATCATATTTTCCTCAAAAACTTTCAATTTGTAGCAGTCGTTGCATTCCACCATTTGTGTACAGTAAAACTCTTCTAAGCCGGACGTTAAATTTGGTATAAATATCGGTATTGGGGACAGGTGGAAGCTTAATACATGGTGGAAGTCATGAAAACGTTCCTCTAGGAGTTTTCTGCATCACTCACACCATGCATTAAGCAGTCACCTGCCTAAAATTATCTAAATTCCCAACTAGAATTACGGTTAAAAGGGTTTTACTGTAAATATGTATGCACCATGAAAAAACTGTTCTGTTCTGTATTCCTGATCAGTAATTATGTAAAACATACCTAAATTATGTAATTAAATCATGAACAACAAACAATGCACTGGCTACAAATAAAATTGTAGTGTGTTCAGAAACTGAATTAAAAATCAAACAATTCATCTATCCATATTAATAAAATACGAGATTAAGTTGTTAGTCATATTTTGAATATACAAACTAAAAGAACGCCAATCCTAACATCTACATGCCTACTTTCAGACACAATTTAGTCTCACATATTACCTTAATTATTCTTGAATGTAGCCTTTGACAAAGTTATCTTTACATTTTAGAAATGAAAGTTTTGTTTTTGTTTGTTTGTGTTAATTAACGCCCGTTTCCGCTCACTATGGGCTAATTTGACGCCCCAGAGAGAAGGGAGAGGATACACGTAATGAAAGTAATGAAAGTACAAGTAGTTATTTTAAAATCACATTTATAGTTTTATAAGTCTATTTAATTTGAATAACGAACCAAACATATATTTGGTTTGGCTGGTATGATGTACTATTTGGTGCAAAACTGAAATTTCGTACTGTAAAACCCCTCTAAACCGGAATTCTAGTAGAGATGACATTAGATGCTTTTAGGCAGGTGGCTGCTTATTACTCCTTGAGTAGCTTTTTGCACGACTTTTGTCCAGTATTAAGCTGCCACCTATCGCCAATATCGATATCTATACTAAATGTAACGTCCAGTTTAGAGAGGTTTTACTGTATATGATCTAGAATGAAACGGACACGGAAGCAATATACATATTAACCCTTCGCTTGCTATTCACGTCAATATACCTACTTGTAAATAGTGAAGACCCAGATGAGACAGCTTCTGCAGGAGCTGTCTCATCAGGGTCTGCACTATTTACTAGTTGATTGTGCAACCAGTGCACTCCACGGCAGTGATTCCACAGCAAAATACTTGTACACAGTGAAGATATATGTAATTATACAACAGGGCATGGGTAAAGAAGGAGACATGTATTTTAAAATTCAGCAAGCGAAGGGTTAAAATCAATTGAAACATGAACATGCTAGATACGCATTTCGTCGACTTTCTAAACTGAACATACCCAGTTCAAACGGCTGCTTTAGGAGGATAGATCTCATTCAAAAGTGTTTCTACCACATCCCCGATACCATGTTTATATTTGCCGTTATGGATATAAAAGTACAAAAATGAGTCATGCAGGAAACACCACATATAGAACAAACAGTCGCCCGAACAGCAGCACAAGGAAACAGCAACTGTACATAACTATAAAAACATCAAGAGACGCACAAAGACAAAACAAACATACAATAGGGAGAAGATGGAAGTACCGCCTTGGAACGGTCAGTGACAAAAGTCACTGGGAGTTAAACCGGTTTATGGGCGCCAAATCGTGTAGGTGGTTCAATAATTCGAATTTTGAATATACCTGCATGCTACAGGCCAATCTGCAACCGTACATACAGTAATCCTTTAACAAAGTACAATTCTGTATTCCTTAAGGCAAGTAGTAGGTACATGTATATGCTAGACAAACTGAAGCAGAGCTACAGATAAGTGGTTTGGTTTGGTGTATTGTTTTTAGGTTTTACGTCGCTTTAACAGTATTTCAGATACAGATAAATGTGTGTACCTACATATTAAAGTTGTCATTTCTTCACTAAACCCTAATACCCTAATGCTGTCACAGTATAAGGTTTGGTGAAGAAATAAAGGATTTATTCTTGCAAATGTTTTGATTACGCATCTTATCTAGACCTCTGGACTAAAGCATAGGCTCTCCAATACGAGCACTCAAAAGAAGTCTTATTCTGTTTTTAAACTTTAAACATACAGGTATATTTTTAATCAAGAAGAGTGACATGCAGAAAGCTCCTTATAGGACATTTCTGTCTGATGTTTGGTTTGGTTTAGTCTGCACTAAGCAACCACAGCCCACATTAAACACTCTTACACTAATGAATCATGTTGTCGCTTTAGCGAAGCTTTCATGTGATATGGAAAGCTTATATTGGAGTAGTTTGCATTATTTTGCCCTGTATTAAGCATCCACCTGTTTTAAAGACTCCTATGCTTATAACGTATATGGTTAATTTAGCGAGACTCAGCTGTAATGCAGAACTCTTCCAGAGGAGCATTCTGTATTGCTTTTTCTTTGTATTAAGCAAATCACTGCTTTAAGACCCCTGTGTTTGATCTAAACCGATTGTACTGTATCGGATTACCAAACTTCAACACATCACAGACTTACGCAGACACGAAGGCAATAATTAATGCGCCTGAAAACCTGGTCTTAAGGGGGATACAAATCTAATTTATATTATTGTCATTCCGGAAATAAATTCAAAATAAATGCTTTGTTTGAGAATATTTTGATCTGATGTAGGAGACTCGGTGACATGTTAAGCCTTAACGAATCCTTATTTAGCTCATAAAACACAAATATCTTTGATATATCGCTGTTGACATTGTGTGGTTCATTGACATCAGCAGTCAATAGTTTAACTCTTTACCTCATATGAACGCATTATAATGTTTTTGCAAACAGAGAAGGACCAGATCAGAGGTTCCTGTAGTAGTCGCTCTGAAGATAGTTTTCATTGTTTTCTTATGACGTAATATAGATCTATTTCTATTGTCTTACTATAGTAAAACTGCCTTTGTTCATTATGTCATCATAACAGAATCTATATAGTTATTATTTCTTACATACTATTTATGAAGGAAAATGATAAACAATCATGTATCAATATGCAGTAGAACCTGTCTGAACCCTTCGCTTGCTATTCACGTCAATATACCTACCTGTAAATAGTGAAGACCCAGATGAGACAGCTCCTGCAGGAGCTGTCTCATCAGGGTCTGCACTATTTACAAGTTGATTGTGCAACCAGTGCACTCCACAGCAGTGATTGCACAGCGAAATACTTGTACACAGTGAATATATGTGTAATTATACAACAGGGCATGGGTAAAGAAGGAAAAATGTATTTTAAAATTCAGAAAACGAAGGGTTAAGCGAGTTTAAATTGATTGAGCGCAGAAATCCTAAGCAGCAGGCGATTGCTTAATGCATCTGTGGCGATGACTGTGGCGACTTATTCTTAAAAACATAACTTTACATGTAGTAGGAATCTACAGACCTCCTTCACTTAGTACATATTCTCAATTTGTAACGGACTTTTTGCAATATATGGAAGGAATTATACCTACATATTCAAACTTAATGGTTATGGGAGATTTTAACCTACATCTCAAAGAGGACAACAATGCAATATTGGATTTCAAAAATTCGATTCAGGCAATGGGTCTTGTGCAGCATGTAAATTTTAGTACTCACACTGGTGGAAATAGCCTTGACCTAGTTATTACTGAGGAAGTAAATGGTGTTCATGTAGTCTCCTGTCAGCCTGGTCCCTTCTTATCAGATCATTGTGTAGTCAAAGTCGTCACGACTGTTAAGAAAGAGAACATTACAAGTAAAGCAGTTACCTTTAGATATTTCAAAAACACGGACAAGTCTGCATTTAAGAACAGTTTATCTGAAATTTCGATTGATTCTGAAACTGTTGACATTTGCGTAGAAACGTTTGAAACAGAGATTAAAGACGCTTTAGACACACATGCTCCCTTCAAAGAGAAAACCAAAATTTGTTGCGCAAATCTGAGCGTCTTTGGAAAAAACACAAGGAGCCCGAACAGTTTGAAACCTTTAAAGCAGCAAGGAATGAATACAGTTGTCAATTGAAAAAAGAGAAAAGAAAATCTTTGAGTGTGAAAAAGTCATTGATTGTAAGGGTGACTCTAAAAAGTTGTATAAATTTGTATCCGATTTGACAGGAACTAAATCCGAAAATCCACTGCCTCCTAGCGAAAGTGAGATTACCCTCAGTGAAGACTTTGCCGACTATTTCATGAACAAGATACGGAACATTCGAGATTCTTTGAATTCTTTTAAAAACGTTGAGCCCATTCAGAAAGATGTTGTACAGTTTACTGAATTTGAAGAACTGAATCAAGAAGAAATTAGAAAATTGATAAACGAGCTCAAGACAAAGTCATGTGAACTAGATGTTCTGCCTACAAAGATTCTAAAATTGTTTTTAGATGAACTATTACCTGTTATCACAAAGTTAGTTAACACTTCATTGAAACATGGTGTTTTCCCATCAAAATGGAAGCAAGCCATAATAAGACCGATGCTGAAGAAAGTAGGATTGGAACTAGAACTGTATAATTACAGACCCGTAAGCAATCTTTCCTTTCTGTCAAAACTTATTGAGAAAGCTGCATTGTTTAGAATTAACATCCACGTAACTGACCATCACCTTCTGCTCAAAAATCAATCGGCTTACAGACGATTTCACTCTTGCGAATCTGCCTTATTGAGAATTGTTCATGACCTACTTGAGGCTATGGAGAACCAGGAAGTAACTGCCCTTATTGCCATTGATCTTAGTGCTGTCTTTGATACTGTTGACCATGGTATTCTTCTCGATGTTCTCAAGAGCCAATATGGAGTTTGTAATATTGCTCTGAAATAGTTGGACTCCTACTTACGACCAAGAAGCTGTCGCGTGAATGTAAATTCTTCACAATCACAACCTCGTTTGTTTGAGTGCAGTGTTCCACAGGGCAGTTGCCTTGGTCCTTGAATCTACCTTGCATACGCAGGAACCTTGTTCGATGTTATTCCTCCATCTATCTCAGTATACGGTTTCGTTGATGACCATATTGCAAGTAAACGCTTTTAACCTACCTCCAATAGTGGAAGACAAGCTGTTCAAAACCTTGAAGAATGTGCCATAACGATCAATAACTAGATGAACGAAAACAAACTAAAAATGAACACAGCAAAAACTGAATTCATCATTTTTGGAAGTAAGCAACAGCTAAACAAATGTACTACACATTCAACTGATATCGCAGGAGATGTTGTTGAATCGGAAACATGTATTAGATACATAGGTGTTTTTCTTGACGAATCATTAACCTTCAAAGAACACGTGAAAAGAAAGTGCCGCGTTGCCATGTTGAACTAAAATGTATTAGGAAATACTTGACAAAAGAATCTGCCGAAATTTTAGTTCTCTCACTAGTGATCTCTCATTTAGATTATTGTAATGTCATCCTATACGGAACTGCACAGTGTGATATAGATAAACTACAGCGAATCCAAAATATGTGTGCTAAACTCGTTTTGAATAGGAAATGGTCAGACAGCTCCAAACAATCTCTTAAAGACTTACATTGGTTACCTATCAAAGCTAGGATCACTTTTAAGATATTGACATACGTGTACAATTGCTCTCTCAACCACGCTCCCGTTTATCTGACATAACTTCTCGTAAAACCAGCATCAACACGCTGTCTGAGATCGGCAGACAAAGCCCAAGAGATGTATGCTGTGCCTTTCAACAAGAGGAAGACCTTTAGTGATAGAAGTTTTGGGACAGTAGGTCCCAGACTTTGGAACGGGCTTCCTAGCGAGATTAAAAGAGCAGAAAATGTTGAATCTTTTAAAAGAAAGTTAAAAACGCATTATTTCAGACACTTTGACTCACTTTTTAATATTTCGTAGAAACTGTCCGTGTGTTTTAGATGTATAAAGTACTTTATATAAAGTCTGGGTTTTAATATATGATAACAGTTTTTAACCATCGTTTTATGGATATTAGTTTTTATTCTTTCTTAAATGTATATTCATGTATTGTATATCCTCTATCGATTTTTATTTGTCGCTGAATTTATTTATGTCAATGTACAAGGCCACTGAATGCATTATTTGCAAAAATAGGCGTTTAACCAAGTGATTAAGTTTCAAAGTTTCAAATGCATCTGGCAAAGGTGATGCAGAAAGTTCATGCAGGAGCTTTCTGCATTACTTTTGACATGCATTAAGCCACCACCTGCCCTATAGGCCTATAATTAGACCTCTTCTTGACGGTCGCTTAAGACGGGTTCTACTGTGCTGTCAATCCGACAGCCCTATATGGCTCTACTTGAAAATAACATTAACCCGACAAAGTTGTCAATAAAACACAATTCCTCTTTGTATCGATGGTCACAACTCGCCGAATTTACTAGATACGCATACTGTCATTATCTATAAATATAGAATGTATCGTGTATGTGGTAATATCACAGGAACATCTGTACGTGTTGGACAGGTTAACATATATATGTATAAACCCAAAAATAAACCCATTTCTTTGTCGCATTATTCATTCAATTGGCAATGTCGTGTAAGAAGTTCCTGGCAGAATATTCGCTAATGGCGAAGCAACATCTCGCTCTTTCACGTCTCTTTCGGGATGCATGTCAAACGTATTTGGTCGTTATACCAGAAATAAATGTCAAATAAATGTTTTGCATAGTTTGATTTAGAATTGGGATATTCTTTGGAAAAATTGTTTTCTTTAGTAGCTCACAAGAAAGTCTCTTGATAATAAGGGCATGATTCAGTTGTCTGAAATGTGCAATCGTATGGTGAAAATTGACGCCTTCTATATTTTATATATATTAAAACCTGTCTAAACCGGACGTTAAATGTAATATAATTATTCGTCTTTAAGGCAGATAGGAGCTTAATGTAGGATGAAAGGCATGCAGGAAGCTCCGCTAGGAGCTTTCTGCACGAATTTCATCCTGCATTAAGCAGCTACCTGACTAGAAGTAGATTAATTATTATCTACTAGAATTCCGGTTTAGTGGGTTTTTACTGTAGTTAGTATTGGCATTTCTAAACGTATCACTTACCCAAAAGTAAAACATAGTCTGCCCAATTTTGGCGCTGGGGCAATATTGACGATTTCCAATCTGATTAAGCTTTTGCGAAACTGTTGACCAAGTGTCAAACAGCTTGTACCGTGGTGAGACGCCGAATTCCTCGGTGCCGCATCCGGATACCAGCTGTTGTTTACAAATGTAAGTCATGCCACAGTCGGTGGGATCAGGGTTATTTATTATTAAAGATATAATAAGCATTTCGGTTTCATAAAAATAGTGATTATAACCTAAAACTGGCACATAAAATGTTTACACTAAGGGGAATATCAATGACATTACAGAAACACATAGCTTGTGTTTAAAGTTTTAGCATTACAATGCCGATAACAAATAAATATTGTACTGTATTGTAACTAAAAAAATAACATCTCTTCAATTACTGGTATATTTTGTAAACATTGATCGCAATTCTTGAAATACTAGCATATCTACTGCGCATTAATTGTTATGTGTTAAAGTACATGTATGAGTCATGCAGGAAACACCGCATACAAAACACACAACCACCCAAACAGCATCACGACGACAAACAGCACATGTACATGTATATAAAAGACACAAAGAGACGCACAGACATAACAAACAAACAATAGGGGAAAGATGGAAGTACCGCCTTGGAACGATCAGTGACAAATGTCACTGGGGGGGGGGGGGTAAACCGGTTTTGGGGCGCCTAACCTCACACTTATTCCATCCCCACCCTAAAAGACAAACAGTGTAAATAAACGTATCCCCTCTCCGACTAATCTACAACAACCGCGACGGCAAATACAGTGGTAAAGTGCATGTAAAACGAAAACATTTAAGTGAAACAAACTGTATCCACCTATCGCTTGTGTACTTAATGATTGAGCTGCAAACAGAGTAACTGTAGAAAAGTAATAAAGGGTACTACAATAACGAAATAGTACAGATATCCGACGACCTCCTTCCGTTTCCGGATTTAAGAGGATTTAAACCTATATTTTACACACTGCATGTTATAAGCTAATACTATTATATCTAGTATGAAATGAATTTTATGTGATGATAATAATATTGTACGCATTGTATGCAATGTATTAATACTAACATGTCTGGTCCAGATGAATTATTACGTGTTAATACATACTATTATATCTTATTCGAATTGCATTTAATTTGTAAATACTATTTTAGCTTGTATATATGATTGCTAGACATGCGATAATACCAATATACCTTGTACATAATGCATGTAAGGTGTACATACTAGAAAATCATATATTTATCGCATATTTATATGAAAATACTGGTTTATCTTGTACGAATTAATTGTTATATGTTAGTACGTTTATATCATGTACGCATTGCATGCTATTCATTAACATTATCACATATTGTACGCATTGCATGCTATGCACAAACAATATTACATATTGTAAGCATCGCATGCTATGCACTTACATTATTACATAGTGTACGCATTGCATGCTATGCACTAACATTATTACATATTGTAAGCATCGCATGCTATGCACTTACATTATTACATAGTGTAAGCATCGCATGCTATGCATTGACATTATTACATAGTGTATGCATTGCATGCTATGCACTAACATTATTACATAGTGTACGCAATGCATGCTATGCATTGACATTATTACATATAGTACGTATTGTATGCTGTTGTAATACTGGTATATCGTGTACGCATTGCCTGTTAACCATTTACTTCATGAACATCCATGTAAGAAATTATGACGTCATGAATATTAATTGGTTTTTTTTTTAAAATAGCATATTAACACATGAAATTCGTACTGGAGCAGAAACTGTAGAGTCAGACCTATATTATATCATAAGCAAACAATGCAGACCCTGATATGAGCCGTCTGATCTGGACCTACTCTGTTTGCAAAGGTGTAAAATGCGTTTTTATGGGGTAAAGGGTTAATGATAGGTTTGTTACAACCCGTTTTGTAGTAACGTTGCAAATTGTAGTAATTACTACAAAACGGGTTACTACACTTTGCGTGAAACCCTCCCAACCCGTTTTGTAGTAACGTTGCAAATTGTAGTAATTACTACAAAGTGGGTTGGCATGCAAAGTTCAATATGTAGTAAACTCCTATTACACCGAGCATGGTTGTGTGACTGCAACCAAATTTGGGGTGGTCCTTCATATTGACAATATCCGAGGGTTTCACGCAAAGTGTAGTAACCCGTTTTGTAGTAATTACTACAATTTGCAACGTTACTACAAAACGGGTTGTAACATAGGTTGTCTAATACGTGTTTATTTAGTACGTGTTGGGTGTTTTACGTTTGATATGTATTCGAATAAATTGTGGTTAAACGAAAACACAATACCTCTCGTTGCTTAAGGTACGTGAACGTTACAGACATAACCTAGTTTTCACAGCAGCGGATTGGGGGCTAAAACACTAAACTATCGTTTATAATATTCAGTCTCATGTAAAGATATTTTCACAACTCGGGTCCCGTCAGCACACCGATGGTTTATTTATACCAAACCAATATATCTAGAAATATACAGAGTGACATCATCACCAGAGTAGAAATGACACTCCAAGGTCGATTCGCACGTATTGTCGTTATCTAGGTCTTAAACGGATACATATCCAATTTGGTATTCAAGAGTTAAACGGAAAATGAACGCTGCCTGACACGTTTGTGGTTTTATTCTAGTAACATCAATTCAAACCGTTTCTTAAGTGCTTTTCTTCCCTCACTGTACTCCAAATGGAGAACAGATAATTGTCCTCAAACACTCTGACCTTTTTTATTTACTTATTAATAATATAATATTATTGTAAATAGACTTAAAACTTTACTCAATGAATATCCATGACTAAATTTGCTTACTGTGGAACATTAATCAACTAATTATCTCCTACTCTGTCGTATAAATTAAGTGAATAAATATATAGTTGAAATTCGATAAAGATCAGTACTTTTAACACTTATAATACAGGAAAATGCTCTAAAATGTATAACTACGCATCTAGAAACACGTGTATGGTCTCTTAAAGTTGAGTCAACTCTGTTTGCAAAGTTGATAAAAGGCGTCTATAGATATGGAGTAGAGGGTTAAGCCTTTGATGTGTTGTTTACACATTCATTATAAACTTGGAAAGACGAATCGATGAGAGAATTTAGTATTGAAACAACGAATACATTGATAGGCACATTAGGGTTAACAACTGATTTCTGATGTTAGAAAAAAAAGAAATATGTTTCATGCATGTTTAGAACAAAATGAGAAGGGTAACGTCTGAACAATTAACTTACCATATACCATAATACACTTTTCAGAATTTCATCATTAATATAGCGTCAATTATATTATAAGTTAAAACGATAATAATGATAGCCCTCTTATTTTCCTTACCGTTGGAATAGTTTTTAAAGTAATAGATAACAATACACCATAGATGCACTTTAAGTCATTTAATATTCTTTATTGCAGTTTAAAATGTAAATGTGTTTATAGAGGCGATTTCATCGTTCACCTTCCTTTGTTTGATATTGTGCATTGCTAATTGTTAACTTTAACCTAGAACAGCAATGTAGTATTACGATAGTTTGGGAAATGTCGTGCAATTAACGACGATCTCTGTGCCATTTAGCAGGTACAGTAAAGCCCATTTAATATAGAATTTTAATAAAGAAGAATGAAGTGTTTTTAGACAGGTAGCTGCCTAACTCAGGGTGAAAGTCACACAGAACGCAGCTCATTTTGGAGCTTTCCGTATGGCTTTCATCTGACATTACTAATTTGAACGTTCGGTTAAGAGTGATTTTACATTATCTGATACCCAACAGTCATTGTTATTACTCATAAAATTTACACTGCTTTCGTAAATAAGAGAATAAAATCGCCATAGCATTCAAACACAGTCTCTGCTACTGGTAGTCTATAAAGATAAGCCTATGATGCTGTTGTTTTCACATGCAAGATTACTAAAACATGGCATCGTCACAGATTGGCATAAAATGCCGACATACGCCGACGTAAATCGGGCCCAGTGGGATACAAATCAAATTCATTTTATTGACATTCTTGAAATAATTGTGAAATAATTGTTTTATTTTGGGAAAGCGAGAGTCGATGAGGGAAACGTGTTGACATGTTTAGGTCATACTGTTTCCTTTTGTAGCTTAAGCACACACTTAATAGAACCTTGGTGACGTTATAAAGCTCATAATGGCCTTGGTTTTGTCACATGCAAAACTCATCTATACTTAAGAAATTTGTTTTGTACAATGGGATGGTAATAGTGCTGGTATATTATTGTCAGGACAACAAGTATGTAGCTGTATATATATATATACATGTTGTCAAAATGACTGATTCTGCGCTTGCAAGCTACGAAATACTTATAGTCGTAATAATGCCAAACTCCACCTAGAATTAATAACTAATAATGATAATTAAGCGACTGAGTTATTACATTACGATAGTGTCTGACGAATGAGATATTTCTTATATTTGTACTCTTAGTTTAACAAAATTAGTATTACTTAGAAACGCGTTTGTTTGTCATTTCCATCAAAACTAATAATGACTGTGTGGTGGCGGTGCGGTGGTCTAGTTCAACGCGTTGGACTAACAATCCGGATGTCCGGAGTTCAAATCCCGGTCTCTCCTGGAAATTTCAGAGACGCTTTTCAGTGTCTCCCTTCCGCACGATGTTGCCTCCTCTCCACCAAGGGGTACCTGTGAGGGTCACTAGCCGGTAAGGTGGCTGCATAATTGCGCCATATGTTACCAGTGCTCAATATTGTAAGCGATTGACTCAATGCCCAGGGGAGTAAATGGTCAGTCGGCTGAGCGGTCATTCGGACTGAACGTAGACTATAACTAAGTACCTTACTTTTCTTTTTGTGACAAAACCTTCTAATTCCATAATACAAGTGTCAAACCGTTTGTTAGGAAGAATAACGACAATGCTCTGGGGTTTACATTATCGTTCAACGATCTACATAGTAATGACTATCAACTGATAAATGAATATGTTGCTGTTACATGTAGTTCCTCTATGCAGTGTTCAATGTTGTTTCGACAAAAGCTAGAGCAGGTTAGTGCAATTTCAGTTCCATTGTATTTAGTATTACAACATTACGTGTTTTTAACCATATCGTCCTCAAATAAGTTTCATCTGCTAAGACCTCCATCAACTTTAAGTTTCAAATTAGATTTATCTACTCTGGAATACAAAAACCAGTGTGGAAAACAGTGTGGGTCCTGGTGATGCGCTAAATAGCTGACTATGATAGAGACAGACTTCGCGTTATGCACAAAGGGACATGTACATATCGTTCCGGTAATCGTCTTCAGCATCATCCCTTTGCGCAGATCTGAGCGTAAAGTGGTAATGCAATACGTGTACAACTCAGCAAATTCCACAAGGCTCATTTCAATCCAGCACACATTTTCCACATTCTCACATTAATCGTTTGAAGTAACGATCAGCGATATATGTCGTTAACAATTCTTAAAGTAGATATTTTTTCCATTGTGTTGAACATATTTCACTGAATTACACAATGTACACAATTCCCTAAATCAAACGAAATACTCGCTATTGATTAGGTGTTTCCAATTTAGCATTGTTATCTAGTCTAGCGAAAGCAAACATGCCTGTTGGTGTTAGGATTGCTTGCCTGTTGGTATTATGGTCCCACATTAGTGTTAATAATAATAATTTAGAAAACATGCACCGACGTTAGAACACTGCATCTTTCAAGGAGTGTTTTGTGAAAGCCGTATTGCATTATGTTCATATTTAGCGACAACGGTCAATATTTTGTAACAGTATCAATATTTGTTCGGGTCAGATTTGACTTGTGACCTCCCCTAGTCACTGCTACAATAACGTACTGTTTCATTTGTAAAGGTGTATGGAAAAATCTGGGTATAGCTTCTAACGGTTTCATCAATCGTTTCTTAAAAATGCTACTCCCATGTAATAAATGTTCAAAGAAATCATATCATAACTCAGGGTTTTTGATTTCTTGGCCATCATGAGAATACTATCCACTACATATAACGCATACGGGTAAGTTTACGATGATTCGTTGTTACTGTTGTGCATTATATATAAAAATACTGTTTGTTTCAACAACGATATCGTCACCACCACATGGATGGTCCACAGTAATCATATTTACACCATGTTTGGTAATAATGTTCTGAACTTCTGCAAACCTCAGTTCGCTTCCAAGATGCTAATGATAAAACATGCGTCTTGGTGAATCGTAGTACATGTCTTCATAGTTAACATTAGGTAGAAATGTATTTATTGGGTTATGAGTGTATCTGTGAAATAAAATGTTGTTTGCTTGAAAACAACATAATGAAAATTGTAGCGACAGAAAGTGGTTTTGGTGTGAAATTGTTGGATAATTAGAAATGGGATACATAAATAAGGTATTGGCAAATACACGAGTGACAAACGATTTGTATTGTCGTCTGTCCTAAAAGTACATATATGAGTCATGCAGGAAACACTACATACAAAACAAACATCCACACGAACAGCACAACGACAAAAACAGTAAATGTATATGCATATAAACGACACAAAGAGACTCACACATACATAACACAAAAACATAGAGGAAATGTGGAAGTACCGCATTAGAACGGCGAGTGACAAATGTCATTGGGGGTTTAAAACCGCTTTAGGGGCGCCCAACTTCACATTTATTCCACCCCCATCCTAAAAGAAAAACAGTGTAAATAAACGTACCCGCTCTCCGACTAATCTAAAACAACCGCAATTTCAATTGCAGTGGTAAATTGCATGTACAACGAAAACATATTTAAGTGAAACAATCTGGACACACGTACCGCTAGTGTACTAAATGATTGGGCTTTAAACAAAGTAACTGTAGAAAAGTAATAAAGGTTATGACAAAAACGAGTACAAAGATCCGGATTTAAGCGGTCGTTATCATAGAATTCTAAGCATTTCCTGTCGGCATACATGAAAACAGCATTGTGATTGCCAATTGTAAAAGGGTTGACAACCAGACATGCAGTATGTTGTAGTAATATCCTATCCTATTTTAAAGAATATTTTAACATATTTAATGAACAAAGTGAGAAAATGCGTATGTACAATAATTTTACGAAATTTGTAAATCACATCACCATAAAATTCAGGATGTGAAATACCTAGTAGCAGGAGCGCTTTAAGATTGCACTTGATATTTCGATAGTAGAATTGGTCTGGTAATCGAACATAGAGATATTATTACAACCAACATTTTCAGTAAAATATTTTCAGTCGCCCGAACAGCAACACAAGGAAACAGCAAATGTACACAACTATAAAAAACATCAAGAGACGCACAAAGACAAAACAAACATAAAATAGGGGGAAGATGGAAGTACCGCCTTGGAACGGTCAGTGACAAAAGTCACTGGGGGGGGGGGGGGTAAACCGGTTTATGGGCGCCCAACCTCACACTTATTCCATCCCCACCCTAAAAGACAAACAGTATAAATAAACGTATCCCCTCTCCGACTAATCTACAACAACCGCGACGGCAAATACAGTGGTAAAGTGCATGTATAACGAAAACATTTAAGTGAACAAACTGTATCCACCTATCGCTAGTGTACTCAATGATTGAGCTGCAAACAGAGTAACTGCAGAAAGTTAAAAAGGGTAAGACAAAAACGAAATAGTACAGATATCCGACGTTCTCCTTCCATTTCTGGATTTAATAGGTCGCCTTCAGAGTACTAAACCTTTCTTGTCGGCGTACATGCAAAGAGGCCAGCGTGATTGCCAACTGTAAAAGGGTTCACAAGGGTTCACAACCAAACATGCAGTATAATGTAGTACTACAGGATCATATCCCTTTTTAATGAATTTTTTAACATATTTGATGAACAAAGTGAGAAAATGGGTATGTCCAATAATTTTACGAATTTTGTAAATAACATCACCATAAAATTCAGGATGTGAAATACCGTGTCGCAGAAGCGCCTTGAGATTACATTGGTACTTGCCAATAAGCGAGAGATTTCGATAGTAAAATTTAGAGAAAATTCTGAAGGGCGGTGATCCCCCGAAAGCAAAAATTGCAACACAAAAAGAGAAAATTGCAGACTCGGTTTTATTGAGTCTGTTCATGAGCTCACGCCCCCTAGCACCGGCTTAAGCGGTATTCAATTTTCAGAACAAGAAGTACTGAAATTCATGATCTCGAAGGATCAGAAGGTATAACAACAGTGAGAATGAAGTACGGGGCGACGTTTTACGGCTGCCACACAAGCACTTAACACCTGCTGTTGTGAAGATTATAAATTCTGAAGGGCGGTGATTCCCCGAAAGCAAAAATTGCAACACAAGAAGAGAAAATTGCAGACTCGGTTTTATTGAGTCTGTTCATGAGCAGTAATATAAAGTGCAACACTGCTCACGCCCCCTAGCACCGGCTTAAGTGGTATTCAATTTTCAGAACAAGAAGTACTGAAATTCATGATCTCGAAGGATCAGAAGGTATAACGACACTGAGAATGAAGTACGGGGCGACGTTTTACGGCCGCCACACAAGCACTAAGTTTCTCTTAGTTTATGATATCTATATCCTTGCTGAACAAGTCAGTCTCATACAAATAAGGTACAGGCGTAATTAACTTCTGGTGCTTGTAGTGTCGCCATTGTTAAAATTGTTTAATGTCGTCTGTCTGGCGCGTATCTATTTGTCAGGACCATGGTAAAATAATGGGCGTTAATCAATTTTTCATATGAACCTATCTGCAAAACAAAGGGAATGGTTATTACCACATGTTTCTCGACAAAACATGCCGAATACTAGCGTGTCTACTGATTTGCACTGACAGACGCCTTTTCTTTCTGGAAGCTGTAGTGTCGCCTTGATAGAAATATTTAACACTGTCTGTCTGGTTTTACACGTAATTGTGTGAGGATCATGGTGAAACTAATGGAGTATGCACAACTTAAAACCGCCCAGTGCATACAGCAAAGTTGATTTACGATATAATCATAATTGTTACGTACTATTATGTTGTATTCTATATGCCACTAAAGCAATGATCGCCGTTGTAACTTATTCTAAGCCATCTAGCACATTTAAGAAATAACTGCATCTATGTATGTCTCCTACCTACTCTGTCGTATCTGTGGGTACGTTTGGATCGCTTATCTTAGAAATTATACTTATTTCAGTGTTCGAGTTAACGATGTTTTAACGTGTTGTATTATCAATTCATATTGATTTGAATTGAATATATCAAATACTGCAAAGAAGCTAAAATATAGTTGTGTGAACTAATTGAGGAAAATGTGAATGTCATCAGTTATTTGTTTATTCAATGACTTTCAGCATTGTAACTTTTTGAGCATACTAACACTGGGCAGCTAATGGTTTTGGCTTGGATCTAGGATTAAACTACGTGGGTACATGATTATGTCTTTATGTCCTGCATTTATTCTGTCTGTCGTTTTGGATATAGATATATTTGAATATAGCCGGTTTGCTCTTCAAGAGAACTTATTTAATATCGAAAACATTTGTGAAAGTATGAAGTTAAAAGTCGCCAATCTTTGTAAAATGCATTTACCATCTCCGACATCTCAAAACATGTTTTCCTCTTGATTACATACGAACCGAACTTTGCTTAAATTGAAAATCAATGGAGTAACCAGTTGCCATTACATCACATACGGAGCGTCAACCTTGTGTTCGCGGGTTCGATTCCCAGTCATGCTGGGTGTGGTATGAGGCCATGTGTCTAGGTAATACTGTCGCAGTGTGACAGCACTATATGTGTCTCATATATGTGACACACCAACGCCATATATCTTAAATTCTAATTTTTGGGACGTTTAAGGCAACGTTCTTAAAAACATGCACGCCACACAGACAAACAGACATACGCACGCACGCACGCGCACGCACGCACGCGCACGTACGCACGCATGCACGCATGCACGCACGCACGCGCGCACGCGCACACACGCACGCACGCACGCACGCACACACGCACGCACGCACGCACGCACGCACGCACGCACACACACACATGCGTACACAGTGTGGTAGAACCGTATCTGTCAGTCTCAAGTAGACATACCATCTCTATATAACTGAAATACATGCTTTCGGTAAATCTAACATTTATTTCTGTATTATTTCAAGTTGATACAGACATATTAAATGTATCTATCTAAAGGAGTTTTGTTCATATATGGAAAAGTAGTAAAGTCAAGCAGGCAAAGCCACATACAAGACGCAACCACCACCAAAACACCGATAGACAGCATGACACACATACACACACACACAACCACACACCCAAACGCACACTCACATACGAGATGAACACAGAAAACACCAAAAGACACACAAGAACCAGAGACAAACGTTCCACACATGAACAAAATCACAAGCACAAAGACGCACTGCAAACAAAAGGAAGGGTGACAAAGAGAGTACCGCCTTGGCACGGTCAGTAGCAAAAACACCACTGGGGGTTTAAATCATTTATTGAATATGAGAGTCTTTAAAAGCAATTGGTTGCGGAATGTAGAATAAAAGTAATATAGAGAGTTCATATAGCAGCGTTTTGCATTACTGTTGACCTGCATTAAGCTAACACCTGCCGTACAGACCAATTCCATAGTTATGCCTTTAAGACAGGCTCCACTGTATGTTTCACCTGTTAACAATAAATATGTTATTTTATCACATGAGACAATGAAACGGTGTTGCTCATTTTAATTCGTTAATGTCAGTTTGACTGTGTTTCCTGAAGGGACAAAAATGAAATTTGTCTTGAATAGTTTTCTTTCAGTCCTTTCTAGCCCAGATGGAATAAATAATCGTATTTTCCAAGAGGCCTGTTATTGATGATTTAAAGCAGAACTTAACTGGTTTACAGACATATACGAGCGTATTACAGTTCGTATACTTGAAACATATATAGTCTCTGAACATGTTAAATTGTGCGATATTATTAAGTCTGAGTCTAATATAAAACAACGTAAAATTTCTAATTATTTTGGAAAATTTATAGTGATGTGATTTACAAACTTCGTAACATTATTTAACATACTTTGTTCATCAATATGTTAAAAATCATTTAAAAAGGAATATGATCCTATGGTACCACACCACACCACACTGCATGTCTGGTTGTTAAACATTTTACAGTTGGCAATCACGCTGCCCTCTTTTCATAAACGTCGACAGGAAAGGCTTAGTACTCTATGAAGACGCCCCTAAGATCCAACAAGAGTACCGCATACGCTACATAATACGCCCACTTGCAAACTTTCTCCCATTCAACATACCTTATAAGTGTTGAGATTTTCTAATCTGTGCTTAAGATCTTGATTTCCATATTAAGGTGATACTATTTTTAAAAAAATGAAGTGAATATCTTATTAAATAAAAAAGTTACAGCTTATCCTCATATTTGCAGATTTTTGTAAAGTGCAACGGCCATAACTCTGTAAAGACAAACTGAATGAACCTCAAAATAAACTCAGTTTCAGATTTTGTTGCTTAAAACATTTGTGTTAAGTTTCATTTATATCATTTTAATAGTTTTCCAAGAAAACAACAGACAAACTAAAAGTTGACCGACAAAGAAAGCAACGAACACACAAAGTTCAAGGACCATAACTTTAGAATAAAATGACATATCAAAAACCCTGCAATATATGTGAAAATTCATATTAAGGTTTAACCATATGAAAAATTGAAGTAAATATCATTTCAAATGAAAAAGTTATGGCCATCTACATATTTGCACAAATTTGCATTATGTTTTTAAGTGCAAGGGCCATAACTCTGAAACGACAAATCAAATGAACCTCAGAATCAGCTTAGCTTGATGCATTAAACATGTGTGTGAAGTTTCATTAATAATTGTCAATCAGTTTTCCCAGAAAACAGCGGACAAACTATATGCATATATTTGCATTATTTTTAATAAAAGGGGCATAACTCCGAAACGACGAATCAAATGAACCTCAGAATCGACTCAGCTTCAGCTCTTGATGCATTTAACATTTGTGTGAAGTTTCATTAATATCTCTCAAATAGTTTTCCCAGAAAACGGCGGACAAACTATTTGCATGTATTTGCATTATTTTTTAAGGACAAGGGCCATAACTCTGAAACGAAAAATCAAATGAACCTCAGAATCAACACAGCTTCAGATCTTTAAACATTTGTGTGAAGTTTCATCAACATCTGTCAAATAGTTTTCCGAGAAAACAGCGGACAAACAAAATGTTGACGGACGAACGAACGAACGGACGGACGGACAGGGCCACGACAATATACGACCACGTTTATTAGGTGGGCGTATAAAAACGGAAGGACGACGTCGGATTCTTGTACTTTCTTTATATTGTACCCTTTATTACTTATCCACAGGTGCTCGGTTTGCAGTTAAATTATTGAGTGCGCTCGCAATAGGCGGACCCAGCTTGTTTTACTTAAACTTTAGCCTGCTATGGGCGGATGAGTGAACACATATGCAAACAGTTTGGATCCAGGTGAGACGCCGAGTAACTCGGCGTCTCATAAAGATCCAAACTGTTTGATATATTGGTTGCATTTTGGTAGAACAATTGATTATAGCTTGAATTTGGAAATTGTAGTAGGTGAAACATTCTGTAAAAATAATTTGCTCAGCAGGCTAAAGGCTAAATATGTCTTCATTTGCTACTTTAGCTTTCGAAGGATTTCCCACTTTCAGAATTTATGAACTTCACAACAGCAGGTGGCTTGTGTGGCGGTCATAAAAAGTCGCCCCGTACTTCATTGTCAGTGTTGTTATATTTTCTGATCCTTCGGGATGATTAGTTTTGATGTTATCAGTTTTGAAAATTGAATAGTGCTTAAGCCGGTGCCAGGGGTGTGAGTAGTGTTGCACTTTTAATTACTTCTCATAAACAGACTCAATGAAACCGATATTGCATTTTTCTCTTTTCGCATTGCTACTTTTGTTTTCGAATGATATCCCACTTTTAGAATTTACATGCATTTGCCATCGCAGTTGTTGTAGATTAGTCGGAGAGGGTGATATGCTTATTTACACTGATTGTCTTTTAAATTTGATATAGAATAAGTGCGAGGGTGGGTGCTACTAAATTGGTATATACCCGAAATGGCAACTTTCACTAGCCGTTCCGATGCGGTACTGCCATCTCCCCTATTGTTTGTTTCTTATGTCTTCGTGCGTCTCTTTTTGTTTTTTGATATACATGTATATTTGCTGTTCTGGTTTACAATGGTGCTGTTTGGGCGACTGTGTGTTTTGTATGTGAAGTTTATTGCATGACTCATACATGTACTTTCTAATATATACAGGACTCTGAAACTACTTAAAGGCCCTTATAAGGCGCGTTTTATTGCTAGCTATAGTTTTTATACTGCCTTATACTGTCTTAACGTTTTACCTAGTGTTACTACTATCAAATAACATAGAAAATATGAAAATTCTTGTATTAATGTGTTTTGGTCCATTAAGAATTCAATTGGACTAAACTTAAAACCAGCAGTACAGCAATTCGTCATTTAGCTATAATACTTTCTCTACACGCTATAAATCTTATAAAAGGTAAATTGATTAAATAAAAAGTGACTCTTGCCAGAGAAAATAAAATGATCATTGCTTGTAATGTTCAACGTTCATTCCTTCCGAATTCAAAAGTTGAACATTACACAATGTGGACCTGCCTTAATGTTTGTAGATCTCTAAACTTTTCTTTTTGATAACTCATGTTCGATATGGGGATACCATATATCGTCAGGTTGTTGGTATACCCATGGGTACAAATTGTGTCCCTCCTGTTGTTTTTGTATTGCTTTGAGAGGAGTAATAAAACATCTAGATATTTTGACGATATTTTGAATTTGAACAATCCTTATCTGAAACTATGATTTCATCAATTTACCCAAACGAACTGACGAAGTGAATTGTTCTGATATTGTGACTTCCGTTTTAAATTTGAATCTTTCCACCACAAATGATCAAATGTTTTAAACAATATATGTTAAAAGGAAGATTTATTTTAAAAACTGTTAACTATCCTTTTCTAGATGGAAATATGCCCCGTTCTACATCCTAAGGGGTATATATTTCTCAAAATATTTGGTTTGCCCGATCCTGTTCTTTGCTAGATGTTAATAATTGTAGTTTAGTTATAACTGTTAAATTTCTTTTGTTTCTTTCTCCCTCTCTCTCGCTCGTGTGTGTTGTGTGTGTGTGCGTGCGCGGTAGGGTGTGTGTGTGTGCTTCACTTATTTTCTATCGGCGTTTTGGTATTGTTTGCGTCTTGCGTGTGGCTTTTCTGCTTTACTTTACTATTTTCATACCCCTCTGTGACAAGTCGCCTACTGATGGCATCGTGCAAAGCTAATGTGCTCACTGTCTGTAAATCAGTCACCCTGCCTTTGTAATGACCTTCCAGCATCTCTTTTTAGTAGAGGTGCATGTAAGAGTCATACAGGAACACCACATACAAAACACATAGTCACCCAAACAGCAACATGACAAAAAGAACAGCAAATACCCATCAACTGAACCTTTCCTCTAATAAACAATTATGCGTGATTTGATCACTCTATTAATATAATTTTTTTATAATACAAATCTTCAAAGGGAAATTGTGACTTAGGCAATAAATGTTTTTCGTAAAGTACATCTGAGCATGATAACTTTCTATTCCCTGTCTAATCCGGATTCGTATTGGGATATACTTAGATACATTGGAACCTCGATATCTCGAACTCGCATAACTCGAACGTTGGGATAATTCGAACTAAATGTTCGACCCTTCCAAAATTACAATACAGAATTGCTCTAAAATGCGTATAAAACACACTTGACAGCTTAATGCAGGTGTAAAGTATATAGGAGCTTTCAGCATTACTTTACAGCTACATTAAGTTGTAAATTGAAATATCGTCCAGACTAGATATTATTATTATTATTATTATGCCACATTTATATAGCACTCTTTTCACACAAGATATGTGCGTTCAAAAGCGTTTCACATAAATAATTTGCACGTACAAAACTGAGTATATATAATACTTACAGAATATTTAAAACAGATGAAATTTAAGATAGAGATATCGATAAAAATATTAAAAGTGGAAGTAATTTAAGAATCATAGAACAAAAATAAAATCAAAATCATCCTTTTCTGTACGTTTATATGTCCGTAAATCATAGGAAATAAACGCATGCTGTGACTATATTGTGTCAGTCCACTCATATCACTTAAACTGTAATGCAACATTATATATATGGTCAGTGTCGGTACGCCAGAACCACCTGGATTGGCATACAACACTATACATAAGATATTGTCTTACTTATGTAGGACAATGGGTTAACAGAATAGGTCAATTTTGTAGCTAATGCATATAAACTACACAATGCAATACAAACATTACAAACAACCCACCAATATATACACCCAGTATGCAAAACTGGCGAAGGAGTATCATAAAATCAGTCCATCCGAAACTGAAATGAGGCACACAATGCCGCCCGAGCCGCAAACCGGGCGGTTTCAAAGAGATCAGGGACTATCCCTACCATCAAGATCCACCACCCGCACAACACGAGCCACACATCAAGCGCCCACAAACAGTGCGAAACTAAAACAACTGACAGGACGCTCCTCAACCAATATTTTGCAAGCAGGAAATGTTCGAAATGAGAGGGATTTGAAAATGTCCCGACCGTGGCATGGCAGGATCGACACTCCGTGGCTAAGGCAGCGGTCATCATGATTAATAGTTACTAGCTAACTCCTGTCCTTGCAATGTCCTAGTAAAATAGGTTGAAGAAATGCGTTTTCAGACATTTTAAAGGATACAAGTGAGCTGGCGTCTCTGATGCCTGACGGTAGAGTATTCCAAAGTTTTGGAGCTGCATGCATGAAACTCCTATCCCCGTATTTTACCATACGACTTCTTGGTACAACCAACGACGCTGAACTACTTGCTGACCTTAACTCTCTGCGAGGCCTGTACATGTCAAGCATGTCGACAATGTACTTGGGGGATTCATTGTGCATGGCTTTATACGTAAGTGTCAAAATTTTGAATTCGATCTGATGTTGAACCGGAAGCCAGTAAAGTTCCTTCAAAACCGGAGTGATATGATTATATCGAGAAGTCTTGGTTATGATACGGGCTGCTGTGTTTTGCACCCTTTGAAGTTTCCGCAGCATGCCTTTTGAAATTCCACGCAGCAATGAGTTGCAGTGGTCAAGTTTTGATGTAACCAGGCAGTTTACCAAAGTCTTGGTAGCATCAGGTGATAGGTATTGTCTTATATGGCCTATTTGCCGCGCTCTGCGTAATTAGATCTACACACGGAATTCACGTGCGGTCTCATATCCATTTGTGAATCAAGTCTTGCACCAAGATTCTTCACACACAGCGATGGTTTGATTTTAGAGGATCCTACTTGTAATGTCTTCAGGTACTTTTGTGTTTTTCGTGTAGAACAGGATGACCTCTGTTTTTTCGGTATTGAGCTTCAGCATGTTCTGGTTCATTCAAGAGACTATACTTTTCAGACAGTCCTCAACTCGTGTTAAGGCTACTTGTTGACAGGAAATGTCCTTTGGCTTAAATGACATATATAACTGCGAATCATCGACATAAAAATGGTGGTCAAGTCCATGGTTTCTGCAGATATCCGATAAGTTCTGTTATCTTGAAGCAATTTGTATGGCCCCTTGAATTTCGATATATCGAAGTTCAAATGTAATATGTTTGTACAACGTGTGTGATATTCTGGTAGTTTACCTTATGTTTCTATTTCACCTATTTCTCTATACAGGTATGTCTTGTTTGAATATCTAGTTAGATATAATACCATAAATGCCATTGCTTGCAAAGAGTGTGGAACCAGATGAGACTTTTATTGTTATAGAAGGTCTGTTGGTAAATCTGAATAACAAACCAAACCAACATTTTCTATCGTCTTAACGTGTTAAATATTAAATACTATGTGTAAACCAAAAGGTGTGATGGTTCGCACGTAGAACACTGAGTAGACAACTTGTTGGGTTTCTAACTGACCGTGAAATCTAAACCAGCTGCAAAGTCGATAACTGCATTAGAAAGGCGTTGAGTGCGTGGTGTTACAGTGCAATGCATTATGGGAACTTAATGATAGTTCTTAAAACAAACGTGAACCAGGTATTACTTCACCTGTTTCATATACAGTAAAACCCCTCTAAACGGGGCGTTAAAATTAGTATGAATGTCGCACTTGGAGACAGGTGGCAGCTTAATGCACGGTGAAAGTCATGCAGAATTTCTGCATGACTTAAACAATGCATTAAGCAACTATCTGCCTAAAAATAACCAACGACTTCCCTAATAGAATTACGGTTTAGAGGGCTTTTGCTGTATATCATTTACAACTTTACTTGTAGTGGAATGCCTTGCATCCTAGTGACACAAAAAACGTTATTACTTTTTAGATCAGGATCCAAACACCTTGGGAATCTGACTTTACGTCTGAAGAAAACAGAAGAAGCAATACGTTGAAGGGTAGAATTACAAGGGATAAGCATTAGAAGGCGACACATACTTGATTATGATATGATGTGATCAAGCCAAGGTTAGTATCCCACCTTACAAAAAGCCGTTGCAAGAAAAGGGAATCCTGTTCAGACATAAATCTTTGGAAAGCTAGAATATGCCAGTAAATGCATCATAGAATAATGGAAATAATGCATTATAAATATACTTAATACTAAGGTCGTGATATTCATAACAATAAATTGCATCAATTTGTGCTCTGATGAGGAATCCATTCATCTTATGTCAACCGCTGGGAGTGATATAAATATTTTTAGCATTGAATTGACTGGTTGCATGTCATTATTTACATATTTGTAACATTTATGCATTTTGTTGCCATATGTATGCATAATACATAACATCATTATTTACCATTCAAATATCGAACAATGCATACGGAGACATCCTCGATGATTTGAAACTTATTGTATATACAAGTGTTATTCTATGATTTGTTTGACAGTGACGTATTCAAATATTATGTTGAAACACGTTTTCCGTCGCATATAGATGACGTGCGAATTCCGTGGGTCACAGAATGCAATGTCTAAATAGTTTGGAATGGACTTGCTCGTGGCATGTATGCACGGGCCCATGGTACGAAAAACATTGACACAGTTGATTTGATAGATGTGACCTATCTATGTCAGAGGCGCAGCTAGCGATATGCACTTACGTACGTGTGCAACATCAATGTGAAAGGCGAAAACAATATTATGGACAAAATGGAACAAAAGTTGAAGGCTAATAGATGGGGTTGGATTTCGATAAACATTATGTCTTGTCATGGTAATGTGAGCTTTTAATCATTCCCTCATATGGACTCCTTTTGACGCATCTGTAAAAGTCACCTTTAGAAACCATTGTGATAAATAGAAAATTTTGCTCCTATAGCAGCAAACGTCCCATTGATCACAATGGTTTCAAAACATCACAATTCTATTTTCCCCGGGGGATCATGCTCCCAGGCTACTATAGCCACTGTGTGTACATTACATTTGGATTCAGCTACGCTCCTCTTTGAAGTGTTTTGCCTTGCAACTAAAACAGTAACACTTCTCTATATAACGGCCACTAAATTGAGTTAATTAGCTGGTATTTAGGGCAGGTGGCTGCTTAAAGCAAGATGAAAGTAAAAGAGAATGTTGAACTGAGAAATAGTTAAAATAGCAGCATAATTTAAGCAGCGTGATACGGTACTGTGGGGTAATGGTTAACATTTTCTACGCTCTTCTAATGAAAAAATAGACGTTAGGATAATTCCATTCCGACGTATACCTTGTATGAGCGAAGTCCCTAGCCTGTGTTGGTGGTTGCTAACTGCATGCGCTTTATATTCACACTGTAAAAGACGTGTTGAAGCAGCGAAATTGGGTTGAAAAGTCTCAACTAAGAACCGATTGTACTCAATATTTCAAGATATTAGAATATGTCTGCCATACGCATGTAATAAAACACAGGGAGAAATTTTAGCGAATATAACACTTGAAACATTGATTGCTTACTTTGAAAAAATACTTCACTGTAATAATATTGAACCAAACGAATGTATAGCTCTAGGTTATCTGTTGTCACGTTACCGTACTTTGATATGAATTAAGAGTTCATAAACAACCTAAAAAAGAATTTGTAATGGAATGGAATTTAAAAATACTGTACGTACAATCGTTTAAACCAGTTCAAGAAAAAATATCAAGGAGGGATTTATGATTTATGTTATCTTATATATCCATGAAATCACGTTTCTTACATATACAGTGAAACCCCGCTAATGCGACCACTTAATAAACAGCCACTGGTGTCGTTTAAAGCAGGTGGTTGCTTAATGCAGCACAAAAGTTATGCAGAAAGCTCCTACAGGAGCTTTCTGCATAACCTTTGTACTGCATTAAGCAACCACCTGCCTCTGCCACCCAGAATTATGCCCCTTTTTGGTGGTCGCATTAGCAGGGTTTTACTGTAATATGAGCTTGTGCATGTGTTGCCCTCACTCGAACTCGCTGCCTAATAGTGACGTCATACATATACGTCTATAATACACAATACATCGCTGAAAATTCGATGCACCATCGAGTATTTCACACCACAATTCGAAAGACAAAATCTGGTAAGATTTAACATTTCTTATTTAATTCGAATAATGGTGGCGAGGCAGCAAATTATGATCTGTACAAAATGTCTCTCCACGCTTAGCAAGCATAAAATACCTGACGCCTAATCGGTATAACATTGGCATTATGATGCCTAAAAAAGACCAAAATTGATGCACATAAAACATATACTAACTAACAGAATTTGTCATATCGTTATAAAACACACGAGTTCATGAAATATATTCTTCATTGACACATTGACGCTTGTCTCATCAGGGTTCAATCGGCAAAATTTCTCGTAAAATTTGATGACGTTGTGAATGTCAATTTAGCGGGTTAGTTAATATATCATTGGAATAAATGGGTCCAGGTAGATGAGTGCGGTGGATATTAACAGTACGATACGTATAGCACAGGTGGATCTTACGCTGAGAAATGTGATATAGAATATACACACCACCGGACAAGTCACGTTTTCAAACTACCCTCCCATCTGTTCAGTTTATGTCTGTCTCATAACCGTAGCAAGGGAAGACAATAGAGTAAATCGCATCCATTAACTGTTCCATTTGTTTCGTATATATATATATATATGTGTGTTCGCAGATACGTCGAATAACCGTTTTCAATCAAGTGTAAACCTATTGTGTCAGCGTGTGTATATCATTTACTTATGAAAATTAGAGTACACCATTGTAAGATTAAACAATAAGAGTATGTAGTATTGAAAAGTTTCCGTAGGTTTCCGTAAGTCTCCGAAGGTACATTTACAGATTAGAAATTTAAAACTTGTTTTAAAGTTAGCTCAAAAACGCATTTTCCAATAAATCGAATTGATACTTTTCGAACGTTAAAACTCTAAAACAAACCAAAATACATTTTGTGACAAATGGTTGATTAAAGGGAAACCACCAAACAAAACAAAACAGAGATTTGAAACTGGCATGGACTCGATATATTAAGCTAATTCATTTAACCTTCATCACTCTACTGGCGAGCATATTACGACGTTTGCAAACAGCTTGAGTGCTAATGAGATGTGGTATATCTTGATGTCACACTGATCATGTTTTGTCAATATGAGCAAGAAAGCAATTGTTTTGGTAGGTCTACAATATGAGCAAGAAAGCAACTGTTTTGGTAGGTCTACAATAACTTAGAGTGCAGAGGATAAATACGCTAACAGAAAAGTGCTGCATTTAGTTCGACATTCTTTTCAATCTACTGTATAATAAATTTATGGAGTCCATTATTTCTCTATATATTTAGGGAATTTTAAGATGAACTAAAGGAACCGGTATTTAACTTATTAAGTGAGAGAATGCACATTGTAGCTGAAAAACGTATTTCGATGCGCCGATGCATATTCAAGCAGTCGTGTTGGCTTAAATTTAATGAGTGTTTTTTTCACAGTTCGCACACTTGTCTTATATGAACTCTCCGTATTCTAATAGATGTCTTGCAAAGTACAGTTAATGGTTTTGATAGACTTTTGACCAACTTGATACCGATATATATACACCAGGTTTACGTAGAACTGTACTTGATAATTCCTAAAAATGCAGGGTAAAACAGTCGTACAGGGAGTGCCTTTATATTTCCAATGTCTATTATGTCAATAACTGTCAAGAGAATGGAAGCAACCTTGATGTTTGTAATGGGTAAATTCTGCTATGGACTGGTTATTCATAATGAGAAAATGTGTCATGCGAGTACTTTGTTGACATCAGAAGGGAATTGTTATACATTAGCCGGGATTGAAAGTAAGAAAAACCTCTGCTTGGATAAGTATTCAGTTGATTCAATTATTGACTGCTAATAATGGCTACTAGCAAACAATGTAATATTAGAAGAGATTTCGGAAGACAATGTGTTTGATGTAATTAAAGAAAGAGACAATGAGCAAAGATATAACCTAGAGCACACCAGGCTTAAGATAGTTCGATTTAGTGCTCGGTAGTACAACTCGCTGATGGCAATCATTTAGATAACCAAACGGAAGTAGAGTACTCTCCTGCGAAAGTCCAAATTCTTTAAGATAAGTCAGGGTCAATGCTTATAAAACGTTTAGTTGAGTCTGAGTTCGTTCTCAAGTTTTTGATTGGTCAGATTTGAGCCAAAGGCTCAAATCTGACCAATCAAAAGCTTGAGAACTCAAATCTGACCAATCAAAAGCTTGAGAAGGAAACTCAGACTCAACTAAAAGCTTTATAAGCATGGACCCAGGAGTCCTCTGTACATACCACTGTCGAACGACTTACTTGTTACTTGTGTCACAGTCGATTGATTGACAGCAAATGTTGTAGATATAAGGAGCAAGTTGACGGTATAATTTCTATGTACAAAGCCGATTTGAAACGGAGATACGGGTTTAATACCCAGCAAGAACTTGAAACTATATTTAAGAGATTTTTTCTGCATCATCAAGGAGTAAACAGACATACAATTGTCTAGAAAATGCATGTTGGACATGCAATCATTACAGAGGCTGACTGCTATCTTGTTTGCTACAATAAACCCATTGGTATATCTGAGCACATAATCGGAATTTTGTTCGGCATCGCTTCTGGTTCCTTGTAAGTTACTATTTTTACTGAGTCATTTCCAGAGATAAATGTGTACTTTGTCTAATGTATCTTACAGTATGTCTATCTAATGGTTAATTGATAGAATGGAAGGCTTATACGCGTTTAAGAGACATCATTTTAGTATTTTCGGAAACAAGTGTTTAAGTATTACTTTATTCCAAAAAATATTTTAATGGTCATCTGTGATTCCCACCTGGAATTTACAAAGTTTTATAATGCAACCTAACTAAATCCGTAGACGGAAGGAGGACGTCCGATATCTGTACTTTTTCGTTTTTGTCGTACCCTTTATTACTTTAAAGTTTCTAAATTTACTCTGTTTGCAGCTCAATCATTGAGTACACTGGCGATAGGTGGATACAGTTTGTTTCACTTAAATGTTTTCGTTTGACATGCACTTCGCCACTGTAGTTGCCATCGCGGTTGTTGTAGATTATTTCCATGTGAGGTTGGGCGCCCTAAAACCGGTTAAATCCCCTAGTGATCTTTGTCACTGACCGTTCCCAGGCGGTACTTCAATCTTCCCCCTATTGTATGTTTGTTTTGTCGTTGTGCGTCTCTTTATGTTGTTTCCTGCATGACTCATATTTGTACTTTTACCTAATAAATACCAGGGTTTATTGAGTAAGTAGCTGTGGGCCGGAACTACATTGACTGACCTAATATGCCTAATTATAATTTGTAATCTGGAGCATCTACGTTCTAATTATAACAATTGTATGTGAAGTGTTTCATCTTTGCAATAATGGCTTCATCTTCACTGACTTGATATCTTTGTTTAAAGTGTATTCGACTTGATCAGCCATTAACAAAACATAAAATGACCAACAGATATGATACATTTATTAAAAGAAAATGATTTAACAAGAAAGTCAACCTTCGGCAACAACATATCAATCTTGCAACATCTGCATATTGTTACGGTGACCTATCAGGCAAATACAATGCTTCCTTTGTGACCTGAAAAAGAAACAATTGTCAAACCATTACCATTACAACATGAGTATTATCATGTACCAATTGCCAGACTGCAGAACAGATGCATACATAGTGACTTATCTTAGCAACACCCCCACAGTCTCCCTGTCTTCCATGCTGAATTGTTTTCTCTTGGTACACCCCTTTCTCTCTTACAAATAGATAACAAAATGCGTTGAACATGAGGAAGATTGTCACATTACGGTAGATCTACCTTAAGAAAAGCATTAATTTGGATACTTGCCAAAAGAGTAAATGCTCTATTTATCACAATGGTTTCAAAACCATACAGTTCTAAAACATAATACTTTTATGCAATAAACGCTCCTTTTCAGTAGATTTATTCAAAGAAGTTAGGTCTGAAGTAGTCTAGGAGAGAATCACCTCTACAACTTGACGCATAAAGGTGTACATAGGGAAATATGATCACGCGGACTATAACAAGCGGAAGTCAATAATACCTTGATCTCTTTCATAAAAATGAGTATAGTGCAGCGCGGGAAAAAGAGAGACAGGAATAGAGAATCAGAATTGTCTGTAAAATGAGACGGGCTTGTCATTGTTTACGGAAGGTCAAGTGTCTGCGGAGAAAAGTCAACATGTCTTATAAATAAGATATTAAGGCAGATGGAATTAAAGTCGTAAATTAGTGAGGCATTTACGATAGACCGGTGGAGACTTCAAACTTCAGACTTCAACCTTCAAACGTTAAACTGCAAACTTCAAACTTCACACTTCATACTTCAAACTTCAGACCTCGGACTTCAATTTCAAACTTTAAACTTCAAACTTTAGCGACCACAGTCACTATATAAACACGAGTTTTTCATAGTGTTTTAATGCTTGGCATCAAGATTCAATATATTTAAATGTAATTGAAGACTCAACACACACAAACACATAAACCACCAATGTTTATGCTTGGTTTTCTGCATATGTTAAACAAATCAAACTTTGTGTATTATTATTGTTATATATCCCATTAATCCGTAGTGAGAAGTATACATATACTTTACAAAGTACCTATGATGAGTACACTTAGCCTATGCAAATATTGAATACCTTGATCAGAACTTCCATAAAGGAGCCCTCTGATCAGGGCTTACACTATTTGAAACACACCAGAATGTACATATTTTGGGATATTAATCCTTTGTTATGCTGTTAAAAGCTGTCGGTCATATGCTATATACACACATTGATTACGTCATATGATATTAATGCACAATGTGTTACACTATTGTACACGTATGTCATATGATACTAAAGCACAATGTGTTACCCTATTATACATATATGTCATATGATACAAATGCACAATGTGTTACCCTATTATACGCATATGTCATATGATACTAATACACAATGTTTCATTGCGCTAATGAGATACATATGCATTACTGTTGGCATATACTTCAAAATATGCGCCATAACCTTCGAAAATACGTGTGTTACGTGTTTTAAAATAAACTGGTAGACGTTCAGGTCCTCTTTAGTGTCACTGAATTGAAACGCGTAGTTCATTTCATTTATAAGAATGTTACCGTCACTTTACTACGACAAATTCTATGATTTAGCTTTTCCAAAATGTGTGCATTCAATTAACTAATCGCTTCTTCATTTACGCCGATCCTCATTAACGTAAACTCGCGAATAATTAAACGTGTATTTCGCTCGTACCACGGCCCAAACGATCTGGATTCAATGAGAGCCTCCCGAAATCACATACCATTCCGACGACACCTAGCAATCCAATCGGTTTACGAAGAACTACCAAGTTCAGCCATGTGTTCGTTAGTGCTAAACGTTTTTAAAATATTTTGTGACTGAAGCAGAAACCAATTTCATTGTAGTGTTTATTTTTGAATTATCAACAAGTTTGTTTCCTTTAAGGTCAGCCAGATAGGCGGTGCCATATAGAGGTATTTAAAGTGGTACCTATTGAGGACAATTCGTCGACCATAAATTATATCCACACTACATATATAAACAGTAAAATGATATCCACACTACATATATTAACAATAAAAAACCCCCTCTAAATCGAACATTAAAATTGGTATTTATATCGGTCTTGGAGACAAGTGGCAGTGTAAAGCAGGGTCGAAGTCATGCAGAAAGTTCCTCTAGGAGCTCTCTCACAATATACAAAACAACCTTTCAAATGTCATATTTCTTTCGAGAATCAACCACACTCTTCTAACAGTATATGGACCCGTATGTCTTAGTTAACAGAAACAAGCTCGCGTTTTGAACACTGAAACAAACCATCCGCTTGCATACCATATTGCCACGTGCCTCATGTTTGACATCGGATACAAGTTGCGTCATTAACCCTTTCCTCCCAAAATGCGCCTTTCTACGTCTCTGTAAAACCATTGTAGTATATAGAGTATTTGCTCCATAGGAGCATTTGCTCTCTCTCTATATATGGTTTCAAAACTTCACAATTCTAAAAATTTCCCTTTTCTCTAGAAATCCTCATTTTCGGTAGATTTATTCAAAAGGTTGGATATAAAAATAGCCTATGGAGGAATTGGTTAAGTCGGCTCCATTATTACCTTAAAAGCTTAGAGGCAAGCTGATGTTTACTAAGAAAGTATATAGTTTATGCAAAATAGCAAAACGATACAAAGAAGCACAGTCAAATCTTAACATGTGCTTTCGAAATATCTAATTGTGATGAAATGGTATAGTGTTTACTAATCAATAACGACCGATTAAAAGCATACCGAAAATGTATTTAAGGATGTTTGAACGCGATATCTGCTTTGTTCTCCTTCTGACGCGTGTCCAGTTAATGTACATGTACTTGTGATATGTCCTTAGGAAAAGTACACTCTAACACGCTATTCAAGACAGCAATTTAGAAATAGAACAAAAGTCAGACAGGAGATGCCATACACATCTCAAAACATTACACCATTATGAAAACATTACAAACAACCCTAGTCAAACAATGATATAAACCAAGAGCCTTATCTGAATCACGATCAGTATCTATCTTGTAACGAAAACTTGTGATGCTAAAACAGAGGTCCAGATTAATAGAATCAAGCATGGGTTTTGTTAAAGATGGGGGTTTCTATACCCGAGGTTGGTCTGTTCCAGTCGGAAACGAGCTTATCGAGTTTCCGATAGGAACAGACAAACCGAGGGTATAGAACCCCCCCGGCTTTAACAAATCCCATGCTTGATTATTTTTTTCGCTGAAATACGCCCTAAAACCAAGAAAATTAACGAATTTTGTGAAGTACTACTTTACATTGCGTAATACGACGTCCATATCTAATAGCAACAGACCGCAGCATAAATTTAGGCGTGACACCAAATTCTTGCATAAAACGTGCTGTTGTAGTCCCGCTAGACCATGTATTAACAAGGCGATTCTCGTGCTCACGCGCTGTTGTTGACCGGTTTTAATTATACCTATTACGGACCTAAGGTAAACAATGGACGCGAATGTTACAGCGTTTTGGCCTAAGCTAGGTGGACGCCGGGGTGTGAGTATTTCCAGGAGCACCGACAATGAACTGTTTTTAGTGATAGACATATTGAATGAAATTCCGTGTAAACGGTATTTGATACAATCATGAATTGACGTCGAAAAGAAAACAGTGGCCCGGAAACAGTATAAATCGACGAAGTGTCATAGAAGTGTATAGTTTTGCTGCCGTTGTTTTGCTTGTATTTTGAAGAATTAAATTGATGCTGAGAGCAGAAAATTGGTTTTATGCAAGAATAGCGTTAATACACGTTTGTTTTCGGGCAATAACATCTGCAGTGTCCCTCGGGAATGTTGTTGCCCTCGCCCTTCGGGCTCGGGCCAACAACAGTCCCTCGGGACACTGCAGATGTTATTGCCCGAAAAAACGTGTATTAACCCTCTAATGACGTCATTTGTTATGACAACCACAAACGTTACGTTTTGGCGTAAATATAAAAGACTGAGTGACTACAAAACAACGTCTTCGGTTAATTAAATAGGCTTTTAAATATAAAAGACTGAGTGACTACAAAACAACGTCTTCGGTTAATTAAATAGGCTTTTAAAGTGTTTATATGATAAATAGAATTTCATATTCGTGCTAATTACTTATATTAATTTCAATTCATAAGGTTGTTGCCTATAGAAATGTTGGTATAATTCTGTAAGAAATCCTTCCCTTGTATTGATTTTACCCAATCGCGCGTATGAATACACTAGTCACGGGGTGTTCCAGATAAGGATTTCTAGTACGGCTATTTTTAGTAACTCAGCTTATCTAGCACGACTGAGAAGCGAGAAAAGATGCGTAAATTAATTGTTTTTTCAAATATCTGCTTTATTTCTCCTCCAAACCCTATACTGTGACCACACTTTAGCATCGTCTTTTCGAGACGATTCTATAGGGTGGTCACAGTCTAGGGTTTGGTGGAGAAATGACGATTTTAGTATTTGGGTACGCACCGTTATCTAAATTCAAGAAGATCCATACCGTAAGAGTTTGATTAAACATCGCTTGAAATATCGTTTTTTGTGTAGCGTTGTGTACTTTGAGGGCAAGTTTTGCATCAAAATAAACGTATACAGTTTAGCTTCAATACAGTGAAACCTCTCTATAACGGCCACTAAATTGTGTTAAAAAGTTGGTATTTAGGGCAGGTGACTGCTTAAAGCAAAGTGAAAGTCAAACAGAACGCTCCAATAGGAGCGTTATGTTTTACTTTCACCTTGCATTAGCAGTCACCTGTCTTTAACACAACATACACGATGTAATTTAGTGACCGTTATAGAGAGGTTTTACTGTATATCGAACTCAAAGGGACCATGTATATTACTTACTCCTGTAGGAGTTTTCAGCATTACTTTTGACATGTATCAAGTTGTCGCATGTTTTTCTAGATATGCGTAGCAGTGCATTTTAGAATTATTCAGTATTGTGTAGGTGTGAACTTTTACTTCGACTAAGTTCAACTATATTTCGATCGTAAAATGTTTCAAACATCAAATGCGTAGCATGAATGTTTCACATACATGCGTGAATATAACCGAATATTCCTAAGGTCTGACATTTTCCTGACGTCAGCAAAATGCTGTCCAGATAAGATACGTAAATTAAAACATTTTCGTTATTTCTCCAATGAACATAGTAGTCACAACATAGGGTTTGGTGGAGAAATTTGAATACGCACCTGCAAGTTGATTTGTTGCTCTGCATCAGTCATAATGTGTGTCATTGAATCAATTCAAATCAACACACATTTTTACAAGAGTCTGTGACCTGTACTGATTGTATCTATATGTCAGATTATACTTTAACCAGCCTCGGTTTTATTGAGTCTGTTTATAACTTAAATCATTGAAACTGATGACCCCACCAGAAAGTATAACATATAAGTTTAATTACTTGCGTTTGTCCTGTACGCATCTGTAATGACACGCCTTAACTTCTATAATCCATAACGGTGCGGTTAACTCAAAGTAACACCTTCTTTGCAAGTTCAATGTGTTCAATCTTGTGCTACTGCAATATCATCACTGGCTTTGACTAACGCAGTTTAAAAGTACAAAAATGAGTCATGCAGGAAACACCACAAACAGAACAAACAGTCGCCCGAACAACAACACAGGGAAACAGAAAATGTACATAACTATAAAAACATCAAGAGACGCACAAAGACAAAACAAATATACAATAGGGGGAAGATGGAAGTACCACCTTGGAACGGTCAGTGACAAAAGTCACTGGGGGTTAAACCGGTTTATGGGCGCCTAACCTCACACTTATTCCATCCCCACCCTAAAAAACAAACAGTGTAAATAAACGTATCCCCTCTCCGACTAATCTACAACAACCGCGATGGCAAATACAGTGGTAAAGTGCATGTATAACGAAAACATTTAATTGAACAAACTGTATCCACCTATCGCTAGTGTACTCAATGATTGAGCTGCAAACAGAGTAACTGTAGAAAAGTAATAAAGGGTACGACAAAAACGAAATAGTACAGATATCTGACGTCCTCCTTCCGTTTCTGGATTTAAGAGGTCGCCTTCATAGAGTACTGAACCTTTCTTGTCGGCGTACATGCAAAGAGGGCAGCGTGATTGCCAACTGTAAAAAACATGCAGTATGTTTCTTATGAAAATCCAACTGTGTAGTATTGTTCATTATGATTGATTTAAACTGTTCAATTTCACACGCTACAACTTGCCACACATCTGGGACACGACATTAACATCGCTCACTACTAAAGCCTCGAGCGGTGTCCAGTCCCAGTGAAGTCAGTTGGTTGACAAAGTCTGTAGTACACGGACGAAAGCTCCCAAACAAGGTACGCTTTCAGATTTTTGGTGTGTGAAACTGAACAGTTTAAATCAAGCATAATGCAGTATGTTGTAGTACCAATAGGACCATATCCCTTTTTAATGAACGTTTTTAACATATTTGATGAACAAAGTGAGAAAATGGGTATGTCCAATAATTTTACGAAGTTTGTAAATCACATCACCATAAAAATCAGGATGTGAAACACCGCGTCGCAGAAGTGCCATGAGATTACATTGGTACTTGCCAATAAGTGAGAGATTTCGATAGTAAAACTTAGAGAAAGTTTTCCTTAGGTTATGGTATCTATATCCTTGCTTAAGCAGCTTTTCGGTTAAAATGAGATTTCGACTGTTAAAATCGTCAATAGATGAACAAGCTCTAGCAAAACCAATAAGTTGAGATATATAAACCCCCTAAGATGGGGCACGGGGAACATCTCCGTCAAGATGAGGGAAATTTACAATATTAAAATCAAAATCATCTCTTTTGTCATATATTTTAGAAGAAATAATTCCATTATCAATTTTAAGGTCTAGATCAAGAAAAGCTGCATAATTGTCGGACGGGTTAGCTTTATTCAATTTGAGGATAAATTGTAGGAATCAGAGTATCAATGAAAGGGTTATCTAAGTTAAAAATATCATCCAAATACCGTGAAGTTTCATTGAAGGCTTTTATAACATCTTGTGATTGTGGATTCAAACGTAACATGAAATCTCTCTCATAGCAGTACAAACACAAATCTGCAACAAGTGGTGCACAATTCGTACCCATAGGAACACCAATTACCTGACGGTATTAAGCCATGATAGCACTTACTGATCCCAAATTCAAAGTAATCAACCCTCTAGCTATTTTAATTTTAAATTAGAAATAAACTCATTATTGCTTCTAAAATATTTCAAAATGAAATTCATTCTGAATGTAAGTGAAATAAACATTACGTACATTTACTAGTGGTAGAACATGTCTAGCTTGAGTTTTAGAATACATGATGTTAACATGCTCGTTAGCACTGTTCTTAAGAAGTGTGCGTCATGTATGTCTTAAGGCAATTGAACATTGCATCTTCATATGATGCTGATAAATGAGAAGAATAGTATTGGCATCGTACTCAACAAACATCTCTTCATAAAACAGTGTTGATTGAATTAATCGTTTTCTATTTGGTTCCTTATAAAGATTTAGCAGTTTACTCCATAAATGTACATTTCTACGTCATTGCAAACAGCGTAGACCCAGATCAGACGGTTCCTATGGGAGCCGTTTGATCAGGATATGCCCTGTTTGCTTTTAATATAATACAAATATAATTATACAGTTTCCGTCATGGCAAAAAAATCCCGTTTCTATGTGCTGTTCTAACCAATTAATCTGATTAATATTCATGATGTCATTGTTTCTTACATGAATATTCGTGGAGGAAAGGGTTAGAAGAAAAGCATACTACTGTGCAATAATATGGTATGGAGTTGCCTGTTAGGGCAAATGATGTTTGTTCTGTGATGTAAGTCTCCTGGTCTTAGAATGAAATGCGTAGAAAACGTGAACTACTACTTCGCGTGACTCTGAAAATGTGACGCGTATGCAATATCAGTACTATTGTATTATTAATTAAAGGTGATACTCATTTGCGTCAGCAGAATCTTAGAAGTCCCAAACACGTGACACACATCAATAGCACGTGAGCCATGCGTAGAATTTACCGATTATATCGTTGATAGTTATTTCAGAGTTTTGGAAAGTCTACGTATGTAGCTGTTTCAAATCTTGCTTATAAAATTTATATTGATGCAATAATACACTTACTAGTTAATACGTTTATCAATAAATGCATATAATGTCTTAATAACATTATCAGAGCAGACCATATTTTGAAAATGTACTTGCCTGTTCGTCAGAGCATTACCATTTGAGGTTAAGCGAAATATAAAATTAATCCGGCCTTTGTTAAAAATATGTTTGATTCTATTTCTTTAATATGCCTGATAGGGAGTTGTCCATGTTAACATTTGCAGTCTAGCCTATACATATTTTGTGAAAAGGGTGCTATATAAATATAATAATAATAGTAATAATAATAATAATAATAATGCTAAGCGCGACCTTAATGCCATTTGCAAACAGCCTGAGTCCAGATGATTCGCCGAGTAACTCGGTGTCTCATCAGGATCCAGACTGTTTGACGCTCTGTAGTATCAAAAGCTTAAACGCACGATCAGAGGTAAGTGACAACGGCAACAAATCGGAGCTTAAGCGGACCTCATTTTCAAAGCAGGCTAATGTTTAAGAAACCACAAATAATGCGTGTGTACTTTTGGTCCCGATGTTATTCAGGTGTAACATTTCTACTGATAATTGTCCTAAACGTATGAATTTTGTAGCCAAGATAATTTGAAACATTTGATACTAACTTGGTAGATCCTTATACGTCAAGTGCATTGTTTCATTTTGGTGCCAGTGTACTCGTATATTAAAACGTCTTTGACCATGCTCTATAGTTTTTATGTCATAAATATCCATGTCTAAAAGTGTGTATTCATGCTAGTTCCACCGTATATCTAATTGATATAAACTGATATAAAGTCTAAAAAATAATCTGAAACTTTTATCGAAGGAATTATTCCTATTTTTTCTGTTACGTTACATGTTTTGTTTTTGAACACCGGGATTTATCTACAATGTATATTCGAATATTGAATGGCAGGGTTGAATTATCTTCAGTTTGCATGAAATAGGACACCATCGTTGATGTTAAAGTTGTTAAACGGATTAACACTTTCCTCCATAAATACGCCTTGCTATGCCTCTGTAACAAACATTTCTTGAAACCATTGTGATAAATAGAGCATTTGCTCCATAGGTGCAAATACTCTATTTATCACAATGGTTTCAATACTAAACAATTCTAACATTTTCCTTTTCTGTAGAAAATGCTCCTTTTCGGTAGATGCATTCAAAGAAGTTGGGTCTAAAATAACCTATGGAGGAGTGGGTTAAATGATACAGCTTTAATCCATATCCCGCTTATCTCAACTTTGAATTTGCAAACAGCTGAGAAAGAGATGTGACGTCACAAGGATCCAGCCTTTTTGACACCTTTCAAACGCTTGGTTAATAGGAACAGTCAAATTGCAACAGTATCGAATTTGAGCCGACAGTTGTTTTACAGCGGGGTAAGGGCTTACTATTTCGAGTCGACAGTTACGGTTTGTATACAAGCTAAGTATTTTGTCTGCTATTTAACACGTCCGGTGTCAACTTTCTAATTGTCGTCTGCAATCTTGCTAAATCATTCGGTAAAATAAGGAAATAAGATAAATACATTCAAACTTCAAAAGAATAAAGCACATATATAGAAACAGAGTTTGAGACAAATAGTGAAGTCCCTGACCAGACGCCACCTTCAAAAGACGGCGTCTGATCTGGGACTGCGCTATTTGTCATGGTGTATTTATGCGACATCGGCGGTGAACGGGTTTACACAGCTACAGGTAAATTTAAATACGTACCCATATATTAAAATCGTCAATTCTCCATCAGACCCTATAATATGACCACTCTTTAGATTGGTCACAGTGTAGAGTTTAGTGGAGAAATAAAGAAGTTATTCCTGAAAATGATTTAATTTACGCATCTTAACTGGAGCTATGTACTATATTTGTGTCGACTGCTACACTATTCGAAATATTATTAAATCCATTTCCCTTCAAAGATACATAGTGATACACAGTTTGGATCCTGACGAGACGCTGAGATTACTCAGATTTACATTTTAGCATGGATTATAATGAATTCGTAATTGGCGTGCAAATGGTTAAAGGACCAATCGCATATTATTTTACCTGATAACGGGCAACATTTTTATTGGGTTTCATCTGCATATATATTTGCCCCTAACAGTTTGGATCGTGTGATTAACACATTAACTCATAGGCTATTTTTAGACCCAACCTCTGTAAATAAATCTACCGAAAAAGGGTTTTAATTAGAGAAAAGGAAAATTTTAGAGTTTTGTAGTTTGAAATCATTATCACAATGGTTTCACAAAGTGATTTTACAGAGTCGTCAACATGAGGGAATGGGTTAATATAGATAAATATAATTCGAGTTTGAACTGCAGTTTTGACAAACACCTTAGAACCCAAATGAAAATGACACGCATTTTCAAGATTAGAGGAAAAATGTTAAAGCTTTCCTTAAAGTGTTTTTTCAATGAAATGGATTTGCTGAGAGTGTTGCCAGCAATAACTGTACAGTCGACTGAGCGGTCATTCGGACTGCAAGTAGGCACTATACTTTACTATTTTTCTTGAACTAGATATACAATGAAAGCTCTCTTACAGCGTGAATAAATTACTACGGAATCACTATAAGTTATATCATTATTTTTCATAAACGAACAGCAGGGTCCAGCTTTTGACACACAGTCAATTTTTTTCCAAACTTTTGATCGAAACCAAAGTCAATGAAACATTCAGCAAAGCAGATACTGAATAGACATTTTGTTCAAAATGAGATTGATTAATGTTATGTTTGCATAGGTTGGTATGCTTACATCCTCGTTGCAACGTGCATGCATAAAACAATGTATTATGATATAAATTTTATATTTTGAACATCAACATCTGGCGAATGATTTATCGGACGGTGGTAACCAGCTGAACATAAAATAACCCGAGAGGTGTGTGATAAATATAATGTTCGGTATTCAGGTCGATGGGAAAAGTTTATGAACTATGTTTTACATGTAATCATATGATATTCAGATAAACGAGAACAGAATATTTCTGTGAACGATATCAAAACAGAGAGTTTTTATTTTGATGTTTTCAAGGAATGCCTTTCACAATGTTGGTGTTTAAAATGGAACACTTATTCAGTCGTTTGAATAGTGTCATAGCATATACTGTGATACTTTATACATATGCAAGAGGAGGTGAATTGGAGGTTTATTTGTATATTAACCATCCTCATGCTATCAAATTGATGTCATTTGGAAAAATAGTGCAATCATTGTATTATCCAGTTGGCTTAAGTGTCGAGACACTAGTGACAGATGACAAACAGTCATCTGAATCCAAGCTATTTGTAAATGCAAGTCAATACATGTACTTCTTAATCCTTTCCCTAATATAAATGACTTTTCACGCCTTTGCAAACATAGTAGACCCAGACCAGGCGGTCCCTATATGAACCGTCTGATCAGGGTCTGCTGTTTGCTTAGAACATGATATAGATATGATTCTGTAGATTTTGTTATCTTTGTAGCGTTCTGTGTCAATTTAGCTATACAAAAGAATTCATTTTCAGCGCTGTTATGGGAACGCGTTTCATACATCTAACTGACATGAATGTTTACAATGTATTCTGGTGCAGTCTGTGTTTCAATATAGACACTAATGAAACATTAAACTGCAACATCTGGACCGCACATTAAATTGTCAGTGTTAATGTTCCAATGGTAAATGTATTTCTTAGTACGCTGGTGTCACGTACAGTAGACCCTTCCTTTAAGCGACATCGAACTCTTTAAAAGCAGGTGGTTGCTTAATGCAGTGTTAAAGTAATTGAAAACAAACTCCTACAGGAGCTTACTACATTGCGTTTGACCTGCATCAGGCTATCACCTGCCATACATGCCCATAATTAGGCCTCTTTTTGACGGACGCCTGAACCAAATTCTACTGTATTAAAGATGGTAGGTGTCACAAGCTACATTTAGACAAGTATATACACATAGCTTCGTCCGTAAGAGATATCTAATATTATATGCAAATGTATTTCGGTGACAGGATGAATGGAATCATTCTCCAATCTTTATAAAGAAAACTAAATAGTATTTGTTACGGTTAGTGATAAACTGTTTTGGAAAACTGTATAGTTATACTTGTACATTAATACTCGATATGATGTTTAAACGTGTTAATATATTAAATGAGTTCTATGAAATGTTTTCGCGAGCACGAGTAATTTGTAAAGTAGTAGTCGCCGTTGTCAGCATCTACTCGAAAATGCAGCAAATTATTTCCCGTTCAATGCTATTTTGTAGCCAGCATATAAACGATACTCACTTTGCGAATGAATGTTTGTAAGATACACGTCTCGTCATGGAATGTACACATATGTTATTCATTGCAGCGACGATGCTAATTAATGCCGTGAACGATATATGTATTTCTTTTTATTTTGAAGTTTGCTATATCTTTGTTTAAAGTACATGTATACCTAGTAGGCGGATTTACAAGTGACTCCTGTTTGTCTGACGGATTATGTTTGAAATTGTATTAGCAACACCAAATGAGTACTTTTCACTGACGTTTGGTTTTCCAAGGACTTACTAATTGAGCATACTATAAAAGGACACAAGAGGCTCTGTTTAGGGCATGTGTTTTCCGGGTCCTCTCTCGGACTGTTTGGATATATCATCTTCAGGACTTTTATTTGAACACCAATACTTTTTATAATGCCAAAGTAAATCCATACATATAAATATCCATGATATCATGTTTTCCTCCACAAATATTTATCAGGTTAAAGGTTAAAGGCCGGGCTATATTCGATAATAAGTCTTGCCTCACAACTATATTGTTTACGCATTGAAGAATGACATTTAAGTCTATCAAAGATAAGTGGCGGTTTCTATCACAATCAGATATCACATATACATATTAGCAAATAGGAGTGACCTGTCGCTTTTATTTATAGATTTGGTTTTTTTCCAAAGTATTCCATTCTATACAAAAGGGGTTTGCTTAAATTAACGAGCCAATGTTCGTGAGGCTCGTGCAGTTGGTTAGACACGAAGTCCGATTGCCTATACATTGTAGTGATTATATCAAATAGTGCAATGCTGAGCTCACCTAATACAACAGTGGTATTATCCCAATCTACGGGTCATCTATAAATAAAAGCGACAGGTCACTCCTACTTGCTAATATCATCGTGCAGACAGTCATACACACACGGCCTTCAACGAACTGTTGCTTGCCTCCGAAAGCATATCTGCGTTATGGGACCAAAATGTGTCACAGTGCTGTTTAATCAAAACTCCACTGAAAACTGAAGACAATATCACAGAGTGCGTTACTGAAAACCTTCTCATACGAAGCATGTCTCGACTGACTAGCAACACGCTTCATGAACAATATCCCCTGTTTATTGAATTACTTCACGCTTTCAGTGCGGGAAACAATTCACTGACGTCCTTTGCAAATGGTGTAGACGCAGGTGAGAGGGTTCATAGAAGAGCCCTCTCATCAGGGCCTACACTGTTTGTCATGCTACGCGTTTCTTTAATATGAATCACTATGTATTAACGATAAGGTTGACCTTTCAGAATAATTCATTTGAAAATGCGATGCTGATAGGGTTAATAAGTCTGTTCCATGTCGATATTATTGATGTTGGGTATAAAGTACAAAATGTAATAGTGTCGGCCAAATGTTACAATCATATTTATACCATAACTCGTGGCTTAAGCGCCACGTAACACTCTCATATATATTTTGATATTCACGGGCATATATTCACTTAGTCTAGTGAATAACATTCGAACGACCTAACTGTATTCATACGCGCTGTCCAAAACAAACAAACTGGCGGTCTGTGACCTAGCTGACAACGATTGAGTCACGGTAGATGGCAAAGGGCTGTTGGCACTTGTGCCTTAATTCCGATAAAATAATACAAATTATAATCGTTGTCAGTAAATATAGATTTACAAAATGTTGCCAAAAAAGACCTACCAGCTACTCTGACCAAAATTATCCATTCTACATCATCAATTGTCTCCACAACTTTACATTTTCTTCACCGCATGTCCTTTTGTTTATGCAGATTTCTAGATCTACTCATAAAAATATCTCGTCAATCAACAACTATAGTCATCTAAATCCAGCAGAGCACAAACATATTTCAAATATGTTATACTCCAAATCAGCTGATCGCGAAAATCTTCCTCCTGTTCCAACACATTTTATGCAGCAGTTCGTACTGAATCTTTTGTCCATGTCAGTAAACGTTTTCACTGAATTTGAATCAAGATACAACACTGATGAAGGGCTTAAACTATACCAAAACGAAGGTGCATTTTGAATCCCATTGACAGTGAGTGTCAGACGTGTAGGCGAACTGTATGTGGGTCTTCATTTAAACTATGAACAAATGGTGCACAGTGACGTCATGTGTGTCGAAACTGTAACTCAATTTTTTGACGTGTTTCTGTAGGTTTTTGTTATTATAAACTGTCACAGTTAAATTGAATACCAGAGAGGTCTAAATTAGATACTGGTTGATATGACAGTAAGTAAAATAACAGTTGGAAATTTTGGACCTACTTTGTCCCAGTTACTTAGTGAACCTAATAACACCTTTCATTCATCATTTCTATATGTAAGGAGAATTTATAACAATCCATGTTACTGCTGAAATATTGGCTGCAAAAACATTTGTGTTTGTTATGTTATAAATAGAATCTTGCATTCGTGTTCATGATTATTTAAAGCTCGTTTTTTATCGTTTTAAAAAATCCAATAATTCAAAATCACTCATGCAAGATCCTCTATTTATAAGTGTTTTATAAATATTACATAGGTGATGTTACATTTGTTATCCATGCTATCTTTAAGATATGTCCAAACTATATTGGTTGCCTTTGAAAGTAAACTAAACGTCAGTATTCAAGATGAGACATCAACAAAGTACGGAGTTAAAACATTTTATACGACTTATAAAGTCCTCCCATACTTCATTCTCAGTGTTGTTATTATTTGTATCCTTCGTGATCATGAGTCTCAATGGTTTCACTAGTGACAAATAAATACCGCTTAAACCGATGCTTGTGGGTATGAGTAGTGTTGTTCTTTTGATAACCGCCAATAAACATATTCAGTAAAACCGAGTCTGCATTTTTTCTCTTTCGCAGTGCTCGTTTGGCCTTCGAAGGATTTCCTACTTTCAGAATGTCTAACATATAATGCAATAAATTAGCATCAAATGTTGACCTAATTAGATTTTGAGATGTGCCATGCCATTTCAATGTCATACTAAACTCTTTCGCCAACATAGACGATACTGTGATAACGTTTTCAAACGGTCTTAATCCAGATAGAACGCCGAGTATTTCGGCGTCTCATAAGGATCCAAACTATGTAATCCCCCGATTATATATTTGCAAAATTAAACTTGAATAATCCCACATTTAGACATAAAGCGGACGATTAGTTTAGAAGTTGAAATATATTTGGCGTCGAAAGTGTTAAGAGTTTTCTAACAAGAACTCCAATAATACAATTCGAATTCTGAATACTATGCTGCAAACTAGCCCCATTCATCGCGACCAGGACGCTTTCATTTTGTCCTTTTTCCAGAACAAATACGAACATTGTCTGAAATAATTTTTTTCTATAACTTGTTTTTTCGTTCGACAATTGGGCCTATCTGAGTGCCCATCATATTCTAGTGCAAGTTCAATAAAGACAGGAATGCAACAACTGATTTCCGAAAACTGATATTGAAAACACTGTTTAACCCTATGAATGTTGGAGTGTAGACCAATATCAGAGGGCTCTTAGAGAAGCCCTTTGATCAGGGTCTGCACTGTTTTCCTTCACAGTCCTATCGTAAAGTATATACCCGTTCATTCTAATAAACATTGATAGATTAACTCTCTCTGATAATTCAGTGTCGAAAGGGTAACACTAATTACTTGGACTATGAAATAGCTACTAACGCTCCAAAGTATTATTCAATAAGTTATCTGATTCATGGATATTTTCGTCAAAGTAACGGGAACATATTATGATACATGTGCACACAAAGTAGGGTTCATTCGATGACTGAGAGGGCGGGAAAGACTATGCAAAAAGCAGTAGAATTGTCCTAAGCGACCATTAAAAGTTCTAAATCTGTGTATTTAAGACAGGTAGTAGTTTAATGCAGGTAGAATAGGAGCTCCTATAGGAGCTTTCTGCTTAACTGTTGCCCCGCATTCAGGAACCACCTGCTCTTGACAAAAATGTCACATTATGATCAATGATTCAAAAGTATCAGTACAATCATGTTATAACGGCTATATGAGACGAAAAGAAAAAAAGGTTTATAGAATAATCACAGTTCTATTTGTATATGAATTTGGATATGTACGCTTATCGACGGATGTAGGTGATACATCTATTTAAAGTGCTTTCAAATGCATTGAAATAATACCGGTATTAATATCGAGGAGGACAAATAATATGTTTCTTCGAATATTAACTATATACTAGTTTGATTAACATCTTTTTATATCTAAATGCTTCAAGACTGCTTTCCAGATATGTATTATGGAATTACGTAATCAACTAACTCTTGAACCATATTTGTCCAGTTAAATGTTTGCATAATGCATAGCAACTTCATGATAAGCTTTTAATAAGTCATTGTCTAACCCAAGATAAATATAGCATGTCACACATTATAACCGACATGATCAGCATTTATAGAGTATCGTAATGCACGTTTCCAATATGATAGTAAGACAACACAAAGGAGGGTCTATTTCTAGTTTCTTGATATAGATTTCACTCATATATATACATATGCGTTGTCTTTCAAAAGGCAGAGGAAAATATAGAATATTGTCTTGCGTTGTAAGATTGATTTCATGAATGTATTGCTAGACGCTTTGCTGATTGTGAAAACAATTAAAACGAAAGCAAGCATTCCCCCTTAAAGAACATCAGAGAAACACAACCTCTTTAATATCTCCTCTGGAGATTTGGATTCTTTACAAAACTGTAAATTACTTAAAGCAGATGATGAGTGGTCACATTCTATACACTAAAATGTACAAAGCAGTTCATGCACCATCAAATGAAATAGATTATTCGAGACATACAAGACAACTTTACATTTGGTTCCAAATCAATATCCTAAATTACGCAATATCCTTGTAATCAAACATAATGACAATTTTCATCGTTAATTGTGTTTGTTACAAATGGAAGAGGTTGTTTATATACTTTCATCTTTAGACTGCTGCGCTTGCATGAGTGACTGCCTATGCAAACAGTTTGATCGAGATTCGAGACACCGAGTTACACATTGTCTCATCAAGATCCAACTTGTTTGATCGCCTGGCCGTGTTGCTAAAAGAAATTCAAGATGACAACAAACGTTAGGTAGATGACATTTTCTACCGACGAAAGTTTGTTGAGCAGGTTAAAGGGTAAACTAGTCGTGTATGTTCTTTGATAGCTGCTGTGATGCTGGTTCGGTGTATAATTATACACTTTCGCTTATGTATACCTAACTTCTAGATTTAATCAAGGTAACTGAATATATAAGACCTTTACTAACAGTGCAGATCCAGATCAAATGGTTTCGGATAGAGCCCTTTGATTACAATCTGCACTGTTTGTCATAATAGACATTTTCTTTGGTTATAAAGTTTTAAATATAGGTTTGCTTTACGTATATTCAGCAAAGGAAGAATCAGTTGTAATGATTCAGCAGATTAAACGTTAATTGTGACAACATTTTGTTGTTTTAAAGGCATCTCAAAGCTCCTTCATAAATGCCCCCCCCCCCCCGATACACAGTATCCATCTGTGCTGATGCTTGATTCCCGGGAGTGCTCCTGCAGTGTCCAGTATGGGTCAATGGCTACAAGAGATAAAGTCATGCAATTATACCTTGATCCTTTGTGATAGTAACCCGCTTTATCAGACTATGTATTAGATGCCAGAGAGTCAGCACCCAAAACACACAGCATGGGGTTATACGCAAATGTAATGCTTGTGTGCTTGTGATATCACTATTTTACACTGAATAATCCAAATACATGACATTATAGTGAGACCTCTGATAATCTGGAATGTTCAGTCAGTCAGTAAGATTTAGCCTGCTGAGCAAATGATTTTAACACATTTTGTTTCAACCGTTACATCTTTCAATAGTCAAGCTATAATCAGTTTGTCTACCAAACTGCAATCAATGTGTCAATCAGTTTGGATCCTGATGAGATACCGAGTAACTCGGCGTCTCCTCTAGATCCAAACTGTTTGCAAAAATAATCATGGGTTTTAAGCGACTTTGAATTGATTGAGCGCATACATCTTACAAAAACAGATGGTTGCTTAATGCAGGGCACTTTTGACATGCACTAAGCTTAGTACCTGCCCTACAGACCCATAGTAAGGCTTCGTTTTGATGTTCGCTTTAGACAGGTTCTACTGTATTCATGTAAAAAAATATGTATATAAATATTCATGTTATAATGAGTAACTATATTAACCCATTTGCTCCCACGATCCCATATATGGGACGTAGGCAAACAGTGTAGACTCTAATCAGACGCCGCATAATGCGGCGTCTGATCAGAGTCTACACTGTTTGCTGATAGGAATTTCGATATAAAACAAAACGAAATCGAAAATTTAGGCCGGGCACCCCTTAGATAAAATATGGACTAATCCAATCTATAAACATGGAATAATCCATTGGGAGCAAATGGGTTAACCAATTTAATTTTAGTATGGCATATGAACAAGAAAATGCTTGATCAAAGCAGAAACTGTAGAGCCAGACCTATATATTATGTAAGCTACAGAAGCCCTCTGGTCTGGGTGCACACTGTTTGAAAAAGGCGTTAAAAGCATATCTAAGGGGAAAAGGGTAAGGTAACGTTCATATAATGGAATGTTCAGCTGTATATCTTGTATGAGTATTATATAAGCTTAATCATCATTCTCTTCAGTCTACTTAATAATGGCTCGGTGGAATCCTTGTTATATATCCTCTCCGCTTCTTACACATCATCGTCTTTCTAACTTGGGGGATTGGACGGTTTATATGTTATTTTATGAAATAAGCAAAATAGAATTTATATCATCTAAGAGACATATGTCAACAATCTATCAAGACATAATACATACTTCTATTGACAGTTTTAGACATAATACACCGATATAATCTTGAAATATGTAGAGAGTGGAAAATGCAGTAGAGCCTGTCTTAACCCATTCCCTCATATTGACGACGTTTGACGACTCTGTAAAAGTCACTGTTTAAAACCATTGTGATAAATAGAGCATTTACTCCTATAGGAGCAAATGCTCTATTTATCACAATGGTTTCAAACTACAAAATTCTAAATGTTTCCTTTTCTCTAGTTAATGCCCCTTTCGGTAGATTTATTCAAAGAGGTTGTAGCTAAAAATAGCCTATGATGTAATGTGTTAAGCGACTATCAAAAATGTGTCTATGTATTGGTATGCGTGACAGGTTATAGCTTAATGCAGGTCTAAAGGACGTTTGTCCTGCATTAAACAAACACCAACTTCTTAAGATGTCTGTTTCCAATCAAGTCAAAGTCGCTTAGAACAGATTTTACTGTATAGACAACTCCAAAATTTAGACGAGCTTTGATATCAGCATGTAAAATCATCACGCTTTGCACTTGTATCGCTTTGGTCATCTGTTGCCAACACAGTTTACCCCTGTCAACCCTGAATTATCAGAGTGGAATATCCCATTAGTGTTAACTATAATAGAGTCCATTCAGTATGAAATGCGTAAACATGCTAATGGATTTTTGAAAGACAACCAATGCAGACCCTGTTCAGATGACGGCATGCGTGTCCCTATTTGATAGGGTTAATATGGATATACAAATCAGTAACAAAGCATATTGTAGTATGAATCTCAAGCGTGTTTTGTTATAACCTAGTCACACTCCTACCCTGAAAACACAACTAGTTTGTGTATATGTACATGTTATATAGCATTTGGCAAACGACATATCGATGATATAGATATAAGGAACAAAATAAGCAAGACTGTTAAAAGTCGTTTTATATGTGTTTACATCATAAATACAGTAAAGCTCCTCTAAACCGGACATTGAATTTAGTATAAACATCGGTCTTGGAGACAGGTGACAGCTTAATGCAGGGTGGAAGTCATGCAGAAAGCTCCTAGAGGAGCTTTCTGCATGACTTTCACCCTGCATTAAACAGTCACCTGCCTAAAACATCTAAATATTTCTCTACTAGAATTCCAGTTAAGAGAGATTTTACTGTACAATCTTAATCATAATCTAATAAACACTTTTCAGCTAGATTAACATTGCATTCATATAACATTCTGTCATGAAAACACCCCAAATGATCATGTAAATTATTTCACAATGATCACTCTCATGGGATGACAACAAGCAACTAACTGCATGTCACTTATTTTCATTTATCTTATGGTCTCCTCAGTATAATAAAGTTAAAATAGCAAATACAGTACATCCCTCTAAAATGGAATTCTAGTAGAAACGAATTTCGATAATTTAGGCAGGCAGCTGCTTAATGCAAGATGAAAGTTATGCAGAAAGCTCCTAGAGGAGCTTTCTGTATGACTTTCACCCTGCATTAAGCAGCCACATGTCTCCATAACCGGTATTTATACCAAATTAAAAGTTCGGTTCAGAGGGGTTTTACTGTATCAAGAAAACGTTTCTTTTTAACATTTGTGGTACCGAACATGTTTCTTTTTGCACAAATTATTGTCTATTTCAACCCTTAAACCACTAACGCATGACCTGACTAGCATTTGCAAACAGCTTAGTGTCTTATCAGGATCCAAACTGTTTGACACCCGGTTAATGGTTTCTAAACCCTTTCCCCCATACAAACGCCTTTTCTCGCATTTGCAAACAGAGTAGACCCGGATCAGATGGATCATATAGGAGCTGTCTGATCAGGGTCTGCTGTGTTTGCTTTTGACACGGTGTAGATCTGAATCCACACTTTTTTTTCAAAGCATTAGATTTCCTTGAAAAAGTAGATTGTAATACTGCAGCTAATAATTATTCATGACATAATTGCGTACATGAATATTGAACAGGTAAAGAGTTAAAGTCGTCTGATCAGAATCTGCTCTGTTTGCTAGTGGACTTTGAAATATTCGTTTCTTAATTTTTTAAAATGGCTACACTGTTCCACCTTCCATATTTCACTATAACTATTTTGTCCATGAATGTTCAGTAGGTGTTGAAATTTGGAATAAATATAGAACAGGGAAAGGGTTATATGTCAGAAAAGACGTTCATGCAAGTTCTTCTCAACAAATAAATGGGGGAGGGGTTACTAGGCGTCTCAACTGGATCTACCAGAGCTCTAGATAAGATGTGTAAAATTAATCATTTTCAAGCATAGCTCCTTTATTTCTCCATCAAACACTACACTGTTACCACTCTTTAGAACCATCTCGAAGAGACAATTCTAAAGAGTTGTCACAGTATTGGGTTTTGTGGAGAAATGACGATTTTAGTATTTGGGTACGCATCGTTATCTGTAGCTCAACATTTTTAACTGTTTACCAAAATAATCACATGTTCACCTATCGCAGCAGCCATATGAGTCGCAATTCGGCAAGCATGGCGGAGAATAAGTTAGATATATGGATCACTCACCATTGCAGTTACCCCAGTGCTTACCTTTTGGCAACCATTGTCCTTTCTGCAGGATCTAAATGGAATTACGGATGGGTGGTCGTATGTCCTAATTTTGATCCCATGGAATTTATGCTATATGTTTGATATCATTTGCTACGTTTTAACTCAATAAATTAACTGAAATCATATTTCTGTAATCAGTCATTATTATCGTCATCAATCATTGCAGCTGTATGACGTATTCATTCATCAGTTAAATGGGAATTTATGATAGCATACACCGATCGTTTTAAGAGATAACTCAATTTGCAGTCACAATATGCATAAACGTACTATCCAATGTTGCAATTTCACATCGAGCGTCAATTATGAATTACATCATGCAATTTTTAAAGTATCTACTTACAGAAAATTCTGCAATATGTCATTAGCCGAGTTGATATATTGCACATGGCGACAGCCGTGTTTCTGGACCATTTTCATCATGGCTGTTTTCATCAAAATCACATTTATTTATATCTTTTATTTTGAAGCATCTTCCGAATGGTCAGTTTACGGGCTGGTCAATGTCCTGGATTATGAACAGCAAGAAGTCTTAGATACATAATTTCCTTGGTGTCAATGTTCACTGTTATCACTATCTCAGAATTCTAAACTACGTGAGCAAATAATTTAGGTAAGCTAACAATATGATTAGCTTTTTAAAGCCTTTATCAACACTGTACATCCTGATCAGGCATAGTCTGGGTGTACACTATGAGCAACAGTTAACCATTCGCTTGCTGAATTTTAAATACAGTTCTCCTTCTTTACCCATGCCCTGTTGTATAATTACATATATCTTCACTGTGCACAAGTATTTCGCTGTGCAATCACTGATGTGGGGTGCATTGGTTGCACAATCAACTTGTAAATAGTGCAGACCCTGATGAGACAGCTCCAGCAGGAGCTGTCTCATCTGAGTTTTCACTATTTACAGGTACGTATATTGACGTGAATAGCAAGCGAAGGGTTAAAGATGTCCGTTCCATAGCGGTTTATTTAGACTAAGCATGCGTAGTTTATTAAGTTACCCAAAAATGTTTTCGTAACAATTGAATTTTTGATTCATCTTAAGTAACCTGAGATCTAGCGGTGTATTACAGATGGATGTCAATTTTTAAAAAAATGTGTGAAAGGAGGCATCGTTACCATGGAAACATTTACAATGTTACTAACAATTCATTGCTTGGTTATCAATTTAGATACTTTGCTTTCTGAGTACTTTGTCATCAATTTAAACTACATTTGAAGTTGTTTTCTGATATTGGTAGGGTAAAAAGTGAGAAGTTTACGTTATTTCTGTATTTGTTTTACTATTTGTTATTATTCTCATTAATACTCATGTTTATGCAAATAAGGTAATTCCTAAGTATCGCCTTTAAACAAAAGAACAAGGTCTGAGCTCTAATTTGGTACCAGTTTTACACAGCTAGTACAAAAACTTTCTGTGATATGGAAGCTTTTTCCAGGTAGGTGTTGACTAATAAAATATTTGCGAACATATTGAAATGAATGGTTACTATGGAAACAGTTATAACGTTACTTAGAGTTAATTTTTTGGTCCTCAAGTTAATTATTTAGTTTTCTGAGGATTTTGTCATCATATTTAACTGCATTTGAAGATGTTTTCTGATATTTGTAGGATAAAAAGTGAATAGTTTACATTATTTATGTTATTTCTATATTGTTTTTATTATTTCTATTATTCTCATTAATATTTATGAGTATGCAAATAAGGCAATTGCAAGGAATAGCTATAAATAAAAGCACAATTGTCTTATCTTCAATTTTGTACCAGTTTGATAGGTTTAACACAGAAAAATGGCTGTGATATGGACGATTTTGCAGGTATGGGCCATCATTATGAAAACTAGGGGTTGCCATTGAAACGGTTAAAACGTTACTTAAAGTTAATGTTTTGGTCCTCATATTGGATATTTTGTTTTCATATGATTTTGTCGTTATGTTAAACTGCATTTGAAGTAGTTTTCTGATATTTGTATGATAAACAAATGAAAGGTTTTCGTTAATTCTATACTTTGTGTTTGCTATTTTTAATGGTTTCATTAATATTCATGAGTACGCAATAAGATAATTAACAAAACAAGCTGGAAAAAAGCACAATGTCTTCTCTTCAATTTGGTACCAATTTTATAGGTGTAAGACAAAAACTGGCTGTGATATGGACAAATTTTCAGGTATGGGTCATCATTACGAAAACTGGGGGATTGCCATGGACACGGTTAAAATAGACATAGCCTACAAGAATTTAAACTTGATTACCTTCGCGATTCTGATTCAGTAGACTTTTCTGAACATTTTGGTACCCATAAAAAAGTCTAGGGGTGGGGGGCACGGTAGACCCCAACTGGCTCCCTGGGTAATGCAATCGCAGCTAAACACCCAACAGGACTACGCCCGGCTGCAAGTTTAATGCAAATTGCAAAGAGCTAGAACCGCAAACACCCCCGAGCCCTGATCACACTGGACGGATACCGTGGTAATCATTCAATAAGCTTACTTACAAAAACGCCCCCACCGAATGATATTATATCGACTACTATGCATTATCCACTTTCTACGAAATAACCAATAATTTTAACCCTTAGAATATCTTTGCAAACAGTGTAGACCAATATCAAAGGGCTCCTGAAGGAACCATTTAAATCTGGGTCTGCACTGTTTATCATACAAATAAGTTAAGTTTCTCTTGAGTGATAAACATTTTTTTTCTCAAAATTCTTAACAAATCAGCATTCCTACCAGTGAAATTCCACTGAAAGCGTTTCATATAGACGCGAGGGTTTCATGCCCTCGTGCCGATTAGATTTAATTGATATTCAAAATAAGGAGTAGAAACAGTTTTAACCCTTCGCTTGCTATTCACGTCAATATACCTAACTGTAAATAGTGAGGACCGAGATGAGACAGCTCCTGCAGGAGCTGTCTCATCAGGGTCTGCACTATTTACAAGTTGGTTGTGCAACCAGTGCACTCCACAGCAGTGATTGCATAGCGAAATACTGGTACACAGTGAAGATATATGTAAATATACAACAGGGCATGGGTAAAGAAGGAGAAATGTATTTTACAATTCAGCAAGAGAAGGATTAATTATATAGCGGGATAAGGGTTAACCATCCCCGATGTATATTCATGTCATATATTGAATTTTGAGATACGTGTTGAACCCTTTCCCCTCATATAAACGTGTTTTCACGCATTTGCAAACAGAGTAGACCCAGATCAGACGGCTCCTGTATAATTATATGTTTGCTAGTGGAATTTGAAAGGTCTGTTTCTTTAGTATCTAAAATGACTGCAATGATCTACCTTCCATATTTCGTTATAACTATTCGGCCATGAATATTCCGTAGGTATTGAAATTTGGAATAAACATAGAACGGGGAATGGGTTATGTGAGTTCTTACTGCATGCATGTTGATGTCGTTCCTCGCAAGATCGTACTTTCGGTATTTAAAGAACTTACCAATTACTCTATATATCTCATTTAAGGTTTAAATTGGTTTCTCATTCTTTTCTGAATATTATTTAAACAGTTTTGCATCAGAACCGATCACTACAAACATGAATATTATGGCAAACAGTGCAAATCCTTATCAAAGGATCCATTGGCCCTATGATAAGGTTCTGCGCTGTTTGAAAATGTCTAGTTTACTCCATTCCCACACATGAAATGTTAAGATTCCAATATTGAACATACATGTACACATCTGTTTGCATCTAAGTAAATCTCATAAAATTACACGTGATTTACCAGCATCAAAGCTGATAAATCCGAAACACTGTACCTAGTATTGATTGGATTATATTTCCGTTCTTATTATATTGTGAAATATCTGCTGCAAAACTAGTTCCAATCGAGGTATTTCATTTCATATGCTTTTAAATGTTTTTGTAACGTTTTATTTTGCAAATAAAAGCAGATATATTGCTTATACAGTTTAATTGTTGTAACATTTTATCTCAAAAGTAGAACATTGTGGTAACGTTCTCTGGTACATGTATACAGCAGAACCTGTCTTAACCAATTACCTCATAGGCGTTTTTAGATACAACCTCTGAAAATAAATCTACCGAAAAGGAACATTAACTAGTGAAAAGGATTTTTTAGATTTATTTAGCTTGAAACAATTGTGATAAATAATGCATTTGCTCCTATAGGTTTCAGAATTTTACTTTTACAGAGTCGTCAATATGAGGGAAAGGGTTAAGCGGCCATCACAAACAGGTGAACTTATGGGTCTGTAAGGCAGGTGGATGACCCAAATGTTCAAAACATGATTGGCCGCTTAAGTCAGGTTCCACTGTATCAATAACTCTCCGATGTATTCTTTTCCAATATCAATCGTTCGATCATAACATGTTTGCTTAACCCATTCCCTCATAGTTGTTTTAGACCCAACCGTTTTAATAAAGCTACCGAAAAGGATCATTTATTGGAGAAAAGTACTGTTTTTATAATTGTGTAGTTTTGAAACCAATGTGATAGAGAAAGCATTAAATTTGCCCCTATGGAGCACATGCTCTATTTATCACAATCATTTAAAAATGTGACTTTTACAGAGGCGTCAAAACGTGCCAATATGATGGAACGGATTAAGGTGCACAATTCAATAAAGTATTAATATTAGTTCTCAATAGTCTGTTCCACACAGGGCATATAGAGTAGACTTATCTATCGTTTTAGCTTTCCATTTAACCGGCTTTAGATCGTATACATACCACATATACTTTCAATATCTTCCGCTGAAAATACATTTCACACCCAGCGTTATCGATTGTACCCCTAGGTGTCAATTACATTATTCAATTTGATTGAAATTGCAACGCTTCTGAGATAACTCTTTGAGATAACATGTCTCATGTGGAATGTTATAAGAAAAGAAGAACTGATATAATTTGTTTCCGGGTATTTCAGTCGATATAATTATTTAAAATGTTATCTGTTAAATGATTTAACCTCCCTCCTTCCTTTCTGAATATACAAAACATTCTACCAAAACTGATCACTAAAGACAATTATTTTATGACAAAAAGTGTAGACCCTGATCAAAAGGTTCCCTCAGGGAACCTTTTGATCAGGTTCTACACTTTCTGTCAATGTCATGTATACTCAGTTCCGGCAAATTAAGGGTAAATAATTGCATAGACCTCTGGGATTTCGGTTCAATGTTTTTTTTAACAGAATCAGCCTTTGAAGTGATAATGACTAGTATATGGTATTCAATTGAGAGTATGATAAATCATTACCAACTTCTGAACTGAGTAGATGTCTCCTACAGATATCTTTGCTTTTACAGTACAGTCTCGTTATAGTGACAGAATGACTTATTGGTATAGGAGTCTGTTATAGCACCAAGTTGCTTAACCCTTTCCCTCATATTGACGACTTTTGACGACTCTGTAAAAGTCACTTTGTGAAACCATTGTGATAAATAGAGCATTTACTCCTGTAGGAGTAAATGCTTTATTTATCACAATGGTTTCAAACGACAAAATTCTAAAATTTTCCTTTTCTCTAGTTAATGCTCCTTTTCGGTATATTTATTCAAAGACGTTGTATCTAGAAATAGCCTATGATTTAATGGGTTAATGCAGGGCAAAAGTAATGCAGAAAGATCTTACAGGAGCTTTCTGCATAACGTTTGTCCTGCATTAAGATTTCATTTTTTTTAAACAAAAAAAGCCAGAACTAGATTTCGTTTAAGTTATTCATTTAGAAACATTTTACCGTATTTTGAACCATTACCCGCTGTGAAAAGAAGACAAAAGTTATGTCGGCTAAGATTTAAATTTGATGCAATTTTGACTGATTCCGATTCGATCAAGGTTTTGACTGAGTGCCAAATAGCTTTTATCCTGATTAGACACAGATTATCTCACTTGGATCCGAGCTGTTTGCAAATACGACTAAGGTTTCGGCTAGCTTGATAACAGATAAACTACTATTTCGGAAATACAATTGAAACTAAGAAAATGGTTGCATTACCATTGAGAGTAAACGACGACGTGAACCGCCACACCAGTTTAAAATATAGGGCATTCCATTTATTTTGTTATCAGTGTAGACCTCTACAACTGGCCACTTTAGAGAAAAGGTGAGTTGTCAGAGTTATCGTTCTTGTTGTTTACTTTTCAGTTTGGATTGCTTATACTGCAAGAAACTTAACCCATTCCCTCATAGGCTAATTTTAGATCCAACCTCTTTGAATAAATCTACCGAAAAGGAGCATTAATTACGGAAAAGGAAACTTTTAGAATTGTGTAGTTCTGAAACTATTGTGATAAATAGAGCAAATGCTCTATTTACCACAATGGTTTCCAAAAAGTTCTTTTACAGGGGCGTAGAAATGCGTATCAATGGTGTAAAGGACTATCTCATCAGAATCCAAACTGCACGATACTGTTTATCTTTTTTATAAAGAAATTGAACAAGGGCCCACTATAAAAACATGAAACAGACGACATTTTGTCCAGCAGACGACAATACTGGTACCGAAACGCTAAACACGGTCGTTATGATTATGTGGTTATGGAAGGCCGGTGCGCCATGCTAAATGCGAACTGCTAAATGCGATTTGCGAAATGCAAAATAAAAATGCTTAATGACAAATGCCAAATGATAAATGTTAATTGCTATTTTGGGACTTCTAAATACTAATTGCTAATCACATTGTACTGAATGGTTTAACTGGATAAGTCAATTTGGAAGGCGAGATCTGTATCTATTTCCAATATACACACGTTACTATATATTTTCTTCTTCGTGCTTCCAAAAAACATAAACTGATATCATAATCTCTGCGAACTTATCGCCATGCAAAATGCGAAATGCAAAATGCAATCTTCTGAATGCAATTTGCTTAATGCCAAATGATTGAAACCACCAAAATACGTATCACGTTTCACACGAGACAGTGATTTGGTTTACATAAGGTGGGATAAAGATAGGTATACTTGGAGACAAACTTTTGTTTGCATTTTAAAGATTGGGTTTTAATTGGATTCTGAGTTTTTCCTAATTCCCAGGTATTTCGCATTTAGCATTTCGCATTTAGCATGGCGCACCGGCCTTCCATATGTGGTAACTGTATAAAGGCAACAATAACATTGAAAAGAAGGAACGTTGGTAATTATTATCTACAACATTCAAACAAACCATGAAGAATATCCAAGAATCACTCAATACTGAAACCTTGATATGTTTAAAAGCGATTGCATGTGTATGCGAGTGTGGGTAGATTGGGTGGAGGTTGGGGTCAATGCCATATCATATCACCCTTTAATTAATTGTAAAACAATTATTTCGCTCAGTGTTAATAATTTAGACTGGGAAGAAAGTAGCACGGTAACACATTATGGTACATGTATGACTATTATCAAACGTCTACTTTATATGTTTGAGACGAAAATATGCGGCAGCATTCCACCTGAAAGTATTAATTCTTTCGCTGCCAGAATGTTCGCTACAATTTTATTGTCTTATTGTTTGTTTCAAAAATCATTGCCACAGTAACAAACAGTTTGGATCCGGATGAGACGCCGAGTAACTCGACGTCTCGTCTGGATCCAACCTGCCTGCATAGGTAATCACAGTTGCGACATTGGCAATGAAAGAGTTAACCATTTCGGCGCCAAATTTCTAATTGTCGTCTGCTAACCAATTTTGTTAAGTCATTCGGTAAAATAAAAATAATAAGATAAATAAAAGCAAATTTCAAAGGAATAAAGCACATATATAGAAAAAGAGTTTGAGACAAATAGTGGAGTCCCTGATCAGACGCCGCCTTGAAAAGGCGGCGTCTGATCTGGGACTGCACTATTTGTCGTGGTGCATTAATGCGACATCGGCGGTGAAAGGGTTAATGTGATAACTCGATATATATAATGTTGTGTTATTTAATAAATCTATTGTTATTCAATCGCAATGCAAAGCCGTTTTCTTTGACATTACACAGAACTATTGATGTGTATCCTTATACAGTAGATCCCTCTAAACCGATTACATTATGAATAAACACGAATGCTTTCAAGAGCATGTGGTTGTAGCTTAACCCATTCCCTCATATTGACGACGTTTGACGACTCTGTAAAAGTCATTTTGTGAAACCATTGTGATAAATAGAGCATCTGCTCCTATAGGAGCAAATGCTCTATTTATCACAATGGTTTCAAACTACAAAATTCTAAAATGTTCCTTTTCTCTAGTTAATGCTCCTGTTCGGTAGATTGATTCAAAGAGGTTGTATAAAAAATATCCTATGAGGTAATGAATTAATGTAGAACAAAAGTGACGCAGATAACTCCTGTAGGACTGTCGTCCTGCATTCAGCTACCATCTGGCATTAAGACTCGCACTTATATATATATTTGGTGCTCGCATGAGTGTGTGCTTTTCTGTATTTCATTTTAAAACGTTGTCTCAATCGGCAAGTAGGTAAAAACGTTTTTGAAATGCTCCACATGGGAGTGGTTTGTGGAGAAAATTGGAATTGGAATTTCATAAAATTTAGCTGATGCTGTCCCATGGTGCCAATTTTACCACCCACTCCCGAAGAAAGCGACATTCCAGTTGAAAGAGAATGGAAATCTAAAGACACATTTAAATGTTGATAGTTTATCAGATATTTCTGAAACGTTATAATAATACGTATTGCAGTCTGTCAGTTGGTAGTTAAGACATGCATTTGCCTTGGGAGTATGTACTTACATTCAACAGACTTACATATGCTCGTATACGGTAAAACCCACCTAAGCCGGACGTTAAATTTTGTATAAATATCGGCCTTAGACACATAATCTCCTGCCAGTATTCGAACACACATAATCCCTTTGTCATCAGTTTGAAAAGCAGAATAGCTCAGTTTGAGAGCATTTTGATAAATTAAATAACCCTTTACTATATAAATACGCATTTTCTACGCCTTTGCAAACAGAATATACACAGGCCAGAGGCTCCTATAGGAGCCGTCTGATCAAGGCCTGTTATGTTTGCTAATGGAATAATGCAGATATGATTCCACAGTTTCTGCCATGGCCAACATGTCTAGTGTCCAAATGTCATTATATCATTAAATTTAATTAATGTTCATGGTGTGATTATTTCTTTCATGAATCATCATGGAGTAAAGGGTTAAGTTAGACTGACGAAGTACAAGTGAAGACCTTGATAAAATTGTTCTTTTAGGGACAGGACATATTAATCCTCGTCAGCACTGTTTGCCTAAGTGTCCGTCCGAATACTTTGAGTAATTAGGGTTATCAGATATCAAAACGCCATTCTAAAAGTGTAAATCAATGGGACGCTTTATGGGTACTGCGTTATATTAACCCATTCTTTCATAGGCTATTTTTAGATCCAACCTCTTTGAAAAAATGTAACGAAAAGGAACATTTACTAGAGAAAAGGAACATTTTAGAATTGTGTAGTGTTGAAACCATTGTGGTAAATAGAGCATTTGCTCCACTGGAGCAAATGCTCTATTTATCACAATGGTTTCACAAAGTGACTTTTACAGAGGCGTCAAAATGCCTCAATATGAGGGAATTGATTTATAGTAACCAATGTACTTTTATGCCACCTCTCGCACAGTTTAAGGCAAACTTGCGGAGATTACAGCTGTAATGGCAAAGTTTCGGTCTTAATATTTGCGAACAGTTCCATATAACTGTAACAGTAACTGCTAACTGAACGCAGACATGGTCAATTTGTTTTTGGTTTACCGAGCCCCAGTCTGTGAGGACGTCAGTCAATATACACGTGAATTTATAGTAGAATCTGTCTTAACCCTTTCCTCCATAAATACGCCTTTCTACGCCTCTGTAAAAGTCACTTCTTGAAACCATTGTGATAAATAGAGCATTTGCTCCTTAGGAGCAAATGCTCTATTTATCACAATGGTTTCAAAACAACAAAATTCTAACATTTTCCTTTTCTCTAATAAATGCTCCTTTTGGGTTGACTCATTCAAAGAAGTTAGGTCTAAAATAGCCTACGGAGGAAAGGGTTAAGCGACCATATTTAATTTAAAAAAGGAGGTGGTTGCTTAGTGCAGGACAAAAGTAATGCAGAAAGCTCTTATAGGAGCTTTTTGTATTACTTTTTACCTGTATTAAGCTATCACCTGCCTTACAGACTCTTAATAATACCTCTTTTTAATGGTCGCTTAAGACAAGTTCTAGGTTCTACTGTACATTAGTCATGTAACTTATGTAAACATTGTTATACTTATTATTCATACCACTTACCGACTATCGGAATACAAATTGATATTTAACCCCTCGCTTGCTATTCACGTCAATATACCTACCTGTAAATAGTGAAGACCCAGTTGAGACAGCTCCTGCAGGAGCTGTCTCATCAGAGTCTGCACTATTTACAAGTTGATTGTGCAATCAGTGCACTCCACAGCAGTGATTGCACAGCGAAATACTTGTACACAGTGAAGATATGTGTAATTATACAACAGGGCATGGGTAAAGAAGGAGAAATGTATTTTAAAATTCAGCAAGCGAAGGGTTAAGTATTATAACTACGTACTTATCTCTTTATTCAGGTTTGTACTGTATAACATGTTACGCTTTTCATTAAATCATCACTTAATATTCACGTTAAACTTGACCTGTTTGAATCTTGGAATAGTCTATTTAAAAACACTGAAAGGGTCTGCAATTTTCTCTTTTTGTGTTGCAATTTTTGCTCTCGGGGATCACCCCCTTTCAGAATTTATAATCTTCACAACAGCAGGTGTTAAGTGCTTGTGTAGCGGCCGTAAAAAGTCGCCCCGTACTTCATTCTCAGTGTTGTTATACCTTCTGATCCTTCGAGATCATGAATTTCAGTACTTCTTGTTCTGAAAATTGAATACCGCTTAAGCCGGTGATAGGGTGTGTGAGCAGCGTCTGCAATTTTCTCTTTTTGTGTTGCAATATTTGCTCTCGGGGATCACCCCCTTTCAGAAATTTTAATCTCAGAATTGTAGGTGCAGATTTAGACTAGTCAAAAGTAAATGACTTCCCCTTGGGTTAAAAACATTTTTTCAATGTTTGATTCGCTCTGAACGCTTATTTGGAGTGTTGTGTTTAGAGAGTAACGCACTGTTACAGGCATGCTTCCATTGATACCTGTGATCTCTCAACCCATTACCCCGTAGGCTATTTTAGATACAACATCTTTGCATTAATCTACCGAAAAGGAGCATTAATTAGAGAAAAGGAAAATTTTAGAATTTTGTAGTTTGAAACCATTGTGATAAATAGAACATTTGCTCCTGCAGGAGCAACTGCTCTATTTATCACCATGGTTACACAAAGTGACTTTTACAGAGTCGTCAAAAGTCGTCAATTTGAGGGAAAGGGTTAAGTAGCTATTGATACTGGCCAAACATCTTGTTGCTCAGGGAGATCAGTACCCGAGGTTCATACAAAATCTGAGTCTATGTTTGAGTTCATTCTTAAGTATCTCAAAAGCTGACAAATCAGATGTTTGAAAATGAACCGAGGCAAAACGTTTTATAACCTCGGAGGCAGCGCCCTATGGATAATGTCGCTAAATATAGCCTAGAGGTGAATGTTACAATAAACTCTCTGCTCGTCTTGAAAATTATACCATATTTTCCTAGTATGCAATATCTATTAACCTTGCCTAACTAACCAACGACCATTCTCAGAGAAGAACGTGAAATGAGATCCTCACACGCGTATATTGTTTAGCGAAGTCATCATTACCAATTCACTGTAATTTTCTGAAGGTAGCGGGTCTTGTTTCTACATGTGAAGAACGACATGGCTACATTAGCTACCTAACGGATAGAAAGGGACTAAAGAGCGTAACTCACGTTATGCTTTCAATCGATATAATGCTCTAAAGAATGAGGACGATCTGAGTAACACTTGTGAAAGACAATCGTATGAATGTTTGGCAGAAAGAGAACACGTGCAACAACGCAGAGTTTAACAATAACGTAATATTTAACAAAAATACAGGGTATGACAATAACGCACGATGTAACAATAACGCAGGAAGCCACAATAACGCAGGACGCAACACAAATAGAGGTTATAACAATAACGCATGGTGCAACAATAACGCTAGATGCAATGCAGGAGTCACACAAATTGTAACAAGGGTGTAACGTAGGGTGCAACAATAACTCAATATGTAGCTGTAACAATAAATTTGTATGACAATATCGCAGTATGACAAAAACGCACACTTTAATATAACAAAGGCTGTTACAATAACGCAGGATGTAACACTAAAGCAGGATGTTATAAGCATCCCACCATACGATTTTGTATCTGGCAAACATTATATGTAATAATCACCATGCAATAATTTGAATATCATTCAACCGTGATGCTAACACATGAAATAAAGTACGAAGCTGTGATTTTGTTCCTAGTTACATGACAGACAGCTCGATAGTCACCAAAATGGCGACTGAGTGCCTGAGCGTCCAACCATCCAACTGACCGTCGACCGGTCCATCGCCTTACATTTTACGTCACTCTTGATTGACACACTTCTATAATGAGTAGACGGCGTATCATGTTGAAGGAGCATTATTCAAGCACAAACATTTTTCAAAGTATTCCCCTGTTCCGAGGTTTCTGACGTAGATGTTCATTGGCTATCACATTATTATTTCAGAGACAGATTTTACAAGTATTTGGGCCACGTCCTAGAGATTTACATTTGACGGGAACCGAGTATACAAGACATTTGCAAACAGTGTAGACTCAGATAAAAGGGCTCCATGTGGCATCCATTGATCAGGGTCTGCGCTGTTTGTCATACAAATCTTTATTTTCAGTGATATATTTTGATTCAACCTTTTGTTTAATTACTATTAAGAAATGTAGGAGTCAGCTTTAATTATTCAGCAGATTAAGGGTTAAGAATATCCATTTTCTACCTGTGGTGTGAATAGATCAAATAATACAATATTTTGTAGACATATAAGTGTTGGTAGGGTAAAGTCTGTATTCTGTAAATGAGACGGGGTTCTCCATTAACTGACCAAATATGCGGTCAGTTTGAGCACTGATGCTGATCATAGAGGATCTTACGTGAGTGTTTTTATGAAACTCGTTTACTATAATAATATGACACGAGTTTTATAGCGAGTGCAATATGCATTATAATAAACGAGTTTGTTTCATGAAAGCAATTTGTAATGATCACTAATGTAATATTCGCTTTTATCACATGACCCTTAAAAATATCATGGAAAGTTTAACAGACTATATCTGACGGTTGTTTCGCGTAGTACAACCGGATTCAAACTGTTCATTTGCATGGGAAAGTGAGGAATTGTGTGGTTTTGAAATAATTGTGATAAATAGAGCGTTTGCTCCTACAGGAGCAAATGCTCTATTTATCACAATGGTTTTAAAAGGCGATTTTTACAGAGGCGTCAAAATGTTAAAGCTTACATAAGAATGTTCATCAAAATCTACCCATTAGCCTACGATGTTTGTCCCATTTTGACCATAGTAATGTTTTCACCTATAGTCAAACAACTAGGTCTGACGTGTCAAAGGTCAGCCGAGTCCATTTGTTAGGGAGAGCAGCATTCCGCATGTTCTCGGACCATTTTCAAACAGACGAGTTTAGTATATAATATAAACATGAAGGCGGAATTGTAGTAGGTAAAGTCTAGGTACGCAGAAGGCATTGGGGGAGTAGTTTGTTTTATTAAGCGTGGGTTCGAATCCCGGGTCGACCTTAAACTTTTTTAATCTTGAATGAATAGTAGTTTATGTCATATTGTATAATTGTAATGACCATTTATGCACATGTTTGTCAATGTTAGGGAAGAGTGCCTTTGTTTGAGTTCGAGTCTTATATTAGCCATATTTTCAAACATAAATCGATTTTTGAATATGAATATCAATATACATGTAAGTTTTAGCAAATGTCTTGTAGAAGTGGTTTCTTAACCCTTCTCTTGCTGAATTTTAAAATACATTTCTCCTTCTTTACCCATGCCCTGTTGTATAATTACATATATATTCACTGTGTACACGAATTTCGCTGTGCAATCACTGCTGTGGAGTGCATTGGTTGCACATCTGGGTCTTCACTATTTACAGGTAGGTATATTGACGTGAATAGCAAGCGAAGGGTTAATGCACAACAAAACTAATGTTCTTAAGGGGACTTTCTGCATGCCTTGATTTTCGTTCGTTATGCTGCTGCCTGCCGTAAAGGTCAACCATGCCTTTTTTTGGTGTCCGGTTTAGAGATGTTTCACCGTAGATATATAACAATGAAAATATACGATGGTTGAAATAAAATTGGAAATAAAAGAATACATCCCCCCTTCTGGAAACAAAAGAAAATGGTAAAAAATCAATCAAAATATAATACATAGAGGATCTTACATGAGTGTTCTTGATTATTGGATTTATTAAATGAGTCTTTTTGAAACGATAAAAAAACGGGCTTTAGCGAGTTTTTTTATCGTTTTAAAAAGACGAAATTGATAATCCAATAACCATGAACTCAAATGCAAGATTCTATTTATAACATAACAAACACAAATGTTTTTTGCAGCCAATATTTCAGCAGTAACGTGGATTGTTATAAATTCTCCTTACATATAGAAATGATGAATGAAAGGTGTTATTAGGTTCGCTAGGTAACGGGGACAAAGCAGGTCCAACATTTCCAACTGTTTTTTGACTTACTGTCGTATCAACTGGGATCTAACTTAGACCTCTCTGGTACTCAATTTAACTGCGATAGTTTATGATACGAAAACCTACAGAAACACGTCAAAATATTTTTTGAGTTACAGTTTCGACATTCCAACACGTCACATTATGACGTCACTGTACACAATATGTATCTGTGTAAAGCGCGCCATTTAAATGAAGACCCACATACAGTTCGTCTACACGTCTGACACTCACTGTCAATGGGATTCAAAATGCGCCTTCGTTTTGGTATATTAAGCTCTTCACCAGTGTTGTATACACATGGACATGGACATTTCCACCGAGAAAAAAAATCTCGATTCAAATTCAGTGAAAAAGTTTATTGAAATGGACAAAATATTCAGTAGAGCTACGAACTGCTGCATAAAACTGTGTTGGAACAGGCGGAAGATTTTCACGATCAGCTGATTTGGAGTATAACATATTTGAAATATGTCTGTGCTGTGCTGGATTCAGATGACTATACCTGTTGAATGACGAGATATTTTTGTGAGTAGAAATCTGCATTAGCCTAACATAAGGACATGCGGTGAAGAAAATGTAAATTTGTGAAGGCATTTTTATGTAGAATGGGTGGTTTGGGTCAGAGAATCTGGTAGGTCTTTTTTGGCATACATTTTGTAGATATTTACTGACAGATATTTACTTGTTTGTATTATTTTATCGAAATTAAGGCGCAAGTTCCAACAGTCCTTTGCCATCTGTCGTGAAATCAATCGTTGTATGTTTTGACAGCGCGTATGAATACAGTTCAGTCGTTCGAATGTTATTCACTAGTGAATATATGCCTGTGAATATCAAAATATATATAATAGTGTTACGTCACGCTGAAGCCACGAGTTATATTATAATAAGTAATTATAGAATCCTTAATATTTTTAGCAAACAAAAATGTTTAAGGTTGATGCGAGACTCGAACCTGCGCCTAATAAAATGTTTTCCGATCATATATATTTCTTTATTGCCCAACGACTTATCCACTACGCTATATTTCCGATAACTAATGCGCTTATTGTTTATACCTATAACTTAACCTTTTCTTTTAAAGATGACACGTGGATATGCTGATCTCCCTTAAAAATGGCCTCGGCGAACCCGTGACCCGTCAGACCTAGTTGTTTGACTATATCAGACGTGCGTGAGTGGGTATCGCTAGCTACACCCCTGGATTAAAATCACAGTTTCTTTTGCTATGTTGCCGGGTAAATTAGTCTATATGGTTATGTATTAATCGCCGATGATGTATTGTCTTGCATTGATCGTCACGTCAGAACCGATGAGTACTGCGATTAATCGGCATATCACGTACACACTTGTACCTGTTTTTCGTCCTGCGTTCTCACGCCAACACTGAACGTAATTACTTGTATTACATTTTGCGCTAAAATGTGTGATATTAAGGTAGGACGTAATCCTTATTACACCCTGGGTTAGTACCACACTCTGGGTTGTTACAAATATACTTTGTGTTTCAAAGTAACCCAAAGTAGATGTGATCTTACGACTTCTTATATAAAATATCAGCCTTTTGCGCGACCTAGATGACATTTGCAAACAGCTTGGATCCAGATCAGACACTAAGTAACTCGGCGTCTCACCAGGATCCAAGCTGTTTGACACTCTGTCAATTGTATCTCAAACGCTTAAATCAAACAGAAGTAAGTGACAATGGCAACAGATCGGAGCTAAAGCAGACTGTATTTTCATAGCAGGCTAAGGGTTAAGTTTACACTAAACTAGAAGTCGCGTTACAGACCCATTACATGTACAATACTTACTTTACTTTTTAAATAAGGCGTGGAAATGGGCGTCTGATCAGAGTCTACACTGTTTGCTGATAGGAATTTCAATATGAAACAAAACGAAATTGAAAATTTAGGTCAGGCACCCCTTAGATAAAAATGGACGAATCCTATATATAAACATGGAAAATCCACAGGGAGCAAATGGGTTAATTATTATCCTGTTGAAAGTTAGCTCAAACGTCTGCTCAAACCCTGATCTGGAGCAAATGTAATTTCTTTCAAATACGTTAACACTTTTTGCGAATCTTCTTATCCCGTGTATAATCACCTAATCACTTATTTGCAAACAGAGTAGTCCAAGAGCAGCCGCGTCTTTTAGGAGCCGTCTAATAAGTGTCTGCTTTTTTTGCTCTTAACATTATTATAGATCTGACTCCGCAGTTTCTATATTAAAATATCATGTGTGCATATGCCATTATAAAACTTTAGCTAATGATTATGTATGATTTCATTATGTCGCACATGAATATTCAGCAGGGAAAGGGTTAAAATAATAGAGCTCAAATCTAGCTCCAAGCCGTCTCGGTCGAAATTGACAGAATTCAGTTTAACAGTAATAGCGAATTCAACACATTTTATTGATACAGTAAAACCTGCCTGTAGTAACCATACACTTAATGCAATTAGAGGTCGGTAAGAGCAGCGACATGCTTGACCTTTTCACCGCCGCAGTCGCATAAATGCATCACGACAAATAGTGCAGTCCCAGACCAGACGCCGCCTTTTCAAGGCGTCATCTGATCAGGGACTTCACTATTTGTCTCAATCTCTATTTCTATATATGTGTTTTGTTCCTTTGAAATTTGCATTTATTTATCTCATTTCCTTATTTACTGAATTATTTAACAAACTTGGATTGCAGACGACAATTAGAAATTGGCGCCGAAAGGGTTAATGTGGGACGGAAGTAATGTAGAAAGCTCCTATGGGAGCGTTGTGCAAATCTTTCGCTGCCCCTGCCTTTAAATCCCCAAATCAGACATAAGTTAATGGTTTCTGCAGACATATGTCTACACTGTATCTGTATATATACGTATGTATACGAGCCATACTTGATAGTAACGATACTTAAAAGTGCAGTTTCAATGGATCACAGAATTAGCCGTTAGCTGTTAGAATCATGTCTTCATTACCTCCCACCTGTTGCAGTATTTATTTATTTACGAAATGTTCATGTCTGTGAGAAACTAGAGTCCGAGTGTCAAAAAGCTTGATATAACACCTAGTCACAATACGACTCATATGGAGCCTGGTACTTTGTGAATGTAAGTCAGGTCGCACTTTATAACTTAATGGCTACATCAACACTGATATTCTTGAAATCAAAACTGTACGAATTGTTTTTGTTGTGTAGCATTTCCTATCCCCTTCGGTGCCAAATTTCTAAGTGTCGTCTGCAAACAACTTTTGATAAATCACTCGCTAAAATCAGGAAATAAGATAAATAAATGCAATTTTCAAAGGACTAAAACACAGATATAGAAATAGCGTTTGAGACAAAAAGTGAAGTGAAGCCTTGAAAAGGCGGCGTCTGATCTGCGACAGGTCGCGGTCATTTTTTCGACATTGGCGGTAAAAGGGTTAAACTAACTTTAGTCTAAATGGTCTAAATTAAATATTTATTATTAGCATTTTCAAGCGAAAGCAGCATCGTCTAACAATTAAAAAACTCTTTCCCGCATATTATAAACGACTTTTAACACCGTGACTGTTTATTCAAAGGACTATGGAATATGTTTGAATAACACATGATACGTATTGCACTCAACATTGCAGAGGGTCATATACCTATACAGATCCTTCAAACAAATTGTGCAATTAAGTTTACTCAGATTTTATCGTTAGTTAACCAGTAAGCCATAGACAAGTGTATTCTCGAACAGCAATGATATAGTTTTGTACTGACACGAACAGCTGTGATAAATACAGTAAACTATACATACCGGTATATTACTAACACCAGGTCGAATTCTGGACCGAATGCAGGGCGACAGTTATGCACAAAACTTCTAAAGGAGCTTTCTGCATTGCTTTCGTCCTGCAAAACCATTCCTTCATATTGATACATGTTGACGCCTCTGTAATACCCATTTCTTGAAACGGTTGTGATAAATAGAGCAATTGCTCCACAGGAGCAAATGTTCTATTTATTACAATGGTTTCAAAAATACACAATTCTAAAATATACCATTTCTCTAGCAAGTGTTCCTTTTCGGTAGATTTATTCAAAGTGGTAGAGTCTGAAATTAGCCTACAAGGGAATGGTTAAGAAATCACCTGTCTATAAATACACATATGTTTATGTGTATAGTGATCGCTTTAGAAGCGTGTTCCTATAACAATTATCAAATTCATAATGTATGCTGTTCACGTTCACATACTTATACCATTAAGTCGTTTCAGGCTCACATACTTATACCATTAACTCGTTTCAGGCTCACATACTTATACAAGTATACTTATTGAAGTTAGTCGGTTCAGGTTCACATATTTATTTAGTCGGTTCAGGTTCACATATTTATTCAAGAAAGTCGGGCCAGGTCCACATAATTATTGAAGTAAGTCGTTTCATGTTCACATACTAATACAATTAAGTCGTTTCATGTTCACATACTTATTCAAGTAAGTCGGTTAACGCTAGGTTAGTATTATTATTATTATTAATATTATACACAGTAAACGATAAAGCACCACAATAGATTCTCATCAAGGCGACTACTTGATAAATATTCACGGATGTCCAAAAGGCAGATGTCTGAACAAAACTAATACAGAAAGGCACACTTGGGAACGGTTTAGATTACTTTTGTCTATTAATATGTTACCACCCGTCTGCAAGACTGGCCATCTAACTTCCTTTGAGTGGTTGCTTTGGAGACGTTTTTATTGCAAGATGATTTACATTCCCCCATAGGGCAATTTTCCTAGGAGCACTGTCCCAAATTCATATCTCAATACTCCAACGCAAATCATACCCAAGAGAACGTTTCCTGATATTTCATTTCCAGAATTGTATCAATTTATCTGTTGCTAAACACAACAATGCAAAATATGAAGACAAATGGAATGCGATATTTTCTGTAAAATACTGTTTAAGTGGTGATAAACACGGATACACACAAACGCAAGTTTCTATATTTTGTCTGAAAATCAAGATTTACCAGAAATGCCCTTCGAAATATTTGGTATCCAAACAGGCATCTCTCTCAGTGAGTCGTAGTTGTCGGGCTTTTATCAATGAAAACAACCAGATAGAAAAGTATGGCAGTGCATGTGTAAATCTGCATTAGTTGTTATTTCGATAGCGTTTATTCTCGACACTTTGTTAATAGAGCAAATAGATTTGCAATAATCATATCAAACATTAATCAATCAAAAATGACAGTGTGCAAAATATTGAAAGTATCTGCTTCCTGGAAATCCTCAAGTATGCCATTTTGACTAATATGTAATGTTCTGCTGTATGTCGATATTACAGAATGGATGCGCTTATGCATCTGCCTATTGTTGTTTGATATCGAAGAAAGTTTGCCCACTCGGTTTTCTCTCCTATGAGGTATACATATGAGATATACGAATAAAGTGATCCTTTGATTCAGGTACAAACATTCAGGGGTTTGAATTCAGAATAAGTGATATTTCACGAAATGCAGTAAATAGCAAATATGATTATGTTTGTTTGTTTTGCTATTGTGTTTACATTTAATCTATTCATGCAGACAGAAACATTATAGGATTGATCGTTTCTTCACAATCTTTATTCCACCCATGATAGTTGTGTGAGGGCCGCTGATGGCTGTTCCTTACAAGAATTTGTTTGATTAGTTGCATTACAGAAGTGTTATGGTTAGTGTGAAAATTTAATATTTAACCATTCCCTCCATAAAAGCGCATTTCTATGCATTTGCAAATACAGTAGACCAGATCAAACGGTTCCTGTAGGAGCTGTCTGGTCAGGGTCTGCTCTGTGTGCTTCTGAAATTATACAGATCTGGTCCTACAGTTTTTACTATGGCCCAAAATTCCCGCGTGCCTTTATAAAAAATTTAACTAATATTCACGATGTCATTATTTCTTACATAGATACTCAGTTATGTATAAGGGTTAAAGAAAAATATTTAATGAAACTAGTATTTGTTTGATATTCAGAATTGTGGATACTTGTTAGATAGATACAGTAAAAACTCGATACTACGAACTTTTAGTAAGGGGGATTTATGTATTTGTAGGCAGGTGGCTGCTTAATGCAGGGTGAAATTCATACAGAAAGCTCCTAGATAATAACTGTACACATTTGAATGTTCGTAGTATTGAGTTTGTACTGTATCTGTCTAGCAAGTATCCACAATTCTGACCATCAAATACATAGTGAGTGAAACTAGTATCTATTTGATTTGTCAGATTTGAGGATACTTGCTAGATAGATATATTGGCGATGTTGCTACCGCCATGTGTTGGTTTAGGTTAAACATTTCCCTGATACAAACGCCGTTGCACGGCTTTGCAAATAGTGTAGACCCTGAGCAGACGGCTCTTATAGGATTAGGAGCAGTCTTACCAGGGTCTGTTCTGTTTGCTTATCAAATTACAGTAACACCTCTCACGGCCACTAAATTACATCAAGTATTTTGTGTTAAAGGCAGGTAGTTGCTTAAAGCTAGGTGAAAGTAAAACAGAAGGTTCCGTTTTACTTTCACCATGCTTTAATCAGCCACCTGTCCTAAATACCAACTAATTAACACAATTTAGTGGCCGTTATAGTGAGGTTTTACTGTATATAGATCTGCCCATACAGTTTCTACCAAAGGCAAACTATCCTGTTCTCATAAACCATTATAAAAAGGTCAGATAATGAATATTCAGGATGTCAGTATTTCTTAAATAAACATTTATGAGAGAAAGGATTAAAGAAAAGAAGTGAAGGTACGACATTTGAGTTTATTTTAACATTCTAACATCAACAGATTGTTTTTGTCATAAACCCTAGACAAATTTAAACAAATACTTTACCATAGCTTGAATTTCAAACCTAGCTTACAAACACGCCACCATTCGTTTACCGATACACCATTGGGTGTATATATAATTTTTGTTTCAAACATTGTCGAATATTTACCCTTCGCTTGCTATTCACGTCAATATACCTACCTGTAAATAGTGAAGACACAGATGAGACAGCTCCTGCAGGAGCTGTCTCATCAGGGTCTGCACTATTTACAAGTTGATTGTGCAACCAGTGCACTCCACAGCAGTGAATGCACAGCGAAATACTTGTACACAGTGAAGATATATGTAATAACACAGCAGGACATGGGTAAAGAAGGAGAACTGTATTTTAAAATTCAGCAAGAGAAGGGTTAATCGAACGACCTTACTACGCTACATTATATCATCAGATCAAACATTCCGAGTACAGTAAAACCTCTCTAAACTGGAATTCTAGTAGAGAATAATGTAGATACTTTTAGGCAGGTGGCTGCTTCATGCAGGGTGAAAGTCATGCAGAAAGCTCCTCTAGGAGCTTTCTGCATGACTTTCACCCTGCATGAAGCTGCCACCTGTCCCCAAGACCGATATTTATACCCAATTTAACGTCCGGTTTAGAGGGGTTTTACTGTATACCAATAATGAGAATGGTCTTTTTGTTATGATAAATGTTATAAAACTGGTTTGGTTGAAATTGGTTCACGAAAAAAGACGACAGCTAAACCTTTGCATACGTTATTTCCTCTTCAACAGCTAACAGAATTTCACTCGTTACTATTATGCACACTTAACGTCCTAGTCGCCATGCTTGTTTCTGTCCGGTGATTTCATATTGGTATCTACGGTTTGCAAGTTGGTACATCACTTTTAAACAGTGCCACAACAAAAAAGTATAGACTTTTGCCTCTGTTTAACCATCATATTTGCCTACAGGACTCATTCATTGTACTAAATCCAACTATGAGCAGAAATTATTTTTAACAGCGTGTAAAGGAATAGCACGGTGTTTCAATACAAGAATATGAAAAAAGTAATAGAAATAGATGTTCTCATTTTAAGAATATAATTTCAAGTTCTTCCTTTACAAGTAATATTTCAGGTGACACTTATAACCTTAGACATAATCTGTTCTACAAGTAATGGCATTTATTTGATATCGTGTAAGAAATGTAATAAACAATATATTGGTCAAACTATGCAACCTGTATCTAGACGTATGAACAGCCATAGATTCGATATAAACAGTTTCATCGATTCAAGATTTTCTACCACTTTTGCAACACATTTTAATTCTGAGAACCACTCTTTATAGGATGAATTTACATTTATGCATTTTGATATTATTAATGACAATTTAGAACGTCTTTGCAAAGAAACATACTGGATCCATAAAATGGACACTCTTACACCAAAAGGTTTAAATGCAAAAGTTATATCTGATATCTAAAACTTATATATGATATCTATTTGTTCTATTAAATACACTTGATACACGTGTTTTCCTTTTAATTAACCCATCGTTACAGAGGCATACAGTCGTTATTTCCTATTTTTGGTTTTTATATATATCTCTATAGGAATTATTCGTATTCTTGCAATCCGCCTGTATGTAATTTCAGCCTATTTTAATAATGTAGTTTACTTTACATTCTTAACCCTTTCCTCCTTTGAATATTCATGTAAGAAATAATTGCGTGATGAATATCAATTAGATTATTTTTTATAATAGCATATGGACACGGAAATTTATGGCCATGGCACTAACTGTTGAATCGTATCTGTATTATATCATGAGCAAATAGAGCAGATCCTGGACAGGAGCCGTCTGATCTTGATCTACTCTGTTTGCAAAGGCGTGGAAATGCGTATTTATGGAGTAAAGGGTTAAATTCGTCGTAACGTTACGTTTAATTTTCCCGCCATTGTTTATACGATAATGTCACTTCCGTGACGTTAAGTATTTGATAGTTGTTATGCACTGATAAAGATGTAAATCGAAACATGTATGCAGTAAAATAAAAAAAACGTGTTGGTTGTTAATTTACCCCATATAGTACAAGAATGTGGCATACACATGATACAGTTTTCAATATTAACGCAATGATATATCTTAGTTATAGCTTTCATAAAACGTTAAACATGGTTGCAGATGATGTTAGGAAGCTATTATTTTGTTTCATCTGAGGTTCTGATTTGCAGGGTATTAATGAGTAATCTCCATCAAATACTCGTAAGTTGGTGCACGTCCTAGTAATGCGTTTCCTTCGTAATGTTCATCGCTGATTTCATTTTCCTGCATTAATAAATTTGACGGTAAATAACTCGGATCAGCAAATCATATATTAATACCAAATTAACACCTGGCTCACATATGACTCGCCAACTCGCAGCTGGTTAAGGATTCGATATCACGTATGGTTACGAATATGCTGTAAGTTCGTTATTTGTTATCACATTTGAATAACTTACTCGCAAATTTCAGTGAAATGGTCGTTTTGCCACTCTTGCGAATTCACATCTGAAGAGCCAACTAACACCTGGTGGCGAATTCGATGTTTTGATTGTTCTGCGAATTAAAATGTCAATACCCAACTCGTAGCTTGCTTTGATTTGGCTGTTTGTCAGTCGTCATAATGCACATCTGAATAACCATCTTACAGCTGGCTGCAAATTCGATATTTTAGCCGTTCAACGAAATCACATCTGAAGTGGATTGGCGATTTTGTCATATCTGCAAATTCACATTTGAATAAGTAACTCATATATGTTACATCTGAATAACTATCTAAAGACTCATCCGAATTCACACAGTGCATAACAAACTCACAATTGATTGTGGATTTCATTTGTTTACTTGTCCAAATACATGTACACATTTGAATAATCAACTCACGGCTGACTGGGATTTGTCATGTTTTCACTGGTTGTAAAATGTAAATAACCAATTAACAATTGACCCTTGTATATTTATAAATTTGATAAATTACTCATATCGAGAGTTGTTCTTCACCAATATCGAAATTACAAAAACCATACAAAAAATCACGTGTATTGTAAGACCAAGATCAAATTGCACCTTTATTGTAACTCAGAAAACAATAAAATGGGAAATATATATAATATATGGATGTATAAAACAGGTGATTGCATAGTGCAATATAAAAGTTGTATCCGAAAGTTCCTATAGGAGTTTTCTGCATTTATGTTTGCCCTACTTTGAGAAGCAACTGTTTGATATATGGTGGCCGCTTTAACACGGTCCTACTATAATTATGTAGCTGTCAGATGTTACAACACAAAGGTGTTTCCATGATGTTATTACATTTCAAGACTGCTATAAATGTCGTCTAGCTGTGTACAAAATTGATCTAAGCCGATGGGATATTGCAATATTCTACATTTGCAGCTAATGAATTAACGATGTTCAAATCAATACTTTAAATAAACCTAGCTTCAGGAATGAGATAACTCAGTAGGTTTCAATTAATGCTTTAGATTTATGAGATTTTACTCCATAGATATTAAATTTGCAAACTGAAGCGTTGCATTCTTTTACGATTGATCGTATGATGTGCTCCAGTTCCATAATATGCATATAACGAAGACGAAAAGGTAGCGGGCTATGTTTAGACCATAGCTTTGATTGTAAATACTGAATTTACTCACACCTTCTTTACATCAATGTAAATAATCATTTATGTTTATACTGGAATGTTATTACAAATATATCCTGCATGGAGGAAATAAAACATTGAATTGAATTGGCTTAAAATACAAGTACATGTATGGGACCACATAAAACACACAGTAGTCCGAACAACACCATGACAAAACAGAACAGCAAATTTACATGTCTATCAAAAAACAAAATGAGACGTACAACGACATAACAAACACACAAAAGGGGAAGTACCGCCTAGGAACGGTCAGTGACAATTGTCACTTGGAGTTTTAACCGATTTAGGGGCGCCCGACCTCACACTTTTTCCATCCCTACCCTAAAAGACAAACAGTGTAAATAAACGTATCCTCTTTCCGACTAGTGTACTCAATGATTGAGCTGCAAACAAGTAAGATCCGACGCCGTCCTTCCGTAACCGGATTTTAGAAGGCGTCTTCATAGAGTACTTTATTGTTGGCGTATATGGAAAGAAGACAGCGTGATTGTCATCTAATAAAGGGTTCACAGCCAGACACGCAGTATCTTGTTGTACTATAGGACCATATCCCAGATGTAGTTTGAATGGAAATCTTGCAAACCCTTTTTAAGATGTCTGAGAGAAATTCAAATTTTAGGTGGAAGAAGGTGTTCAATTGTGCTATATAATGAACTGCGTTTGTAAATTATATAAAACATTAGTTTTTCCCAATCTGAAAGAGCATTAGACTCAACAAGTTCTCTACCACACCATTAACCCATTTGCTCCCAGTTGATTCTTCCATGCTTATATATTGGATTAGTCCATCTTTTATCTAAGGGATGTCTGGTCTAAATTTTCATTTTGTTTTGTTTTATATTGAATTTCCTATTAGCAAACTGTGTAGACTCTGATCAGAGTCTACACTGTTTGCCTACGTCCCATATATGGGACCGTGGGAGCCAATAGGTTAATACGAAATTATGTAAAGCCTCAGCATCTGACCTCGACAAGAGTGAAAATCTATTAAGGATGGCATTCTATAGTTTAGACCTTTATCGTAGACGTTTATCTTTGATTATCTCGGAATTACCAGTAATCATTTATAGCTGCAATTACACGAATGGTTGGTATTTAAACTGACAAAAACTTTTAACAGAACCATTACATAGATTATTTATTTTTCCGCTGACAATAACTTTAATAACATAAGTTTCTCAAATGATTGATGTTTCGGCTGACAGTAACAGCAATTAAATTACCCTAGGTATTTAAGGCTAGAGTTAAAGATATTGAATGGAAAAGAAACGGAGAATGCAAGTGTTCGGACTCTCGTTTATGATAAACTCTAGTTGGGGCCCGTATTACTAAACGTTGTGAGACCAAGTTGATCGTATAAACTCTAGCTGGGGCCCGTATTACTAAACGTTGTGAGACCAAGTTGATCGTATAAACTCTAGCTGGGGCCCGTATTACTAAACGTTGTGAGACCAAATTGATCGTATAAACTCTAGCTGGGGCCCGTATTACTAAACGTTGTGAGACCAAATTGACCGTATAAACTCTAGCTGGGGCCCGTATTACTAAACGTTGTGAGACCAAATTGATTGTATAAACTCTAGCTGGGGCCCGTATTACTAAACGTTGTGAGACCAAATTGACCGTATAAACTCTAGCTGGGGCCCGTATTACTAAACGTTGTGAGACCAAATGGATCGTAACTCCGAATTTACGACATTTACTGCCAAAATTATTGCACAGTTAACCCATTCCCTCATAAACTATTTTTTAGATACAACCTGTTTGAATAAATCTACTGAAAAGGAGCATTAACTAGAGAAAAGGAACATTTTAGAATTTTGTAGTTTGAAACCATTGTGATAAATAGAGCATTTGCTCCTATAGGAGCAAATGCTCTATTTACCACAATGGTTTCACAAAGTGACTTTTACAGAGTCGTCAAGGAGTCGTCAATATCAGGGAAAGGGTTAATGTGCAGCAATCAAAATTAACTTCGTACGACACAAATAATCTTAAGCTCTAAACTACGACGATCGCAATTTCCAGATACGAGTGGCGTATGATAATCTTGCGACAATTTCATGTTGTATGATTGACCAAGTTCCGCGAAAAAAGATCAATACTGGCTCAACTGAAACTGTTATTTTCAAAATCGTGATATTAATAGACATGAATATATTTAATGTTTACCACATTAAATGTCAGTCTATAATCAACAATACGTGATAAAAAGTTTAATTTGTACCCAGTAAATAATGAGTTGAGCATGTCAATGGCATTGAAACTAGACGAACATCGTGTCACAGCCGTTTGATGGGTGAAATTCGATTGGATATCAATTTTGTCAACTCATGCTTATTCCATTGAGCCTAATATACCAGCATATTAAATTATCAAATAACTATTGAATTACATTGATGATGTTCATAATATGCTGTTGAATATACAGTAAGACCCCTCTATAACGACCACTTTATAAATGCAATTGAGGATTTATAAGAACGGGGTTGCTATTTACAGAAAGAAAACTCCTACGGGAACTTATTGTGCATACTGTGTGCCTTTCAGAACCATAATTATACATTTGTTTGTGGACTCTTTACTATATCATGTTTTATCTATTGTAGGCATATAGTAGAACCTGTCCTAAGCGGCGGCCATTCATTAATTAAACAAAGGAGACTTAAAACGCGTGGTTGCTTTAAGCAGGACACAAGTAATGCAGAAAGCTCCTATATGAACTTTCTGTATTACTTTCGGCATGCATTAAGCTACCATCTACCTTACAGAACCATAGTTAGATCTCTTTTTGAGGACCCCTTAAGACAGGTTTTATTGTACTTATCATATTGCTATAATAGATCATGCAATATAACGGCATGTCAAATATCTGAAGTATCCATTGAGTACTTATTTTCGAAAGGCATCATGAAATCGGAGGTCCATTATATGGATGAAACACGCATTTAAAAATGGCATCACTTGAAATTTTAAACGCGCAATATTGTCACTGTATCCACATACATGTACTTCGATGTAAAAGTGCCATGACTAATATCTGTTATATATATCTCATCTTCAGTTTAGCAGTCTAGAATATAACAGATGTAACACTGCTGGATGTTAAGCGATGCATGTATGTACGACTGCTTTTGATAGGTTTTTTTTTTACATTTTATACTTTATATTTTGGGTGGTTGTGGTCCATTTCAAACAGACACAATTTGAGTGTGTGTAATACAGTGTGTGTAATATGCAACAGGTCACTGATATCGTCAGCCAGAAGCCACCTTTACCCGATTGGTTCTAACCATCACACAAGACCAGGTACCACTCCCAAACCGATTGCTTCCTGCTCACTTCCTCTGTCTTATCCCTTTCTCCCATAAATAGGCATTTATACGCCTCTGTAAAACTCACCTGTTAAAACCATTGTGATAAATAGTGATTTCTCTCTCTCTCTCTCTCTCTATCTCTCTGCCACCCTAATGTCCAACCCCTACTCGAACTCCACTCATAAGCTTTTTCCCAGCGGGTCTCGGAACAGTAAAGTTAATCATAGCCAGTCCTTTGTTTGTAGCAATGTCAGGACATTGTCTGGACAAAGTCTGAAAAGACGAATTGTCTCCCAAACTCTACATCCATGTCCAGTGATTGATGCATTTCAATAACTCATTAACATCTGATTAATTCAATATCGTTATTTGTCAATTTGTAATTATATGCCTTTGGTTTATCTTATTCTAAAATGCATTTTCGAGCATGTTAACACTCTTTATGTTCTCCCTTTTCATTACATGTATGCATATATGATGTGTATAATTGTAATATCTCAATGATACCTAGATCATGTCAGTGTGTTTAGAATTGTATATTAACTACGTAGGCTTAACTTTTGAACCTTTATTAATCCCACTTGATCACTTGAAATGCTTAAGATAAAGTTTTGGAATACTTTTCGTCTTTCCATTTTTAGTTCGCCTAATTGTCCGTTGGTTCACGTCTAGAGTATACACCCTAGCGCTGTTTTTGTGTAACACAGTTAAGGACATATTGAAGACGAAACATTCATCAGTGAGGATTTAAATTAAAAACTTTACTCGATTAGTCTGAACAGACTGCAATTTTAGCCAAATACCAGTATGCATTCCGCAAAGGCGAGATTGCAGTAGTCATTACGTTTTATTCTAAAAATATTCAAGAAAAGAAACGGTTTTATTGTTCCGTTGTTGATTTTCGTTGTATAAAAAGTGACTATTCTATAATGTACTAATGCGTTTGATCATGTGTGAAACTGCAAGACTATTTGAGTTATTTAAAAAAAATTGCTACACTACCAGTGTATTAACAGCCTTCAGTTTTAACTCTACAGGCTTTAGTTCTAACAAATGTGCAGTGAGAAAATATGCTTTACATGAAAGGAAGAAGCTATTTGCATAAAGTCAACTGTAAGTTAAATATATTCCAGCTAATATAGTCCAGTCTGTCTAAGGATTGTATAAAATACAACTGTTATCCCGCTTTTATATTTCTTTCAGACATACGTAAATCGTTTTGCCACTGGTAAACACAAACACAAAGACACATCTTGTATCTCGCCCCTTGATTAACATGATTATATCAATAGATGCATTTAAATAGTTGTTACTCAGACAAATTCTACCCATAAGGCAAATCTCCGTTTACCAATAGTATCTAAACACGAGCAATGCGTGGCTGTTACATATAAACTACCACATTCGAAGAAGTTGGAAGGAAATGAAGAATATAATAAAGTCATGCAATAACATTAAATTTCAGGCATTTTCACTGGCAGTGACATACACATAGAATAATATTGTCAAACAGATAATATACAAATGATAACATACTTTAATCAAAAAGTTTTTTCATGAGCAAACGCTACTCCACTGACTTCAACCACATTTATTCCTCGTACACGTAGTATTGTGAACCACTTAACATTTTACGGTATAAATATCCATGTCAGAAATACTGACATCATGAATATTAATTAGACGAATGTTTAACCCATTACCTCATAGGCTATTTTTAGGTCCAACCACTTTGAATAAATTTACCGAAAAGAAGCATTAACTAGAGAAAAGGACAATCTTAGAATTATGTAGTTTGAAACCATTGTGATAAATAGAGCATTTGCTCCTATAGGAGCAAATGCCCTATTTATCACAATGGTTTCAACATGTGACTTTTGCAGAGGCGTTACAAGACGTCAATATGAGGGGAATGGGTTAACATGAAATGTGAACATAGGAAAGTTTGACCATGACATACACTGTAGAATCAGGGATATGCATTAAATGCCATACGCAAACAGAGCATACCCTGGTCGGGTCTGTGTCTACTCTGTTTTCAAATGCCTTTAATGTGTACCTATAGAGTAAATGATTATTGACGCCCGATGGTCATTACCTATCTGCAACTTAAAACTGTGCAAACATATTTACGTAATATTTTAATTGAATAACCTTGAAAAGTACAAACGCAAAAAGTAGTATTACAGTTCTAAAGCAACATAACATTTAGCCTGTCAATCAATGGCAGTGTAAATACCGTCTCCGCCAGTTTTCAAAATTGATTCATCCTGCATTTCTATTTATGTGCAAAGCAAAATGAGTGTGTCGGTTTTGATCCAGATCAGTCTCAGATTCATTCTAGGTCAAAAACTGTTTGTAGACCCCTTTCCTTCATATAAACGAGTTTTCGCGAATTTGCAAACAAGGTAGACCTAGATCAAATGGCTCCCATAGGGTCTGCTCTGTTTGCCAATGCAATTTGATTGATCTGTTTCTTTACTGTCTAAAATTGCTACACTGTTCCACAATCCATATTATATTATAGCTATTTTGTCCATGATTATTTAGTAGGTATTGGAATTTGGAATAAATATAGAACAGGGAAAGGGAAACATGAGCACGGACCCGCCCACAGCTGGCTAAAGGTTAAACTATTGAATTACTGGCATATGAATCAACAGCCGTGTGACTATCACTGGAGATATGATGCTGGCCTAGATTTGTAGGCAAGAATAATTGATAGACAAGTAATCTTACCTTTGTGATTTACTCAATCGATTTGTTAATATCTTAGGTGCTTACCGCGGCGGGGATATATTAATGATTTTACCAGATTTTACTTTATGATTGCCTAAATGAACTACAATAAATCCCCTTTAATGTGATCATCAAAACGTCTGGGTCTTAAAAGCAGATGGTAACTTAATGTAGGGCAACAGTTATGCTAAACGCTTCTGCACAAGCTTACTTCATAATTGTCGTGCCGCATAAGCAAACGCCTGCTTTTAAAAGCATATCAATATACAGTAAGAACCGGTCGAAAGCCGCCACCAAAAGGATGTCTAATTGTGGGACTGTAAGATGGTAGCTTAATTCAGGACAATGCAATGCTCTTGCTTTTTAATAAATGAATGGCTGCTTAGAGCAGGTTCTACTGTGTGTTTATTCCTAACTGGTCGCTTTATAGAGACGTAACTGTATTTACAACATTTACAATACACTAAATCCTCTCTGAACCGGACATCTTTAGTATAAATATAGGTCTTGGAGACAGGTAACAGCTTAATGCAGGGTGCTTTAGGAGCTTTCTGTATGACGATTACCCTGCATTCAGCTGCCACCTGCCTAGAAGTATCTATAATTTTCTTTACTAGATTTCCAGTTTATACTGGTTTAACTGTACATCAATATCTTATTTAGTTTTAACGGTTGCTATTTCTGTAAATGTGTGAATAGAAGAAATACAATATCTACGACGTGATATATATTTGCTAGATGGTGTAGTTTGTATACGCTTTGTTATGTTACCATGGCGAATTGTAAATTTAAATTAACGTAGAAAGCAGGGTATGAATCTTTTAAACGAGTTTTATTCGTTCTCATATTTTATTAGAATTAGTAACTTATAGACAAATGACGTTTGATAGCATGCGGAACATAACTGCAAAGAAAACATTTGGGCGATCTCAATTTTTAGTTTAACTTGAATAAGTACACCTGTAACAGGGTGTTTCGTAGTTACACAGCAACACTTGAAGCTTAGGCAAAGTTACACAGCAACACTTGAAGCTTAGGCAAAGTTTTAACTATAGTAGAAACTGTCTTAACCCATTCCCTCATAGGCTATAATTAGATCCAACCTCTTTGAATAAATCTACCGAATTTAACTAGAGAAAAGGATTTTTTTTAGAATTTGTTGTTTGAACCAATTGTGATTAATAAAGCATTTGCTCCTATAGGGGACTTTTGCAGATCCGTCAAAAGGCGTCAATATGAGGGAATGGGTTAAGCGACTTGAATTAATTGAACGCAGAAATCTTACAAAGTATGTGGTAACTGAATGCATGACAAAATATATGCAGAAAGCTCCTATAGGAGCATTAAGCTACCACCTCCCATACAGACTGATGGTCTCTTTAACCCATTCCCTCATATTGACGACTTTTGACGACTCTCTAAAAGTCACTTTGTGAAACCATTGTGATAAATAGAGCATTTGCTCCTATAGGAACAAATGCTCTATTTATCACAATGGTTTCAAACTACAAAATTCTACAATTTTCCTTTTCTCTAGTTAATGCTCCTTTTCGGTAGATAATTTCAAAGAGGTTGTATCTAAAACTAGCCTATGAGGTAATGGGTTAAGACAGGTTCTAGTGTAGTACCTTGTATTGCTGTAGCAAGATATTAAATAAGCAAAATCTATAAACATATCAAAGTGTGGGTGTAAAGGTATGTTAATAAACATCAATAGTAGTTTATTCAATGTTATACTGTAAAGCCTCGCTAAAACGATCACACAGAAGAAGTCTGATTATGGTGGTAGCTTAATGCAATAGAAAAGTTATGCTGAAAGCTCCCATGATAGTTTTCTGCATTACTTTTGTCCTGCATTAAGAAACCGCCTGTTTTTACCTAGAAACATGTTAATGAATTAATTGATCGCATAGCCAAGTGTTTTAAACACTTTGCATGATTGTTTTAATTGTCGTCTGCAACATCTGTCGTCTGCACTTCCCAAAGTTAAACTATTATACTAGTCTCCTTTAACTACTCTAATAAGGTCAATCAGTTAGGATGCTGAAGAGATGCCGAGGAACTCGGCGTATGATATGAGTCCAAACTGCGACTTCGCATCTAGTAGTTTTCAACTCTATGAGAGGAATGTTGCACGATCAGTTTGTGAATAGTGAAGATCCTGATGAGACAGTTTCTGCAGGAGCTGTTTCATACGGGTCTGCACTATTTACATGTTATATTGACGTGCACAGCAAGAGAAGGGTTAAGCTCTTTGAGAGGTAAGGATACGTTTGACTTACAATTTCCAAATACTATTAACTCTTTCCTACATATATACGCTTATGGAAGCAGAGTAGATCCGGCTCAGACGGCTCCTATAGGAGCCGTCTGATTAAGGTCTGCTCTGTTTGGTCATGAAATAATATATATATGATTCTACATTTTCTGCCACTGCCAGAATTTACTGTGTTCAGGTGTTATTATAAAAACTTCAATATGCATGAAGCCATTATTTCTTATATGAATATTCCTAGAGTGAAAGGTTAATATGTATTGCTTTGGTTGCAACAGTTACAGATCTGGAAAAATCAAGACAAATACTTTTTAGCAAGTGTACACATACTCTTAAGTGTCTGTCACACATTACCGGGTAGCATTAACGGACGTCAAACAGATAACAGGATGTTAACCCGTTCGTCTCCGTTCGTATGTATGCGTTCCTTGTCCATTTCTCATTCGGCGTTTGCACTTCTGGTCCGGCAAGGTCCGTTCAGTACGGTGGATATTCGAAGAACGTCTTGTCAGGTTCTCATGCGTTGCACTTTCGTTTTACATGGTATTTGTCGGTTAATCGTACCGTGATGTCTGTTAATTGACCGTTAATTGTCCTGTACATGTCCGGTAATCGTGCGGTCACTGTGCGTTTATTAGCTCCATACACCGATCGCGAGAGCCTCGAGAGCAGCAGTGGGGACGAATTTCATCACTGGGAAACTTTCTGCCGCAATTTTTTTTCCGTTTGACGTCCGTTTACGCTATCCGGTAAGGTGTTACAGATATTTTAAGCAAGTGTACACATGTGGCTGATTACGTATATAGTGAAATAACTTGAAGGATCTTCTAAATACAGTAAACCCCCTCTACACTGGATGTTCAAATAAATATCAATGTCAATAGTTAAGACTAGTGGCAGCTAAATGCAGGATGAGAGTCATGTGAAAACCTCCTAAAGGAACTTTCGGTTTGGTTTTGACCCTTAATTAATCGGCCACAGCCACCTGCCCCACACTATCTAAACTCTTCTCTACTAAAATGCCATTTGTGATGAGTTTAACTGTATAAGATAAGAAAGCCCCAAATCTTTATTTCTTTATACATACAATGTGTTTATTACCGAACATTGATGGTGAAACTTGTTTTGCCACATGGATAACATCGGAATATAAACAATAAGCCTGCTGAGCAAATTACTTTTACACACAGTAGCTTAATGCAGGAGAAAAGTGATACAAAAGCCCCGCATTAAGATTATTTCGCGCACTGCAGTTTCAAAATTCAAGCTTTAATAAATTGTCTACCAAATGGAAACAAGATTGTAAAACAGTTTGGATCCTGGTGCGACTCTGAATTACTCGACGTTTTATCTGGATCCAAATTATTTGCATGGGTAATCACTCATCCGCCCGCATCAGGCTAAAGTTTAAATAATTATTTAGAGCTTCCTGTTAAATCTTATCCTTATATTTATCACTCACAGTGCTAAGCATGCAGACAGATAAAACTACTCCAAGATCACTTCAAAACTACTGTTTAGCTACAAATACATTTCACAAACAATTTCAGTGATTGTATCATTCTCCCACCATTTTAAACTTATTAAGATTTATTCTTACGAATTATGCCTAGATGAATCTAGATGAATCTTCAAGAGTTCTTTACATTTAAATCGTTACGGACGTCTTAGTGATTGTATTTGCAATATTCTGAGTAGACCTAAAACGCCCAGTGACAGTTTTTCATCAGATTTCTAACTGATGACCACTTTGGTCAAAATCCGACCAGCTACAGTTCTACTAACTCGATGTCAGCTTGGGTCGAGATGAGACGCCAAGTTACCCGGTGTCTCATCTTGATCCAGGAAGTTTGCACATTTATGACGGTCAAATACTATGGTAATGGTTAAAGTATTAATGATTGTAATCATTTTTGTAAATCTGCTACATTGAACTACGTATAAAGAAAATGGCACCTATTCAAAACTTCAAGATAAACACATTGTAATTGTACAGTAACACTCCTCTAATGTGACCACCATAAGAGGTCTAGCTCTAGATCATAGGGGCATGTGGTAGCTTAATGTAGGATGAAAATTAAGCAAAGAAGCCCCATAGGAGCTTTTTGCATAACTGTCGCACTGCATTAAGCGAGCACCTGCTGTTAAAGACCACTATAGATATTAAGTTAGTGGTCGCTATAAAGGGTTCTACGTTATATATAATTGTCACATAATGTTACCCTGTATTTATACACGTACCTTAGATAGAGGAGGTGTCTGGGTTGATTTGAAACTTAATAAACATAAAGGTGGATAAATAAACACATACTTTAAAAACATAACTACACAACTTAGTACAATGTACGTATAAGGATCGTTCAATCAACAACCGAAATCTTAAATTCAGAATGCAAAAGTCTAGGCATACAGGCTGTCCTTATTGTTTTAGAATTGCTAGATGTTGTAATAATCATTTTATGGGTATTTGAATTCAATCACCCGTAACCAGTGCAGGTAGTGCTGCTGACATATACCACATAGTGCATAGTATCCTAATCTTATATAATCATCGTATCATTTATACAGAGTTAGTGTTTATAGAATGTTTTCTCAGGGTGCCAAATAAATTTGATAACCCTTTTAAAATGACGAACAATAAAGAAATGATTACACATTTTGATTTTATTCTGTATGAGAATTTCAAATTGTACTGATCTACAGTTAAATGATGTTTGAAAAGACATGCCTATACTATTAAAAGTCACCATTATATTTACAAGTACGTAAATGTGCATCTGTTAATGGAATATCACCATTTATTGGACCATGAGGTTGGGGTCTAGGCACTGTTGCATCAAGTCAAATACCGAATATCCTGTAGGAGCCGTCTGATCAGGGTATGCTCCGTTTGCTTATGAAATAATGAATATATGCTTCTGATATTTCAGCTACACGGTGAAACTTTCCCATGTATATGCCATTATAAAAAACCCCAATCTAATTGATATTCGTCAGGTCATTTTTTCTTTCATGATTATTCATGGAGTAAAGGGTTAAGAATTAAATCCTGTGTAGATAGATGGACACACGTACAACGATATGAACACATACACGGATAATTTGGCAGATAGATTGACACACATATAAGAATTAAGTTATGTTAGTAGTTTATAAGTTCGGCTGTATTTTGGCGAGTTAGAAAATTGTTAAATGCGAACCTTAGCGAGCATTTAACTACTTTTCTGACGAGCCAAAATACAGCTTAACTTATAAACTACTAGCGTAGTAATTCTTTTATCATGCAACACCAATAAAGAATGGAGAAAATTAAAAAAAGAAAGTTTGCTCAAGCGGTTACATGTATGTCCCCTGAATAAAAATACATCATAGTACAATATACGTGACGTCATATTGGCGTGCAGTGACGTCATCGATTTTTACAACATAAACAAACTTGATTTAATCCTTTTATATGGACAAAACGTTGAGACAAAGGTGAGCAAATGTGTTAAATTTGATGTTTATGTTAAATTATGCCTTTTCTTCCTTCTGTTTTCCTCCTATTGGCTGAATTAAACTTGCATCCCAGTGGGGTCAGTACACATGCACTGTACCTCACAAAATACAGCGTCGACATGGAAAATATTATGCTAGTAGGAAGTGACTGTATTTTGTGACGTTGCATGATAAATAAATATATGGACACACGTACAGATAGATTGGAACACGTAGATATATATGGACACCCTTTAAGACAGATGAACAAACGTACAGGTACATAGACACGCGTACAGATAGATGTACACGCGTACATATATATTTGAACACGTACAAAAAGATGGACACACGTACATAGATATTGACACATGTACAGAAAAAATGAACACACATGCGGACATAATTACCACACGTATAGGCAGATGGACACATATACATACTGATAGGTGGCTCGAACTTTTACAACGAAAGTAAACTTACTAGGTAAAAACATTTTTACCTAATGTCTTACCCATAAAGTTTTAAAGACTTTGTAATTGCTTTTCTAAGTATGATGTTCTAATGTTCAGGTAAACACCCTCTCACATTTCCATTGAATTGTTTGGAGAATCGGTGATAGTCTCTGTAAATAATGTGTACCCAGATGAGACTGGTCACTAACTCGGCGTTTGATTAGGATCCAAACTGTTTGACATGACAGCCTGGTTATTTTTTTTTTCGTATAGGAAACTCTAATTTTGAAATCATAAGGAATTTAATGATAATCTTGGCAGACATAGAAAGGGTGATATATATACGCTGTGATAGATAATATATTCAACAGCTGCTATTATTTGCCCTCACATAAAATGGTAGCTGTTTTAAATTGTTTAGAAAATTCACTCTTACAATATCGGAAAGACGTGTAGGAGCAAATGAATATTTTTGCTGAGGTTTAGAGCCGGAACATAAGTCTACAAGCAAGGTTTTACGCAAGCGTAAAATGGCTGCCTAAGCAGGATAGAAGAAAAAGAGGGAGCAATGTTGTTTAGTACTTTTAATTAACAGATACATTGGGAAAACATGACTGTATAAATTAATAGCAGAACGGGGGGAATGTTTCAATCTGCCATGATGCATAATATCCGTGTATAACACCAATAATACACATTACGTCACAGATTAATGTTATTCATTTGCTGAAACACACTGACGTAGAAACCATTATAACATTAAGTGATGGTCACAAGTAAAATTAATTTATAATAAATCACAAAGCTTCTAGCTCCATACGAAATTCACCACTTATTCCATCAAACACTTCACAAAACTACTGCTAAATAGGCATACAAACTCCCATACTTACAGTCTAAATGAAATTATTCGAATAGGTCGACTCAATGCCCATTAACTTTTTTACTTACATTGTCCCAAAATTAAGAACAGTTTAGTATTAGATATACATTTAAATAAAAACAAATTCATGCACACTGGTGAAATATGCAAAACGGTCAACAAAACCACGAGTAAAGGGTATCAGCTAAACAACTTTACGAAAGCCAAAATGCAAACAAAGGACTTATATTTTATGTACAAAATGGTTTTAAACCAAAAGCACGTAAACTAAGGGTGTTAAGAAAACAATATTGGGATTTCCACCAATGGTCGAACCCACGAACTCACCTTTCCTAAGCCAACGCTATAACCCTTAGACCACGCTCACTGCTATGATTGAGAGTTTGATTTTAAGGGTTTCGGCTTTGCCGAAATCCTTATAAAATGGATTCACGGAAAACCCTATTGCACGAGCTCTACCTAGCGGGAATCCCCCTAAGAAAATACGCGCATGTGCAGTGCTTGGCTTACAATCCGGTTCCGGAATCTTACAAAGTATTTATAATGAAATATGGAAGGTGGATCCATTAGCAAACAGAGCAGACCCTGATCCTATGGGAGCTGTCTTATCTGGGTCTATTCTGTTTGCAGATGCATGAAAACAAGTTTATATGAGGGAAATTAAGGGTTAAATAGACTTCTCCACATCAGAAACTACAGTATAAAGGTTACAGCACTGGTGGTCAGTAGTGCAGGGCAACTGTTACATCATGCTAACATCTCTCGAGGTCATACGCTTAACTCTTTGCATGCTAGCGGAGAAACTGTGATTACCTATGCAAACAGTTTGGATCCAGATGAGAGGCCACATAAGTCTGCGTCTCATCAGGATCCAAACTGTTTGTCATCTTGACCCTTTTTGCATAAAATGAAAGAAAGTTTATTTAAGAATTGAAGCAGACGGCATTTTTGCAGACGAAAAATTACTCAGCATTGTAAGGATTAATCAAGCTGTAGAGATCTGTAATATCGTCTGCTTCAGGTTTGTCATCACTTTTTTAAAAGATCAGTTTTAGGCATTTTGACCCAAGGCAAAATTGTCACAAGTTGTAAACAGTTTAGATTTTGGTCAGACAGTTACTTGGTATCAGATTTGAATCCAAACAGTGTGTCCCACTTTGCCAACCTCTATTGTTTAAGTACTTTGGGTGGTATATTCTAGTATTAACAATTACTATTGTATCCTTTATATTATTAACAAGAAATATCTTTAAAAAAGATATTCAGCGGCATTCAAATATTGACATAATGTACAAAACAATAATGGTATTAAATTTCTGCCATATTAAATTCAATGTTTGGAGATTTTATAGTACAGGGAACTAGATCTATGAAGGTTGGTTATTATTATACTAACAGACAGGCGTGCAACGGAAATGACTTAAACAAAAGTTAGATCAACTATTTCATTCAATATACTTTATGGTTGTGTCTGTTTGTTAGTGAATTCGGAGGCGATGCTATTAAAATATTTAAATATACTGCAATGAGTTGGAGCCCTGGTCTGACTGCATATTTGTTTTTTAGGCGATAATAATGTTTGAAAAGAATAAGTGAACGTGGAATAGAAGAAACAATTATTGAAAAATTTCAAGTACCTTTTATGGGAAATCACTATTAACTTGTACATGAAATGCAAAACAACCATAACAGCACTGCTAAGATGTCTGTGGATGGCCGCCGGAAAATGTCAGAAGCACGTTCGGAGCACATGTGCCTTTCGCAACAACAACAACAACAACAACAACAACAACAACAACTCCATCACAAATAGATACAATATTATTTGTTTAATTACATGTCATAAGTATCTCAAACATACCAAAATATAGTTTTCTGACCCAACCAAAACAAATGAAAAAAAAACATTTAAAAAAAATAAGCGAACACCCCTGTTCTATTTAATAAGTAAAAGGTATCCTACTTCTAAGTTTCATCGAAATGCAGACAATGAAAACTAGAATTGTTTCAAAAGAACTTTGAAGATCCAATTTACATTTGACAATGTAGTTAGAATATGGCCTCTAACTAGGGCTATCACTCTAGTGTTACTGAGTGAAAATAATAATAACATCTCCTGTGCGTATATTCGCATGACCATCAATCATCCAACCATCCAACCTCTGACAAAAGGTTTTCAAGTTGAAGCTTTCGCAGAATGTAAACAAGTATGATGGAAGGTCAGTCACCGAGTGACAGAGGGACAGACAGACAGACAGACAGACAGACGGACATAGGGACATCAGAATATACCTCCTTCAGAAGTGTGTGTGTGCGTGCGTGCGTGTGTGTGCGTTTGGGGTTAACATTTTAAATGCTGAAATTTTAAAGTTGAATGATCCATCAATGTTTAATTATAGAGTACATTTAATAACAAGAAGGCTATGATGACCCTGTATCGTTCACCTGATTAATAGATCTCATTTGACCTATTTATGCAACGGACAGGAATGATTTATACAAATCTTATAGAGGTTCACCTACAAATCATTCCTCTGACATTTAGTGAAACTCCAGTCAGTGGTTTTGGAAGACTTTGAGAGCCGTCTAATCTGGGTCTGTTTGCAAATGTGTGAAAAGGCGTTTATATGAAACAGGGGTAAACCTTGACCCGATATCTTATCATATACATACTATCTGCCCTGCGTCGACACTGTTTGCAATGGACTAAATCTCTCTTTCTCATACTTTGAACGCAGAAAATGCACATAGATAGATTTATTTCAATATCGAGCAACAAGACAATAGTTAACAACACATACATATTTTAAAATTACAACAATATAAAAACAAGAGCCCCAAGTATCGGAGCATTATATGCCGAAAGAATGTGCTGTCAAAACATGCACAATGTTAATATATGGGAGGGGCGACTCATGTTATTAAGTTATTAAGCGACCGATGTTTTTTTTCGAGTTGATGACCACTGTGATTTGAGAGTCAACTTTATTAACATATAATGGATATTTATATTCAGATACCAAAAAAGAGTTAAAGAAATATTGAAACACATGTATGTAAATTTTTAATACTGTAATAACTGTAAAAGTAAACACTTATAAAACGTCGTCCCGTACTTCATTCTCAGTGTTGTTATACCTTCTGATCCTTTGAGATCATGAATTTCAGTACTTCTTGTTCTGAAAAATGAATACCGCTTAATAAGCCGGTGCTAGGGGGGCGTGAGCAGTGTTGCACTTTCAATTACTGCTCATGAACAGACTCAATAAAACCGTGTCTGCAATTTTCTCTTTTTGTGTTGCAATTTTTGCTCTCAGGGGATCACCTCCCTTCAGAATTTAAAAAACAACAACTATTTTTTTAAAATAAAACGTGTATCATTATCGATGTCCCTTCGAGATATAATGCTGATTGATTTAAGGCACCCACTGCTTACGTATTTCCACGTGTTAATGTTGTCCGCCCCGAGATCACAAGTACCGCCGGTAAGCCGATTAGATTGGTGTATCGGTATGTGACACTGATTAAATTAACATGGACACGTGCTACATGCATTTTTGCTATATGCATTTTTGCTCTTTTTCCATTGATAGAAAATATGACACATGCATAACGATCAAATGAAAATACTATACTTACAATTTACTTTTATTTTAACCCTTTCCTTCATATTTATAAATGTGTTTTCACTCATTTGCAAACAGAGCGAACATCGCTGAGGCTCCTGGTTTGGTACACTTCAAACAGGAGCTCCAGTCATTCACAGTTTAATTACACTAGCCGGCCGATGTAAGTACACTCTTAGGACATCCATGAGCTATGCTGGCGGGGACTTTGTGCGCCCTGGTACCGTCACGGAAGCCAGACAGGTCAAGGATAGAGGAGCGAAAGCTAGGCCAAATCTTTCTTTTTTTCTTCTATCTTTACTTTACTGATGTCTAACTGTTCTAATACTTCTCTTTACCCTTTTCTTACGCAAACCACCACCGCGCTATAGTAGTCAAGGATGACGGCAGCGTGTATTATGTAGATGTAGATGTAGAGCAGACGCTGATTAGACGGCTCCTACATGTATATAGGAGCGGCCAGCCGTCTGATCAGCATCTGCTCTGTTTACTAATATAATTTCTGATTCTTTACATTCAAAAATGGCTACAATGTTCCACCTTCCATATTTCATTATATCTATTTTGTCTCCTCAAAATATTAATTAAGTAGATATTATTGAAAGTTGAAATAAACATAAACCAGGGAAAGGGTTAAGGTCGGTTAACACTTTGCCTGCTTTAGATCGAGGTGTTTGCATCCACAAACTCTCGATAAATAACTGTTTGCTATGCTGCTACAGTAGTTACAATTGGTTAACGTATATTTTTAAATCTGTTAAAATATTATATCGTCCAAATCAATGAAATATGTGAATAATTATTATTTAATTGGGTGAAAAGAATTATTTGATTATAACAGCCACGGTTGATATTTCGATACACTTTCAACATTTTGTGAACTACTATGAAATATCAAACATCAATGGTATTATTTCTGGGGTAGAACGGAAATTCAAATGCAGAAATTCGATTCCATTGCGACATTACAATGTTTCCTGATGTATTTTATCAATGGTCGTGCGACGTTGTTACTAAGATCTAGTATGAAAGAAATAGAATTTCAAAAAATACATGTACGGTACTTTTGAATGTATTTCAGAGATTTACCAGTGATACCCTAACTACCCTAGGTATTTTGACAAACACACTTATGCAAATAGTGCAGACCCAGATCAAACACCTCCTTGATGGGTCCGTTTGAAGGGTTTTCACTATTTGCTACCATGTCTGTTTAATCTAAAGTTGCAAAAATGTTTCCAAACTGACTTATTCAGCTGTACAAACTGGTAGAGAGGAGAGACTGGGTGCTAGAACACTTAACCCTTTCCTTCATATAAATGTTTTTCACGCGTTTGTAAACAGAGTAGACCCAGGTCTGATGACTCCTATAGGAGTCGTCTGATCAGGGTCTGCTCTGTTGGCTAATGGAATTTGAAAGATCTTTTTCTTTACTTTCTTAAATGGCTACTAATTTCCACTTTTCATGTTTCATTATAACTATTTTGTTCATGAATATTCAGTAGGTATTGAAATTGGAATAAACATAGAACAGGAATCAAGTTTCTTACATGGATCCGTTCCATTTGCGCTCTGTGTCTATATACATGTACTTTTTTAAACTATTGTTTTTGATGATGTAATTATTGTTCAGATCTCAGGGATTTTTTTATAGTCAGTTTTAACTGTGCAGTAATTCCTTTTGAAACAAACTAAGTTTCCAATATTATGCAGGTTATCGTGACCTAATTGCCAGTTGTACATTGTGTGTGTCGGTCTGTGATCAGGATCCTAGATGTTTGACAAATTTAAAATAAAACTATGCAAAGCATAGACTAATTGAATATACATAATTATATATGCAATACACAAAATATTGAGCAGGTGACAATTTTAAATTGAACATGGTACTTTCGAATTCATAGTTGTCCTAGCACAAATGCTGGATCCTGCCTCTAAGTTTCATCGAAATGCATACTATTGACACCAGGACTGTATGTTAATATAGCATAATGCTTTAAAAAGTCCATAGCAAGTTTCAAGAGGCATGCTTATGTTTTCTAGTTTGTTTGCTTTAAAGCGGCCACCGCTTGGGTACCAATATATAAGTGTTACATGGTTCTATTTAAACGCTACAAAGGTGTGAAAAGCAACAACGACTTGTGAACGTACATACTTAATATGCAAATTATACAGACCCATTTTTCATGAAATATCCAAGTATAAAATGAATAGATTTTACAAATGACCTACTGTCAATCCAAACGCCAGTGTTCAAACTGCATGGTGTCTTTTTACAACAGAAGTCCGACATAAGGTCGTCGGATTCTGAAAGTCTCATACCTTTCCTGTGGTATTTACAGAAGTCCGATATATGGTTGTCGGATTCTGAGTTAAATACCCTTTTTGCCTAGTCACTTATGTCCTTTGCAAACAGATGATACCAAGGTAAGAAGGCTCACAGAGGAGCCCTCTAATCAGGATCTGCACTGTTTGTCATGATACACTTTTGTTTGGAAAGTTCCTAAATATTAACCATAAGCTCATTTTATCTTGACTTGTTTGAATTTTGGAACAGCCCATTTGAAAAAGTCAGCGTTGTAATAATTAGGTAGACCAAAGTAATGTAATTGTTAGATTTTTGCAGAACATTATAGAATTGTTGGAGGTACATGAAATGGACACATAACCGAAAAGAATTATTTGATTATAACAGCCACGGTTGATATTTCGATACACTGTCAACATTGTGTGAACTACTGTGAAATATCGAACATCAATGGTATTATTTCTGGGGTAGAACGGAAATTCAAATGCAGAAATCCGATTCCATTGCGACATTACAATGTTTCCCGATGTATTTTATCAATGGTCGTACGACGTTGTTGCTAAGATCTGGTATGAAAGAAATAGAATTTCAAAAATACATGTACGGTAAACCCCCTCTAAACCAGACGTTAAATTCAGTATAAATATCAGTCTTGGAGACAGGTGGCAGCTTAATGCAGGATGCAAATTATGCAGAAAGCTCCTTCCGGAGCTTTCGGCATGACTTTCACCCTGCATTAAGCAGCCACCTGCCTAAAAAGTATCTAAATTCTTATCTACTAGAAGTCGGGTTAAGAAGGGTTTTACTGTATTGTAAAAGGGGACAAATCTATACTTTTGAATGTATTTCAGAGATTTACCAGTGATACCCTAACTTCCCTAGGTATTTTGACAAACACACTTATGCAAATAGTGCAGACCCAGATCAAACACCTCCTTGATGGGCCCGTTTGAAGGGTTTTCACTATTTGCTACCATGTCTGTTTAATCTAAAGTTGCAAAAACGTTTCCAAACTGACTTATTCAGCTGTACAAACTGGTAGAGAGGAGAGACTGGGTGCTAGAACACTTAACCCTTTCCTTCATATAAATGTTTTTCATGCGTTTGTAAACAGAGTAGACCCAGATCTGATGACTCCTATAGGAGTCGTCTGATCAGGGTCTGCTCTGTTGGCTAATGGAATTTTAAAGATCTTTTTCTTTACTTTCTTAAATGGCTACTAATTTCCACTTTTCATGTTTCATTATAACTATTTTGTTCATGAATATTCAGTAGGTATTGAAATTTGGAATAAACATAGAACAGGAATCAAGTTTCTTACATGGATCCGTTCCATTTGCGCTCTGTGTCTATATACATGTACTTTTTTTCATGTTTCATTATAACTATTTTGTTCATGAATATTCAGTAGGTATTGAAATTTGGAATAAACATAGAACAGGAATCAAGTTTCTTACATGGATCCGTTCCATTTGCGCTCTGTGTCTATATACATGTACTTGTTTAAACTATTGTTTTTGATGATGTAATTATTGTTCAGATCTCAGGGAATTTTTTATAGTCAGTTTGAACTGTGCAGTAATTCCTTTTGAAACAAACTAAGTTTTCAAATATTATGCAGGTTATCGTGACCTAATTGCCAGTTGTACATTGTGTATGTCGGTCTGTGATCAGGATCCTAGATGTTTGACAATTTTAAAATAAAACTATGCAAAGCATAGACTAATTGAATATACATAATTATATATGCAATACACAAACTAATGAGCAGGTGACAATTTTAAATTGAACATGGTACTTTCGAATTCATAGTTGTCCTAGCACAAATGCTGGATCCTGCCTCTAAGTTTCATCGAAATGCATACTATTGACACCAGGATTGTATGTTAATATAGTATAATGCTTTAAAAAGGCCATAGCATGTTTCAAGAGGCATGCTTATTTTTTCTAGTCTGTTTGCTTTAAAATGTATTTAGAGAAAAGAATATCAAACCAGATAAGGAATAAAAAAATATATTAGAATCTTTTTTCTATTTGCATTTGGTTTTGACGGGATTCGAACCAAGGACCTAGAGATTCATAGACGCAGCTCTTTCCCCTCGGCCACCGCTTGGGTCCCAATATATAAGTGTTACATGGTTCTATTTAAACGCTACAAAGGTGTGAAAAGCAACAACGACTTGTGAACGTACATACTTAATATGCAAATTATACAGACCCATTTTTCATAAAATCTCCAAGTATAAAATGAATAGATTTTACCAATGACTTACTGTCAATCCAAACGCCTTTGTTCAAACAGCATGGTGTCTTTTTACAACAGAAGTCCGACATAATGTCGTCGGATTCTGAAAGTCCCATACCCTTCCTGTGGTATTTACAGAAGTCCGATATATTGTTGTCGGATTCTGAGTTAAATGCCCTTTTTGCCTAGTCACTTGTGTCTTTTGCAAACAGAGGAGACCCAGGTAAGAAGGCTCATAGAGGAGCCCTCTAATCAGGATCTGCACTGTTTGTCGTGTTACACTTTTGTTTGGAAAAGTCCCTAAATATTAACCATAAGCTCATTTTAACTTGACTGGTTTGAATATTGGAACAGCCTATTTCAACGTTGTAATAGTTAGGTAGACCAAAGTAACATAATTGTTAGATTTTTGCAGAACATTATAGAATTGTTGCAATTTGTTGGAGGTACATGAAATGGACACATAACCGAAAAGAATTATTTGATTATAACAGCCACGGTTGATATTTCGATACACTTTCAACATTTTGTGAACTACTATGAAATATCGAACATCAATGGTACTATTTCTGGGGTAGATCAAAATTCAAATGCAGAAATTCGATTCCATTGCGACATTACAATGCTTCCTGATGTATTTTATCAATGGTCGTGCGACGTTGTTGCTAAGATCTGGTTTGAAAGAAATAGAATTTCAAAAATACATGTACGGTAAAACCCCTCTAAACCAGACGTTAAATTCAGTATAAATATCAGTCTTGGAGACAGGTGGCAGCTTAATGCAGGGTGAAAATAATGCAGAAAGCTCCTCGGCATGACTTTCACCCTGCATTAAGCAGCCACCTGCCTAAAAGTATATAAATTCTTATCTACTAGAAGTCGGGTTAAGATGGGTTTTACTGTATTGTAACAGGGGACAAATCTATACTTTTGAATGTATTTCAGAGATTTACCAGTGACACCCTAACTACCCTAGGTATTTTGACAAACACACTTATGCAAATATATATATATATAGTGGCTACTCTTTCTTTCTTTTTGATTTATTTTTTTCTTTACTTTCTTAAATGACTACTAATTTCCACACTTTTTATATTTCATTGTAACTATTTTGTCCATGAATATTCAGTAGGTATTGAAATTTGAAATAAACATAGAACAGGGAAGGGTTAAGGAAATTAGGGTTTTTATAAATCAGACATTTCTGGCATATGTTTGGTACTGACCAAGTAATGGTCAGAAACATCCGTGGTCCAATCTAGACCTACAGTGTTCTCATTCAACGATAATGGTGAAATCGTTAATTCTATTATGCTAAGCACGACTTGGCTTGCATCTGACCGAGTGTCAAACAGTTTGGATCCAGATGATATGCTGAGTAACTCGGCGTCTCATTTGGAACCAAACTGTTTGACAATCAGTCACTAATTTCTACCACGCTGGAACAAATCGGAAGTAGGTTAAAATATAATAGATCAGACTTATTTTGACAGGATGGTAAGGCTTAACCCATTCCCTCATATTGACGCTTGTTGGCGCCTCTGTAATAGTTAATTCTTGAAACTATTGTGATAAATAGAGCATTAATTTGCTCCATAGGAGCAAATGCTCTATTATCACAATGGTTTCAAAACTAAAAAACATCTGAACAAATTCCTTTTCTCTAGTAAATGCTCCTTTATTCTAATTAGATTTATATGATCTAGATCTATTCTAAAATACTTTTACTAGATCTGCTACGGTACTGTACCGATGCCAGAAAGAGATTTTACAACACCAAAATGAACGCCATGAGACTGTATATCTTAATATCTAGATTTTATTAACATAAAACGAGAGTCGAAATTTTATATACTGTTGATCTTAATTATTCGACATATCAGGCATGTCCAACAAATAAATAAGAATGTCTCCCATTTTAAAGAAAGACCAGATTAATGGATCGTTCTTTTTTCAAAGTTCAGCTGGTAATTTATAGGGCACTCCTTTAGGCCGATTAATTCAAGCTTCTTGCTGTATCTTCCCTTCGAAACTAAAACAAAATTGTCATTATAGTCAAAGGATATAGTAAATGAAGAGAAACCAACAATTCCTAACCAACACAGCCGTTAAATGATGTATAGGCTAACTATTGCTTAGCCTATACATAGGGATACATAGGTTGTTACTGGTGTTTTTGCCCACCAGTTAATTGCGCATGCGTAAAATCGATAGGGTTGTTTACAAACGCCGATTTGCCCTATATGTAAGTTGGAACATTGTAGCCATTTTACAAAGTATATGAACATATATTCCATTAGCAAACAGAGCAGACCCTGATCAGACGGCTTCTATAGGGTATATATGAGGGAAATGGTTGAATATGCCAACTTCTTTCGGAGACATCGGTTATTATCATCGTATACGTATATTTTTATTTACTGGGGAATTTCCCATTAGCATCTATTTTAAGAACAGAACTTTCGACAGACTTCCATACTAAATATAAGCGTAAATTTGATTTTTTGTATTATATGCCGTTTTGACTGAACTCTGAGAAGTTTATAGAAAAGGTATGTATAACAGAATGCATTACATTTGCTGTGGTTAGGTTAATATGGACCGACTGCATGGATTTCGGCTTGCGAAGTAGCTAATTATCATAAGCATGGTGTTTTGAAATAACTACCAGGTCGTAAGAACGACCCCAGGATTTTCATCACATTAGATGACTGTATCTGGATTTTGTACTTCGAGTTTAGCCTTGTGTAGGGGCATTGTAAAAGGCTGTATGCCAGTTTAGGCATTAACTAATGAAATCACAGTTTACTACAAAATACTAGTGGGTCATATGCAAATTGCAATGTAACATAGTTCCTGATTGGTGGAAAACTAGAACAAGAATGAAAATAGACAGCTAGCCGCTGAAAAAAATCATTAAAAGGAAAAAAGGAGAAAGGCAAACAGAATGAGACAAAACAATTTATTTCTAATTCATATCATTTATTTCAATGACGCCGGTTACTGATCAGGGACTGTAGTGTTTACAGCACTAACTGTAATTTACATGTATGACTATAATTTATTTTTAATTATATCATTTATTGATATACTTGTTACATGTATGATGCTGCAAATAGCGAAGACCCTGGCCAGTTGTGGTAACTGATCGGGGTCTGTATTGTTTGCAGCACATACTAACAATTTGGCCCTGCACAGACTCACACTCGCAATCTCCTCAGGAAAATGTAAGAAAACACAATGCAATCACACAAAAAGACAAAGTATAGGCATGGATAAACTATTCTATGAACTTCAGGGTCTTTTCCGTTTGCAAAAGCATAGAAAGGCTTATTTTTGCTCAGACCAATTGTACCCGATATGAAACCCTGAAATCGTCTTCACTATATACTATAAAGTGAAACAATGGTATGTGTCTAACAACCCATATACCAATGAGAGGTTTTACTTCAAATTTTCACCCATGATAAGCTGTCAACCTTGATGTTAAGATTTTCTTAAAGAATGTAATTATTGCTCTGACCATTTTACCAGAGTTATGGGACTCTGAAATTTTCTTCACTATATAACACATAGTCAAAAGTGCTTGATATAGAGACACTATTGTTAGGGGAGGGTAGCATCAGTGTCTTGGAAACAATTTTCTAGTTAATTTTATTTTCCCTGTTGTATCCTGCCATGCTAAGTTGAAATATTTTTGTTACTTTATAATTTGTCATATTGTTAATATCACCCTACATTATATTTTGCAATTAGTTGTAGGGTATTTAGAATCATAAGGAATATGTCTAAAATTGGTGGAAGTGTAGGCCCTATAATTATATGGATAAGTGAATGATGCATGCTAATTGCTGTTATGATCCACCAGATAGTAGCATAAGTATGACCCTTACTTTCAAATAATGAAGTGATGGCTCTTTACTACATTAAACTATCAATTTTGGCTTTATTGGCACAAAGTGGCAAGTTGAGCTATTGGAATCGCCCTGTGTGTGACATGTTCATAAAACAATTCTTTAAATGTCTTCCAAACTACTAACATGATTTTCAGAAAAATCCACAGCAAACAATCAATATAATATATATTATGTCCGAAACCTTCAGTACTGTCAGTACTTTGATAATCACTTATACCTAATTCACTAACATTCACTAGAATTGGGTCATGGCAGAAAAAAAAGAAATAACACCGACAAAAATATGTGTTCCCGCTGGGAAAATATATGAATCAAAATAAATAATTAAAATAAATAAATATATATAAATAAAAACTAGTCTCACAGTAAACCATGGTTATTAAAAAGATTGGCTTTTATAGAAACACAGGACCGCAGTAAAGCATGGTCAAACTTCAAAGTCGTATAAGATTGGGCTGCTTTCGCAGCCAAATGATGGCTTTTCTTTCGGGAGCACGCAGGTCTAGTTATCTGACCGGGGGGTCATATCTATGGAATGACCGAGAACAGCGTATAACGCACGTCCCGCCAACATTCAATGGCAATGTTCTAGTGTAATCGACGTCCCATAACAGACCAATATTGTTTGATACTCTGATACCGAAGTTTGATAAAATGTACTTTTAGAATTGAATTAGACAACCATATTTGCAGACGCAATTCCCAGAAACCACATTACGTGGCATTCTGAAGTTCTTTCTGTTTTGAAAACTAAACATTTCCCACCGGTGTCGTAACACACATCTATGTTTTATGAGAAAGGATTATTTCCAGATGAATGCATGAACTAAAAAAAACAATAATCCACGAAATCCTCAGACAAAACAGATACGAATCAAATGGTCTGTAGATAAAATGAGTCTCGTCAATCAGACAACTCATCTCGAAAGACTTATTCCATTTGAGTCTACTAGTCGTATTGAATACAGTGAAAACTCGATTATTCGAACACCCAGATACATACCATTATTGATCTTTCAGACAGGTGGTAGCTTTATGCAGTGTGAAAGTCATGCAGAAAGCTCCTCTATGAGCTTTCTGCATGAATTTCGCACTTCATTAACATATTACCCCCTAGTGACGCATTTTTGCGCCTCTATAAAATTCACATTTTGAAACCATTGTGATAAATAGAGCATTTGCTCCATAGGAGCAAATGCTTTATTTATCACAATGGTTTCAAGACTACACAATCCTAAAAGTCACCGTTTCTATAGTTAATGCTCCTTTTCGGTAGATTTATTCAAATAGGTTGGGTCTAAAAATAGCCTATGAGGTAATGGGTTAAGCAGCCACCTGTCCACAAAGACAAAAATTCTTTATAACTAAAAGTTCGTAGTATCGAACGTTTACTGCATTTGTAATCTGTGGTATAAATGAATCGTTGGCGGCGTTAGTCGTGTCATACGTAGATTAGCGTAGATAGACAACCTGCAAATTGGACAGAGTGACGTAGCTGGTTCGAGACAATTGGCAGTAAGTCGTTCCGAACTTATTAAATGTTCGCACGGTCATGACACGGTTGTCTAGTCTAGTTGATTGCTCCACAGGGTTAATCTCACATTTCTATTCGATTCGTATCCTTCCTCTGAAGAATTCTTAGACAGGAACAGTTTATCTTATTATATTATGGTATTGTGAAACGTTCAGGTCAAATATTTCTGTTCAGTAGAACTCCTCTAAAGCGACCACGTAACTCGTTCTCTCCTAGGCTATTTTTAGATCCAACCTCTTTGAATGTATCTACCGAAAAGGAGCATTAACCAGAGGAATGGAAAAATTTGAAATTTTGTAGTTTGAAACCATTGTGATATATAGAGCATTTGCTTCTATAGGAGCAAATGCTCTATTTATCACAATGGTTTCATAAAGTGACTTTTATAGATGCGCAAAAATGCGTCCCTAGGGGATAATGTGTTAGTTGATATAATTTGACGTCATTAAATGCAGGTGTTTGCTTAATTAAGCTAGCATCTGGGTTTAACCCTTCCCTTTTTTATGCATTTGCAAAAAAAGAAGACCCAGTTGAGACGACTCCAATAGGAGCCGTCTGATCAGGTCTGCTCTGTTTGCTTATGAAATAATAATAGATCTGACTCTATAGTTTCTACCAACACCAAAACTCCTGTATACATATACATGTACCACTACAAACAAAACCGCTAAACAAATCATGACATCATTATGAGTAAGTTTGAGTCATTTAAACATTTCGCTGCCACATATTGTCGTCTGCAAAGACACCGAGTTATTCGGTGTTTCATCTGGATCCCAACTATTTGCATAAGTACAGAAGCGCAGGCGCGGTATTAACAGCGAAATATTTTGCATCTTTCTGAGTTTTCTTTGTACAGCCAAATCTAACTGTACGTGTGTGTGCCTATGATTTATGGCATGCCCTCAGCCGCATTTCTTCAAAAAGAAAACTGTTTTTCCCAGTGCGAAAACATTTTGCATTTTTAGGTACATGTAAGTTCTAAATGTGCTGTCTTATAATGTCGTCTGCTAAAATAAACTCGCCAGTTATTATAAGAACTCGAACTTGTTATTCGCTAAGCAGACATGATGCTTATTAACTGGAAAATTGCGAAGGTTCTTATTTTGTGTAGAAAATAGAGTTAAGAAGCGGGGTCCCCAATGGTGCTGCTTATTAATTGGACAATTGCACAGTTTCTTATTTTGAATAGAAAATAGAGCTAAGAAGCGGGGGTCCCCAATGGCTTTCCATAAATTTGAGTGTCTAAAACCTTTGATCTAAAGAAATGAACAGTATCTCGGCGTCTGATCTGGATCAAAACTGTTTGCAAAGCTCATTATGGATTCGCATAATATTTATTACTGACCAACAAAACAAACTTAAGCGGGTATTTCACCATTTTTTCTTTAGAACAGTTCAGTTGCCATATTTAAGTTCTAACAGAAACTAAATCGTGCACTAGTTTCAGGTATAATAAGTTCCCTTTCTAAACACATGCTTGTTATCTTTAGATAGAAAATCATAACTGCGGGTTTGAAGTACGTTGTATTTGAAATGAGACCACTTAACACTTTTACAATGAATTGAATTTCGTCTGCTAAGACTATCGTTTGTTTCGTGTTGCAAAGTGGGCTGCTCTTCTCAACTTCCTTGCACATACATGTAGATATACAGGATGTCAAACAGCATGAATCCTCATGAGGCACCAAGCTACTCGTCTGCTAATCTGGATACTCTCGATTTGCAAATGTTATAACAGATTCACCCCTGGTGGCAAAAGTATAACGATAAGCCTCAAACGCTCGAACACAAATGTATAATGACGTCATTTACACTTACCCGCAGTTTAAAATAATATCTGCTCAAATATGAATTTGGCGAAACTTTAAGTACGTCCGATTCGATAAAGATTTTGAGAAATCCCCGACCAAGCGTCAAACAGTTTGGATCCTGATGAGACGCTGATTTACTCCAAGTTGTTTGCAAATGCGAGTCAGATCGAACATAGCGGGATAAGGTTTGAATTCAGAACAGCAGCCAACAAGCTTACCCTTAGGGAATTTCACCTTGGTTCCAATTGTGAATAAATAAATTAAAACATGTTCAAACAACTGTCTTGTCCGTACCATCCGTGCCGTCCATACCATCCGTACTTTCCGCACCGTCCGTACCATCCATACTATCCGTACTGTCCGCACCGTCCGTACCATCCATACTATCCGTACTTTCCGTACCGTCCGTACCATCCGTACCGTCCATACCATCCGTACCATCCGTACCGTCCATACCATCCGTACCGTCCGTACAGTTCATACCATCCGTATTGTCCGTACCGTCCGGACTATCCGTACAGTCCGTACCATCCATACCATCTTTATTGTCCGTACCATCCATACTATCCGTACCGTCCGTACAGTACATACCATCCGTATTGTCTGTACTGTCTGTATCATCCGCCCTAATAATTTCTGTTTATGTGACTACGAGTATGGAAGGCCGGTGCGCCATGCTAAATGCGAAATGCTAAATGCGATTTGCGAAATGCAATACAAAATGCTTAATGACAAATGCTAAATGACAAATGCCAATTGCTATTTTTGGACTTCTAAATACTAATTGCTAATCACATTGTATTGAATGGTTGAACTGGATAAGTCAATTTGGAAGGCGATGTCTGTATCTTTTCCCAATATACATACAGTACTATATATTTTTCCACTTCGTGCGTCGAAAAAAAATAAACTGATATCATAATATCTGTGAAAATCTCGCCATGCGAAATGCAAAATGCTAAATGCGAAATGATAAATGCGATTTGCTAATTGCGATTTGCTAAATGCAATTGCTTAATGCCAAATGATTGAAACCACCAAAATATCACGTTTAACACGAGACAGTGCTTTGAATTACATAAGGTGAGATAAAGAAAGGTATACATGCAGACAAGTTTTTGTTTGCTTTTTCAAGATTAGATTTTAATTTGATTTTGGGTTTTTCCTAAAGCACAGGTATTTCGCATTTCACATTTAGCATTTCGCATTTAGTATGGCGCACCGGCCTTCCATAAACATTTGTTTGAGGCCAAACTATATTTTGTTCTCATAGATTTTATGTGGCTATTTTGAGCAAAAGAGTAGCTACATGCACTCAGTCTGTAAGAATGTCCGTACCATCCCTACTGTCCGTGCCATCTGTACTGTCCGAACTGTCAGAACAGTCCGTACCGTCCATACTGTCCGTACCGTATGTACAGACCCATCGTCCATCCTGCTGTCCATCCTTACTGTCCGTGCCGTCGGTATAAACCATACCGTCTGTACATGTACCATCCGTACCATCCGTATTGTCCGTACCGGCTGTGCTTTCTGTACTTCCCGCACTGTCCATACCGTCCATGCCATCCATACCGGACTGTCCGTATGCCGTTGCCCTGTCAAATATGAGACATTTACGACCTAACGTCATCAACTTTTGTACGAATGCTTATTTTGATGAGAATATAATTATATATTCTGAAAGTGGATGATCCTTCGAGAGCAAAAGTAGTAATACACAAGAGAAAATTGCAGACTCGGTTTTATTGAGTCTGTTCATGAGTAGTAATTACAGTACACGTAAAAGTACAACAATACAGTGCCGGATCTGTGATTACCTATGCAAATAGTTTGGATCCAAATGAGACGCCGAATTACTCGGCGTCTCAGTGGGGTCCAAACTGTTTGTTACTGTTACTATATTTTTGAAACAGAAATGTAGAAAATCAAATAAAATGACGACATATTTTGGCAGCGAAAGGGTTAACGTGGGCATTATTCTGTTTTTTGAAGCTATATAGCGATATCATTCCATATTTAGCCATTAGTATTTAAGGCAGTATTCCAGTATTCTGTGGCACCGGTTTCAATGACATGTTCCACTAGACAGTTGCTTCAATATAGTCTCTTGATTGGAAATACAGTAAACATTTATGTGACCACCAAAAGCATTTTAAATTTAAGAGCTTAAAGGCAGGTGGTAGCTTAATGCAGGACGAAAGTTAAGCAGAAAAACCCAACAACTAGCAACCGCATGTGGTAGCTTAATCCATTCCCTCCTACTGACTCATTTAGATGCCTCTATAAAGCTCATTGTTTGAAACCATTTTGATAAGTAGAGAATTTGCTTCCATGGAGAAAATACTCTATTTATCACAATGGTTTCAAAACTTCACAGTTGTAACAATTCCCTTTTCTCTAGTAAATGCTCCTTTTCGGTAGATTTATTAAAAGAATTTGGGTCTAAATATAGCATTGGAGAGAATGGGTTAAGAGAAGTTAGATAAAGGGAGGTGATCCCCCGAGAGCAAAAATTGCAACACCAAAAGAGAAAATTGCAGACTCGGTTTTATTGAGTCTGTTTATGAACAGTAGTTGAAAGTGCAACACTGATCACGCTCCCTAGCACCGGCTTAAGCGGTATCGAATTTTCAGAACAAGAAATACTGAAATTCATGATCTCGAAGGATCAGAAGGTATAACAACACTGAGAATGAAGTACGGGGCGACGTTTTACGGCCGCCACACAAGCACTTAACACCTGTTGTTGTGAAGATTATAAATCCTGAAGGGAGGTGATCCCCCGAGAGCAAAAATTGCAACACCAAAAGAGAAAATTGCAGACTCGGTTTTATTGAGTCTGTTCATGAACAGTAATTGAAAGTGCAACACTGCTTACGCCCCCTAGCACCGGCTTAAGCGGTATTCAATTTTCAGAACAAGAAGTACTGTCGTGAACATAAAACTGGCAGATGTTTTGTTTCGAAATTAAAACTAAACCCGCAGTTTAGTGTCAGCTAATTTAACAATTTACCCAATAAATACGCCTTTCTACACCTTTGCAAACAGAGATGACTCATGTCAGACTGCTCCTGAAGGATCTGATCTGATTGTGTATGATACAATGTATATATATATTGTTCTACAGTTTCCGCCATGGTATGTGCATGATGTAATTATTTCTTACACAAAGGGATCAAAACAATAGTTAATACATTAACCATGCCTAGTGCGTCGAGGGCCAAAGGTTATAAACAGGCAGGCTCAGAATCTGACCAATCAGATGCTTGATAATGAACTCAGACTCAAGCAAAACGTTTTATAACTTGGAGGTCTAGATGTTTGCTTACAACTCGGATCCTCGTGTGACTCCAAGTCACTCGCATCTGACCAGATTTCAAACTATTTGCCACTCGATCGGTAGACAGCTTATATTCATGTATAACTAATGTTGGGTGTTGGTGTTATATTATTCTTGTATCTAATTGACAGGCTCTGCAATAGACTGCATTGAGTTGAAAAGGCTGAATGAACCCTTAACTGAAGCAGTAATTGATCTGAAAGCGCACTCCACGCGAGACAATTTCCTGTTTTAAAACTTTGATGAGGAAAAGTGCAAGTGAGTAGAGAAAAAAATGAAAACAATTCTGAAAAAGATTATCTCTTTCATTCAGAAAAAGGCTTTTCAATTTCCAGTGCCAAACTCAATCAAAATCGATCGGGCGCATAGAATCAGCTCGGTTGAAAATGACTTAAGAGACGAATTGTAGTACAATTTAACTATCATCAAGACACACTCAGAGTGAAACAACAATGCAACATATTTCCATTGACTGAAATACTCTGATTACCATGTGAGTGAAAAATTTCCATGCGAGATCCAAATACGACGTACAGCATATATTCCTGATATATTGAAAGCAAGCGATGATGGTAAAAATGCGTATCTGTCGTTCAACAAACTCTATATCCGTTTCCGTGAGAACTCTTCTAATAATGTTCTTCTCTGCCCCGTGTCGGAAAACATACAGTTTATGACAATCAGTCTAAAGGTATTTAACAGCAGTGCAATAATAGAAATTCTTGCACAAAACGTGCTGTTGTTGTCCCGCTAGACCATGTATTAACAAGGCGATTCTCGTGCTCACGCGCTGTTGTTGACCGGTTTTAATTATACCTATTCGGGGCCTAATGTAAACAATGGACGCCAACGCTATTAGACTATATAGCGTTTGGCCTAAGCTAGATGAACGGTGCGAGTTTTTCAGGGGCACCGACAATGAACTGCTTTTAGTGATAGACATATTGAATGAAATCCTGTGTAAACGGTAGTTGATACAATCGTGGAATGACGTCAGAAAGAAAACAAAAGAGTGGCCCGGAAACTGCATAAATCGAACGAACGGAGGTGTCAAAGAAGTGTATAGTTTTGCTTGTATTTGGAAGAAATAAATTGATGCAGGAAAGCAGAAAATGGGTTTATGCAAGAATACATGTAGCGTTAATACACGTTTGTTTTCGGGCAATAACATCTGCAGTGTCCCTTGGGAATATTGTTGCCCTCGCCCTTCGGGCTCGGGCCAACAACAGTCCCTCGGGACACTGCAGATGTTATTGCCCGAAAAAACGTGTATTAACCCTCTATTACCCGACTGAAAGTCGACGAAACATTGGAGAGACCAAACTCTTACGTCAAGTGAAACGCAGGAATTGCCAGAAATACATGTATATCAATATTTATTCACCATGGTTTCTTCCTTTATTCACTTTAAATTTTAATCAGTTTTTGTATCAGCCTATTACAAGTACATGTATATTCTGTTCTAGCCATTAAAGGTTAAATGTTGAGAGTTGTTAAGAGTGATGGGCCTGGGTTAAATGTTATCAAGAAAACACACACTTTCTTTTCAATGAGCTCGTAAAGTTGTATTACTGATATGTGAAGTTTTAGAAGTCTAAAAAGACTCCGTTCTGTTACAGTAAAAACATGATACTTCGGTGCCTTTTTAGGACCGAATCGGATCAGTACGTTATATTACGGTTTAGTAAAGATGTACTACAGTTGTTTGATACGTGGCCAAATTTTGAATATGTTCAAAAATGGTCACGGATATACAAGTACTACTACATATGATTACGGCTAAAATACAGAAAGCTACGGACCAATAGAGATAGCCATGCATGATGCCGGATCGTATCCGTATCTAATCCGGCGTCAAATCCGTAAATGTGTGACCTAGGCATAATCCTAGTGTATCAATCTGTAACATTTTTCCTCACATGAACACCTTTTCATGCATTGCTACAGAGTAAACCCAGACCAGACAGCTCCTATATGAGTAGTCTGATCAGTGTTTGCTCTGTTTGCTTTTGACTTGATATAGATCTGATTCTGCAGAAGGTTTCCTTGAAATGTTTACCTTATAAAAACCGATGATAAATAGTCGTGATGTCATTAGTTTTGATATGAATCTTGAACAGGAAAACGGTTAAGGCAGATGACAACTTAAATGAGGTTGAGCAACCTGCATTAATTCCAACGTGATTTATGCTGAAACTGTTCGAAAAGTAAACATGGGCCATTTACCTCATTGTTCAGTATTTGCAAACATAATGATGCAGAACATAACTAGTATTCAGTCTTATTCTGCTTTTTCATGTCTTTTGTAATAAAAACAATATCGCACTTGTATTTCTTTCTTTTACGATTTGTTAAATATATTGCCTATAAATGACACACCATTCGTCAAAGCTCGCGTTTCAGTCAACTCCGTTAAAGATGTAATTGGAGTACAACACTCGTGAACTGTCCTGCAATATCTGTAAACAAACGATATGATTGCAAGATCATCATATAAAGATCACTGAAACGGGATATCAGAAGCTGCTGATATTTTTTATTAGAATACATTACACGACCAGCGTGTGATTATTCTATTTGCTGACTCTTTATCGTTAACAGTTCTTGATTTCGTATAAATATTTAAACAAACCAAAAGTACACTTCTTCGTATAATAGTTTGATATATGAGTACCGTTAAAGTAGCTGTGAAAGCAGACTGTCACGTTCACATTTATAGACAGAGACCGGGAGCAGCTGTGAAATTTTCATCTTACTTGCTATTATTAGAAGTGGTTCAACACTCCCGGTGACACACAGAGAGCAAACCGATGGTTTAGTACAAACTATACTATCTATATTATATAATGGCTATAAGCATTTAACTCTTTGCGCCATAACTACGCATTTCCATGCACTTGCATTCAGAGTAGACCCATATCAGACGGCCCCTATAGGAGCAGTCTCACCAGGCTCAGTTCATTTTGTTTACGATATATAATACATGTAGTAATATGATTCAACAGCTTCTCCAATGGCCAAACATTCCTGTGTCCATATGTTATTATGAAACAAATCTGATAAATATTCATGATGTTATAATATTTCTTACATGAATATTCGTGGACTTAGGAGTTGAAACAACTGTTTCCCAAACTTATCATATATGAAGTGTCTCTCGGTTTTATTGAATTAGAGTCTCAAAAAAGTTTGAATCTTAATTAGACGCCGATTTACTCGGCATCTCATCTGGATCCAAACTGTTTGCAAACTTAACAACGGGTTCACTCCATGATAATTTATATTGTAGGTGTGCGCTCAGTCCCCGACATAAAATTGTATAGCATTTAGGATGCAACAGCTGACTCCGTGGTTATCCTAGTGAATAGTTCGTGTCCACATAAAACAGAGTTATTTGGCGCCTCATCTGCAGCATACATATCTCCCAATCAGATTTCTCGATCAATTTCTGTACTCTTTACTCCATAAACACGTCATTCTATGCATTTGCAAACTGGGTAGACCCTGATCAGACGGCTCCTATAGGAGCCGTCTGATCAGGGTCTACTCTGTTTGCTTATTGTATAATATAGATATATTTTTACAGTTTCTGCCCCAGCCAAAATGGTCTGTGTTCTTATGCCAGTATAAAAAATAATATAATACATATTCATGGTGTCATAATTTCTTACATAAATATTCATGGTGTAAAAAGTTAAAGCAGAATTTGAGCAAACTATTTTATTTAAAGATTGGAGCAGACGGCATTTTGAACCAACGAAAATATATTTGAAGCTTAATATCTATATAATAAAGTGTATAATTGTAAAACTGAAGAATGTGAATGACGTGTGTAAGAGTTCTGAAAATTTCTGAACTGTTGCAAGTTTTTCTTACATCCGATTCGCTCAAATTTCCAAAAACTATTGATCGAGTATCAAAGAGCTAGAATCCTTGTCCGATGTTATACAACTTCTGACATTGAGTCTGAGTTCATTCTCAAGTACATTGAGTGCATCTGATTGGTCAGTGTTTTGTTTGCTAAAAATGAGACCATTCAGATATTTGAGAATGGGTTCAGACTTAAGCAAACAGATGTTTAACTTCTGACCTAAACATTTCAATATGGATGAAAAACTCAAGTAACTTGTTTGTCTCATCTTCTTCAGAATTTGTCTCAAAAGAGACATTATCCAGGTTGACCTTCACTGATCTTTACGAGAGAATTCAAGTGGGATCCCTCTGGTGACTTTGTTTGCGAGACAACTGAAATGCTGACTCAAGAATTTCCGAGTAATATTGTGAGAGGTTTTGCTGAAATGTGCAGGGGAAAGCCACTTTGGTCAATTTTCATATCATGAGACGGACCTTTTAGGATGAAAATCTGAGTTTTAGACGTTTAGTCCCTTATTCACTGATATTTGAAGTCTAAATTCTCTATAAGTCTATAGGCATATGCTCATACACTGCAAAACAAATTAGTGTTGTAAGTTCACTGTTCCTTGAATATGTGTCTCAATATTGCACGTGAAGACATTTGTCGGCAATAATACGTCTATAGAAAGTTTTAGACAAATGTTATGCGAATGGTGAATTTACAACAATATTTAGATGTGCAGTTTCTGAATTTGAGTCACTACTTTAGACTCAATATGTTAGTTAATATAAGTTCGGATGCTACGCCGACTGGGCGACTTACCTGTTTCCTAGTTGTTTACAGATACGATTCAGTTTGCACTTGGCATAATAATGGTAAGTAAAAGTGTGAAATCAAGAATATCTGGAGGTAAAATGGTCCCGGTTAACAATTCCAATGTGGGACAGGAATGCACTGGCATTTGCAAATAGAGTAGACCAAGATCAGAGAGCTCCTAGAGTCCGCTGATCAAGATCTGCACCGCGCGTATTTAAAACTCCCCTAGCACGTTTACGCCTTTCATGCTGAGCGGACCCTATTGTCAAACATTGATGGGATATTGCACTGTGACACTTCAGGGTTCAGACATAGGCAGAGGGGTGAATCATGCATTAACCCTTTCACCGCCAATGTCGCAAAAATGCACCACGACAAATAGTGCAGTCCCAGATCAGACGCCGCCTTTTCAAGGCGGTGTCTGATCAGGGACTTCCATTTTTTTGATCTAAAACTATTTCTACATCTGTGCTTTATTCCTTTGAAATTTGCATTTATCTATCTCATTTCCTCATTTTACCGCACTAGTTAACAAAATTGGTTTGCAGACGACAATTTGAAATTCGGCACCGAAAGGGTTAAAGTGATAGTTTCTACTTTCAACGCGTTTTTAAAATGCCTAAATTACATAAATGAATAGTTTATAATTATGTTGAAAAGAAGTATATGACAAAAATTTAACAAAAAAGACGATGAAGAAGACCTCAATGTTATTCGCCAATGTATTAGTGTGTATTTGGACTGAGTCTAGTTTCGTAACTTCGAAATAGGCCGATAAAATTTCGCTATACAATACAAAATTAAAAGTATCGGTTAAAAAACGGTTTATTTTGTATCACAGTTGTATAAGTTCAAATCGACAATCTCCATAAGCATAATGAAACATAACATACACCGTGTTCTATTACAATTTATTTCATTGAAATTATCTGTTTATTGTCGATACTATCATTTTAACCCATTCCCTCATATTGACGTCTTTTGACGCCTCCGCAAATAACACTCTTTGAAACCACTGTGATAAAAAGAGTATTTGCTCATATTGAGCAAATGCTCTATTTATCATAATAGTTTCAAAACTACACATTGCTAAAATGTTAGTTTTCTCTTGTTAAATGCTCATTTTCGGTAGATTTATTCGAAGAGGTTGGCTCTAAAAATAGAATATGAGGTAATGGTTACCAGCTGTCTTAACCATTTGAATACGCAACGCGCAGGCATGTACATTTGCCACCCGTGTAGACCAATATCAGAGAGTTCCTAAAGGAACCCACTGATCAGGGTATTCACTGTTTGTCATTCAAACCCATCTAACAAGTTTAAGCCTTTCATACTGTGAGGTTTCTATAGGTAACCCTTTCACCGCCAATGTCGCAAAAAGGCACCACGACAAATAGTACAGTCCCAGATCAGACGCCGCCTTTCTCAAGGCGGCGTCTGATCAGGGACTTCACTTTTTGTCTCAAAACTCTATTCCCGTATCTGTGTTTTATTCCTTTGAAATTTGCATTTATTGATCTCATTTCCTTATTTTACCGAACGATTTAACAGAATTGGTTTGCAGACGACAATTATAAATTTGGCGCCGAAAGTGTTAAACACTGAAGGGCTGTTGCACTCTGAATATTCAACAATGAACGGGTGAAATGCCTAGATTTCTTGATGGTCGCTCAGACGAGTTGTACTGTAGACCTACCACTAACTCGTCCGCCGATGACAAATTACTACACTTACAAATTGTCTGCGTGTGAATAGCATTGCTTTTTACAGAACTGAGTATGAACTGCATGCATTTTTATTTTTCGTTTTAGATGAAACGGAAAAAATGCATATCAAATATTATTGCAATTAGAAATCGTACTTTATCTATATTTTCGGGTTTGTCATGTGTGTTTCTAAATAAAGTATTTCGTCTCGACTGTTACGTTCCAAAACCTAAAGTTCGTACTCCTCAATATTTAGAACACGGGTGCCTTTCGCATGCTATGTCTCAACAACAACTCCATCACAAATACATTATTGTTTTTAATCACATGTAATATAAGTATCTAAAACATACCAAAAAATAGTTTTCTGACCCTACAAAAAATCAAACAAAAAAGTGACTGTTTTTATGGTGAACACCCCAGCTCTATATAATAAGTGCAATATAGGTACTTACATGTATTATATAGAGCATGGGTGTACGCGAATTTATTTATTTATTTGGTTGGGTCAGAAAACTATCTATTTGTATGTTTTAGATACTTATGACATGTGATTAAAAACATAATGTATTTGTGATGGGGTTGTTGTTGTTGTTGTTGATACATAGCATGCGAAGCACACCTGTGATTTAGAATACTAATGCAGTAAACCCCCTCTTAACCGGACGAAAGAAATATATAAAGACCGGTTTGAAACACAGGTGGTATCTTAATGCAGGCTTAAAGTCATGCAAAAAGCTCCTTTGTGAGCTTTATATATTACTTTCACTCTGTATTATGCTACCACCTGCCTAAAATATCTAGATTATTCTTCATTAGAATTCCTGTTTAGAGGTGTTTAGTTGTACAATAAAGTCTGCCTAATACGGACACTCAAATTAACTCTATACATGTATATGGAATTTTAAATAGAGGCGGTAGCTTAATGCAGGAAAAAATTCATGCAGAAAACTGCCATGGAAGCGTTTTGTATTACTTCTGACCTGCATTAAGCAACCACCTGTCTTATACAAAGAAAAATTAAACACTGTTGCATGTTTAAAAACATTTTGACTAATGTTCAAATCTTAAGGCGAATGTTACTAACTCAACTTCCATTTGCACTTAGTTTGAATCAAGATAAGACACCAAGTGGACCCGGCGGCTTCTAATCAGAAACCGGTTTTACTATTTGCCGATATTTTATAAATTAACCCTTATGATGTATATAAGAAATAATGACATCATGAATATTAATCAGACTAATTGTTATAACAGCACATAGCCACAGGAATGTGTAGCCATGACAGAAACTGTAGAATTATGTCTATATTATATCATAAGCAAACAGAGCAGACTCCTATAGGAGCCGTCGGGTCTGTGTCTTTTCTGTTTAAGATTACGTAGAAAAGGGGAATTTATGGAGTAAATGGTGAAAACTTTATTCATCCTTATTGTTTACTAACCCGTACTTGTATAATTATTGTATAGGAAGAAAGGTAACTGTGTATGTATATCTGTTTGTACAAAAATAGTCTTTGACTTACCAGAGATCACGTGTGTATTAACCCTTTCGCTGCCAACTCTTGTCGTCTGCAAACTTTGTCGTCTGCTACAATTTGCAACTTTTCTTCTTTTTTTCCATAAAATAGTAACAGTAACAAACAGTTTGGATACTGATGAGACGCCGAGTTACTCGGCATCTCATCTGGATCTAAACTGTTTGCATAGGTATTGACAGATGCGACATTGGCAGCGAAAGGGTTAACTGCTATTTAAAAGAAGCGGATCTGGATTTCTAAAATAGGAGCTTTCTGCATTAAACAAATACCTGCTTTTAAAGACACCTTTCTTCAATAAATAAATGGGAGCTTAAGACAGGTTCTACTGTATTTATATTGCAGCAAGTCTCTATATCAGAGACTGCATAGACCCGTTCTCTTATGTAAGCGCATTTTGACGCATCTGCAAACAGAGTAGACGCAGATCAGACGGCTCCTATAGGAGCCGTCTGATCAGGGTCTGCTCTGTTTGCTTATGGCGTAATACAGATCTGATTCTACAGCTTCTGCCTGAGCCAAAATATCCTGTGTTCATATGTCATTATAAAGAATAATCGTTTTATTGTTCATGATGTCATTATTTCCTTCATGAGTGAGTGAGTGAGTTGGGTTTTACGTCCGATCATCAGTATTTCAGTTATTTGTAGACGGCACCCGCATGAGAAAAGTTAATGTGCTGCCTCACTGGAATACCCCTGCCGCAGGTACATGGCAAGGGCACGCCACCTAGTCACATTATCCTGACAATGGGCCGACCAGTCCTAGAACTACCCCATTAGTGTCGAGCGTAGACAAGGGAGCTACTAGTACCAACTTTATCGACTTTTGGTCTGTCGCGGCCGGTGATGGAACCCACGACCTTCCATACCGCAGGCGGACGCTCTACCACTGAGTCACGCGGCCAGTATATATCCCACATGAATATTCATCAGGGAAAGGGTAACTCTTATACAGCTAAGTACAACCATAGTGGCATTTGCAAACAACATTGATCCAGCTGAGACGCCGAATAACTCGGGGTCTGATCTGGACCCAAGCTGTTTGCAAATTCAATCACTATTTTCTCAAAAACATGAACGGTTCGGAAGAAAATAAAACATGCAACAGATCGGAGTTTAAGCAGGTGTCATTTTTTACAACAGAGGATGTAGTTATAATGAACGGTGTCCCTAGAGTTGGGGGCAACATGCATTAACAAAGGTTTTGAAGCCGACGCAATCTGATGGGTGTATCAGTAACCGATGTGTTACTAGACTATGTCGATATCACACCACTGCCCATAACGATCCGTCACGAAGGTAAAGAGCTTGAACCTTTAGTCTGATTAGAAGATTCACGTCCGAAAATGCAATCAGTTTTTCTCCAGTTCTTTCAAAGCAACGACCACATTGACAAATAGTTTAGATCCTGGTGAGACGCCAATTTAATCGACATCGCAACTGGATCAAAATTCTTTGCAAATTTCTACCGCTTGCATTTAACCCATTTGCTCCCACGATCCCATATATGGGACGTAGGCAAACAGTGTAGACTCTGATCCGACGCCGCATAATGCGGCGTCTGATCAGAGTCTTCACTGTTTGCTGATAGGAATTTCAATATAAAACAAAACGAAATTGAAAATTTAGGCCAGGCACCCCATTAGATAAAAAATGGACTAATCCAATATATAAACATGGAAGAATCCACTGGGAGCAAATGGGTTAAAGTTAAACGTATATCTCATTTGTTCTAAAGGCGTGTCCTTACGTCAGTCATCGACTAACACTCATATATAAATGTCTCATTAGCCATATATCTGCTGAACAAGTAATTCTTGCTCTCCCCTTTCTTGATATTAATTAAACAAAAAAAATGTATCAAAATGAATCACTAATTAATTTGTTTTATGATAAAACAGTGCATACCTGTATACACTGTTTGCAAAATATACAATGTACTCGGTTCCTGCAGATTAAGGTTTAAGGTTAGACGTGGACCGTCGACGTTTTTTTTTCACATAAATTAGACTGTTGCACGTGTTTGCTGTTAAACGGTGGATCTTATTTCGGTGTTACATTAAGATTATGCTGCTGGCATATTAAATTGTGTTCTGAAATTAAAACTTGCAATTTATTTGCAAGACATATATACACGATATATCATTTGTTAGTCAATCGAACCATGACGTAAACTGGGTGCGACCAATATACTGGGTGCGACTAAATTGTAATACATTAACCTTTACCATGCTAAGTACGACCTGACTAACCCTTTACTCCATGAATATGCATGTAAGAACTATATACATCATGAATATAGATTAGATGAATCATTATAATAATACATGTCCACATAAATATTTGGCCATGGCAGAAACTGTAGAATCAATTCTATATTATATCATAAGCAAACAGAGCAGACCCTGGTCAGACGGCTCCTATAGGGGCCGTCTGATCTGGGTATACTCTGTTTGCAAATGCGTATTTATGGAGTAAAGGGTTAACATTATTTTCTAACAGCTTCAAGCCGGAAGAGACATAGAATACCTCGGCGTCTCATCAGGTTCCAGGACGTCTGACATGTGATCGAGAGTTTCTCAAAACCTTCAGCGAATCGAAAGTAAAAACAAACTTGTAGCAGATTAGATATTGAGCAAACAGCATTGTTAATCTTTTACTCCATAAATATTAATGTGAAAAATAATGACATCATGACTATTAACTAGATTAATTGTTATAATAGCACATGGGCATGGGAATTGTTGGTCATGGCAGAAACTACAGAACCAAGTCTATATTATGTCATAAGCAAACAGAGCAGACCCTGATCAAACGACCCCTATAGGAGCCGTCTGATATGGGTCTACTCTGTTTACAATGCCGTAGAAAGTCATATTTATGGAGGAAATGCTTAAGTGTTAATGTATTTACACATGTCTGGGTTGGACTGTGAAAAAACAATGCACTGAATTCGAACTTTAAACACCCTATATATTTTTTCTTGTCAAAAGGGTACAGTCTTTTGATATAAAAGACAAGAAATAATAAAAAATATATATCACTTTATCACATTAAGAATTTATAAATTCACAATAAACTTATCAAGCGGAACGAGAAACAAGTTCAAAGCAATAAATATAAGACCTGGCATCAAGGAAAACGGGGTATTCAGACATCTTCAAACAGTGTTGACCAAGATCAGCCATAGTGACGACGGGCCTTGACCGATCAGGGTCTGCACTATCTGATAGTAGTATTACCAGCTTTTGAATAGGTACGTACGAGTATTTAACCCTTTCGACGCCAAATTTCTAAATGTCGTCTGCAATCCAATTTTGTTAAATCATTCGGTAAAATACGGAAAGAAGATAAATAAATGCAAACGTCATAGGAATAAAGCACAGATATAGAAATAGTGGTTGAGACAAATAGTGAAGTCCCTGATCAGACGCCGCCTTGAAAAGGCGGTGTCTGATCTGGGACTGCACTATTTGTCGTGGTGTATTTATGCGACATCGGCGGTGAAAGGGTTAAATACAATCGACACCGCATAAGCCACCATATATATAATGAATTGATACGGAGGTTGATAAGACCAGATTGTTATTTCAGGACAAAAGTAATGCAGAACGCTCCTAGAGGAACTCTCTGTGCGTCTTTCGTCCTGCATTAAGTAACCACTAGTCATAACCCTTCCTCTGTTCAATATTTATGTATAAAATAATGACATCATGAATATTGATAAGCGGATTTTTTATAATAGCATATGTACACATGATGGTTTAGTATTGGTACGAACTGTACAATTAGATATATTTATTTTCATAAGCAAACAGAGAAGATCCTGATCAGACGGCTCCTACAGGAAGCATTTGATCTTGATCTGCTCTATTTAGAAATGCATGAAAAAACGTTTATATGAGGAAAATTGTTAAAACTCAAGAATTAATTTTAATTTCAATGGCCGTTTGTAGACAAGGTTTACTGTATTTAACTCGTTTCTCAATCCAACACTATATTGTGACTAATCGTTTGAATCGTCTCGTAGAGACGATTCTAAATTGTGATCACAAGATGAGTTTGGTGGACAAGTAAAGGAGCTGTGATTGAAACAGTTTAATTCGCGCATCATGTCTACAGTAAAATATCTCTATAACGGCCACTAAATTGTGTTAATTAGTTGGTATTTAGGGCAGGTGACAGCTTAAAGCAAGTTGAAAGTAAAACAGAACGCTCCTATAGGAGCGTTCTGGCTTACTTTCACCTTGCTTTAAGCAGCCACATGCCTTTGACACAAAATACTTGATGTAATTTAGTGGCCGTTATAGAGAGGTTTAACTCTATTCGTCTGTTGTAGTCACTATGCTAGTCCAGCGAATAATATTTATCCTACATGTAATTAGACGCACAGTTTCAACGCGACGGTAATCATGATCAATACCATTTAATTATGTCAAAGTACCCATTCTTCAATGAGGCTGGCCTATAACAGTTATAATAAAACAAAACAAAAAAACATTAACTCATGTTATATCACAATTAGTCTCGGAATGTTTCGCTTTCGTTGAAGACATGACGGTATCTCGAAAGAACACTTTGTCTTTCTTAGCCTTTAAAAGCAGTTTCAAACATGGACACACTTTCAGCATAGCCTTCACATAAACTTTCCTAAAGTCTCTCATGAAAAACGGATATATTATAGGATTTATGAGACTGTTACAATATCCCAGCCAAACGAAAGCACTGAATAGTTTGGGCGGAACACACTCACATATTCCCATTATAACGTTAGTTACGAGGAAAGGAGCCCACGTTACAACGTAAGCCCCAACTATAATACCTAAAGTCACTGTTGCCTTCCTTGTAAAAGGTTCTCTTATGTGTTTGGAAACCACCGGTGCCCCTAACAACATGTTGCTTGGGGCGATTAGAATCCCCACAAAGCGAGCCTGTCTTTTGGCTTCTTTAGACACTCGGTAGTACAGAAATAGCGCTACCGTTATTGGCAATAATATGGTTACTGTAGAGGCAATTATAACAAATGTAAAATTAGGAATGAACAAACACTGTGGTCGGTCTGTTAATAACGTCAGATTTGTGAGAGAAGGCAAGTCTGGATTGTGAATTCCGGTTGTTAGTGGGATGAAAGAGGCTAAGATGGCTATTCCCCAGGCGGCGGCAAGCATGGCGATGGCTCTTTTGTATGTCATAATAACTCTATATCGGAGTGGCGACATAATCGCAATATAGCGGTCTAAACTAATCAGGCAGACATTAAGCACTGACGCGCTACATAACATCACATCAAAGCCTGCCCATATCACACAAAACCACTCTGCAAAAATCCACTCTTGAAAAATCTCATTAAAGGTGGCAGGAATCATTACAATAGAGCCAAGAAGTAAATCGGCCATGCTCAGTGACACTATAAAAACATTCGACACTGATCGCAGTTTCTTGTTCACGAACACTGCAAAAAACACCGCCAAATTCCCTGCTATAGTTAACACGATTATAAAAAATAAAAACACTCCAGTCACAATATTTCCAGCTGTCACTTGACTGGCGTCTGTACCATCCACGTTTTCTAATGACGTCATTTGTGAGTCATACTCTGGCGTCGGGGACACGTTACCCTCAAATGATCGCACGGGCTCGATTTTCCCGATCGGTAAGGTAATGTTCGCTATCCCAATATCTCCCGATTCCATTGTTCTCTTTGCAGTTTCAACAAGTTTGTTTTGTCAGTGAATACTTTCAGTGGATATGATTTTTCGTTCAATATAAGCTGGGGGTTGCGACAGCATTCACGCCTTGATCATGAGGCAGACTACATTTCAGTCGTTCGAAATATTGTCCTGTATCGGTAAATTATCCAAAGTGACGTAACACCATATTCAGTTATTTCATTACAATAAATTAATTACAGGCATCTGTTGCGTGGGGAGGCGCTGATTGTCAATTAAGAACTTGTGTTGACGACAGTATGTGTTAATCACGTGCTTCTTCACTGTGCTCTCGACATTTTCTGTAAGTGCAGGTCTGTGTATACTTGAAAGAGCCAGCAGACAAATATTCTCTACATCGCGTGCGTACTATACAGTTACTGATTCCAGAAAACTTTGATGCTCGTTACTGTATTACTTAAGCTGATTATGTCTTTGGCCTGTGGAGTGTAATCGCCGTGTGAACCCAGTCCATCTCTTTGATCGGAGCTGTCTGAAAATGCAGAGAAAAAAGGGTATTACAGTGATATAGTATGGTCTGTAATGCACTGCACTTTTAATACAATAATTAATGTTAAAAGTAATCCCTTATAAACATTTAGTAAAATGTCTCAAGTAGATACACTGAGCACTACGTCTTGACAGATGGTGATGCACAATTCGTTTTTAACCTGCTGTGAATAAACAATATCCGTTTAAATATTGAGCTGGTGCACTTTTAACTTCTTCGATTAGATAAAGCTTTTGGGAAATTAATAATATATTGTCAAGCAGCTTGGAACCTGGTGAGATGCCTAATTACTCGACGTTTCATCTGAATCCCCGCTGTTCATCTGAATCCGCGATGTTTGCAAATGAGTATCGTGATTCGAAAAACGGAATAAGATTTGATTGCATTCTAAGACAAATTTATTGAATGTTGTTGGGGCTTAACCCTTTCCCTGGTGAATATCCATGTAGGAAATAATGACATCATGAATATTAATAAAAAAAATTATAACGGCATATGAACACAGGACGTTTGGGCTCAGGCAGAAGCTGTATGATCAGATCTATATTACACCATAAGCAAACAGAGCAGACCCTGATCAGACGGCTCCTATAAGATCCGTCTGATCTGGGTCTACTCTGTTTGCAGATGCATCAAAATGCGCTTACATAAGGGAAAGGGTTAAGTATTAGTAGGAATGTTTCATGTCAAACGTTGTTTGTATTTTTCTACATAACGGGAATTAATACCAATCATTGAAATTATTCTCGATAATTGGAACTCTAAAACAAGCAAGACATGTGGTAGCTTAATAAAGGGTAAAAGTCGTGCAGAAAGCCTTTCCATGAGCTTTCTGCATGACCTTAATCCAGCTTTAAATAAACTAGCTACATACTGCATAAAACGTTTTAAATGCAGGGATTATGAATTAATCCCTTAGTCGCATTCGTTATACAATACATTATGCAATGTTTTCAATAATAATGCATGTACCAGTACATGTCTGAACAATGTGTATTGTGTATATACACGCATTTGTACCTAATGTACTCATACATATATCAGGCCTTTAGCCATACAAGGGTAAGTACAAAACAATGTCTATGAAATCTTGATTAATAACACTCTCACAAAATAGATTTTGGCTAAAACAAGATAAAGATCTACACAACACCAATCTGATATTAAATGTTTCAATGTAACGTAAGCATTATCTGTATTTGTATTTTTGCATTTATGGTGATGAGTTGTAATGCTTAAACCAAATAAATATTCTGTTCTGTTCTATTAAGCATCCACCTGCCTAAACTTCTCAAATCTACTTTACTACAAAATCAAGTTAATAAAGTTTAATTGCACTTACAGTATACCTTAATCACCCCCTGCACCGATTTGTTAATAGCCCATTCCCTCATAGGCTACTTTTAGATTCAACCACTTTGAATAAATCTACCGAAAAGGAGTATTAACTAGAGAAAAGGACAAATTTAGAATTTTGTTGTTTGAAACAATTGTGATCAATAGTGCATTTGCTCCTATAGGAGTAAATTCTCTATTTATCACAATGGTTTCAAGAAGTGACTATTACGGAGGCGTAGAAAGGCGTACTTATGGAAGAAAGGGTTAAGCTGTATAATGCAATTTGGCATCATTTTATAACTTTGAATTAGACTGATAAAGTAGCAAATAGTGTAGACGCCCCTCCAGGAGCCATTTGATCTCGGTCTGCAGTATTTTGCATAGGTGTGTCTGTCCGATTTCGTAGGATAACCAGGGCAATACACTACGGATTAGATTCTACAGGACACAGGTCCAGTCATAAAAAATAATTCGTTCCCTTTTTTTGTAAAAACGACGCCTTCCATTTTTAAATAAACAAAGTTTATTTTATTCGATGAACGAAAACTATTACCGAAATATCAGAGTTTTAGGAAATTGCAGCATAAGAAAATGTGCGCCTTATAACTGATTAACCATTTACTCCGTGAATATTCATGGAAGAAATAGTGACACCTCATACATTTATTAGATTAATTATTATAACAGAGCAAATGGACATATGAATGTTTGACCGAGGCAGAACCTGCAGATTCAAATCTATATGATATCATAAGCCAACAGATCAAACCCTGATCAGACGGCTCATTTAGGAGCCGTATGGTCTTGATCATCTCTGGTTGCAAAGGCGTAGAAAGGCGAGTTGATAGAGTAAAGATTTAAGTGAATTTAGGTAAAGCCACCAGTGATTAAATCCATACTTAATTGATATCACCAGGGTCTTCACTGTTTATCACGTTACAACTTTCTTTAGAACTATTAATAAATATTCACCATAAGCTTGACCTGTTTTAAGTTTGGAAATGATTAATATAAACCTACATATTCTTCAGTTGCAGCGCATGGTACAATGTTCGACTGATTAAATCAACCCGTACCATCCTGAAAACATGTCTGCTTAAAGGCCCGTCTGTTGCATGTTTTCTTACTTCTGATTCGATCAGGCGATTATACAGACCGGTTGTCAAACAGTTTGGATCCTGGTGATACGCCAAGGAAATTTAATTCTAATCTGGATACAAACTGTTTGCAAGATACCAATTAGATCGCAATTAGCATGCTAAGGGTTAATTAAGCGGTATTTTTACCGTCGCACATTGTTTGCCGTATGTGGGAGTTGATTTTTAACCGCATCTTGATCTGTTGGTTAATTATCTCTCCCGAAAGCTGGCAATTAACCTTGGCATTTAATGGAGCAGAAGGAATTAATATTTGATCAACATCCCAACTTAAGGCAAACAATAATTTTTAATTTGGATGATTCGGCAATCAAGTTGTATTAAAAAACGTTTCACACTGTAAGAAAGGTATTTATTAATATTTACCCTTTCTCTGTTGAATAATCTGCTGAAATAATGGCATCATGAATATTTATTAGCTTAATTGTTATATATATTGTCATAATAATTATGTACACGGCATTTTCTTTGGTATTGGTAGAAACTGCAGAATCAGATCTATAGTACTTTCATAAGCAAACCGAACAGACTACAGTAAAACCTCTCTATAACGGCCACTAAATTGTGTTTATTAGTTGGTATTTAGGACAGATGGCTGCTTAAAGCAAGGTGAAAGTAAAACAGAATGCTCCTATAGGAGCGTTCTGTTTTACTTTCACCTTGCTTTAAGCAGCCACCTGCCTTTAACACAACATACTTGATGTAATTTAGTGGCCGTTATTGAGAGGTTTTACTGTAACTTGAACGTCTGGTATAGATGGGATTTACTGTATACACCTTTTCAAACCCATAGAGTGAGGGGACTGGGGGTCCGAATACTAAAGACAAATCGGAAATATTAGGTTTGTAGAACTATTTCGGAGTTCCAGAGAGTTGAAGCTTTATGATGTATCCGAGAGAACACATGCCATTCGGTTAATGGCATGAGATTAAAGATTAATGTACCTGAACCTCTTTACTGCATTATAGGTTTGCATGACCGCAAATGAAGCAGAAACGAAATGGCGAATGTTTACGTGTGGCTACTATACCTACCCGTGTGTTTAGCTAGTTTAACCCTTAATCTACTGTGAATAATTTCGGCTCAAATTTGGTTCTGGTGCTATATTTGGACTGCTTCTGATTTAATCATGCTTTGTGTGAACATTACTGACCGAATGTCAAACAGCTTCGATCCTGTTGAGACACTGAGTTACTCGGCGGCTGATCTGGATCCAATCCGTTTGCAAATGCGAGTCAAGTCGTGATCAGCAGGATAAGAGTATACAATGTTATATATATGCACAGCGAAACCACTCTAAACCGAGCGTTAAATTTAGTATAAGCTTCTTTTCTGGAGACAGGTGACTGTTTAATGCAGGGTGAAAGTCATGCTTTAGGAGCTTTCTGCATGACTTTCGCCCTTCATTAAGCAACCATCTGTCTAAGAGTATCTAAACTCGTCTTTTCTAGAATTCATGTTCAGATAGGTTTTACTGTATTGATAAAGAACATAGACGTCTGTTTGCAGACAATTGGTGAGCTATATTTAGTAAATAATTGGAATAAATAGTAACGGCCATTATTTCGTTAACCTTGATCTACAGAATGAATTTATACAGTGAAACCTCTCTAAAGAGATAACTAAATTTATGTTAAGTTTGATTCTTCAAGCTATGTGATATCTTAATGTTGGACGAACTTTATGAAAGGAGTCTCCTACAGGAACTTTATACATTACATTTGCTCTCCACTAAGCCACTACCTGATCTTGGTATCTATTCATTACAGGGTTGCTTTAAATAAATTCTACTGTATATCTACTATAGGGCGATGTCTCAAGCATGCCGTTTCATTTTTGTCCGGGTCTTCTGTCAAAAAGTGTAACGAGATAGTCAAACAGATTGATTCCTAGTACAACGCAAAAGTATTACTTGTTTCATTCGACTCTTAGTAGCGTTCAGTATAACAAGAAAAGAAATATCACAAGAGAGTAAATACATGTCTGGCTTGAGACATATAAGAATTAACAATTAAGGATTTAAACGCATTCATTATCATAAAACTTAATAATAATATGACGATGAATTTACTGACGGTGGTGGTAATAGGATTTTCAGGTAATTTTCGGTGAATGGTAAATTGTACACTGTTCTGAGAATAAATTACAATTTTGTATGTTTAATCGAACTTATGAACCTCATAACTTTACCAAGATGGAAGTTAACTGGCTCGAGCTAATAGCGGTATGTGATTTCGAATACTACAGATCGGTGGTGGTGGCGGTGGTGGTGGTGGTAGTAGTAGTAGTAGTGGTAGTAGTAGTAGTATGATTAGTAGTAGTAGCAGTAGTAGTAGAAGCAGTAGTAGTAGTTGTAGTAGTAGTAGTTGTAGTAGTAGTAGTATTCGTAATAGTAGTAGTAGCAGTCGTAATAGTTATAATAATAATAGTAGTAGTTGTAGTAAAAGGAGGAGTAGCAGTAATAGTAATAGTTGTGTAATAGCAATAGTAGTAGAAGAAGTAGGAGTAGTAGTAGCAGCAGCAGTAGCAGTAGTAGTAGTAGTAGTAGTAGTAGTAGTAGTAGTAGTAGTAGTAGTAGTAGTAGTAGTAGTAGTAGTAGTAGTAGCAGTAGTAGTAGTAGTAGTAGTAGTAGCAGTAGTAGTAGTAGTAGTAGTAGCAGTAGTAGTAGTAGTAGTAGTAGTAGTAGTAGTAGTAGTAGTAGTAGTAGTAGTAGTAGTAGAAGTAGTAGTAGTAGTAGTTGCAGTATTAGTAGTCATAACAGTAGTAGTTGTCTGAAACAATGTACAATGAAATCTCTCTAAACCAGACGTTTAATTCAGTATGAATATCGGTCTTGGAGACAGATGGCAGCTTAATGCAGAGTGAAAGTCACACTGAAAACCCTAGAGGAGCTTTCTGCATAACTTTCACCCTGCATTAACTAGTCATCTGCATACACGTATCTTAATCTTCTCAACTAGAATTCCGGTTTAGAGAGGCTTTACAATATATCTTGATGCGGCAGCTTGTCGGATTTAAACTCAACTAAATTATGTATGAACCAATGCTGATCATTTTCTAATTGAGCGAATTTTGAGGCGAATCGAAGGCTATAAAATCTCCAGGATACAAACCATGCAAAATAAAAGTATGCCAAATCAGAACCATCGTCTATGTTCTTTATGTAGGTGTATAATATGAATTTTGATGTTACCATAATTATGTAAGTAAAACAAACGCATCAGATCGTTTTTTTTATTCTAATGGCGAGGTGACTTGTATTTAGGAACGGGTTAGATCTAGACGAAACTCCGCGTAATTTAGATAAAACCCTTGATCAAGTCTAGTATTAACCCTTTTCCTGTTCTATGTTTTTTCCTAATTGCGATACCTACTGACTTTTCATAGTTTTAATGAAATATGGAAGGTAGAGCATTGTAGCCATTTCAGAAACTAGAGAAACAATTCTATCATATTCCATAGCAAACAGAACAGAGCAAGATCAGACGGCTCCTATAGGAGTCGTTAGATCTGACTCTACTCTGTTTGCAGATGCGTGGAAACACGTTTATATGAAGGAAAGGGTTAAATATATATGTCACTCTTCCCGCAGCTATACTAGCACGGTAGATAATGAGCGTTTTAATAATTTCCCTGTTGCATACATGTATTCATCTAAGAAATAACGATATCATGAATATTTATTAGCTAAGATTTTATAATGGAACTTGTAAACAAATTGCTTTTGGTATCGGTATCGGTAGAAAACTGTAGAGTTAGATCTATTAGAATTGCATTAGCAAACAGAGCAGACCTTGAGTAGATGGTTCCTGCATGAAATGTCTGATATGGGTTTACTCTGCTTGCAAATACGCGAAAATAAGCGTTGATATGAAGTAAAGGGTTACGAAAATCTAGTTTAAATACTCTTAGTATGTCTCTCTCCGTTAAATCCAATCGGAGAAGTGAATCTAGTGAGTTGCATAAAGATGGGGCGTGGCTGAGAAATAAGAGATTTATGACAGATCAGTATAGGCGTCTTAAAATAGAATGAAATGATAGAGTATACATCGATTAAACGATAAAATTAACGACATTTCTTGTTAATACAGTATACTAATAACTGCTATGCTTAGCGTTTTAACCCTTTAGTACATAAACAGTATTTCCACACCTTTGCAAACAGAGTAGACTTTCGGATCATTTAATATGTTGAGAAACTACTGACCGAGTGTCTGTGGGGCAGTCAGTATCCATGCTTATAAAGCTTTTTAGTTGAGTCTGAATTCGTTCTCAAGCTTTTGATTGGTCAGATTTGAGTTCTCAAGCTTTTGATTGGTCAGATTTGAGCCTTTGAGAACGAACTCAGACTCAACTAAACGTTTTATAAGCATGGACCCTGATTTTTTATACTTTTTGGCATATATGTGTTCACTTGTTATATATAACAGTATGAACTGATTAGTTAATTGATATTCATGCCATATCTACCCGCACTTAGCCCTTCGCTTGCTATTCGCGTCAATATACCTACCTGTAAATAGTGAAGACCCAGATGAGACAGCTCCTGCAGGAGCTGCCTCATCAGGGTCTGCACTATTTACAAGTTGATTGTGCAACCAGTGCACTCCACAGCAGTGATTGCACAGCGAAATACTTGTACACAGTGAAGATATAATTATGTAATTATACTACAGGACATGGGTAAAGAAGGAGAAATGTATTTTGAAATTCAGCAAAAGAAGGGTTAGAGTTCTTGTTAGTAGAATTTACTCTATGTAGTTGCTTATCATATGTAAACAGAAGCGTTCATGTATCTAACATGTCTGAAAAAAATGTTTAAACCCTTTACACGTACTTCAGGTGTAAATAGAATAGACCCAGATCAGGGTATGTCATGTGTGTTTATGGAACAATATACACGTAGATCTGATTTTATTGTTTCTGTCATGAACAGAATACCCGTGTTCATATGTGATTATTGAAATACGTCCAATAATATTCATGATGTAATTATGGCTTCATGGAGTAAACAGATAAGCAACTTACAAGTACCTTTTCGCCCAAGTTAATTATTTCATATCCGTTAAAGTTATGGACAGTCCGTTAGATATCGAAGCCACAACATACGTTTTCGATTTATAAACACGCGTATATATATATATATATATATCTACCTGTATCGACATCAAATGAATAGATTAAACCCTTATCACGCCATTCGCAACTTGCCTCGCATTTGCAAACAATTTGGATCCAGATGAGACAATGAATCACTCGGCGTCTTATCAAGATCCATACTGTTTGACACTCAGTCAATAGTTTCTCAAAAGCTAGTTGCCAAAACGCATCAGATCCGAACTTGAGCAAACATTTTTTTTTCAAACAGAATAGAGCCAGATCAAAGGGCTTCTATAGAAAACGTAATGACATCATGCGCCTGATCAAGGTCTGCTCTGTTTGCTTATTATATAATGGAGATACGATTATACAGTTTATGTCATGATAAGCATATTTTATTAATAGTGACATTATACAAATTCAGTGAATTAATATTCATGATATCAGTATTTCTGTCTTGAATATGCATTGAGTAAAGAGCTAGGAGACCGTATATTAGATAACTATGGTCTTACCTGGAACATATGGACTGTTAATATAATTAAATACCAGTCGAGATATCTTCATTACATAAAACACATATCATATGTATCGTAAAACAACTTCTAAAATTCTAAATCCAAGCGACAGTCAGTAATCATTTTCTTTGTAGAATAAATATCCTTTGCAATGAAATCTCACTTCTTCAATAAAATTCACTTTGATAATCATAACGAACTCGTATATCGCGTTTTGAATTCCCACAAGTCCGTGCTCACTAGTGTTCGTTCCATCATTACAACTGCCTATCAACAGATGCTGTTTCCAATAGTTGGAAGTTTCCGTTAGCTTATATAGGCGTAGCTTCTTCTCTCAACAACACCACACACAGCCGATACACCATTGCGCTGTCTTAACCCTTTAACCCTTTCCCTGTTCAATATAAATTATGAACTCATGAATGTTTATAAGCTGAAGTGTCATAATGTAAACTTTTCAAAGAAATGTTTTGCTTTGCCAAAATAAAAGTGTAGAATCAGATCTATATCATGTCAAAAGCAAACAGAGCAGACCATGATCAGACGGCTCCAATAGGAGCCGTCTGATCTAGGTCTACTCTGTTTGCAAATGCGTGAAAACACGTTTATATGAGGGAAAGGGTTACGTAATTTTCGTCCGTTAAATATGTCTTCTGCTTCGATCGTTAAAGTGCAATAAAATCCTCGCTGATTCGAGTTTTTAATAAAGAAGAAATAAAACACTTGTCACTAGTTTCCAGACAGGTGGGCGCTTAAGGCAAGGTGAAGGTCGTGCATGACTTTCATAAGGCATAAGCAGCCACGTGTCTTAACCCATTCCCTCATATTGACGACTTTTGGCGACTCTGTAAAAGTAACTTTGTGAAACCATTGTGATAAATAGAGCATTTGCTCCTATAGTAAATATATACCTACCTGTAAATAGTGAAGACCCAGATGAGACAGTTCCTGTAGGAGCTGTCTCATCAGGGTCTGCACTATTTACAAGTTGATTGTGCAACCAGTGCACTCCACAGCAGTGATTGCACCGTGAAATACTTGTACACAGTGAAGATATATGTAATTATACAACAGGGCATGGGTAAAGAAGGAGAAATGTACATGTATTTTAAAATTCAGCAAAAGAAGGGTTAATTTACGCATCTCAGCTGCACCCCTCTGCATCCATAATATCAAGCAGTTAGGACCCCGATGAGACCTAGTTTCTGATTTCTACCAGTTTGCAAAGGCTAAGCGTGTGTCAATAAATCAACACTATTGTAAAAACAACAAGACATTTTGAACAACTTATATTTCGTTGTGAACTCGTCAAACTATATGTTCTATGAGTCTGATTTTCACAGTGACCACAGCGGGTGTTGCAGTAAACGAGAAGTACCCTCAACCCTTTCGCTGCCAAATTCTGTTGTCTGCTATCTTTGTCGTCTGCTACAAAATTTCATATTTTTGATATACTTCATTTTTGTTTCAAAAGCAAAGTAACAGTAACAAACAGTTCAGATCCTGATGAGACAACGAGTTACTCGGCGTCTCATCTGGATCCAAACTGTTTGCATAGGTAATCACAGATCCGGCATTGGCAGCGAAAGGGTTAACGTGTAGCGAATATGTGGAGGACAATAAATAATAAATAGGTCATGTATTGATTTAATTGATTTTTTTCTGATGCTTGTCTTTGACTATCATGGTGATTGATATGGTCTTTGGAAGTAATAAATGAACTTTGTTTTTGAAAACCCATTACACTGATAAATGTAACAGTGAGTTATTTGTACCAAAATTACTAAATATTCAAATTTCTCACAGAAAAAAAAAGATGAACAGTATTGAACACATTTCCTATTTCAAATCGACTATTCAAGGTCAAGTTTAAGTTGTATATTTAGGGTATTGTTTCTAAAGAACAGTGTTACATGACAAACAGTGCAGATCCTGATAAGAGGGATCCTCTAGGAGCCCTCTTATCTGGGTCTACCCTGTTTGTAAAGGACATTAGTGATTCGTGTCCCACACTGTAATGGTTAACAATTTGAGTACTCAATACTCAAAATGGGATGGTTAACGATAGCGTCCATTCAGTTTTATAGACATAAATTTACTGAAGGATTCTGAATTACAAACAGTGCAGACCCTGGTCAGAGGGTTCCTGTATGAACCTTCTGACCTGGATGTACACTACATGCAAATGACAGATAACTGGTTTCAAATATTTCGAATAAATTTCTGGAACAACCCTTCATTTGATGGGATTGATATACATTAAGAAAAAGTAGTCTATCAGCAACTCATCAGCATAGAGATAGTTTTGTACCCTGGTTCTATTTTGAAAGGCAAACCTGAACAAGAAGACATAAATGTTGCATTGCACTTATAGGGTATTACTAGTAAAACTTTACAATTCATGTGCAAGAATATAACAATGGTCACATAATATATATTCACAAATTTGTTCAGCTTTTACACAATGTTTTGACTTAACCCTTTCCTCCATAAATACACCTTTCTATGCTTCTGTAAAAGTCACTTTTTGAAACCATTGTGATAAATAGAGCATTTGCTCCTATAGGAGCAAATGCTCAATTTATCACAATGGTTTCAGAATTACAAATCCTTCTCTCTAGTTAATGCTCCTTTTCGATAGGTCGGATTTAAAAATAGCCTATTAGTTAATAGGATAAGCAAGTCGTCGGCTTCAATGTGTTTTTTTATTTTTATTTTAAAACATATTTCCAGAATCAACCACTTTAGATCATAGACTCGGGGTCTCATTTGGATCCAAAAGCAATCACAGATTGGAGATAAGCAGCGATCGTGTTAAATTAACGAGTATTCCCATGTGATCACCACGTGTCTATACGAGTATGAACTGTTTAACCCTAACCTTACTGTGAAAAAACATTGTCTGCCCAAATATGGATCCGGTGCAATTTTAACTTCTACCATGCTTTTGGGAAACTATCGATCGATTGTCAAAGAGCCTGGATCCAGATGAGACGCCGAGTGACTCGGCGTCTCATCTGGATCCAGGCTGTTCGCAAATGCGAGTCAGGGCGTGTATAGCGGGATTAGGGCCCAGACTAGTTCTAATCATCGATACCATTGGAACAAGCAGGCAAATAGGTCATTATGAAGCAGAGGTAATCAGTAAAACATACGGTAGAAACGATCGCCCTGAACCTTGACATGTCACAATAAAAAACTAGTCTCAGGTGATTTGTAGGCGTTTGACGTGGAAAACAAAAATACATTAACATCTTTTATTGCAATGCTATTAAATGAATTGCCTTACGTCTTACTCAGCAGTGAAAAAATAATATCTGTCCAAATTTGGAGCTGGTGTAATTTTAACCCATTCCCTCATATTGACGACTTTTGACGACTCTGTAAAAGTCACTTTGTGAAACCATTGTGATAAATAGAGCATTTGCTCATATATGAGCAAATGCTCTATTTATCACAATGGTTTCAAACTACACAATTCTAAACAAATTCATTTTCTCTAGTTAATGCTCCTTCATCCTTATTCAAAGACGTTGTATATATAAATAGCCTATGAGGTAATGGGTTAACAAGCTTTTGAGGAACTATTGAGGAACTATTGAGAAACTATTAAGTGTCAAACAACTTAGATCCTAATGAGCCACTCAGTTACCCGACCTTTCATGTGGAACCAAGCTGCTGTAAGCCAGGTAGCGAATAGCTGGATAATGAATAAACAATTAGACTAAGTGCAAAGAGTCCCTTGAAAAAGACATAATGTATGCAAACAGTGTAGACCCAGATCAGAGGGTTTTTGAAGGGTCTGCATTATTTGCTGAACCATTTAATGTCAATGGCTTATTCCAACAGATATTTTGTTTGATGTTGCCCCTAAACATGAGACATGTATGGGTTCCAAAGTAAGATCTTGAAAAATGGGAATAATTGGGTTAATAATCGGTATATGATCACGATAAACCGCGATTGCGTATTATTCTTTAGGCAGTACAACCGTGATAATTCATACGTTTAGTAAAGAAGACTTGAGACGTTTTTATGCAAATGGCGGCTTATTGCATGTTGAAAGTAAAGAAGAACGCTCACAATGGACTGTTTGAATTAGCGAAATTTTCCTGTATCTGTTGCCATAAAAAGAAGTGTTGGAATTTTCAGAAGATGTAAAAAAAATCTTTAATATGTATTACATACCCCTCCCTAAATATTTGCAAACATTTTGAATGCAGATGTGATACAGAATTGCTAGTATGTTAGTATCATAGCTATCTGATGCATATATATAGTAAACTTTCAATTTTTCGAAATGTTAGTATAGAAGAATTAAGACCCTTTTAGCATTTTAGGCAGTTGGCTGCTTAATGCATGGTGAAAGTCATGCAGAAAGCTCCTAGAGGAGCTTTCTACATGACGTTCACCATGCATTAAGCTGCCACCTGTCTTAAAGATCGATAATGATACGTATTTTGTTGTTCGAATTATCGAAATTTTACTGTATTATAATTTTTGATAATACAGATGATAAAAACGTTTTTGCAAACAATTTGCAACTCGGATTCTTATGAGACGCCGATTAAGCCTGAGTCGCACCAGAATCCATATTAATTGTGTTTGATGAATTGGCTATACGTTTGGGTTGGCGGAGGGGGGGGGGGGGAGGGGGTGGGTAAACGAATAAATTTAAATTAAGAAAATTTAAGCAGCGTGAATTCTGTAGAAGACAATAAGCGGCAGCAAAAACGTTACGACTTTCACAAGAGGGGCATACATGTATAAGCCAAGGACAGATATTTCTATGCACTTAACATCTTACTGCATAAATAAACATTTTTCAATTTTACAAAAGAAGAATAAACCCAGTTCAGACAGCTCCTGTATGAGACGTCTGATCAGGATTTGCTCTGTTTGCTTATGGAATGATAAATACAGTAAAACCTCTCTATAACGACCACTAAACTACATCACATATTTTGTGTTAAAGGCATGTGACTGCTTAAAACAAGGTGGAAGTAAAACAGAACGCTCCTATAGGAGCGTTCTGTTTTATTTTCACTTTGCTTTAAGCAACCACCAGCCATTAGTACCAAGTAATTAATACAAATTAGTGGCCGTTATAGAGATGTTTCACTGTATATGATTCTATAAATTCTGTCAAGGGCAAAACTTGCTGAGTGCATGTTCCGTTATAATAATTCAAGTCATTTATATTCACGATGTCATTATTTGTAATTAATACCAATGAGGAAAACGGTTAAGGCAAAATCAACTTCTCCTTTAAAATGGACGTACCACAATGACATGTTTTTCATCTCATATGACATTTAAATCAGTTTAAATCTCGTCTTTACTTCACCCATCATGTTTTTCCCGGTGCCGATCAATGAGTAGCAACTCGAGAACATTATCTATGAGAATGATCAGAATTAACCATTTGAATGCGTGAAACAGGTTAAACCCTTGATCGGGTAAATACAGTAGACCCTGTCTTAACCCTTTCCTTGTTCTATGTGTATTCCAAATTTCAATACCTACTGAATATTCATGGACAAAATTGTTATAATGAAATATGGAAGGTGGAATATTGTAGCCAATTATGAAACTAAAAGAAACATATCTATCAAATTCCATTTGCAAACAGAGCAGACCTTGATCAGACGGCTCCTATAGGAGCCGTCTGATCTGGGTCTACTCTGTTTGCAAATGGTTCCCATAGAAAAACGCGTTTGTATGAAGGAAAGAGTTAAGTGGCTATAAAAACATGTCTAACTATGTGTCTGTAGGACTGGTCGTAGCTTAATACAGATCAAAAGTAACACAGAAAGTTTCTATAGGAGCTTTCTGCGTTACTTTTGCCCTGCATTAAACAACCACCAGAGTTTTAAGACTCATATGTTCAATAAGTGAATGACCACTTATGACAATTTCTACTGTATTGCCGACAGACTACACCTATTTAGAAAACTAATTTGATTGTACTTAAACAGAAAATAAGGGAACTCATTACCATAGAATACAGCAAAGAATCAGATACATGTAATCACCATAAAAAGAGCAGAACCTAACAGACAGCTCTAATAGGTCATTTCTGATCCAGTTAGGTCTACTATGTTTGAAAAGACATTAGAAGGCAGAATTATCAAGATAGATCGATTCAGAGGTCCAGATAAGATGCGCAAATTAAAACATTTTCAATAATAAGTCCTTTATTTCTCCACCAAACCCTAAACTTTGACCACTCTTTAGAATCGTCTCTTCGAGACGATTCTTATGAGTGGTCACAGTATAGTATATAGGGTTTGGTGGAGAAATGACGATTTTAATATTGGGGCACGTACATGTACCTTTATCTGTAGCTCTGTAGATGCTTATTGACATAAACTGTATCAACAAATGGGTTAACTAGAATTTGCAAACAGTACACATGCGGTTAGTTTACTCTAAATCCACATTCAAAACACTCTGTCAAATGCAATCCTTTCGCACAACACTAGGCTACCATTAAACAGACTGAGATGGACCATCCGATTTTGAAAATGAAGAATCCAACGATTTGAAATGGTTCATCTCTGCAATTAATACAACAAAAAATAACGCGACTACAGTATGAATAAACAAATATGTCTTTGAAACCATGCGCTTGCTTAATGCAAAAATGACAAAAGTAAAACAGAAAGCTCCTACACGAATTTTATGCATTTCTTTAGCCATGCAGCTTCAGGTTTTACTCAACTCTTTACTCCATAAATATGCCTTTCCACGCCTTTGCAAACAGAATAGACCCAGATCAGATGGTTCCTACAGTAGTCGTCTGATCAAGGTATGCTGTGTTTGCTTATGAAATAATATAGATATGAGTCTACAGTTTCTGCAGGGGCCAAAATCCGTGTGTCGATGTTCCATTATAAACATTAAATCAATTAATATTCATGATTGTCATATATACACATTATATATTTATCCTATAACCTAGTTAGCCTGTTTTCTGGGGTAATACATTTAACCCGTTACTCTATGGATATTCGTTTAATGTAATTAACGAATATCCATGGAGGAACTGGTTAACTGTACAGTAAAACCTCTCTATAACGGCCTCTAAATTGTGTTAATTAGTTGGTGTTTAGGACAGGTGGCTGCTTAAAGCAAGGTCAAAGTGAAACAGAAAGCTCCTATAGGAGCGTTCTGTTTTACTTTCACCTTGCTTTAAGCAGCCACCTGCCTTTAATACAAAATACTTGATGTAATTTAGTAGCCGTTATAGAGATGTTTTACTGTATTACACTAGAAAACAGGCTAACTAGGCTAAAGGATAAATGCATAATATATAAGAGATCAAGCGATTGCCAGGGTTATTCACTACAGAGGTGCTAAATAATTCACACCCTTAATACAACGCCAAGAAGAAAACACAACAAATTAGGGAGAGAATAAGTGCGTCACATTTACGGGACAGTGTGAATTTATTGACAGTTGTGGTGTAACAACCGTCACTTAATATCGCGCTAAATTGTAATTTCTTCTATATGGCCGTCCTACGTTCATTGTTTATTATTTTAAACCTTATCACATTAACCGCAAACTGTGCGGCATTTGTGCAGAATGGATCCAGATGAGACAACGAGTAACTCGGCGTCTCATCAGGATTCAAGCTGTTTGACACTAGTTCAATAGTTTCTCAAAAGCATGACACTTTGTCAATAAATCCCCAAAAGCTTAATAGAATCGGAAGCAGTTAAAATATTCAAATTTGAGCAGCGAGGTTAAGGGTCAACAATGGACCACGTAGTGTGTGTCACTTTATCTGTTTTTTTTTACATTACAGTAGAACCCCTTTCCGAAGTGACCGTTTAGTCAAGAAAAGTAATGAAATTATAAGACACAGTGGACACCCCAGATCAGGGTCCATGCTTATAAAGCTTTTAGTTGAGTCTGAGTTTTGTTCTCAAGTATTTGATTGGTCAGATTGGAGCTCTCAAGCTTTTGATTGGTCAGATTTGAGCCAAAGGCTCAAATCTGACCAATCAAAAACTTGAGAACGAACTCAGACTCAACTAAAAGTTTTATAAGCATGGGTCCAGGTGTCAGTTGAGAACAATTACGCACTTAATTAGGATTTTGGTTGCAGCGGGTGTGAATGTCACTGTATACACCACTATTGAATTTAAAGAACAGTGTTTCCACAGCAACGTTTGATTTTTAGTCTACATTGTGGTGTTTTAATATGCACCTTTGTTTACAAACAAAACTAGCGAACAATTCGTTTTACAACATACCTTTTTATAAAAGTTATATCCAGGTTGACGTTTGACTTGAGTGCATGATGCATTATCCACTTGAGCTATCAAACTCTACAAAATGTAAAAGTTCATGTTTCGTGTTGTTTACTTCACCTGATGTATGTATATATGATTACTGTGCCATATACTCTTCACACACATGACAGATCATGGCCGATTGATTTTCCTTGCGCTTACATCCTCCAGCTACATCACAAATCCCGTGAAACAATAACGTGTTCGAATTAAGGTAAATCAGCAAAGCTGTGAACACAGTAGTGAAACTGACCACAGAAGCCTCAGTTGCTTACACGAATCATCGTTTGAACAAAGTTATACTTATAAGTCCTTATTCACGCCAATCGGCACTAGAGGCTACTCGGAAAACCCCCACTTTTCAAATTATCGCATATTCTAGTGTGCAGTTTCGTACAGAAGAAATGATTGTACGTTATAACATACGAACAATAACTATATACATGTACGACGATCGCAAAGCTCTGAAAGTTGCAAGTGTCGCCTGTTAGAACTTAAGTTAGTCACAATCAATTACCACCAGTAGTAAACCGGGTCCAAGTCTCTTCTGGTTACTGATACTAAACATTACTCATCGGACGTTGCACCGTAATAACTTTAGCAGTTATGTTCTCCTACTTATCAACATGTGTCAGCTTGTCCTTCACAGTTTTCCCACCCTTAGCCACAAGTTACGTATGTATGCCGCTGATTTTAGAATTGTTTCAGTTAGTTTTAACATGGCATTCTGGCGGGAATCTTGTTGGGTTAGATGAAACGTCATGTTCCTCGACACCTCACCTGACTCAAACTGTTTGCAAATGCAGGTCAAATCCGGATCAAAGTTATAACTACATGGGGGCATCGTATTATCTAATTTATTGTTACAATTCATACAAATTCTATATAGTAAATTCCTTCTAAACCGGGCGTTAATTTTAGTATAATTATCGGTCTTGGTGACAGGTTGCAGTTGAATGAAGGGTGAAACTCATACCAAAAGCTCCTTTATAAGCTTTTGCATGACTTTCAACCTGCATTAACCTTTCTCTTGCTGAATTTTAAAATACATTTCTCCTTCTTTATCCATGCCCTGTTGTATAATTACACATATATCCACTGTGTACAAGTATTTCGCTGTGCAATCACTGCTGTGGAGTGCACTGGTTGCACAATCAACTTGTAAATAGTGCAGACCCTGATGGGACAGCTCCTGCAGGAGCTGTCTCATCTGGGTTTTCACTATTTACAGGTACGTATATTGACGTGAATAGCAAGCGAAGGGTTAAGCAGTAATATGTCTAAACAATATCTAGATTCTTCCCTACTAGAATTCTGGCGTAGAGGGTTTTTACTATATTTATCTATAGCATATATAATTACATGTATACCCCATTACCTCAAAGGCTATTTTTTAGACACAACCTCTTTGAATAAATCTACTGAAAAGGAGCATTTACTAGAGAAAAGCAAAATTTTAGAATTTTGTAGTTTGAAACCATTGTCATAAATATAGCATTTGCTCCTATTGGAGCAAATGCTATATTTATCACAATGGTTTCACAAAGTGACTTTTACAGAGTCGTCAAAAGTCGTCAATATGAGGAAAAGGGAATATGTCTACACGTGGTTTGCTGCACAAACTGACGTCTGTACAACATTTGATATGGAGCAGTTTTTATTCGCTTCCAATTCGTCCATGCTTTGAAGAAAGAAAACCGAGAGGATATCAGATAGCTTGGATCCTGATGACATAATCTAATCTGCATTTGAGTTGTTGGTAAATACCAGTCGGGTCCCGTACTGGATGGTACAGTTCTAACCAAGGCCGGGAAATAAATAAACCCCATCTAAGCCGGAATTCTAGTAGAGGAGAATTTAGAGACTTTTAGGTAGATGGCTGCTTATTGTAGGACGAAAGTCGTGCAGAAAGCTCATAGAGGGGCTTTTTGCATGGCTACACATCCTGAATTAAGCTGCCACCTGTTTATAATACCGATATAACGTCCTGTTAAGAAAGGTTTTACTGTATAGACTATCTGAGTTTGAGTATAAATTGATTATTAAGTCTCTGATTTGTCAGACAATAAGCCTGCTAAAATCTTTCCAGTCAGGTGGTTGAGCATGATTTCCTACTCATCAGAGTGTTTTATAACCCCGATCCCAAACAGACGCCTAATCACTACGCCTCGCATTTCATCCGTTTTGTTTCAAATATCAGTATGGATAAGTTGGATCCTCACCATCGGACATCTAATCTGAATCCAGACTGTTTGCAAATTACAGATTCACCAGCTAAAGGAATAATCGTTTTATGCACGTATGCAGCGACAGAAATAGCTCATAAAGTTAATATTGTTTCAATGACACCTTTCCAATTCAACAGTGATATCGACATGACTTCCTCGCTGTATAGGTCAGACTGTTTTGTCGCATGTATATTCTTTTCCTGCGTACTTATTCTGGGTCATAGAGTAATGTTGTAGTTTAACCCATTCCCCCATAATGACTTTTGACGACTCTGTAAACTTCACTTTGTGAAACCATTGTGATAAATAGAGCATTTGCTCCTATAGGAACAAATGCTCTATTTATCACAATGGTTTAAATCTACAAAATTCTAAAAATGTCCTTTTCTCTAGTTAATGCTCCTTTTCGGTAGATTTATTCAAAGAGGTTGGGTCTAAAAATAGCCTAGGAGGTAAAGGGTTAATGCAGGACGAAATTTATGCAAAAAGCTCCTGTAGACCAACTTTTGCCCTGCAATAAGACACCACCTGTTTTTGAAGACCATTATGATTATATAAGGGTTCAACGATATACCATAATTCTGCTTTCCAACATTGTGTCTACAAATTGTTGTCAGAATATTACATTTACCCATTTGTACTCAGTGTACCTTAAGATAAACAAGCAAACTATACAGACCCAGATCAGAGGGCTTGAAGGTGTCCTTATACCTATACTATCACACCTTCCATATTTATAACAACATGTATATAACTATTTTGTCCATGAATATTCTGTAGGTATTAACATTTGGAATGGACACAGAACAGGGAAAGGGTTAACAACGATTATAACCATTCAGTTAGTGGTAGCTATAGAGGGGTTTTACTATATGTCATTCTCCTGCTTTCCAACGATATGTTGCCCTCAAATTGTTTATAACTGTTATTGTAAACCTCCGATTTTAAATAAATATTACTTGACTTCACTTGACTTCTTGTCAGAATACTACATTAAAGATTCATACAGCATCAATATGAAGAGAGTTACTCGGTGTCTCATGAGAGTACAGTAAAACCTCTCTATAGCGGCCACTAAATTGTGTTAAATAGTTGGTATTTAGGGCAGGTGGCTGCTTAAAGCAAGGTGAAGCAAGGTGAAAGTAAAACAGAACGCTCCTATAGGAGCGTTCTGTTTTTCTTTCACCTTGCTTTAAGCAGCCACCTGCCGTTAACACAAAATACTTGCTGTAATTTAGTGGCCGTTATAGAGAGGTTTTACTGTACAAACTGTTTTGTAAACGTTACCACCGATACATAAATAGTGAAGAAGACGTAAACTTCTTCAATTTGAAATTTTGCTGTATGGAAAATGTGACGTCGGCTTATTTTTTATATTCTTTTCATTTTCTTCCTTTTTGTTTCAGCAAACATAATCGGAGTATCAAACATGGGATCCTGATAGGATAAAGTACATGTAACACGGCGTCACACCTAGATCCAAACTGTGTGCACATGTAATCACAGATTCGCCATTAGCGGTGAAAGACAGAAAGATCTATGTGACACAATCAACCACTTACAGTGTCATTGAACCGTACTCTTCAGTTGGTTCGTTGACACGTTAACTCTTTGCAAGCTACATAACTGTAGTTTGCATAAATGACGTCCGCTACAAGTGTCAATGTTGGGTTTGCGCCCATTTTCTTTTCAGAAATGTGTATTCTGATCAGACAATCGGGTACTCTTGTCTGGATCCATCATGTTTGTAAAAGTTATAACAATTTCGCAGCCCGTGTATGAAACGTTAAGTGAAGTATATATCAAAATGATACACTTTATTGTCCCCTTCCCCTTAGTCCAATAACCTATAATGCAAATGCACAGGGGTTAACCCTTATCCTGCTTATTGCCACCCAGTTGGCATTTGCAAACAGCGTGGATCCAGATGAGACGCCGTGCGACCCGATGTTTTACACACTAGTAGTAATGCTGCGTTTACACTCAGCCACGATATCCATAATATCCACGAATTAGAAAAAAACGCAGAGCGTCACGACTTATTGCATTGATTTTCTTTAACAACTCTTTTCCACACTTTTTAACGCTCTCTGTGCGTTTTGTTACTTCCTGTAGAGTTGTATTTACGACACCAACACTATTCTTGTGAAGATTTGCCACGATTTTTATCACATCCCCTCAAGTTCTCTTATGCTTACCATGATATGCTATCGAGTTTTGCTACGTTTCTTTTAGATATATCAGGTTATCAAGTTCTGTTAACTTCTCCAACGATTTATGGCAAAGCTTTGATCAAGATTGCCGCGTTTTGAGCTTGATTGTAGCATAGAAAGGAGGTATGGGCCCATCCTCTCATTCTCTCATGATATTCCAAAGAGGAACGAGCTACCGGTATGAATCCAAGATATGAAGAAGATGCTGAACTGGCAGCTGTGTTCTATCCAAATATAGTTTCTCGAAGAAAGGAGAGTCGACGGCAGCAACAAGGGACGGAACAGGACAATATATGAGAGAAGTGAAGGAGAAGACGGAGGTGAATACATAAGCCCTGCTTGGTTAGGCCATGGTTAAGCCATGGATGGCTGATGTGGGAGTTCTTCTTGTCAGATTGGGTAGGTTCTGTTTTCCCCCGGCTCCGCAGGGACTTCTGCTGCAGCTTCTCCAGTTGCTGGTTGTGATGGAGGGGGAGGGGTGGGGGCAACCTGACCATTCTCCGTCTTCTCCTTCACTTCTCTCCTATATTGACCATTCTTGGCAGAATCTTTCCATCTTCAAACCTGGGACCACAAAGAGTGTGAAACTAATCTTGCGTGGAGCCAACATGTAAAATCCGCGCCGGAACTTCTCCGGAACTTATGTGCCATAGAGCGCAGAGGCCAGTCGGGTTGATTGTAACAGAACGTGCCGTAGCGTAGTGAAATTATCGATGGTACCCAATATAGCTTGACGAATCGTAGAAGAGAGTGATAAAGCGCGAAAGGAACGGGGTAGAATCTTATGCTGCGTTTACACTTGACCACACTTAGCCACGATGTCTACGATCCCAACGATTTGAGAGAAGTGTGTTGAGTGTGAGGAGCTTTTTGCATGACTCTTACCCTGCATTAAGCTGTCACCTGTGTTAAAGATCAATAATAGTACGTATTTGAGAGTTCGAATAATCGACATTCAAGTGCACCAGTTGTTTGATAGATGCTACAAATAGATCTTCATAAATCGCAATTGGGTTAATCACGATTTGACCCTTATCTCACTGTGACAAAGTAATGGGTGATCAAAATTAGAAGTGTTTAGCAATGCATTTTGCCCGAATTGGTCATGCTTTTGAAAATATACTGACCAAGTGTCATGACACTAGGTGTTTAGAAACTTATGACCAAGTATCATATAACTGTGATCCTGATGAGATGCCGAGTTACTCGGCGTCTTATCTGGCTCCCAGCTGTTTACAAATCCAGCACAGGTTGTGGATAGCGGGATAAGGGGTTATATCTACATTTTACGCACAAGCAGGACATAGCCACCATGCTCAAAACTATCAAAGCTGGTTCCTTTAACCATTTTCTCCATGGATATTCATGTAAGAAATGATAACATGACGAATCAGATTATTTTGTATTATGGCTGTTGAAAACAAACGCGTTTGGCAATGACCGACCATTATAGAATCAGATCTATCCTTTATGCAAACAGTGCAGACCCTGACCAGCCGGCTCTTACAACACCTTTCTAATCCGATATACTCTGTTTGCAAAGTCATAGAAAGACGTATCTATTGAGTAAAGGGTTAAAATAACCTGACACAGATAACAGCTTGTTCGTTTGTATCAACCCTTTACCCCATGAATATTTACACAATTCATAAAAAAATAATGATATTTTCATTAGGAATATGGGAACACGAGTTTTTGGCCATGGCAGAACTGTGGAATAAGATTCATATTGTTTCATAAACAAACAGAGCAGACTGAAGCCGTCTGATCTGGGTCTACTCTGTTTACAAAATGGTATATATTTCAAGCCTTTACGTGACGAATATTCATAAATAGATAATGATATTATGAATATTGATGAGTTTGTTTTTTATTATGGTACAGTAAAACCTCTCTATAACGGCCACTAAATTGTGTTACTTAGTTGGCATATCAGGGCAGGTGGGTGCTTAAAGCAAGGTGAAGGTAAAACTGAACGCTCCTATAGGAGCGTTCAGTTTTACCTTCACCTTGCTTTAAGCACCCACCTGCCTTTAACACAAAATACTTGATGTAATTTAGTGGCCGTTATAGAGAGGTTTTAATGTACATACACAGAGTAACTATTGGCCATGACGGAAACTGTAGAATCAGGTCTACATTGTCCCATAAGCAAACAGGGCAGCCTGATCAGACGACTCCTACATGAGAGCTCCGGAGAATTTGCGATCATACATTGAAATTTTATAACTTTATTCATTTCAGTGCCTTCATACATGTATTTGCTGTTTTATATGATTCCATATCAAAAAATAAATAAATAAAACATATAATGAATAAAAAACCAACACACACCATACATTATTCAGGCGTCTGACAAATGCTAGCGCGGTACAGGTAATTATCAGTGCGATGCATAATTTGCATTTACACTAAACCCGTGATTCGCGACCTGACTCGCATTTGCAAACAGCCTTGACCCTGACGAGCCGTAGAGTAACTGGGTGCCTCATCAGGATCCAAGCTGTTTGACACTCGATCAATAGACTTTCAAAAGCTTAATCGAATCGGAAGTATACCAAATATCACGAGATCCAAAATTGGGTAGACATCATTTTTCTTAGCGGTATGATGGTAAATGCAGAAGTACAATAGTAAGTCGAGTCGACGTTCTGATATGCATGCACATATGAAATGATGCAAATAAATTGTTGTCCGATTATACTTTACCTACAAATTAACACTTTCCTACATATGAACGTGTTTTCACGCATTTGTAAACAGAGTAGACCCTGATCAGACGGCTCCTATGGTCCAGTTCGATAAAGCGATTTACCTCCCTTTGTAATTAGTCACGTGGAGTAACCTCCCTTACAGGGTAAGCAACTCTCAAACAAACATGGCGGAAAATAGGCATCGACTAACTTGTCAGACAGAGAAAATTGATTTTACATCGTACAAAGTGTGTGATCTACGAAGATTTTTGAGAAATCATGGATTTCCAGTATCTGGTTCTAAGACTGAGTTATTAGCGAGGGCGAAAGGAACACTGGAGTTGGAAACTAAACCTCTCTCGGAAGTTAAAACCTTGGACGATAATTTTGCGAAACAATGTCAACAGAAACGTTCCGTCACACCTCTCGGTGAAAGTTTACCTGACGTTAATATTCTTAACAAGGGATGGAGCAGGGACATGAGGCTGTTGCCGTCTTTCTCGGATGCAGAACTTTATAATTATCTAGTGTTGAATGACACCAGAACGTTTGACAGCAAACCAATTAATGCTAGAAGGCAACTGAAAGCTAAGGTCTTTTACACAGACAGACATCTACATTCATTGGAATATAATGATATTGACATCTGATCAGGGTCTGCTCGGTTTTCTAATTGAATTTGATAGATATGTTTCTTTAATTTCTAAAATGGCTACAATGTTACAGATTTTCCCCATGCATATTCAGTAGGTACTGGAATTTGGAATAAACATAAAATAGGGAAGGGGTTAAGCGGGAGTTCATGTAATGCAACAGTAATGCCAATGACCTTTAAATTATAACCCATTGCATGCTTAAATAAGTCTACTCAAGCTCTGAGTTGCTGAATGTTTCACCAACTTCCGATTCGATGAAACCTTTGAGACAGTATTGACCGATTGCCAAACAGCTTGGATCCTGAAGAGACGCCGAGTTACTCGGCGTCTGACCTGGACCAAAGCTGTTTGCAAATAGATTTGCACCAGTAGGGAAGCGATTATCATGGGGGAGGAGGCGGGGTTAACCACCATTTCCTTCATATAAACGCATTTCACGTATTTGCAAACAGAGCAGACCAAGATCAAACGGCTCCTATAGGAGCCGTCAGATTAGGGTCTGCTCTGTTTGCTTATGGGATTCGATAGATTTGTTTCTTTACTTACTTTCTAGAATGGCTACAATGTTCCACCTTCCATAGTTTGTTATAACTATTTTGTCCATGAATATCTAGTAGGTATTGAACTTTGGAATTGATATAGAACATGGAAAGGGATAAACTGATATTGTTACAATTCTGAAACTTAATCATTTACTCCAAGACTGTTCATATAAGATGGTCTGTAAAACAGGTTGTAGCTTAATGCAGGGTGAAGGTCATACAGAAAGATCTCACATTTCTTTATCAAAAACCCGATTTAGAGAGCGTTTACTGTATTGACATTATGTCGTCTGCTAACTGTGTCGTCTGCTACAAATTTTCATTCTTTTGATTTTCTTCATTTTTTTTTCAAAAACATAGTAACAGTAACAAACAGTTTGGATCCTGATGAGACGCCGAGTTACTCGGCGTCTGATCTGGATCCAAACTGTTAGATCCGGCATTGGCAGCGAAAGGGTTAATTAGATAATATTTTATTATGATCTATTAACAAACAGTTTGTTGTTACTCGGCGTCTGAGCTGGATCCAAACGGTTTTCAAACATTAATGTATGTCAAAGTGCTATGAAGTCCCTACAATGAACTCATATTTTCGATATCATTAAACTTGGTATTTGTTATGTTCAATTATAGAACTTTTATCGAAGAATGCTCCCGTGATACGAAATAAACCATTTCATCGATACTTATATATTTTGTTTAACAATAGAATAGTATCGGCCTCGGTCGAACAGTTAACGAGACTAAAACGCGAGCCGAGTAAATACCAATACATCGACGGGTCGGGTCTTCAACATCAAACGCGTGCAAGTTTTGTCTTCTTCGGTGTTTATTCGACTGGTTTTCCTGCTGGTGTTTTTAAAGGCTTAACGTTGCTAGAAGATTCTGAGTGACAAACAGTGCAGACCCTGATTACAGGGTTTATCTCGGAGCCATCTGCTCTGGGTCTAAACCATTTTCAACCGACAGTGCATGTTTGTCCCGTATTCAAAGGGTTAAAGATAATGTTTCGATAAATGGCGCATTCTAGAAAGTGTGTACGGACCTAAAGTGTAGTTTTTTATCACTTTTCTCCATAAATACAGTAAAACCCTTCTAATACGACCACCAAAAATGAGCATAATTCTGAGTGACAGAGTGACAGAGGCAGGTGGTAGCTTAATGCAGGGCGAAAGTTATGCAGAAAGCTCCTATAGGAGCTTTCTGCATAACTTTCGTCCTGTATTAAGCAACCACCTGCTTTAAACGACACCAGTGGCTGTTTATTAAGTGGTCGCATTAGCGGGGTTTTACTGTACGCCTTTCTGCGCCTTGGCAAACAGAGTGTATCAAGATCAGATGGCTGTTATAGGAGCAGGCTCTGCTCTGTTTCTGCTTATTGAATATTATGGATATGATGTTACAGTGGCTGCTTTGGTAGAAATAGCATATGTTAATTTGCCATTAAAAAGTTAATGTAACTAATATACATTATGTCTTTTTATGCCCCCGTTGGCGATGTTTTGCACATATCCGTCCGGCCGTCCATCCGTCTGTCTGTCTTGTTGTCACGCTTCAGGGTTTTGTGTCACCTGCCGAGAGACAGTGCGTCACTTAGGAATCACTTTTCCGTCGTCTGTCTGTCCGTCTGTCTGTCCGTCACACTTTCTTTTTTTGCTGTCATTTCTAAACTAATCATTATACAGCTTTCAAACTTCACACATGGAACAAGCATGATGAAAGGAAGTGTCATGCACAAGGGCCACAACTCTAGCATCAATCTTTTTTGAGTTATTCCCCTTTTTCATATTAACAATAAGTTTTTGTGTCAGCTGCGAGCAGGTGACACATGTATTCCTCCGAACACTCTTGTTCATTGTCAAGCACCACCACGGGGGCATCGCTGTGTCTTACAGACATAATTTCTTGGTTTCTTTCATGAAGAGGCATGGAGTTAGGGGTTTACACATGTATTGATGTGGAAATAATCACTTAATGTTTTGAAAGTTTTGATGTTAAAGTATCAATGCCGCTGATGGTTTAGACACAACATATGTGCGTTTAGGTAGAGGATAACCGTTGCGTATCAGAAAATTTGCAGCAGTAATTGGTGGTTCAAATTTCGCAAATATAGTTTGACATAAGACGCGTTAGCGAAGCATGTTAAGCGGTTATTTGCGACATATTAACCACATATATTAGACTCTTGTTCTAATGTAACCATAGATCTAGACGAAAAAAATAAACAGGTCTTTAAGGCCTTTGATATTTTTGTTGTCTCCAACTGTGCTTACATTGAACATATCAGGATTTTTTTATTATGACACTTTGTTTTTCACACAAATGAAAATCGTTAGTCATCGTTCTTTGGAATTTCTGACGGTAGGACCTTTTCAAAACTACCATGGATGAGTCAAATTGAGGCCTCAAATTGACCTCGACATTATTGCTGTGTAAATCAATTTCCATAATAATTGTGCGCATGGACAATGGTATTATTTATTTCAAATTGTTTGCCATATGGAATTGGCGGCAAAGATACTTTGGTTAATGAATGTATTTAATTAGTATGGTGGTAGGTCAGGTGGACGTGACGTATGGAAAATCTCCAGAGCGACAATCTACGGACGTGTTTGGAATTTACAAAAAGCCCGAGTGATCTAGTGGGTGGGGCGAATTCTCAATATGGGATTGCCCTTGAATAATACTGCCGTTTCTGGTTGTCAGAAGAGTCAGCATTATAATAATACTGCCGTTTCTGGTTGTCAGAAGAGGCAGCATTATAGCATCTAACGCTGGCTTCATTCTGATGACCGGACACTTTCATTTTCCCCTGGTTTCGACAACAGCATCGGCCAACATTTTTAAGTAATTGCAGTCGCCCGGAGCGGCGGACACAGTGACATGTGTAAACCTTTGACAAACCAGCCTCAACAGAAATGTTTTTTTTTTATGATTTCGTTCAGCATACGCTCACCAACAGGCCTGGACGTGTACAATGATTCTTCATAATCGAATAACTTTTGGGTTGCTGAAAAAAGTTGTTTGGTTCCGGGTGCGGTTTTGACGGGTATGCTTCCAAAGAATTTACAGAACATGTTTTTTCCTGGGTCCATGCTTATAAAACTTTTAGTTGAGTCTGAGTTCGTTCTCAAGTTTTTTGAAAGGCTCAAATCTGACCAATCAAAAGCTTGAGAACGAAAATCTGACCAATCAAAAGCTTGAGAACGAACTCAGACTCAACTAAAAGTTTTATAAGTATGGAACCTGGTTACTGTACATTCTTGGATTAGATCTAGTGTTTGAATCGTTATCCTTGATATTTTCTCCGGTGTGAGTTTTGGATATAAATCTCACACCTTTATACTTATACAATTTATATTTACAGGTAGCAGGTGCCATGTACAACTCAAACAGGATAGAGAAAACATTTGTCCAAGGGAAGTGATCTAGATCTACACGTGGAATAAATGAAATATGTATCAGTTCGTGGGACTTTGCGATAGATATTTGAGTAAAATCGCCAGACTCACATTGACCATACAGCGTGTTGAAAAAACCCCCAACCCCAAGCATCTTGAAACATTTGACTCTCCATTCAACCAAGGGTTTCATTCATTTAGGCCAATTTATTATAATTTACTTTTTAATAATTTTGACCTTAATCTTAATACATGTACTTGCATTTAAACACGAAAGGGTTTTGCCACGGCAGAATTTTTAGAATCAAACAAGTATTATTGCATTTGCAAACAAAACGGTTTCTATAGGTGCAGTCTAATCTTGGTCTATTCTGTTTGCAAATACCTGAACCATGTCGGTGAAGTAATGGACTGAACGTTGAGCTAGAGTTGTAGTACTTACCAAGCACAATATTGATGAAATTTTAAATTTGATATCAAGCGGAAAGACATTACTAGAAAATAATACTACTGCTTCAAGCAAGTGTTGAACCAATCCGATTTCTCTACGTGCACCACACCATTTAAGCATATTAGTTCTCTAGAAAATAAGTCATTCTCGGTGCATTTCACGGAAGAAATTCTTCTTCTGTACGACTTTCAGGTATTGTCATTTAATGAGTAGTTAAGGAGCTTACGGAATACCCTGGTCATGGATCAATCAATGGTATGAAATATTCACAGGGAGTTATCAAGTATTTAGATCTGTTCGATAAATGATCTAGTTTGTGATAGTTTTGTAACGGTTTGGATCTTGTTTTCAAACTGTTTGGTAGTTGGGTGGTGTTTATTAAAAAAACGACACATTCTAGAATTTTGCCCCCGAATGCAAGTTAGAAAACAGCAGCATAAACAGCGGTAAAATGGCATAAACTGATACATTCTCGGCATTCGCAGGGTAAATTACGCTGAGCAAATTTACTTAATTTTCAATGACTCCACTTTGAATATGTGTTTTGGTGTGACATATTCAGTTGTTTTCGATAGCTCGTCCGCCCATCCGTCGATTCCTCGGGTTCGTAAATCTATCCGTCCATGTCATTATATTTGTAACATGTACAAGCCCCAAATTATTTGAACTAGAGTCATAAAATTTTCATGATGGTTGACCATGAACTGTGATATATTTATGATATGTCCGCAGTTTCTCTAATGTGTCGCTTGTCACAGACCTCACCATACATAAGTAGGGAGCACCCGTGTCGTGGACACACGTATCTACCACAGAACCACTCTAAAGTGACCATTTAACCCTTTCGCTGCCAAACTCTGTCGTCTGCTAACTTTGTCGTCTGCTACAAATTTTCATTCTTTTGATTTTCTTCATTTTTGTTTCAAAAACATAGTAACAGTAACAAACAGTTTGGATCCTGATGAGACGCCGAGTTACGCAGCGTCTCATCTGGATCCAAACTGTTTGCATAGGTAATCACAGATCCGGCATTGGTAGCGAAAGGGTTAATGTACATGTATAAACATTACATTTTACAGATGCTTAACGTAGCTTTCTCTATAACTGTCACCATGCATTAAGCTATGATCTGCCTTTATGTCCCAGAATTATACCTCTTTTTGACGGTCTCATTAGGGAGGGTTTACTGTACTTTTATATCTAGTTCATATTTTATATATTAACCCTTTCCCTCATATAAACGCCTTTTCACGCATTTGCAAACAGAGTAAACCCAGGTAAACGTAGAAGCCGGGTAATCAGGGTCTGCTTTGCTTCTTTGTTTCTTATGACATGATTAAGATCAGTTTTTGTCTAAACAAAGCATCGCAATGAAAAGATAACATTATAGAAATTCAGTTGATATATAGGCTTAATGTATTTATATTTGTTACATGAATATTGAACTAGAAAAGGGTTAAACCGTATGTAATGAGCATGTAAGGTATACTATATCATCAGCACCTTAACGTTAATTAACCTCTTAACCCATTCCCTGATATTGACGACTTTTGACGAGTCTGTAAAAGTCACTTTGTGAAACTATTGTGATAAATAGAGCATTTGCTCCTATAGGAGCAAACGCCTTATTTATCACAATGGTTTCAAACTACAAAATTCTAAAAGTTTCCTTTTCTCTAGTTAATGATCCTTTTCGGTAGATTTATCCAAAGAGGTAGTATCTAAAAATAGCCTATGGGGTAAAGGGTTAAACTCTTATCTCGTTGTAAAAACAATGTATATCCAAAAGACATGATGCCGCATTGATCTCCCCGGTCCCCTCTCCGATTAAGATTTTGAGAAACCATTAACTGAGTATCGACCAGCTTAAACCCTAGACGCCGAATTACACAGCGCCTCATCTGGATCCAAGCTGTTTATATTTGCAAATGGCGGAATAAGGGTTAAGCCTCTATAGTATCTAGCAAGATTTGTCTGTTGTTTAGCATACGTCCATCCTTTTTCAAATTTACATGATTCCAAAATCCTTAGATGCCTATGATTTCATAGTCCCGAACATTCAACCATATGGTCCCACTTGCATGTGCAAGCAACAAAATTAAAGAGAAGTCTTACAACGAATATAACATCTACTGCTAAAACATCGGCAAAACATTGCTACTGCTAAATTAATTTTGGAAACAAACGTATACTGCAATAAAATGATTGGAAACACACATATAGCATTAGTGAAAACGGAAATATACTTCTATATCAATATCCCCCCCCCCCAAAAAAAAAATCAAAAAAAAAAATCTGCACCGCTATAACATTATTGGAAATTATATTATATTTCTATATCAATATTTGAACTAACATTATATTGCTAAATGTATATCATATTTGAAAAAAGTATACTGCTACAACATTATCGGAATAACATTATATTGCTATATCATTATTGGAAACAGCCTTATACAGCTACATCACTATTGGAAACACACCAACACCGCTATTACATTATTGTACACACCGTTTACTAATATAAACCCGTTTACTAATATAACATCGGAAACACGCATATTCTGATATAACATTATAGGAAGCACACTAACGCTGCTAATATATTTATGGAAACACGCATATACTGCTATAGCGTTATCGGAAACACGCGTATGATGCATAAACATCATTGCCAACACATATATACCGCTATTACATTGTCGAAAACTCACATATACAGCCGCAATAGTGTTGGAAACAAATCTATACTACTATAACATTATTGGAAACACACATACGAGTGTATACTGCTATTATATTATAGGAGGCACATTTACACCTCAAACATTATTGCAACACATTCATGCTGCTATAATAGTATCGCAAACACACTTTAACTGTTATAACATTGTTGAAAGCACACCTTTACTTCTTTACACTTATTGGAAACACATCTTTATTGTTATAACACTATTGGAAATACACTTATACTTCTATAACATTATTGCAAATACACTAGCACTTATATACCATTATTGTAAACACACTAGTACTCATATAACATATTTTAAACACACTAGTACTTTATAATATATAACACTATTCGAAATACTTTATACTAATATAACATTATTAGAAACATACCTATATTGGTAAAACCTTATTGGAAACATATTTATACTGATAAAACCTTATTTGAAAACTACTTATACTGATAAAACCTGATTGGAAACATACTTAATCTTCACATCAGCAGGTGTTAAGTGCTTGTGTGGCGGCCGTAAAACTTTATTGGAAACATACTTATACTGATAAAACCTGATTGGAAACACACCTATATTACTAAATCATCATTTAAAATACACTTAAGAAAGAAAATATATTGCTATAACAATATTGGAAACACATATGTATTGCTGTAACATTACTGAAAATACACTTATTCTGCTCTATCTTTATCGGAACCGCATATAACCGTAAACACTGTTGGAACCGTATATGCATGTATACTGTTATAAAATTAATAAACATATTGCCATTTCATTATCTGAAACACACATATTCAGCTATAACCTTATTGGAAACACAGTTTTGCTGATATATCATTATTACAAACACTTTTACACTGCCATAGCATTATACGATATACACATATACCACTGTATCATTAAACGAAACTGACATATACTGCTAAACAATATTAGAAACACTTTTATTAATATAACATTAATTGTAATGCACCTATACTACTATACAGTGCTCCCTCTCTACAACGACACCCTTTGGGATACGAAGATTGTATGTGTTGTTCAGAGGGAGTTGTTATAGGGAGGGAAAATCAAGCATAATTAGCTTGTTTACAGATCCCCAGATAAGGTGTATTTCGAGAACAAAAACCGTTATGCCTCTATCAAACCCTATGTTGTGACCACTCTTTAGAATCGTCACAAAGTGACGATTCTAAAGAGTGGTCACAACATAGGGTTTGATGGGGGCATAAAGAAAATACGATGGAAAAAAGTTGTTTCTGGAGTCTTGTTGTTTCGGAAACGGTGACATGCGTTGTTGTAAGGAGGGAATCGTTATTGAGAGGGCCGTTGTAGGGAGGGAGCACTGTAGTATTATTGGAAACGCACGTACTATAGCATTATTGAAAACAAAATATACTACTATAACATTATTGGAAATATAAACATACTGCTACTATATTATTGGAATCACAGCAACAATGTCATTTGAATAATACCTATACTGCTATAATAGTATTGGAACTACATGCACGCTTATACAAATACATGTATTAGAAACAGACCTATACAACTGTGATATTACTGGAAACACACATATACAACTATAACATTACTGAAAAGACACATGCACTGTTGAAACATTATTGGAAACTTACCAATGCTGCTATAAAATTGTTGGAACACATCTATATTGCTATAACATTACTGGAACTACATGGCTTGGAATTGCACGCAAATTGTTATTTAAGGTATTCAGCTCTTGTCTTCAAGAATATTCATGTAAGAAATGCAGACCCCATGTTTTTTTCTTAAACGAACCTCTGTAGAGGCATATAGAAAAATGAATTTCGGCTCTGGCAAAAACTGTAAAATTATATCTATATTGTTCCATACAAATTATGTAAAATCATATCTGTATTGTTCCATAAGCCAACAGCTCTCATCCTGACCAGTAATTTCAGGCCAGTGGATGCCATTCAGTAACGCAAATAGATTCAAAAACCCTATAGTACAAGGTTTGTATTGAAATAATTATAACACTTTTCAATCGCAGAGTTATGGGATGCATGCAAGATAACTGCGAGAATTAAACCGCCTGGGGACAGACAAGATGTGTAGAATGCAATATATATGTAAAACAGACTCACGTAAAATGCATCAATACATCTCTGCGAGTGACTGAAAGATGACTTTATATTTAAACCTTTAGCCTGTCATCACGCTATCCGCAACTTGATTCGATTTTGCAAACAGCATTGATCCAAATGAGACGCAGTTTATCTCGATGTCTCATCAGAATCAATCGGTCAATGGTTTCTCACGCGCTTGCTCCATTCGGAAGTAGTAAAATATGCTCTAGATCCAAATCCGAACAAAACATTTCTTTTGACAAGGGGTAAGGTTGTCAAGATATTAACCCATTACTCAATGAAAATGAATGCAAAAATAATGACATCATTGTTATTGATTAGAGCAATATTTATAATGATAGATGAACACGTTAAGTTTTGGCCATGGTAGAAGCCATATACAGTAGAACACCTCTAAACCGGACCCTAACTTCAGTATAAATATCGGTCATGGAGACATGTGACAGCTTAATGCTGGGTGAAAATCATGCAGAAAGCTCATCTAGGAGCTTTCTGCACGACTTTCACCCTACATTAAGCAACCACCTGCCTTAAAGTATTTCAATACTTCTCTACTAGAATTCCCGGTTAGAGGTTTTTTATACTGTAGTCATAATCTATATTATTGCATAAGCAAACTCTGACCAGTTTGCTCACATATGAGTCATCTAATCTGAGACTCTTCTGTTTTGCTAAAGCGTAGAATAGAGAGATGTATTCATGGAGTAAAGGGTTAAATGTTTAGCGTTTGGATATCTTCCAATGCCCACCTCAGAAAATCTGACTAACAAAGGAAGATGTTTTTTATTTCGATTGACAGCTGCATATGAACGTAACCACGGCCTCCAAACATTTTAATTATTTCAGTTATAACAATATTTCACTTTAATTTCCTTTTCATTATTTAGCAGCTGAATGTCGTACAGATTGGATATTGCTGAACCGAAATATTGTTCGGTGTCTGATCTGGATGAAAACTGATTTCAACCTTTATCGCATAATTACCCATGACAGTTGAATGGATATACAGTTGAACTTCGACACCTCGAACTCGGATAACTCGAACTTCGGGATAACTCGAACTAAAAGTTCGGTCCTTCCAAAATCTTACAATACATAATTGCTCTAAAATGTATCACTACGCATATCTAGAAACACATTTCACTGTTTAATGCAGTTCTACAGTAATGCTGAAAGCTCCTGCAGGAGATTTCAGCATTACTGTAGACCTGCATTAAGCTATGAACTTGAAAAACTGTCCAGATTACAAATCGGATAATTCGAACTTCTATTATCTCGAACTTATTTATATAGTCCCTTGAAGTTCGAGATATAGAGGATCTGTTGCGAGTTGTCTTTTAAGATCACATGTTCCTAAACAAGCCTTAGAAAATGTCATTAAGCGAGCCTTGGCGAGCTTAATAACATTTTCTTGGTGAGTTTAGGAACATGTGATCTTAAAAGACAACAAACATCAGATTATTTTTCTCACATAACAAATAAGTGTATTTTTGCCGGTTAAATGACATGTAAACATCGGTATCCATGGTTTGACGTTATATCTGATGTATGACGTCATATATACGTTCTAAAGTGATCTTACACGTGTTACAGATAAGGGAATCTTAACCCGTTGTTCTAACTCGGAGATAAGGGAAGGTATGTGAGAAATTGAAGTTCAACTGTAACTAAGATACATATCTTCTATTGAGACAGAACAATTAATACACCTCACGTGTCACGTTGCGTATCTTACGTTTTATGTTCTTTATCCTTTTGAGAATGAAAAGATAGCTTTGTCTGTAATCAAGGTCAGTGCGTAGCAATTGTCATTGAGGACGGACTTTCACAGTTGTTGTCATGCTACGTTATACATATTGTCCTGCGTTTACCGTCTTTTATGTTGTGAGGAAGTATGGTGGGAACACATTTATTTACACTATTTCTTAAGCTAGGTGACTTTGAGATAAGTGTGAGGTTAGGACGTCCGTGAACCGGTTTAAACCCCCAGTGGTGGTTTGCTGCTAACCGTTCCAAGGCGATGCTCTCTTTGTCACTCTTGCTTTTGTGTTTGTTAGATGTCTTTTTGTCCTTCATAGAAAGCCGCCGCATATGCTAATATCAACATTTCCCGTCATTATTATTGATATTTTTCATTTTCTGGCATATGCTACGTCTTTCTCTTTTTCAAGAAAAACTCGGCGCATCGTTCCGCACGTAAATCCAGGACGGAACGATTCAAGAGACATATTGAGCAAAATAAGTATGTTTGACCACATAATTCACTTCAGTCCTGTAAAATAACTGTATTTCAAACAAATTTTGTTAGAAAAATGTTAACTGTACTCACCGATTGCGTTTATTTATCTGATTTGAATCACTCCTACACTTTTCATCGCTGACCCTGGCCTGTTTTCCGAGAATTCCCTTGATTTGCATACGAGGTTAACGGAACTTGTTCACAAAGTAATTATTTAAACGAAATCCATTATTTATTCAGTAATTTAGATCTACGCTAAAACGTTACTGACTGGATGGCTGGTTATTTCATATCCTATTGCAAGACACATATATTCATAATCTATAAACACACAAAAACAATTACGCCGATATTCTTAAAATATTACGTCTACGCATTCACTATGCATTCGTATAATTGTATTAACCGCATCACTTGACATAAACATCGCAAACATTTTGAAGTTGTGTTCGACTTGGAATAAACTGTCAGCATTATTTACCTATACATAGGTGAGTGACATGGTTTTTAGGTAGTATATAATGTTAAACTGTTTTGTGTATCAAATGAAACCCATATTCTCAACTAACTGAGATAAATGACGGAAATCGATTCACGTAGAAAATGCGTTAGGGATCTGGCCAATAACTTTTAGACGGTGATGCTTGGAGAGATATATAATTTTTAATAAAGAGCAAGCGAAACGTCTAAATAATTTGGACTAGATGTCTTTGTGCTCTGTGTTTGTGTTTTTGTTCGTGTTTTCGTCTGGTGTGTTTGTGTGTGTGTGCGCGCTAGTGTGTGTTGCTTGCCTCTTGTTGGTGTTTTTGTGTTGGTTGCGTTTTGTGTGTGTCTTTTCCTGTTTCACTTTACTTCTTTTCATTAACATGCGCCTTTAAAAAACACATCTTCTATTTCAACCCAGTGCCCTAGACGTCCCAAGTAGCTATAGCCCGACGAGATGGTCCACCGATTGATCATTCACATAAAGTATGTCCTTCACAAATGACACACCTTCCTATTAAAATGCGCCTGTTTGTAGATTTGTTGTTGTGCTCCTCAAGATTCTTTAAGACCATTGAACCTTTCCCGAGGTCGACACTATTGTGTGCTGGGTTGAGTCTCTGTTTAAACGACTTTAATGGACTACTTCGCGTTCTTTAGATAAGTGGAACTTCGCTGCAATGCATCAACACTTTATTTGTCTATCGGATCTGACTCTGGGTGCCATGTTCATGGTTTATGTATGAGTAAATCTATGGAAGAGGTGGTTTATTGACTGCTTAGGTCTGGCGATGCACATTGAGTTGAATGATTATTTTTCATTTAAGTATTTTCAAACTGATTGCAATATATATTTGTAACCAGAGATCGTATTAAATAGCTCGGTTCATTTAAACTCGGATTATCATGATAGAGGTATCTATCTTGAGTCAACGTTCTGCTTTGTTTACACGCGAGGCGGGTTTGCAGTTTACTAACTCGCCATTCTCTATAAGTGATTAAGTCGATCTTCTTTATATGGAATCGTAAATTACTCCTTATTTAAGATATGTTATCACAGATAAGTTGTTTGTGATATGGTGATAAGATATACTGGTTATCGTAATGAATGATAATGTCATCACAGCTATATAAAGTGTGATGTGTTGAAAATATATAATCGTTTCTGCATCTCATTAAGTCAGATGCAGAGCAAAGTACGTGTATAATGGATTTGTACATCATCCACACATACCATTTGACAGAAACAATAATCCATTAACACAAGAAAGGCAGTAATATATTTCATTTACGCGAAGCATTGTCTTTATGACGCAATATCTTCGCACGAAAATACAACACAGCCGCAGAAGAAGCAGTCCGGTAAGAAATATAGTTCATACAGAAGTCTGGTTACCTATTCATTTTCAAATATAATGAAAACTTGAAGTATCTGTTGAATTGGTAAAGAAAAGAGAAATGAAATCGAAAGGAAGTGAATGATACAATTGAAACCAAATGTGAATGGATGTGGCGGATATAAAACATGTCGCGCCAACAAAAGGTTACATAGTCCAGTTGAGTAGACACAGGTCTATATAATTATACATGCCGTTTCATTAATAATTGTATCAAGATACTAACCGTTTGGTTTTCACGATGCATTTCGGAACTTCATTAAGACGTTGAGTATTCATTTCATTTGACAGCTTAATATATCAGAGTAATATTTTAAAGACTCGTCTACAACAGGGTTGGTGCTACATGTATTAAACAAGTCGGCCTAAACATTATTGTACAGAGGGCTTGACAGTAGGTATAGTGTCAATAGTTGCGATTTTAACACAACGACAGAGGACAATTTACTAGGTTTTCTAAAACAACATGATGTTAAGCGAACCGCGGTTTATTCGCAAACGATGCGAGTAATACCTGTCCTATTCGATTTCCATATACATTGCTATATATGGAAGGCGGGTTTAACGTTCTTCAATAACGTTTCTTTGGATTTATAAAGCTGTTTACGGATCAAGAGTGTAATATCTTGAGGCAAAGAGTGCCTTAAACTATTACAGAGGGAAGAAAAGAATCAGCATATAGTCTAATTCTAATTTAATTTCTAAATTAAACAAGTTATGGGAGCATTGAGAGCAATGCCATAGTCCCCTACCGACTGAACTCTTTGTGTCACAATTGAATAAAACGTGCTGCACATTCATACAGACTTCTGAATATAATACTTATTGAATCAAATATATTACTTCCGACACATGATAATCAATCAAAGATTACAAACATATCTGACAAAAAATATTCAACCAGACCTTAAGGTTACTTATCGAACTTAAGGTGTAACTCATCTAGATTTAGTTTCCTCCCAAACATAGGGTTAATATCTCGAACCACCTCCAAAAAAGTCCGGAACATTGAAAATGTGACGAAACCTTTTGCTTTCAAGGGCCATAACTCTGGTTAAAATTATTCAACCTCACTGAAATTTAAACTTCAGCTATAACTCATCTTGGTTTAGTTTTATACCAAATATAAAGTTGATATCTCTGACCACTTCCAACACAGTCCGGACAATTGAAATATTTGACGAAAAATGTCAGGTCTAAGGGCCACAAATTATTTCACCGTACTGAGTTTCGAACTTTAGCTGTAACACATCTCAATTTAGCTTTATACAAACTATATTGATATTTCTAACGACTCCCAAAAAAGGTCCGGACAACTGACTGATTGCGGAATTACAGCCGGACGGACAGACGAACAGACGCAACCAAAACCTATAGTCATCTTCGGCTTTCGCCGGTAGGGGACTGAATATCAGGCTACTACCTTCATCTATTGGCGTGTATATTACCCATGCCTATGCTCACCGGAACGTCCATTAGACCTAGTCGGCATAATATGAAACGTGTCTGTCCGTAGGAATAACTAGGAACTAGGTGGGGAGATTTCACTGAATTTTGTAGAGAGTATGTATATATGGATGAGTGAATGGTACATGATAAATGCTTCCATAGTAGATGACTTAGCAGTAGAGGTGTGGCCCTTTGTTACGGACAGTTTGTATTAAGGTTCTTATCTGTTTATTTCATAAATAGTTTATGGATTTTAACCCAGATTAGGGGCCGTCTGATCAGTATCTGTTCTGTGTGCTTATGAAATTATAAATATCTGCTTCTATAGTTTCTGAATAAGCCAAGACGTCTATTGTTTATGTCGTTATAACAAATCAGATAAAGTTGCACGTCTAACCCTGTAGTGTAATTAGGCAACTTGGCTGTTTCCGAGTTATCGGGCTATTACGTTCTGGAAACACATTTTCTGCAGTGAATATTGTTCAATATTGCGTTCTTTTCAATCAATTAAATCATATCAACGCATTATCACTTATTATTTAGATAACGGTGTTAGCATTCAGGTGAGAAATCAAGTTAACCTTCCCTCATTTTGACGCCTTTTGACGCCTCTGTAAAAGTCACTTTTTGAAACCATTGTGATAAATAGAGTATTTGCTCCATAGTAGCAAGTGCTCTTTTTATTACGATGGTTTCAGAACTACACAATGCTAAAAAGTTCCCTTTTCTCTCGTAAATACTCCTTTTCGGTAGATTTATTCAAATAAGTTAGATCTAAAAATAGCATAAGAGGTAATGGGTTAATGTATTACTTTGTAACGTTTCCGTAATAAAGAAATTGGAAAATAAAATATGCAAAAATGTGAGATATATTATGATTCAGCGTAAAACGCTTTCACGTAACTACGAAGAAATAAAGACATTAACAGTACAAGTGTACTAACAATAAAGCGCTACTTGGACATTATGCCGGGTAAAATAAATATTTTACAGTAAACCCTCTCTATAACGGCCACTTAAGTGTGTTAATTAGTTTGTATTTAGGGCAGGTTGCTGCTTAAAGCAAGGTGAATGTAAAACAGAACGCTCCTACAGGAGCGTTCTGTTTTACTTTCACCTTGCTTTAAGCATCCACCTGCTTTTAACACAAATACTTGATGTAATTTAGTGGCTGTTATAGAGAGGTTTTACTGTATTACATTTCCTTTCGAGTTTTCTCACGGTGACACCTAAACACATCACTGTAATATATTTTTCCACTTTTGAATTATGATACAAATTTGTCAGAGTTTTTAGATACCTTTCTTTTCAACCGACGCCCATAATCAGGTCACATGCTATCGAGCATCTTCAACTAGAGGTTTAAACATATAAACTATAACACGAACATTGTATCATAATTACGACCTTTTGAAGTATCTTGTAATCATGAGAAACGTACTTCGACATCACGATTTAGTATCTCACAATAACGAAAGGATTATCCCATACTTACGACTTTTTTTACGATAAAATGATCTCATTATTACGAAATATTAATCTTGTAATGTTTTAAATTCAATAGCTGCCGTAATAAGAAGAAACATCTTGTTATCTCGTAATTACTGCATAAGTTTTACGCCATTACATACGGACCACATCTATACCAGTTTGACATATCGACTATTGCAACCGTAATAATGATCATTACCAATCCTGCCTTTATTATCTCTTCAACGAATAAATAAATGAACCAAAAGGTCAATAGCTATAGTGATAAAGACGGTGATACCCAATGGTTGTGATCGTAATGATGATTATGACGTCACTGATAAACAAATACAAATATTGACAATGATGTTTAGAATGATGTTAATACTACAAAAAGGGATAGGGTTTGATAATGGCAATGTTAAGTTAATGTTGTTGTAAATGTAGTTATTGATGTAATGATGTTGTTATATTTTCCTGTACGTTTTATGTATATGGTGTTGGTGATGATGTTGTTGATGATGATAATGAGGAATGTAACTGAGATGATAGCAATGATAATGACAATGCAGATATTTAAAATGACGCTGGTAATGAATGGGTATTATCATGCTGATTGTGCTAACAGTTGCTGGTGATGATAACGAGGTTGCTGTTACCAACAACAACGGCCACGATGTTAACGTTTATAGTACAGTAGAACCACTCTAATGCGACCACTTAATGAATTAACATGGGCGTCTTTATAAGCAGATGGTTGCTTAAAGGACAAAAGTAATGCAGAAAGCTCCACTAGGAAATTTTGTTCTGCATTAAACTACCACATGCCTCTACCACCTAGAAGTATACCTCTTTTAGGTGGTCGCAATAATGGGGTTTTACTGTAATCATAAATGGTCAGGGCATCTGTTTTAGTATTCATCTTATTGCAACTGCTGGTGATGATCATAATTATTATAACAATACTGACGATGGTGATGAATTGAAGCAGCTTTATGATGGTGATTATGCTTATTATTACTATAATTACGACGACAGTGATACTGATCCCGGTGATTATGTTGATTGTAAAGAGATGAAAATAAATATCTATGATTACAAAAATGCGTTAAATTAAAATGGTATAAGGATAAGCATATGATGATAATGATTGGTAATTTGGATACTTACTATGGATATATCTCTTTCCAACAAGGCGGCAGTGACCTTTTATTGTCTAAGAGGCGTAGCTTTAGCTGACCGTGAGCTCTTTGCACTGGGATGCAAAATATTTAGTTTTGTATAGCAGGAAATCTATACGATGCTGCAGCGCAAAACAGACACAGAATTGTCTAGAGGGAGTAACTTAGGTGAACTTTAATGCAACGTGAGCCAATTGATACAGATGTCTCCTAATGAAGTGAAAATTATCTCATAATAACAATGGACTTGTATCATTATAGTGAGATAATTATTTTACCGTTAGAACGAGATAATGAGATTAAGTCGTAACAGTGAGAAAATTATATCATAATTACGATACATCAAGTCGTTTATACGGTGTGGTATATCGTAGTTACGAGATGGAAATCTGTATATAACCAGATGATTATCTCTTACTAGACACTTTTTTCTCGCAATAACCTGATAACTTGCTTGGTTGTTACGAAATGTTGATTCGTTATTACGACATAATTATCTCGTTAAGACAAGATATAAAGACATTAATATGAGACGCTTATCTAGTAACACTACGCGACAAGAAATTAACAGTTTGTTATTTGTATTATACTATAAGGTTGCTAAGAGCCACAAACAATTGCAATCAGTGCTTCTTATAAGGTGTCTAGGATTTGTATCGCTTCGATACGAATATGTTTTCATCATGGGCCTCACACTTTTTTTCATACACGATAAGAGTATATTGGAAAGCTTTTACTGGCGATAACACAGTCCCACTAGCTTAATTACTCAAGAGGAAATCTCCTAATGCGTCTCTCATGAGAACACGGGGGCGAAATTACGATAATACGCAATCAACGGAATAAAATGGCCTTCGATTTCTTATGAACACGCAATTGCCATGTCTCTTTGACTGTATTGTAAAAAGCATACAATGAACGTCTTGCAATAGCGTAACCTCATCTGCACAAGAAACAGTAACGTTAATGGATGTGATCTATAATTGTTATAGCATGATACAATGTAGTGTAATTGTATTTCTAGGTACGGCATGAGGTATATATTTTATACAATGTGGTCAAGTAAATACACGGCGGCATGAACACACTTATTTTCTATTCACTAATTAAAACCTTGCTATTAAAATGTGAACATATATATTTATTTCCATATTGCTTAAAGCAAACCCGCCCATATCTTAACCCATTCCCTCATAGGCTATTTTTAGATACAACCTCTTTCAATAAATATACCGATAAGGAGCATTAACTAGAGAAAAGGAAAATTTTAGTTTTGTGTAGTGTGAAACCATTGTGATAAATAGAGCATTTGCTCATATAGGAGCAACTGCTCTATTTATCACGATGGTTTCACAAAGTGACTTTTACAGAGTCGTAAAAAGTCGTCAATATAAGGGAATGGGTTAATGTGGAAACTATTTGCTGGTATAAGCCATAAAGATCGATATGTTCAGCAAATAGTGCAGACCCTGATCAGAAAACTCTTTAGGGACCCATCTGATATGGATCATCGGTGTTTGTCAATGTTCTTTTTAATGAACACTGGGCTAAGATATGACAACAAAATATATACCAAATATAATGCAGCAACAATGATGGCAGTGAAAAACAAGTTCAAGAGCATCTGTATACGGGCCGTAAATTCCATTCATCTCCTTCCCGAGAACGCACACGAGAGCAACCATGTACTTGACATCGTAAGGGTAGACTGCATAGCCGGTATCCACGGTGACATCCACTTGCAATCCCACCGAAGGGCTTCCAATATTCGTCAACGACGTTTACGTACTCTGCGCCGCGAAAATATTGCTGCCCGTGGCGAGCACATGCCCTGTAAAATCGAGGAGCCAGTTAACACAATCGGGGAGCCAGTTACCGCAAAAAGGCGATCGCCCGGGTCGCTATGTTTGTGGTCTGTAATATTGGAAATATGACACATATAGGCAAGCATTAATTACCCATCGCTGCCAGTGAGAACAACTAAGTAACATCATATTGACGACAAAAGCAATGATTTAGTTCTATACCGATAATAAGGTACGGCGAAATGTGCAAAAGTATATCCATAGCCTGTATTATCGGTCTCTTCCTGGCGAAATTCAACGACTCTGAAAACCCGAAGATTGAGCTCAAACACAAACGGAGAAGTCAGGCAGAAGATTCCAAACGAAAGTCCACAGCGATCCAAGAAAAAGCGCACATGGCAACCCCCCCCCCCACACACACACACACACACACACACACGCGCGCGCGCGCACACACCCACACACGCACGCACATACACATACGGTGCCGTTGACACGGTGGTAATTCATAACTCAATATTATCAAAAAAGTAAAAGATCATGTATTTTCGTTGAAGCGTGACAGTTCACATGAAATGTGACAGATCTAATGAAACTTGATAGTGTTTTATTACGTAGCTGTTATTAATATCTATTCATCAGTTTATTTGGTGTTTGGCTTACGCTATATATTTTTTCATTGGAGGATTTCAGATTTCAAACGAGTGTCCGACCATGTTGATCCGAAACCACAGACACACCAGCTCTCTGACATTGGTCAGGTTCCCTAGTATAAGGGATAAATTGGACTTACTGATATATCTCTTGTCAATAGCTGTACACATATCTCTACAGAATGTGTCTCCTTCAAATGTCAGTGTACATGTATATCTTTATTTAAATTTTCTTTCAGAAAACTGCATGCGATTTAACATTCAGTTTTAAGTTTAACAGTTTATGCCAATAACAAACATATCTTTATGTTGTATAACCTAACATCGCTTACTCACGCGAGACAGTGCACATTTCTATTGCATTAAAGATTCAACAGGATTCAGTCAAGTTTATATCTGATACGTTAATGGAAAAACACCGTCTCAACTTAACTCTTTTGGCGCCAAATAATGTTCGTGTCCCAGGTTTCAGAGTGGGGTTTCCTTCAATGTCTTTTCTTTAACGTAAATGGTTGTCAAATAATTTGGATCCTGATAAGGCGCCGAATTTCTCGGCGTCTCACCTGAAACCTAAACTGTTTCCAAATGTATCACAGTTCGTCCATCGTAACAAACCGTGTGAGTCGCTTTCCGGTGGCTTCGGCGGTGAAAGAATTATAGACGGTTACTAACACCAATCTCAGTGCTGAAACAAGAAAAACAAAAGTACTCTTGGCATTCGGAAAGTAGTAGTGAGTCTGTTATAAAGTTTTACTATGCAGCCCTGTCCTATTTGAAATGCAGGATGGTCGTTTTAGACATAAAATGAGCAATGTTTGACTGAAATGTTTTAATGATTCAGTTTAGAGCTGTGTCATTCTCTACTAAATCTTTTGGCGCCAAATAAGTTTGCCTGCACAAATTGCCGTCTGCTTTAAGTGGATTTTCTTTTTATTTCTTCTCAAAACATACCTATAATGTCAAACAGTTTAGATCCGGATTAGACGCCGCTAAGCTGGATCCAAACTGTTCGCCAAAGTAGTCACACATGCATATTTCAGCTGGCATTATGAGTCGCTTTCATGTGTTCGTGGAGGTGCAGCAACACCTGTCTTTTAAAGTGGCCATTCGTCTATTGAACATAGCAAATTGGCAATTGTTATCCTGAGATTAATTAAAACTGAGACAGTTTGTTGAAAATATTTGCAAAAACTTTAAATACAGATAACGTTACATGATATGGAAAGAAGATATTTGAAAATGCTTAATATTTACAGATGTCACGCAAACACCTTAAATCGATTTATATATGTCTATACAATTCTAATAGAAATCATAATTAGAGCACCCGGTTTACATGTACGTCTCAGTCACCAATTGAAGATGATATCTTATTGACGACAAATGGCCAGGACTGTATATAAGAGGCATACTGATCTCTTATGTCTGAACAAATTCCTATCACAGTAGAACCGCTCTATGTGTCTTTATAAACAGGTGGTTGCTTAATGCATGACAAAAGTAATGCTCCTCTAGGAGCTTTCTGCATTATTTTTGTCCTGCGTTAAGCTACCACCTGCCTCTACCACCCATAATTATACCACTTTTAGGTGGTCGCATTAGAGAGGTTTTACTGTATATTATTACAAATAAATATAAAGTATCTCCTATATAATACAATAGAGTCTCGCTAATGAGACCATATACATGTACTTTGTTTATACAGGTGTGTGTAAATGTAGGTGGTTGTTTAATGCAAGGAAACAGTTTTTAAATCCATAATTATACTTGTTTGAGTGATCGTACATCAACAACATTGTATATGATATATGCGGTCTAATACGTCACTGTACAACCATTTAATAGGTTCTCAGCTGGTAAGGAATATAAATATTTTGCAATTTCATCTTTAGCTCAATGAGACAGAAGTTCATTTTCGTTCAATATTTTCATTACTGTGTGGGTGCACTTTCGGCAGTGACGTAGGCAGTTTTTATAAACAATAAAAAATATTTTACACCATGCATACACATGCCAGGAATAATGGCATCATGGTTACTGATTGGCTGATTTTTATAAAGGCATAAGAACACGAAAATATGGCCATGGCAGTAACTGTAGAATCAATTCTGTAAGCAAACAGGAGCCGTCTGCTCTTGGTATACTCTGTATGCGAAGGCGGTAGAATGCGAATGTTTGGTGTAAAAGGGGAACGAATACGCCTTTCTTCGCCTATGCGTATGAGTATGAGTAGACCTAGAACTAGATCAGATGGCTCTTGTAGAAGTCGTCTGATCAGAGTCTGCTCTGTTTGCTGACGATATGATATAAATATCAATACAGTAAACCCCCTCTAATGCGACCAACAAAAAGGGGCATAATTTACAGTGGCAACGGCAGGTGGTAGCTTAATGCAGGACGAAAGTTATGCAAAAAGCTCCTATAGGAGCTTTCTGCATAACTTTCGTCCTGCATTAAGCAACCACCTGCTTATGAAGACAGCCATGTTTGTTCATTAAGTGGTCGTAATAGCGGGACTTTACTGTATATGATTGTTCCGTATCTGCCCTAGCCAAGCATTGGTGCGTCCATATGCTAGTATATTACTAATCTAATACGTATTCGTGATGACATAATATTTTACACGAATATTCACGGAGTAAAGGGTTAATTTAAGTTTTGCAACAGTTTGAATTAGCTTCAAATAAAATGTTTCGTTTGTAATTGTTTTAATCAGTTGTGTCTTGGTATGCTTCTACATTATGAGGCACTTAATCAAAAACTAGTACAGAAGTCAGACAGGAAGTTAACCCTTTCGGTGCCAGCAATGTCGTCTGCTGGGCACAGTTTCGTTTATTTTTAGTGTAAGTGTGTCCATTTCTTCCATTTTCTTTATAAAACAGTAGTGTAATAAAACATAGTGTCAAACAGTTTGGATCCTGATGAGACGCCGAGTTACTCGGCGTCTCATCTGGATCTAAACTGTTTGCATGTGATATCATAAACCCGTCATTGTGGCACGGAAGGGGTTAAGGCACGTGGAGTACCACAGCAATAACAAGTATTTCAATCAACTGCGATCGTGAGGACAAGCCATAATAAAATACATATTTGCGTCCGACTATAATTTGATATTTTCTTTATAGTATAAACTACAGTCAAGAACTTAAACAAGCACACTAAACATGGAACTTTAGAATGGATGAATTTGATTTGTAATCACAAACTGTCAGATAGCTGCAAGAACTATTGTTTATTTAACCCTTCTCTGTTCTATGTACTGAATATTGGACAAATTAGTTATTAAAGATATGGTAAATGGAAGACTAGTGATTTTAGAAAGTAAAAAACCCGGTATTTCAAATTCCAATAGCAAACAGAGCAGACCCTGATCAGATGATTCCTATAGGATCTAGGTCTACTCTGTTACCAAATACTTGAAAATGCGTTTATGTGAAGGAAACGGTTAAAACTGTTCTTCTTGATCCGACTCGCATTTGCAAATACAGTAAAACCTCTCTAAACCGGACGTTAAATTTAGTATAACTATCGGTCTTGGGGACAGGTTGCAGCTTAATGCAGGGTGAAAGCCATGCAGAAAGTTCCTCTAGCAGCCACCTGCCTAAAAGTATCGAAATTCTTCTCACCTAAAATTCCAGTTTAGAGAGGTTTTACTGTAAATTTATTCAGATAGGATGCCGAGTAACTAGGCTTCCCGCCTCACAGTATCCAAGCTGTTTGATTTTCGGTCGATAGTTTCTCCAGAAAAGTCAACGACGTATGCATTCTAGACTAGTCAGCGACGTATATGTATTCCAGACCAGTCAACGACGTATGCATTCCAGACCAGTCAACAACGTATGTATTCCAGACCAGTCAACGACGGCTATGGGAAACTGAGTTCAATAAGGTAACTGAAGACATCGAGCCGATAATAGCTCCATGAATATTTATATAAGACATGACGCCGCCGATAATAATTAGATGAACTTTACAATGATATAAGAACACTGTAAAATTTTGGCACTGGCAGAAATTGAAGAACCATACCATTATAATACAATAAGCAAACAGAGCTGATCTGAATCGGACGGTTCCTACAGAATCTGTTTCATCTTTGTCTACTATACAGTTAAACCCCTCTATAACGGCTACTAAATTGTGTTAATTAGTTGGTATTTAGGGCAGGTGGCTGCTTAAAGCAAGGTGAAAGTAAAACAGAACGCTCCTATAGGAGCGTTCTGTTTTACTTTCATATTGCTTTAAGCAGTCACCTGCCCTTAACACAAAATACTTGATGTAATTTAGTGGCCGTTATAGAGAGGTGTTACTGTATTTGCAAAGACGTTTGAAGGTGTATTTATGGTGTTAAAAGTTCAATGAAGCATATGCCCTAAAGTGTGAAGCAATACTCCATAATATGATACATACCATGTGAATTATATTTCTGCTTGAAATGCGAATATTTTATGCATTTTGTGAAAATGATATTAAATTAATGATAGTGGACACTGTTCTATCTTATCCACAGGTAGGTTACCTATTTATTAAAATATTATAACATTATAACAGTAATTTGAATAAAAAAATGAGTGAAATGCCACTTTGTAGTAAATGATTCTTAGACTATTGACCTGAAATTATATAATATGTAGCTAACGTACATTGACCTGACATACATTTGTAGAAGTAAATTAATTCGACATATGTGGGTGCAACAAGACCGCCTGCATTACGAAGCCAATTAGTTGTGCACAATTTGAGCCGTTTTCGTTCTATATTCAAATCAGGTTATTTCCTTTCTGAATACAGATGATATACTGTCATTTTACCAATCATGATATACCCAGGAGCAGTGTCATGCATTTACTGTCTGTAATTACAATACAGTAAAAAAAATTCTAACCCTTTTTTCCATGAATGTTCAGACAAGAATGACGTCATGAATAATGATTCACTAACTCTTTACAATGGCACTGTGAACAAAATGCTTTTTATCATTACCAAAATTGTAGAATCGGGTCTACATTATATCAAAAGCAAACAGAGCAGACCCTGATCAGACGTCTTCTATAGGAGCCGCCTGATCTGGGTCTACTCTGTTTGCAAATGCGTATTTATGGAGTAAAGGGTTAAAGCAATCACTATACACATGCCTAATTACGGAATGTTCAGGGCGGCGCTTACCTGGACGTGTGCAAACAGTGCTAACATGGAGAAGTTTGAAAGATGGACGCTGACCCGATCCACATTTCATGTCACTCTCCAGAGGGATGTTCACTATTGCAGCTTATTGAGATGGTCCTTATATATAGGCCTACACTGTTTGCAAAATATAACATTTTGTTTTCGATATTGCTCATTGTTTTCTCCACAGTTTCTTAACTGATCGTTGAGCTGACGTAGAACATATCACAGCAGTATATTGATTCTTATTGATACGTGAGACGGGTGTGGTTGTAGCACTTATCTTATTCAGAGTAATCTGTCAGGCAACATCTTCCCGGCATCTAGCTTGTCGACACTCCATCAGTAGTTTCTCAAAAGCCTGGACGATGTTCAGTAAATTAACACTGCTGAAGATCTGTGTTAGAGCAAACATATGATTTTACATCATATAAGAGTTGAAACGGCTTCAGTAGGAGCTGTCTAATCAGGATCTGCTCTGTTTGTCTAAGGTATAACATAGGTATGATTCTGCAGTTTCTGCCAAGACCAAAATGACTGTGTCCATGTGCTACTATAATAATTAATCTAATTAATATTCATAGTACATGTATTAATATTTCTTACGTGAATATTCATGGAATAAAGGGTCAATGCTGGATTTTCCGTTTTTCTTCATAAGCTCCCATAGGAGCTTTCTGTATTACTGCCGTCCTGCATTAAGCAGTCAGCTGCTATAAAAACACATATGTTTATTCATAAAGTAGACTTTTTTTTAACCATTTCGCTGCCAGTGTCGCATCTGTGATTACAAACTATTTTGTTCCAGATGAGACTCTGCGTCTCATCAGAATCCAAGCAGTTTGTTACTGGGACTGCTGTTTAACAAACAACTGAAGAAACATAAAAAGAGAAAATTGTAGCAGACGACAAAGCTTGCAGACGACAAAAGTTGGCAGCGAAAGAGTTAATGATTAGTGCTACGAATAATAGAAAACGGAAAGGATACGACGGACTTGGATCTACGTGTATTACAACGCCTTTGCATTAACCCGTCTGACTGATGTGACAACACTCTGTAGGCATTGCAAACAGTGTATGTTTGGATCACTTGCGACGTATAAATTCAGAGTTTCCTCTTCGAACTCTAGCGGCAATTCGCTATAACCTGTCATAGATAGGTTCTAGATTAGACGCCGACTCATTCGATATCGCGTCAGGATCAAAATTGATACTCTGGTTGCATTTTTTTGAAGACACGACGGAAGCATTCACTGTCATAATTGCAGCAGACGACAATTACTGGTACTGCAAGTTGTTGATCACATTCGATGCTATTGACGGCGAGCGGTAGTGGGGCTCAAGGGTCCCTCATTAGCCGTGTTCTAACGCGCCAACTGATTAGAGTCAGTGATGCTTGCTAATGCCATACGTGACAATTGTTTCGCCTGGCTTCAGCCATAATAAACCTTTTGGGTGTAACGGGAAAACGTCGAAGAGACGATTCTAAAGAATTGTCACAACATAGGGTTTGATGGAGAAATGTCGATTTTAGTACAGTATAACCTCTCTTAACCGGAATTCTAGTAGATAATAATTTAGATACTTTTAGGCAGGTGGCTGCTTAATGCAGGGTGAAAGTCATGCAGAAGCTCCTCTAGGAGCTTTCTGCGTGACTTTCACCCTGCATTAAGCTGCCACCTGTCTCCAGGACCGATATTCATACTAAATTTAACTGCCGGTTAAGAGAGGTTTTGCTGTATTTGAGTACTCATCCTTATCTGTAGCTCTGACTATGCAGATAAATATAACAAAAAGTTTAAAAAAGTACCTAGTTATAGTCTACTTTCAGTCCGAAGGACCGCTCAGCCTACTGTACATTTACTCCCCTGGTCATTGAGTCATTCTCCTACAATATTGAGCACTGCTACATGTAACATGGCACAATCATGCAGCCGCAGTACCGGTTAGTGACTCTGACAGGTACCCATTTTAACCCCTGGGTGGAGAGGAGGTGCGGGTGGGAGACACTGAAAAGCGTCTCTGAAATGTCCTGGAGGGACCGGGATTTGATACCCGGACCTCCGGATTGGTATTCAAACGCGTTACCACTAGACCACCGCACACCAAAAACATAAAGCGTATGTTTGTCTTAAGTGATAATAAAAAAAGAGGTCTAATTAAGGGTCTGTAAGCCAGGTGGTAGTTTAATGCAGGTCTAAACTAATGCAGAAAGCTCCCTGTTGAAGCTTTCTGTATTACCTTTGTCCCGCATTAAGCAACCACCTGCTTTTTAAGGTCCATGTGTCAAATCAATATAATCTACACGGTGTATCTATAATTGTCCAACAGTCTGGATGCTGATAAGCCCTCGGATCAATTGGTGTCTCCTTTGGATCCAAAATGTTTGCAGTGGTAATAACGAACTTGTCCATAGCATGCTAAATATTAATGAATTACTGTCACACATTCATTGTTCAATTGGCATGCATTGTCTAATGCGAAGGGCTGGCAGATATTTTCGCTCAGTCGGTATTTTATACAGTCCTATTGTTTGGGATGTTCAAGCTTCACTACACTGTAACGTTGCATGCGTAAATATCAGCCCCTTATCCTGCTGAACAAAAAATGATGTCGGAACAAATTCTTATCAATTATTTACGATTAGTATCAGTCAGTAGAACATGTCTTAAGCGATCATTAATAAAGGTATAATTAAGAGTTTGTTAGGCAGGTGGTAGCTTACTAAGGGGCCAACCCGTTGCCCTGCATTAAGCAACCACCTGCTGTTTAAAGCTTCTTTGTCCAATCAATACAAGGTCACTTAAGACAGGTTCTACTGTATTTCGACCGAGTATCAAACAGCTTGGACTATATTTACTCGGCGTCTCGCCAGGTTTCAAGTTGTTAGCAAATGCCGGGCAGGTAGCAGATAAAGGTTTGATACATTGTCTCGTTAAATAAGAATACATTAGATTGTCATAAATATTACATCACATCACATTTATCAAACCGTTCAGGGGTTTAATTATTCGCTGTTCCTAGAAAATATCCCATATTTACATTAATCCTTTGAATAAGGGAAACGTGCAAATAGTAAAGACCCAGATCAGTGGCGGCCTTTGAATAGATCTTGCACCATTTATCATTCAATTCTGTTACTGAATGGGCTATGTAGTTAAACTCCAAGAGGCCATTTAACATTGAGATATACTGTAGAATCTGACCATCAAAATCAACTCTAATTATGGTTCTGTAAGGCAGGTGGTAGCTTAATACAGGTCAAAAGTAATACAGAAAGCTCCCGTGGGAGCTTTCTGCATTACTTTTGCCCTGAATTAACCAACCACCTGCTATTTAAGATCCCGGTGTCCAATCAATATGAGGTTGCTTAGTACAGGTTCTACTGTACATTTAACTCTTTTACTGTCGCCTGTTTTAGTCTGCTACAAATTCTACTTTTCTTCATTTTTTTTTAACTTTTAGCCTGCTATGGGCGGATGAGTAAATACCTTTGCTGATACCCTGATTGCATTTTGGTAGACAGATTGATCATAGCTTGAAGTTTGAAAATGTAGTAGGTGAACGGTTCCGCAAATATAATTTCCTCAGCAGGTTAAAGGTTAACCCTTCGCTTGCTGAATTTTAAAATACAGTTCTCCTTCTTTACCCATGCCCTGTTGTATAATTACGTATATCTGCACTGTGTACACGTATTTCGCTGTGCAATCACTGCTGTGGAGTGCATTGGTTGCACAATCAATTTGTAAATAGTGCAGACCCTGATGAGAAAGCTCCTGCAGGAGCTGTCTCATCTGGGTCTACACTATTTACAGGTAGGTATATTGACGTGAACAGCAAGCTAAAGGTTCAAATCATAGTCACAGTAGCAAACAGGCTTGATCCTGGTGAGATGCCTAGTTACTCAGCGTCTCATCTAAATCCAGACGGTTTGCATCTGCTTAATATTCATGATGTTATTATTTCCTTAATGAGTATTCATGGAATAGATCGTTAAACTGTCTAAGTTCTACTTTATTACAATTCCTGTTTATATTTTCATTAATATTAGTAAGCATTGCTATTACACTCACAAATTTTGCACATCTCTATTTTGCACACACCTTTGATCATGAAACACTATAGTTGTCGATATTGAACAAAGATGATTATTTATTCTATGATAATGTATAATGGTTTACCACTGAAGTTACTTACGTTTTAAAACTCTTTGGAAAAATGTACATAACATGCACTTCAAACAAAATTTATATTAAGAAGATATTTCAATGTTTCGATTACTATCTTATAGATGGTCATTAATTATACTGATTTGAAAGTTGTCAAAGAGCTTTCTTTCAAATTACATTCTTTAAAACACATGTCAGGAAATGGAACAACGCTCACTCGAAGTATTATCAAATAGTAGAACAAATCGGAGATCCACGGGATGCATTCTTTCTTCAAAAGGTACTTAATGGAACGAAGTTTAATAATTGACTTTTTATTGAACGCGTTTTGACTAGATATTTATATAAATACAGTAAAACCCCTCCAAACCAGAGCTGAATTTAGATATGTTTAGACAGGTGGCTGTTTAAAGACAGAGGAGCCTTTTCAAGAATTTCACTCTGCATTTGAGCTGCCACCTGCCTATAATACCATTATTTGTACTAGTTTGAACATCCGGTTTAGAGGTGTTTTACTGTACATCAATAAAATGAGATTTTAAAGATAAATGATCGCCAGACACAGCAGATTTTGCAGCTTCATAAAGTTCAGTCTTAGGTAGTTTATCGGGATATAAACAGCAACGTGTCACATGGAAGTTAGTGAACCCAAGTGGGTTTAATCGACTCGTGTTAGCTCCTGTAAACCACAGGAGAATGACGAGAATTTGCCATTTTGAGGAGAGAATAATTTGTTTGTATTTGATTTACTCATGAAATCGGAATGATTATCAATTCATCTTCATTTTTGCATTTCATGGTATTGCTTTGTTTTATAGAAGGCAATATCCATAGTTCCTATTACACAACATTCTTAGTTTATAATTTCGTGATATATGACACTAATCTATGCCTTCTGTTTTCCCGTTGAATTTAAAATGAAACAATTTGTTTTTAACCCTTCGCTTGCTATTCACGTCAATATACATACCTGTAAATAGTGAAGACCCAGATGAGAAAGCTCCTGCAGGAGCTGTCTCATCAGGGTCTGCACTATTTACAAGTTGATTGTGCAACCAACCAGTGCACTCCGCAGCAGTGATTGCACAGCGAAATACTAGTACACCGTGAAGATATATGTAATTATACAACAAGGCATGGGTAAAGTAGGAGAAATGTATTTTAAAATGCAGCAAGAGAAGGGTTCGCGTCTGGTCGAGCTTCAGTAACGTTAATCATCCAATCGGTATGGACAAAACGTGTGAACAAGTTTTTTCAAATGAATCCGATCATAATGCAGGAATTATCAGAAACAAATAATATTCCCATTCCTATAACATTAGCACGTGAGCTTGCAGATGGCAGACTTGTGACGCTGCATGCATAGCATATCACATTGGTATGTTGCTTTTTAAATGTAAGATGGTAGTCATTTAAACATTAGTTACCAACATGGCACTCTGCCTCCAATCAAATCTCCGTTTGTCCAGGTTTAAGCTGGACCCGTTAAATGTTTATTTATTCACATACATGAACTTATATGACATATTCTCACACCATATTTGATAGATGCAAATGTGTATAATCCTTTACTTCATGAATATTCATGTATAAAATAATGGTATCATGAATATTGATTAGATCAATTGTTATAATGGTACATGGACATACGAATTGTTGGTCATAACAGAAACGGTTACCGTAGAGTCATATATATGCTATATCAAAAGCAAACAGAGCAGACCCTGATTAGACGGCTCCTACAGGGACTGTCTTATCTAGGTCAGTCTACTTTGCAAAATCTTATCTATGGAGTAAAGTGATAATAAGATGGCATACCATAAGATGGCATCAAATGTAAAACATCGATACATGTCAGAGGCTGCTACGGCTCACACATTTCATGTCTAGGGTTTTTTTGTTTCAAAACGTCACACATGCAGTCAAACAGTGCAGGGTCCATGCTTATAAAGCTTTTAGTTGAGTCTGAGATCGTTCTCAAACTTTTGATTGGTCAGATTTGAGCCTTTGGCTCAAATCTGACCAATCAAAAGCTTGAGAACTCAAATCTGACCAATCAAAAGCCTGAGAACGAAACTCAGACTCAACTAAAAGCTTTATAAGCATGGACCCAGATCCTAATAAGACTCAGAATCCTTTCAGCATTCAAAATGTGTTCATATTTAAACACGATTTTGCAGCCAGCGAGCAAAGAGATGAAGAAAATAAAATATGATAGTTTTGTTCTATTGCTTTTCAAACATTAACACAGTGTGTCATACAATATTAAGCTTAATCAAACGGCGAATTATTCAGCATATTGTCTTGAATGAAACTGTTTGCAAAGATTATTGACAGATCTTTGCAAAGATAATTTCGCATTCCAATGAAGTTCGTCGTTGCAATTATAAGAAACAAATCCCGTGTCGCAATGATTATTGAACAGATATATAAAACACGTAAAAATCCACAGAACATAGATATAAACTATACTGTATAGGCATTTACTGAACTGAATAAATAAAGACAAATAACATAATATAAATGGAACATATCGAATATGAAAGAAAGAGTTTAGAATGTCAATACATACTTTAGAATACAATATGGAAACTATATTGGATATACGCGTATGTGGATTTTATTGAATACTAAAACAAACGTATAGAATATAAATGAGAAGATGCATTGCTTACATATGAGTTCTGTTGAATATAGGTACAACTATATACAATACGAATGAAAATGCAATGCATATCAATTGAATATATTGAAAATTGCAACGGTTTAACATGCCATAACTGATATGCATACGAAATTACTTTCCATTATCGTTTAGACCAGACATTTGTTGTAATCAAAAAGGTAACGGTTTACAAAAACAGCCGTATAGTACGAGCTGCATAACCATTTTCCTCATATTGACGGATTTTGACGAATCAGTAAAAGTCACTTTGTGAAACCATTGTGATAAATAGAGCATTTACTCCTATAGGAGCAAATGCTCTATTTATCAAAATGGTTTCAAACTACGAAATTCTAAACTTTTCATTTTCTCTAGTTAATGCTCCTTTTCGGTAGATTCATTCAAAGAGGTTGTTTCTATAAATAGCCTATGAGGTAATGGGTTAAGAGTATGTATATTACCACATAAATTCCATCAGGATCGAACTTGGTTGACAAAGTGACACAGCACGTACGGTTTTGTAAAGAAATGGAAGGAAAACCTACTCTGAAACATAAGGCACGCGACATTTTGATGACGAAATGTATTTGGCGCCGAAAGACTTACATATCTTCCATTGTATGAGTATGACAGGAGATCAAACACTCTCATAACATTTGAATTTCTGTCAGCAAAACAGGAAGTTGCACGCTGCTGGTAAAATATGGCAGTGGGGTTCAGGTGTCGATTACTTGCCTGATTAAAACCACTTACAAAAGTGTAATATGGCATGATATGTTTGGAATGGTCTTTTTAATAAATCAGCAACACTCGTCATTGTTTTAAAACGTTATAGTCGATTTATTATGTAAATGCTCACTAACAAACACTAGTCAATTTAGTGATTGGAAGTTTGTTTTGTTTACCAGATGTCGCGCGCTTTATGTTATTTACATAATTGCCACCACCCACCACATCGAATAACTATTTCTGTCCACATACGAGTTCAAGGCGACTCAGGTTTTAAATATTAACACACACCAACTGCTTCAGAATTCAACTAATAAAAAGTGAGGTTCAGGTGTCGATTATTTGGCGAATTAAACCCATTCATAAAAGTGTAATATGTCATCGTTAATTGGACTGGTCTTCTGAATAAATCAGCAAAACTCACCATTGTTTTTAAAACGTTATAGTCGATAACCTTTCTTAAGCGGTCATTCATTTATTTGACATAGGCTTCTTAACAATCATGTGGTTTCTTAATTCAGGGCAAAAGTAATACACAAAACGCATAAACGAGCGTTTTGCATTACTTTTGACATGCATTAAACTATTACCTGCCTTACATACCCATCAGTTTGATGACCGCTAAAGACATATATAATCGAAATATTTAATAATGGTCATGTTTTAATGACTTAATAACGATGGCCATGTTTGTAATAGTGGTCATGTTTTCATGACTTCAAATGATCAAAGATTGGAGTTGCTGAATATTTTTTTTAAATCTATAGCTACAATTGGACTGTCAAGGACGCTTAACAATATCTCTCACCTAGCTATGCCCGTGTTATGTTGTCACGTGTTGGAGTTGCAGGTGATCCTGACACTGTAAATCGGCAAAACCCGCAGACTTTGATATCATAGTGTCTTTAGGCAACTGTTGGATAGAAACAGCTCGTTTGAAATCTTGACTTGTCGCAATAATTTAGAATATGATCAAACCCATTTAGGGGTCCGTGACAGAGTCGCGATGTTGAACTAGTATGCTAATATCTTAACTCGCTCATAACGTCTTAAAGATGATGGGGCATAGTACAGGCAATCGTTGTTTATCGTACATGCGCGTGGCAACATAAGTTAACATTTACAACATCTATGGTGTCGCATGTGGTTAGGTTATTGTGGTAAATAGTGCGTTAAACATTTCATAATATTAACATACAAATTTGTATCAATATTCGCCAAGATTCTACTTAATCTTTATCCCGCTGTGAAAAAATGACTGCATAAATTTGGCTCTGTCGCAACTTCTAATGTGATCAAATGTTTCAGAAACTGTCACGGGTAGCGGGGAAGGGTTAACATGTGTGTAAATACTGTAATAGAATCCTCAAATCACAAGCTTCTGTTACCCAAGACTAAAAGTGTCAGCTGTCGCTGCAATTTGATACGTTGTCATTTTCTTCAGTTTGATAGCGAGTTATTAGCAAGTATGTCCGATGAGAGTACATATTGGTTCCGGTTTATACTTAATTTGCATTTTAGTGTTATTTAACACTTTAATCCGATATTATATCGTTAAAGCATCCAAATAGACTTTTTACATGTTCATTTCATAGGATGGGCTAATGAGATGTAATATACAGTAGAGCCTGTCTTAACCCTTCGCTTGCTATTCACGTCAATATACCCACCTGTAAATAGTGAAGACCCAGATGAGACAGCTCCTGCAGGAGCTGTCTCACCAGGGTCTGCACTATTTACAAGCTGATTGTGCAACCAGTGCACCCCACAGCAGTGATTACACAGTGAAATGCGTGTATACAGTGAAGATATATGTAATTATACAACAGGGCATGGGTAAAGAAGGAGAACTGTATTTTAAAATTCAACAAGCGAAGGGTTAAGCAGACATCTAATGTAGGTTTAATTAATACAGCAGATGGTAGCTTAATCAAGCTCCAGTAGGAGCTTTCTGCATGTAATTTGCCCTGCATTAAGCAACCACCACTCCTGCTTTTTAAGACTCATATATTCAATAAATGATTGCCGCTTAAGACATGTTCTAATGTACAACTGATGCAAACCTTAGACATACGTTACCAATTAATCTAACATTTGCATTATCTTAAACATATGAGCTAGAAATCAATTGCACAGTGCAGTAATGCATTTCTAAACCAGAAGGGAATGTCGTTATATGAAACATTTGTTAACGCTCTCGCCACAAATGTCGCTAAAACGCATCACGGCAAACAGTGCAGTCACATATCAGACGCCGACCTTTCAATACTTTATTGTTTGTCTCATCATCTAGTTCTCTGTATGCGGTTTATTCCTTTAAAACCTGCTGAATTTTCAAATGCACTACATGTATTTCAAAATTCAATAAGGTCAAGCTTTCGGTGATGGTTTTGTGATTTTTCTAAAGAAATGTGTGACATGACAAACAGTGCTGACCCTGATGAGAGGGCACTTCTAGGAGCCTTCTCATTTAAATCTACATTGTTTTTTTTAAAAAAAACCATTAGTTTCCCGTGTCCCGCACTGTAAGGGCTAAACTTTGGATTTATCTCAATTCTTCAATTTACCGAATTGTTCAAACGAAATTAGGCTGCAGACGATAATTAGACTTTTAGCACCGAAATAGTTAATGATCAAATTCAATTCGACTAAACGATAGATGTGAACTGAATTATTACATGCTTTTATGTACAATAAATGTCATGTTCGTAATCAAGTTTTAAAGATGAATTTTACTACTACCAATCAAGAAGGTATGTGAGTGCATTTCCCTAATTTACTTTTCTAGATATAGCCGATATTATGAGTTATCCTTATTTTCAGAGAAGCGATGAACATATTTTATGGCTCGGGTTTCCCGTTAATTCAAACATATTTATTGATTATTCGAAAATAAGAATTACATTTAATTTACACAACTCAAGAATTATTAACTCTTTTGCCGTCAACGTGTAAATATTATTACCTATGCAAACATTTTCGATCTAGACGAGACGCCAAGTGATTCAGTGTCGCACCATGATCCAAACTGCTTGTTACTGAAAAGTATTTTTCGAGAAGAGAGAGAACATTAAACAATCGAATATTATAGCAGATGTCAAACAATTAAAATGAAACTATTTGACAGCGAAGGAATTGCGCGAGTTTTACTCAGTTTAGAATAGAAACATTTATGGTTAACTGCTAAACGGCAATATTGGTTATAGTACTGAACATGTACAGGGCTAAATTCCTATATGTGACAGTCCTAAAGACATATGTGTGTCAGTCCTAAAATATATATGTTTGACACTCATAAAGACCTATGTGGGACAGTCTTAAAGACATGCGTGATGTCCTAAAGACCTATGTGTGTCAGTCCTAAAATATATGTGGAACAGTCCTAAAGACCTATGTGTGACATTCTTAACAATCTATTTTGTGGCGTCCTATAGACCTATGTTTGGCAGTCCTAAAAACCTATGATTGACAGTCCTAAAGACCTATATGTGACAGTCCTAATGACATATGTGTGACAGTCCTAAAGACATATGTGTGACAGTCCTAAAGACCTATGTGTGACAGTCCTAAAGACCTATGTGTGACAGTCCTAAAGACCAATGTGTGACAGTCCTAAAGACCAATGTGTGACAGTCCTAAAGACCAATGTGTGACAGTCCTAAAGACCAATGTGTGACAGTCCTAAATACCTATGTGTGACAGTGTGACAGTCCTAAAGACCTATGTGTGACAGTCCTAAAGACCTATGTGTGACAGTCCTAAATACCAATGTGTGACAGTCCTAAATACCAATGTGTGACAGTCCTAAAGACCAATGTGTGACAGTCCTAAAGACCAATGTGTGACAGTCCTAAAGACCTATGTGTGACAGTCCTAAAGACCCATGTGTGACAGTCCTAAAGACTCGTATGTGTGACAGTCCTAAAGACCAATGTGTGACAGTCCTAAAGACCAATGTGTGACAGTCCTAAAGACCCATGTGTGACAGTCCTAAAGACCAATGTGTGACAGTCCTAAAGACACATGTGTGATAGTCCTAAAGACCAATGTGTGACAGTCCTAAAGACCAATGTGTGACAGTCCTAAAGACCCATGTGTGACAGTCCTAAAGACCAATGTGTGACAGTCCTAAAGACCAATGTGTGACAGTCCTAAAACCCCATGTGTGACAGTCCTAAAGACCTATGTGTGACAGTCCTAAGGACCTATGTGTGGCAGTGCTAAATACCTATATCTGAACATCAAACTGTACCATTACGAGCCAAACGTCCGCATTGATGTTTAATCTTAACCAATAGCAAACTGAATAAACAATGTGAAATGGCCCATTAGAGTCTCAACGGCATCAAATTCCGACCAAAAAAGTCTAGAATTGAATAGCTTTTTCAATCGTTTGTCGCCAAATCAAAATACTCGTAAGCAAGTCTTACAGAAGTAATTGGAGGTCAGATACGGTAATCAAAAGTTATTGTTGATGAAACACGTTATATATGAGTCAGTCGGTAAACGTACAGACATATTCATTTGTAGAAATCATTTGATCGGTGTCCTTAATTCTGACAAGGTCCAGGCACAACAGAGATCTCAACTGAGCCTGTAACTTAAAATCCATGTATCTTTACTGCTAGATATGAATACATTCAATGCGTGTCGCTACATATATCATTCTATGCTACATATATCAGTCTATGTGTTGCTGAATATTAGTTTGTGGAAGAAATTAAGTTTAATAATGAAAGTTTGAGGTGCAGTGATTTACTCTTTTCAGCGATAAGCATAAACCATCGTATTTCAAAACAAATAGGACGGATATGGATCCAATACACTTTATATAATAACGTTTCTTGGATAGCTATCGACTTGTACATTATAAACAATTAGTTCCTGAACTTAAGATTGTTTGTGAAAGGGGAACATGCACGTAATGACTAATTCTGTTCGGTGCAATGGCAGGTGATTGGCAGCTGAATTGGGCACCAAAACTCACGTCCTAAACCACACAAAAATTAACCGCTATTTCTCAATATACTATTTATATGTTCAGACAGGTGCTCTCCTATCTCTTCTATTTTCAGCTTATGAGACATGATCTGAAGGACTCTAGAGTCTAGACAATCTTGGCATTTAATCTAATAAGTCACATAACTAGCTTATTCCGAGTGACCTTTTGCAGTAACTACGCAAAAGATGGTTGACAGCTTGATTAATGGTCGTTTTGAAAACTTTATTTCCATAATATTGCTGCATATCAAGTCGTTTAGAATGTTCCCCCAAGATCATGGCGAATAAACAATTATCTAGCTAACCGCGAAGCGCATTGAGAAAAAGATTGGATCCAGAACTCGGTGACTCATCAGCATCCAAGCTGTTTGATACTTTGTCAATAATTGCGCAAACGTTTGGGTTATGGCACTTGATAAATAGTATTTCATAATTTTAATCGGATAGGAAATAGTCAAATTGTACCAGATCAAAACTAAGCAGACAATATTTTTTTCACAGCAGGACAAACGCATCCGTTCTTCATTCTCATTGTGTTATATTTTCTGGTCCTTCGGGATCATTAATTTCGATGTTATTGATTATGAAAATTGAATACCGCTATGTGTTATGTTAGGACGTCAGTAAACCGGGTTAAAACCCCAGTGGTGATTTTGCTACTGACCGTACCAAGGTGGTACTTTCTTTGTCACCTTTACTTTTGTTTGTCTTGTGTATTTGTGCTTGTGCTTTTGTTCATGTTTGTCTCTGGTGTTTGTTGGTGTTTTCTGTGTTCTATTGTTTGTGCGTTTGTTTGGTTGTGTGCGTGTGTTTGTGACATGCTGTCTATCGATGTGTTGGTGGTGGTTGCGTCTTGTATATGGCTTTCTCCTGTATGTGTGTGTGTGTATGTGTATAAATTGCTATATAAATTGATTTCTGTCGGTGTTTTGGTGATTGTGGCGTTTTGTGTGTGGCTTTTCCTGATTGACTTTACTACTTTTTCATCAATAAAACAGAGTGTGCAATTTTCTCTTTTTGCATTGCTGCTTTTGCTTTCTAAGAATCTCCTACTTTCAGAATGTATGTGCTTCACATGTGTCAAGTGCTTATCTAGCGGTCGTAAAACAGTCGCCCCTGAACAGACCCAATAAAACCGAGTCAGCATTTTTCTCTTTTTGCACTGCTAATTTTGCTTTCGAATGATCTCCAACTTTTAGAATTTATGAATTTGAATATGCAATGTGATTCACCTGGCACCGTGTTCACAAAAAAGAGAGACACTCAGGATGAGCCTCAGATTCATTGAGCTTCATTTTCAGTCTCACTTGAGTCGGAACAGACAAGTGGTGTTCACAAAGCACAAGCTGATCTCGATTCTTCGAGCTGAAATCGGTTTCAAGCGCGCGTTATTTTGTCAATGATAAAACTACTTTAGCGGAAGAACCCTTTTCTCGGATGCTCGATTGTCGTCTATTGTCAATATAAACAGTAATATTCAGGTATCACAGATCACCGAATCGGACATCATCGCATCGGATCGGACTGAACATGACTGAATCTAGTGGATTCAATCTGTGCATGTGTATTATGAACGTTTTTAGAATTCTCCCCCAGTCTTTAGGAGAGACATTGATACTTTATAGTTTCATTGGTAAGTTTTCAGTATATGATTTATTTGATCAGCCAGATGTTTTATATTGAGCTTCAAAACGTATTGTGAACAAGGTTCTGTCTTTACTCCTGAGATTGTAAATCAACATCAAACCTTGAAACCAAACCGATCTTGAGATGAGCCAGATATTTTACATTGAGCACGTGAACACGGGGCCAGCTTTTTTCCTGATATTGAAAACCAATCTCAAGAGGTTGTGTGAACACGATGCCTGAAGCTGCTTCGTACTGTATGCTGAACTGACTCATTTTTTAATAATCGCACTGCTTGTATAGAAATCATTTACAATCGATAATTTTAATTGATTAGTCTGATAACGTAACTGCTTTACGTGACCCAATTAATTAAGAGACACTTTGATAGTCGAACCAAGACGAGTATTTATTTTCACTAGAACCAAGACGAATGTTTATGACCCTTACATCAAAGGTTCATTTTGAAGCTCTTCTGGTAATTCTGTTGGATCCTTTGATTTATATAAAATATAAAAATGTATTGTTAAAAAATAAAAGTTGGAAGCTAAAGGCGTGGATGGACATGAAGTGTTCCGCTTGTGTGTCCTGCAAGAAGGATAATACAATACAATCGCGATTATTCGAAAACTCAAATCATTATCAACTCAAGACATGTGGCAGCTTAGTGCAGAGTGAAAGTCATGCAGAAAATTCCTCCAGGAGCTTTCTCCATGACTCCACCCCCTGCAATAGGCAGTCACCTGCCTATAAGGGTCTAAATTCGTCTTTATTAAAATTTCGAATTATAGAGATTGGACTGTTATAACATTGATTATCTTCGTATGTATAGGTAGACACATTACGGCCGGTACACGACACATATAACACTATTATGATAACAAAAAAGAACTAATATTCTGTTAAAAATGATGCAGACTAAACTTTTGACAGGGTGCAATTTTAACCACATTCGATTCGATCAACCTTCTGAGACACTATTGACCAACTGTTTAAGAGCTTGGGTCCCTAAATGTAAGCTTTTTGCAAACGGGAGTAAGGTCGTGGAATGCCTGATACGGGTTAACCCTTCGCTTGCTATTCACGTCAATATACCTACCTGTAAATAGTTAAGACCCAGATGAGACAGCTCCTGCAGGAGCTGTCTCATCAGGGTCTGCACTATTTACAAATTGATTGTGTAACCAGTGCACTCCACAGCAGTGATTGCACAGCGAAATACTTGTACACAGTGAAGATATATGTAATTATACAACAGGGTATGGGTAAAGAAGGAGAAATGTATTTTAAAATTCAGCAAGAGAATGGTTAACAGGACCGTCAGTATATGTATCTGCACGTAAAGACACACTTGACAACTCTAATTGGCGCTTTCCAATTTACAATGAATCATTTGACGGTACTAGCTATCTATCCATCACGATATAATCATGTTGGGTTGATATTTATAGAATACAAGCATTTTTATAGTGCAATATGTAAATCAGATATTTCTGTGTAATGTATACATTGAAACTTTGGATGATTAATTTCAATGGTAGACTTCAACATATATTAAACTACAGTAAAACCTTTCTATAACGGCCACTAAGTTACATCAAGTATTCTGTGTTAAAGGCAGGTGGCTGCTTAAAGCAAGGTGAAAGTAAAACAGAACGCTCCTATAGGAACGTTCTGTTTTACTTTCACCTTGCTTTAAGCAGCCACTTGCCCTAAATACCAACTAATTAACACAATTTAGTGACCGTTATAGAGAGGTTTTACTGTACATGTATTTATGTTTATTTAAGACAAGGTACATTGTAAAACTACAACGGTAAGGGTTATTCTTTGCATAGACTTTTCTATAGATTCAATTTCTAGGCACCCGAAATTATAGTACCTTCATGCAAGAATTCATGGAAACAAAATAGGAAGGACTTTGCTTACAATTGGCAAATTGTCAAGAATTTAAATTTAATAAACCCACGAATCCCAAGTTACCATACACCTACCCGCTGTAAAACAACAATATGTCTGTCCAAAGATGTCCAAACGGATGTAAAATCAATAAATTCCAAAGTAGCATACACAAGTTAACACATACCCCGCTCTGAAAAGATAATGCCTGCCTAAAAACATCTGGTGCCTAAATTAATATTTAAACCGAACTGAACATCCGGTTTAGGTGGGTTTTACTATACTTCGGTTATATTAATAATTTCAGAAAGTACTGACCGAGTGTCAAACAGCTTTGATTCTTATAAGACGCTGATTAAAAAATTATGCGAGTCAGGCCGAGAACGGCGGGATAAGAATTTACATGAAGAGTTCGGAAAGAATACCGAATAATGATTTAAAAAAGCATCCAACACTGAGGTAAACTACCGCAAATATATCAGTTTGACCTATCCGCCAGGGATAAGTGTCATTTAAAACGATATGGCCACATTGATCATTATCTATGCAAATAGTACAAGATCTTCTGTTCTTACTTAGATGATGACATATTGTTTCTGCAGTGTTGTTTCAGCTAAATGTTTCGTTATGAGTGAATACCAACCAATCACAGCTATTGATTGCCCAACGTTGTAGTTACTTTTTTTTTCAGCAGAGATGTGGTCTTGAGTTAAATAGTACATACTTCGGGGTCGAGTGGACATAGTCTTCGTCTAGCGATCACTTATCCCCTAACCACTGCGGTTTGAATCTCGGCATGAGCATTTAAAGCTTCTCAGCTGGCTTGCGAAAAGGCGATGGTTCTACCTTGGCGTTCTTGTTGCATTGTTTCGTACACAGAAAATCTCCGGGGTCTTCCTCCACCTGTTGTTAGCTGGATTTCTAGATATTAATGAAATACTGTTAAACCTCTCTATAACGGCCACTAAATTATGTTGATTACTTAATATTTAGGGAAGGTGGCTGCTTAAAGCAAAGTGAAAGTAAAACAGAACGCTCCTATAGTTGCGTTCTGTTTTACTTTCACCTTGCTTTAAGCAGCCACCTGTCGTTAACACAAAATACTTGATGTTATTCAGTGGCCGTTATAGAGAGGTTTTACTGTGTGACGGGAACCTTTTAGCACGACTGATTTGTGACGTATTTTGATAAGAAATAAATTGTGCAATTAACTTACTTGCGTTTTCTGTTCATTTGTATATCCACCTTACTTTATAACTATTATTTTCCACATAACCCTGTTATATTAGGTGTAAAATATTTTAAAGGAATGGGTTAGCTTCAACTTCATGACTGTCCCTTTAAAATTACTAACACTTCACGTGCACGTGTTCTGCTTTGCTTCGGCGCATTCGCCAATCTGCCGTTGGCTTGTAAAGTTCTGTGCTTTACATAAAGACATAGACATTACTACTTAGTAGATATATTCATCTATATATTTCAGGTTTGTTATATTGAATTATGTGTCTATTTAGTAATTCAGAGTATAAGTAATATTTCATTGTTAATGTTGTTAAATATGTTTTATAAGTAATGATTGTTATGTGTTGAGAGGCATTCGCCAATATGCCGTTGGCTTGTAAAGTTCTGTGCTTTACAGAAAGACATAGACATTACTACTTAGTAAATATATTAATCTATATATTTCAGTCTCTGGGTTTATGTTTACTCCTGGTTGGAGAACCCTTGATGGGAAATAAGCAGACAGGCGACAAAGCCTACCCCATAAATTTCCGTCTGCGACAACTGTACACCTTTAAAGCCGACGTAAACCCCTCATACAAACAGTCTACACAATTCATATTAACTTTTATAGCATAAAGTACTAAATGTATACGTAATTTCAATAGCTTTTGTAACTAAATCATACCTAGAGGACATTGTCACCGCCAGTTCCGATACATCTTGTTTATTCTTAAATTAAAAAAAACATAAACGAACGTAACAATTTATCGCAGACGTAAAGGTAATTTCTTATATCAATTACTATTGAAAGTTATGCCTGAAGTCTAGGGATTGTCTTGTTATTATTCCGCTATTATTCTATCAAATACAATTATTAAAAACGAACAAAGCAACTGTAATTTGTGTTCAATAATTGTCATTTAAAAATAAGTTCAATAACACATGACAACTAATTACTTTCGTTGGGATTATTTTCATGTTAGAAATACATTATTCCATGATGTGCTTTTTAGTCAGGCGTGCATAATGGAATCCTTAACCCTTTCACCACCGCAGTCGCATAAATGCACCACGACAAATAATGCAGTCCCAGATCAGAAGCCGCCTTTTCAAGTCGGCGTCTGATCAGGGACTTCACTATTTGTCTCAATCTGTATTTCTATATATGTGCTTTATTCCTTTGAAATTTGCATTTATTTATCTCATTTCTTTATTTTACTGAATTATTTAACAGACTTGGATTGCAGACGACTAAAAATTTGGCGCCAAAAGGGTTAATAGTGGAACGTTTGTCCCTGGTTCTTGTGTGTCTTTTGGTGTTTTCTGTGTTCATTTCGTGTGTGTGTGTGTGTGTGTGTGCGTTTGGGTGTGTGGTTGTGTGTGTGTGTGTCATGCTGTCTATCGGTGTTTTGGTGGTGGTTGCGTCTTGCATGTGGCTTTGCCTGCTTGACTTTACTACTTTTCCAATTAAGACAGACTATCTGTATTTTCAAGCATACGTTATCCATTATATGCTTTTGTAAGCAACAATGTGACAGTTGATACACACCTACTATTCTGAATTTCAGTGTTAAATGTGCTGTGTTATAAAGCAATCTTCTTGAATGATGTCTAAAAGGTATCCCCTATTTAATTACCACTACAGACTAACGAAAACACGAAATGGGCGTTACACACGTTTTTTAACCATTTACTCCATGAATATTCATGCAAGAAATAATGACATTATGGTTATTAATCAATCTTATCTATATTATTTCATATGCAAACAGAGCAGACCCTGATCAGTCGGCTCAAACAGACAAGAGCAGTCTAATGTGAGTCTTCTCTGTCTGCAAATACATTAAAAGTTTGTTTATGGATTAAAGGGTTAAACGTCACATTTTAATGTGTTTTACATTTACAACACGTCTTTACGCTTTTGCTGAGTAGACCCAGATCAGGTGCTTCCTAAAGGAGCTGTCTGATCAGGGTCTACTCTGTTTGCTAATGGAATTGGAAAGTTATTGTTTTTTACTTTCTAAAATTGCCACAATGTGCCACCTTCCATTCCTTTATGTTTATTATATTTCTTTATTGTAAGTTTTTTGTCCATGAAAATTCAATATGTATTGAAAATTAGAATAAACATAGAACATGGAAAGTGCGTACGAAGCGGTCGTAAAAAGTTGCACCGTTTTTCATTCTCAGTGAGTCCGTCGTGGGATCATGAACGAATGGCATTTATATACCGCCTAAGCTTGTGCTAGTACAGGGAGCGGTGTTGCAATTTCAACAACTGCTCATGAACAGACCAAATAAAACCGAATCTGCAATTGTCTCCGTTCGCATTGTTGCGTTTGTTTTCGAGGGATCTACTTTCATAAGCGACACCGTTTTCCGAGCATTAGGTCTAGCGATTTTATTAATAATTGCTGGCAGTCATCATGCAATTTTATCACTCTTTCTATTTCAGAGTATAACTCTTTCTATTTCAGAGTATACATGTGTGTTGCGTTCGTTTTCAAATTGTTATAAACAAGTTTTTGTTGCATGGCATGCTAATTCAATAAGTACATTAATTCATTTATTATCAGCCTTGATAGATCTGACTTATGATTAGCATACTAGATACATCGTGATGTCAGGTTTAGATGGACAAATATACTTGAGATAATGTAAAATATACCCGAATTTACCCAAATATACTGACGACAATTAGGTAGTTCCAGGTATATTCTAGATTATAATAACTATGTACCAATACTACATTTACGTACCCAAGCCATGCATAGTGTAAAACAGAATATGAAGACAATTGAGCCCATCATGTTAAAGGTTAAAGTGTCCAGGGAAAAGCATATAGTATATAACCAGTCAGAGAAAATTCTCGGAATCTGACTTGTCGACTACCTTGGCAGTGAGATACTGTATCACACGTCTTAGACGGGTAGTATGGCACCACGTGATTTATCAGCATCAAAGATTTATCAGCATCAAAAAGACAAAGTGAATTCATTCGTCGTAATAATTGTCAGAGGTAGTGGACAAAAGTACTCGTTTTGCAACATTTCATTTTTAGTCACAACTTATTTACAGAGGTAAGTTCAGTACTGGCATCATTAAATGGCGCCAATGTAATTAATTGAATATGACATCAGGTCAGCTTAACAGTACGTAAACAGATATGCCTACGTGGACATGACTTGTAACTTAGGTATAGCGTATGGTCTAGCGCCCAAAGAAATGCGGTATCTATATCGGTCATACCGGCCCTACAGCCTGCCAAAGGCCCATATAGCTAATAAATGTAGATAAATGAACTCACCATGCTAAATGTAAACGCGCCTATCGTAAAGTATTGCATGATCATTGATATCATGCCTCGACTGAGCTTTGTCTGATTAATACTTTGATACCAATATGCGATGCGTAACACAATGAGAAAATGCATTCGAACAACTATTAAATAACAACAGAATAGTCAAGCAACATAATCTAATGGAATATCCATATTCCAGGTGAACCGTCACAGAATGTCGAACCTAGAACTGCATTCCGTTTCGCTTTCAGAGACAAATCAATCATGGGAGCGTTTACATAGTGTAGTTGTCACTAGACAGTTTATGAACAGTGTGGTATTATTATTACAGAAATGTGCTTTATGGTATAATTTCTTTCTGTCGTTTTGTTACTTTTGTCTCTCTGTGCAATGATTTGGTATAATGTGATTGTATATTTATTCCGCATTAATTTCAATAATGTTGGATTTATACTCTAAATATAGGAAGAAAGCAGATTTGCATCGAACAAAATTGTCTCTCACACGTCGTAATATAATTTTTGTCTGCATATTGCGGGGGCATGTAAAAGGATTGGCAATTGAAATCATGAAGTCAAATGCAACGTCAGACAGGTTTCTTTACACAAAATACTGCAATGAGTTCAAACAATGTTGGAAAAACTATTATAGACAAACTGACAATGCGACTTAGATCCACAGCTGGTAGCGCTAACTTTAAATAACGTTTAAATGGTTAAGCACAAGGCCAAAAAAAACTATGGTGCTCCATTACTTTTATTCTAGTGTTCTGCCTATCTAAAATTAAAAAACAAAAGAATGACTCATAAAACGATAGCGAAAATATCAGTAAACTCATCTCAGTCTTAATTTATACTGTTATGTTAAGCTATATTAGGGAACTACCAATACTGATTAAATGCTATCCATGTCCTTTAATTTAGTTTTCCTTTCTGTTCCTTCATATCAGTACCCTTATTATATATCTGCTATGTCCCCAACACACGACACAAACAAACCAACCATCCGATAAGAAAATAATACATGATGAAAATATGATCATCGATAGCATTAAAATCGGGATTAATGTTAGATTTTTATATAATTATTAATGTATTACCTTGGGCTTTCAAAGAATGTGGGACATTAAATGTCGGTAAACAATCAACTTACACGTGTTTGTTCGTGCATAGGTTTGTCCGTCCGTCCGTAGTTGAAAAATGATTTCCTGAATAACTTAAGGTAGGCATTTAAAAAATTATGCATTTTTATGTATATACGTTGCATACAGGAAAAAATATTGGGAGCGTATCTTTGGAATTTGAGGTTAGTTTAGTATGTAATTATGGCCAAATTTGGAAAAAAATGCATACCTGTTACTTAATACAAAGAACGATCGTTTAATAGAAGTTTTACTGGTCAATCAAGATAATTCTACTATGTTGACGGACAGAAGGAAAGTCAAAGTATATAAGTAAGGACTATTTACTCGATTTATAATGCAGTCGATAAATGTTTCGTTTGATTCCAAAAGTAGTTCTATGGATTTTCACTCCACGATGATTTCAGTGTCATGCTGTTTGGGTCCTAATGACAAGTCTGTTATCCAGCCTCTTACGTGTTTCTGTATCTAAACTGGGAAATGTAAAGTATGTGTTCAACGAATTATTTAGGAAATGAAAAAGAGATGACTGTAGAGTTTTAATAAGCAATATCAGAGGTCCAGATAAGGTGCTTACATTTAGACATTTTTCAAGAATAGCTCCTTTATTTCTCTCCACCAAACCCCATACTGTGACAACTCCTTAGAATTGTCACGAAGAGAGGATTCTTAAGAGTGGTCACAGTATAGAGTTTGGTGGAGAAATGACGATTTTAGTATTTGAGTACGCTCGTTTATCTGTAGCTCTGCATAATTGAACTTGGTTAATTTTCATTAATATTCATATGTAACTTATATACCTGTATGCAACCGGTAACATACACAGCTGTGTGATTAAACCATTCGAGGGCAGTGAATAAGGTGATAAGCAGTGAAAAGGGTACACTAAGTACGTTACAACTCGAATAAACATTTTACTGACCTAAAACAAATTCTATGTCAGTTCTAACCTATACATATAAGACATTTTCAAACAGTGTAAATCATATTAAATTGAAACTTGGGGAGCTTGGCAGCTCAGTGTCGACACTGTTTGTCATAAAAATCATGTTCCTCAATCCTAGATATTGATACAACGGTTTTGTTAAATCAATATTCAGAGACGTATGAGCCAGTTTTAATTATTAACCTCGTTAAGGGTTAACATGTATATTCATTGCTATTTCGAACTTATGCATCAAGTGCTGTGTTAGTAATGATAGAACTTACTGTCAAACAGATAAGTAGTTAAAACAGCTGAAAAAACTTCTTCCATTTCGTATCAGATCAAACATACTTTATCCAGTCTTACATTTTTAATATGTATTCATACAGTCTTAAACACTTTTTAGAATAATGAATACCAGTTGAATGCCTCTAATTGGGCAGTATTGTCAGAACTTGTTCCTCCGACGACTCATATTATAATGGTAGTTGATGGGTCATCAATGAACACTAATTTCAACGCAGGAAATATTTCATTTTTTCAATATTGAATTTGGAAATTGAATTTTAAAGACATGGGATTTTTTTTCTATTTTTAGGGATAAAAATAAAATGCAAATGATCTTTAACCCTTTCGCTGCCAATGCCGGATCTGTGATTACCTATGCTAACAGTTTGGATCCAGATGAGACGCCGAGTAACTGTTTGTTACTGTTACTATGTTTTTGAAACAAAAATGAAGAAATTCAAAAGAATGAAAATTTGTAGCAGACGACAAAGATAGCAGACGACAGAGTTTGGCAGCGAAAGGGTTAATTCCAATTGACGTTTGCAATGAACGCATATATTAATCCCATCGACCGTTGTACATGTATCGGCAAAAGGTAGTTTTAAGAGCGTAAGGTAGTTTTAAGAGTGCTTTCGTGGCAATTATAAGTGTAGTCAATGTGCACTTCAGGAACTTTTGAACTAGTATTGGTATTTTGCAAGTGGTATTTCGACACAGTCCTTCAATGAAGTTCTTTAAAATAAGGAATTTGGAGAGTTCAATGGGAAAACTGTATTTTTCGAGCTTTTGTTCAAACCCAGAAGGTATATTTTGTGAACAAATCTGCGATTATGTTTGAAAATAGCTTTGACAGCAAATCAGTGTTTTACTATCAAAATGATTGATAGCTTGTTACATGTATCTTTGAAAAGAAATGGAAGCATAACTATTTGCTGAAGAATTAAGTAGTATAAGTACAAATATGAGTCATGCATGGAAACACCGCATACAAAACAAACAACCGCCCGAACAGCACCCCAGCAAGAAAACAGTAAATGTACATAACTACCAAAGAACAAAGAGACACACAAATACAAAACAAACGAACAATAGGAGGAAGATGGAAGTACCGCCTTGGAACCGTCAGTAACAGTAGTCCCTGGAGGGTAAAACCGGTTTAAGGGTGCCCAACCTCTCACTTATTCCATCCCACCCTAAAAGACAAACCGTGTGAATAAACGTGTATCCTCCGACTAGTCTACAGCAACCGCGAAGGCAAATAGAGTGGTACATGTAAAATGCATGTAGAACAGAAACATATGTAAGTGAAACAAACTGTATCCACCTATCGCTAGTGTACTCAATGATTGAGTTGCAAACAGAGTAACTGTAGAAAAGTAATAAAGGATATTTCATGTTTAAAAATCAGTATTTGTTAAATACTATTTCTATGTTAGTTTTGCATTAAATCTTCGAAGTACAGAATTAAAACATTACAGGAAATTCGGTTCGAATACAAGGGTTTAACAAAGGCATAAGCTCGGTGTAAACTTGCAATGTTTGTAACATATTTTAAGATAGAACAATAGTACAAATTGACACAAAATGCACCCGTCTGAGAAACAACTCTACTGTAATTGTTTCCGCAAACAACGGGATATAACTGGTTATCGAACTTCATTCAGATATTAGCCATAGTCACTGCTTCTGATTTTTATGAGTAATAGATGTATGTGTCTCAAGTCAGTGTGTATACAACTTTACAGGACGTCATCCACAAGTATGTCCGACCGTCATGGTTGAAAATATAATGTGTGCTCGTATAATAATTGCAGTTTAACTCTTCGCTTGCTCTTCACGTCAATATACCTACCTGTAAATAGTGAAGACCCAGATGAGACAGCTCCTGCAGGAGCTGACTCATCAGGGTCTGCACTATTTACAAATTGATTGTGCAACCAGTGCACTCCGCAGCAGTCATTGCACAGCAAAATACTTGTACACAGTGCAGAGATATGTAATTATACAACAGAGCATGGGTAAAGAAGGAGAAATGTGTTTTAACATTCAGCAAGCGAAGGGTTAAATACAAGTGTTACGTATTCTATGGTTACTATAGTATGGTGATTTCAGATATACTACATTTATTTACGGTACAAAATCTTGCAGAGAAGTATCTGGTCTATATATGATCTAGATAAATAGATATATGTATTTAGCATCTAAATCTGCATACAATATACTAGATATTAATACATAAAAATGACATGATTAACAAATATGGTACAATCAAATATTGTAATGATTTCCAAATGAATATCTAAATATAACATAGAAGCAAGTTTTAATCAGTTATATTGAAATATTACAGTAGTGTATTTCGACCCAATAAGATGGTATAATATATTAAAATGATGATGATAAAAAATAGATCTAAGTTGACTTTGATCATGACTTGGAATAGTATGCCGATGCTGGGAAATCCATTCCACTGGGGTCCCGAAATTAGAAGAAATACTTAAAATATCTTTAAAAAATAAAGTAAATATGGTTCAATTGGAAAATAAATTTATTTGAAATAAAGGATGTTCGTTTTCAAAAATTATAAAAAGCCTATTTTATAGCATTTGGTCAATGTTAAAATTAAAATAGTTTAAAAGCAGGTATGAACATCTAATACTGCTCAAGGTAAACCTTATTAAGTTTCAACAGATAAATAGTGATTTTAGTCGATGTCATATTTGTGAACTATCGTATTTGTTAGGGAGTCAAATATGTTATAAGGATATTACTCACATGAGGTAGATAACAGGATCAACGTTGATTTCAATGTCATAATTCGTTTTTCTACTTATCTACGGACGGCTATAACATTTGACATTGACATTATAACGTTATATATTTGAACATCTCACTTTCCCACCCTTTATTTCATTCTTTCATGTTTCAAATGTCTTCTTACTCTTTACACTTTATTGTCACTGAAATGCTATCCGTGTTTAAGATAAAAGAGAATGTCGTAAATTATTCTATCAATGACATTAATCGTGACAAATAGTGTGATCTAATTGTATTAATGTACTCTAAACCTTATTAAAGTAAATGACACTTGGCTATTTTGTCTGATACTGCACAACGTAATTAAGAGTTAAAGCCTACTTTAATTTTACGCGAAATGTCTGTAATCCCATATTGTGTTTCATCCTTTAACTGACACTACTCGTATTTATATATATATACGAGATGACTTTTGCGGAATCAGATATGTATCATTTAATAAATATACAGGGTATATCTGATCAGACGGCTTCCGCAAGAGCCGTCTGGTCTGCTCTACTTTGTTTGTAAAGCGTTAGAGGACGTGTCTATCAGTTCAAGTTCAAGTTAATGATTGTCTCTATCAAATGGTCTGCAAAGAAATGAAGTGTTCCATCCATACTTAATTACATGACAAGTTTTACGTGGCTTAAGTCGTTCCCACATATAAACGCGTTTTTGCAAAGAGAGAAAACCCAGAGCAGATGGCTCCTGTAGGAACCGTCTGTTTAAGGTCTATTCTGTGTGTTTATCTATTACAATAGATCTTATTCTATAACTTCTACCAATGCATAACACGATGCTTTGTGCTTATGCTTTTTTTCTAAATTCAGCCAATAGATATTCATGATGTCATTATTTCTTCCGTGGACAGGGAGAGGGTTAAAGAATTATTGAATAACATGTAATATGTTGAACAGACGTTTCAACCTTTCAGTGCGAGAAACGAGCCACAAATGTCCTTTGTAAACAGAAACAGCGTAGACAAGATCAGAGACCTCCTAGAGAAGTCCTTTGATCAATGTCGCTAATTTGTTTCACGTTACACTTTTCTGAACAAATAGCCATGTATATTTACCGTAAGTTTAACCTGTTTGAAATTTAGAATAGTCCATTTGAAAATATATAAGCATTGAAAGGGTTAAACCACCCAGTTAATTATTTCTGTGGGTAGAATGTTGGCTTCCCGAATAGGCGTGATGTCATATTGCGTGTCTTTGGCGTGCCATAACATTGTACCGTGTTAATGGGACGATAAACCGAATTCACATACACACGAGCACAAACACGCGAGTGCATGTGTGCACACACGCATGAACGCACACACAAACATTGACACGCACAAACACAACGCACACACATATAGACATAAAACTGCAGATACACACATACACGTACATACACACGCACATACACACGGGCACGCACACACATACAACCATGTTCACACAGACAAACATAGCCATACAGACAAACAAAGATAGGCACCCACAAACATACACACAGAGACTGAGACAAAGATACACAGACGCACATACAAACAGACATACACCCACACCCATAGAAACACAAACGCACACACATACACACACCCACACCAACTGACCCTCAGATACACACATACACACGTGTTCTTACCCTTGTAAATACAACAATATAAAATAGAAATGTGTCCATAGGACATTGATGCCCTACTTCAGACTTATTGTCACAGAAGGTAAGGGCCTTAATCATCATAAATTGATACATGCTCAGGAACATGTATGTAAAGTATGTAAAGTATGCAACGACTGAAGCGATTTGCATGGTTATTGAACTTGACCACACAGGGGCACACAGACAGACACACGGGCACGCACACACATACACCCATGTTCACACAGACATACATAGCCATACAGACAAACACAGATAGACACACACAAACATACACACAGAGACTGAGACAAAGATACACAGACGCACAAACAAACAGACATGCACCCACATCCATAGAAACACAAACACACACACATACACACACCCACACCAACTGACTCTCAGATACATACAGAAACACACAGAGACACACAGACAGGCAGACACACTTACACACGTGTTCTCACCATTGTAAATACAACAATATAAAAAGGAAATGTGTCCATAGGACATTGATGCCCTACTTCAGACTTATTGTCACAGAAGGTAAAGACCTTAATCATCATACAATTGATATATGCTCAGGAACATGTATGTAAAGTATGTAAAGTATGCAACGACTGAAGCGATTTGCATGGCTATTGAACTTGACCAAGATAGAACTGCCACACAGATGCGTGTAAAGTTTGGTGAGGATTGGTTAAATCCTTTCAAAGAAAGAGTCCGGACAAGATATTTTTAAGTCATTTTTTTGCAAATAAAGGGCCACACCTCATAAACAGCTGACGCGATTTTCATGGCTGTCGAACTTGACCAAGATATAATAGCCACAAACATGTGTGGAAAAATTGATGGGGATTGGACAAATACTTTCCAAGAAACAGTCCGGAAAAGATATGTTTTAAAGTCATTTTTGCAAATAAAGGGTCTCAACTTCTAAACGACTGAAATGATTTACATGGCTATCGAACCTGATCAAGATAGTATGGCCACAAACATGTGTGTAAACTTTAGTGTGGATTGGACAAATACATTCCAAGAAAGAGCCCGGACAAAATCTTCTAGACGTGCGTACGGACGGACACGAGCAACCGTATATGCCATCACACTGTGGGTGCATAAAAAGAAAAGTGCACAGCACGTTCATAAACCAGACAGAAACCCTCCTGTTCCCCCGTTTGAACAATAGAAGCAAATGTTATTTGGTCAGAACAATGACACTGAAACCAGAGTGAACATTTTGAAAAGCTCAATGGCACTTGTCTTCTGTGAGATTCATTGTAATTAACTGACATTTAATTACGTCCCGCAGCATTTCAAAATCATTTTTGTCCGTCATGTCATTGGCCTCAACCCCTGCTTTTCCTCTCTAAAATACTCTAAAATATTCAATTTAATTATGAAATGAATTATGTTCGTATAGCTCTTTTCCATATCCCCTTCTCGTTTGCTTCAAGATAACCATAAGCAGACAGTTACCCCTTACCTCGCTGTGAATAAGCAATGTCTGGTTAAATTTTGATATTCGTTCAAGGTTTTGAGAAACTATTAACCGACTTTGAGGCAACTAGATGTCTCATCTGGACAGAACCGTTTGCAAATTGTGTCGGGATACACATAGCGGACTGTGGGTAAAGTCCCTGTCGTTTGCTCATAAGGCATACTCAACGTTAAATCATAGCTTCGGATGCATACTTACACTCAGCTGTTTCGCGCCAAATAAGTTTCATCTGCTTTATAAACCTTCAATTTATTTTCAAAACCATAATATGGAGTGATTATATGCCTTAATTTTCTGCTATAGTTCCAATTATTTAAACACAATAGCTTTATTGCTGTAACTACATTTGTATATACAGTAGAACATGTCTTAAGCGGCCCCCCAAAATAAGGTCCGCTTAGGACAGGTAAAAGTATACATCGACCGCGTGTTGATGTATCCAGAATGTCGTTCATATGGAAATTACCCAAGGAATTTGCGAAGTGCTTAACAATTCCAATTGCTGCTTATAGAAATACGACAAACATTCATTTTTACAATCTGAAGCCTGCTTGAAACATTACTACTGTAAACCCCCTCTAATGCGACCAGCAACAAGGGAGATAATTCACAGTGACAAAGGCAGGTGGTAGCTTAATACAGGATGAAAGTTTTGCAGAAAGCTCCTAGAGGACTTTCTTCCTGCATTAAGCAACCACCTGCTTATGAAGACAGCCATGTGTGTGGACGCATTAAAGGGGTTGTACTGTACGTACAAATGCTAAAATGCTTATCTGCTTTAACTTTTCAAACCGAACCTGAAGCCAACAGCACTGTCAATGGTTCAGTGTTCAATGCTGTGGATAGGTTCATATACATCGGAAGTACTCTGTCAAACCATGGCAACATTGAAGATTATATTAAACGCAGGGTTACGTCAAATGCAGGATTAAAACGTCTGCGTATTCTTTGATGAACTTTGACAGAATCTTTTGCAGCGAAGGTGTATCATCTTAAGGTGTTATCATTACACTCTTCTTTGCTTCGGGGCTGGTTTGTATACAACGAAATGGTGTTAGCTGATGGAAAGCGCAATGCTGGACGCCTGAAAGTATAATTCAAGGACAATGTCAAGACTACCTTAATGATTCTTGAGATCTCCCTCGAGTCTTTGGTAATGTGGGTTAACCATGTTGGCAGAGGTGTGACGTACTTCGCAGGCCAACGATTGAAAAGCCAGTGATTCAGTTGCGTCACCGTCCTTGAGTGCCAATTGTTCGGCAGACAGAGACGCGCCCAGTTTGGACTGACAAGCTATCGTTGCTGTTATCTAGTCAACCTAACGCTACAGGCATAGTCACCATCGATATATAGATGGACGAACATCAATATATGGATAACAATGTTAGATGTTCATCAGGATTGTCCGAACCCTGCAGTCCTTTTTAGATCACGTCCCCTGCCTTGGATATAGTCAAGTACCATTCCTATAAAACACTAAATAGACGTCTTATTCTGGGGCTTAATACTTGTACATCACTTAATGCTCGAAACAGGTCCAGGTTATGGTGAATGTTTATGGAGTTTTCAAAGAAAGGTGTAACATGACAAACAGTACATACCCTGATGAGAGGGTCTCGTGTCACGGACTGTAAGTGTAGTAGTTAAATACAGAACGAAATAGACAGGAATCTCATGCATGAGCATTCTGCATTACATTCGTCCTGCATTAAGCGTACACCTGCTTTTAAAAACATACATTCTTCATAATATGACGGTCTTAGTGAGATTTTACAATAGAACATTGCTTGATAGGCTGGTAGCGGTAAATATGGAGGAGTAAGGCTTAATATGACCGCTTAATATATCGTGTATGATCGGCCTGCCAGTCATCTGTCCTGTAAACCATTTCAGCTAAATGATATACAAAAGTCTTTATCAGTATTCATAAGAAATTGTCTGATCTTCTGCTTCTGTTTGACACGTAATATTTGAATCATTCAATAACCAGACAATAAGACATATGTGCATGAGATCGGAGGTGTATTGATGTCTGGTAACATCCAATTGACGTGTACATTGTGTGCAGCAACAATATATTTTATTACAGATGAACCTCTATATGTCAATTCATTGTCTGTAAGTGCTTTCATTTATGTTTTCGGTCGAGTAACCCTTTAAATCATACATATCAATGTAATCATTAGCGTGTACATATCCATGAACTCTGTATTAAACCGTCGTTAAAGGTCATCAGAGGCTCAAGATGGGTAAATTGAAATATTTTCAAAAATATCTCCTTTATTTCTCCACCAAACCATAGGTTGTGTCCACCCTTAAGAATCGCTCAAAGCATGAAGTAAATACAGATCTGTATTTACTTCGTGCTCAAAGAGACGGTTCTAAAGAGTGTTCACAACATAGGGTTTGGTGGAGAAATGACGTCTTTAATATTTGAGTACATACCTTTATCTGTTGCTCTGTAATTCTATGTTTGTATTGTTTTGTTCTTATCTTCATTTAGATGCGAGAAGATGAGTGCACTGCCATTTGCAAACAATGTAAACCCAGACCAGAGGGCTTCAAGACACATAATCAGGGTCTGCACTATTTGTCAAAATCTTTTAGCAACTGTAAGCATATCATATCATGGACTCTATACTTTAAGCATATATTGTTCATGGTTCAAAAGACTAAAAAAGTTAGTACAAAAGATGACCATATCATTGATAAAAAATATATACTGTTAGGTCTTGGGTGGATTTTTGCGCTTATTACATACACGTATTTAGTGAAAAGATCGAGATAGGGCATACTGTACTTTTATAATATATCAAACAAGCATAAAAGCCTAAACATTGCTTATAGTTGTATTGGAATCCTAGATATGAAGGGCGGTTGGTACATTGTGGCAACAGTGGTGGCTTCTCATTCGTGCGTAGAATGACTCACTACCTTCTAACCAATTTCCTTAGGACTGTTCATCTAATATTGAGGCAAACTTGCCACTCCTCAGAAAATGCATTTTAAGCGTTTGTCGATATACAGTGGTGAAGTGCATTACCAAAAGCGATTTGTCTGTCATTGCCACGTCAAAGTAGATGAGACTTAATTAACTGGTAAAGAGTAATTTTATAAAAAATGTGTAAAAGGAGAGGCCGTGGCTATATTTACAGGGTGCGACAAAATGTGTGATTCTTCAACTGGTTGTGATGAGACATCGTTGCCGAGATATAAGAGACAGTATCCTTTGACAGAATTCTAGTTTCTTAACAATGCATTTTTCAGCGTGCACAGTCCTGTTAAGGTTATACACCTTGCTTTCATTTTCAGAACTCGCCAGTAATGTTTAGTATGCGCATTTGCAAAATGTCTGAAAGTTGAAAGAACACTTCAATAATGTCTCCATTTATATGTATACTTTTGGTATACGTAGATTCATGCGAACAATGATACACTCTTTGTATTTGATACATAGTAGAAGTCTAGAGGGGTATTGAAATGATAGATACTGCTGAGAAAAACCTTGTAGATATATGTGTTGTTCGCCCTCATCACAACAGTGTCGTATGTCGCCGTTCTGCAACCATTTACCAAATGTATCAATGTGTTGATATTGATTAACTGAATTGTTATAATGGCAAATGAAGACAAGAAGTACTAGATTTTGCAGAAAATGTAGAAACAGATCCATATTTCTCAACCAGAAAACAGAGCAGAACCTGATTAGACGGCGCATATGAGAGATATTGGTCTACTTAGTTTGTACAAGCGTCAAAATGTATCTCGATGGAGTAAATTATTTAGTAACCTGCATTGAGCATGCAACATGTATTGTGACCTCTTATATTTAGTAAATGATTATTACGTAGATTAATTATTATAATAGCACATGGATACATGAAGTATTTGCCGTGGAAAACACTGTAGAAACATAACTATAGAATATCATCAGCAAACAAGTCAGAACTTGATTAGACGGTTTCTACAAGAACCGTCTGATCTGGGTCTACTCTGTTTGCAAAAAGCGGATTTATGAAGGAGATGTTTTGTAATAAGTTTGTCGGAATCGTAAATGATACAAAAAGTACCGTGATTTGAACGATGCTATAACACTTCTAAAATAGTTGACCAGCCCTGTGTTCAGTTAACATTGACCGTGTCCCTTGTTCAAATCTATAACGATTTCCTCCAAGTAATCCGAAGAACAAACTATTTTGAAAGTCGACAGTCTGTTCTAAATTAGGGCTGGGGTAGAAGGACTTTTGCATTATTAACCCTATGCCCCGCCATATATTTGTCTGCCCTCTTTGAATATTAATTGGGCAAATCTTTACAAATGATATGTTGAAATGATTTTCCTAGCAAAACAAACGTATACAGCATACAGGCATGAATTTTCAATGAAAAACAGTGCAGACCCAGATGAGACAGCTCCTATAGGAGCTCTGTCATCTGGGTCTACACTGTTTGCAAATGCAACTATAGTTGTGAATGGCAGGATATCAGTTCAAGCTCCTATAATTATTCTCGAAGAAACCATCCATGAGATCCTGCTATACAGTAGAACTTTGTTTCGTGTCCTACATTTGTTGGTACAATGGTCAGACAAAACAGTATGTCGGTTTAACCAGGCTTATGATATATGATAATAACAGTTTGGACCGATTAATTATGGTCTGAAAATATACTAATTGTCTGTTAAATCAGGGACAGGTTATTCTGCAGATTTAATATACACCTACGCTGATGAATTCATCCACGCTCATTTTCCTCATTTATTGACAGCTAAATTAACGATTAGTTGCTTGGTAACAATGCTTCCGTTTAGTTTTGTCATTATTCGTCGCAAAATATTTTCGTTTGTACGGAAGAGCATTTGTGATAAACCTATATGAACGCCCTACGTAAACTGAAAATAGCCATTCATATACATTTAAGTATGTTCCTGTCGTAAATATCATGTCAGCTTTAAATTTGACCTCTTGCAATTTTAATTACTCCCAGTTCGTTCATGTTGTTTAACACTTTACTCCATACTACGCTTTTGCAAACAGAGCAAAAGGAGCATTAACTAGAGAAAAGGAAAATTTTAGAATTTTGTAGTTTGAAACCATCGCGATAAAAAGAGCATTTGCTCCTATAGGAGCAAGTGCTCTATTTATCACAATGGTTTCAATAGGTGATTTTTACAAAGGCTTTTGCAAACAGAGTAAACCCATATCAGACGGTCCCTGTAGGGGCCGTCAGATCATGGTCTGCTCTCCTTGCTTATAAAATAATAGTTTTACAGTGTCTGCCACGACGAAAAGGTCCTGTGTTCATGTGCCATTATAAAAAAGAAATCTAGTTAATATTCATGATGTCATTACTTCATGAAGTAAAGGGTTAAATCTATATGCAAGTCAGGATGCGCTTGACAGTATCAGTGATAAACGTCATCTTAAGTTAACCAATTTCCTCATAGGCTATCTTTCGATCCAACCACTTTGAATAAATCTACCGAAAAGCAGCATTAACTAGAGAAAGGGAATTATTTTAGAATTTTGTAGTTTGAAACCATTATGATTTATCACAATGGTTTCAATGGGTGATTTTTACAGAGGCGCAGAAATGCGTATTTATGGAGGAAAGGGATAAAACCTTTCAAAATAATTGCACACATAATCGAAAATAATTGCTGGCGTCTAGTCCATATTTAGAGTCACTTTAGAAACTATTTTTTACATATGTATATGCAATGCGCTCGGTGTCTACACCAAACACTGACTTTTATCTCTAAAGCATTTAGTGTCTCATTTCTGATGTGAAGCAAATCAATTACTTCATGAATGATTTGATTAATTATTTTACTGATTAATTTTGCATTATTACATCAAACTGTGCCCGCTTAATCTAATCAGAAGCAGGGAAAAATAAAATTCTAATTACTCCCATGAAAGTCATGCCATATTAATCACTCGCATGTTATCTCCGACCTGATTCGCATTTGAAAACGGCTTGTATTCAGAGGAGACATCAGGTAACAGCTGTCACTTGGTCAATAGTTTCTTAAACTTTTCCCTCATCATTTAGGCTATCTTTAGACCCAACCTCTTTGAATAAATCTACCAAAAAGGAGAATTTACTAGAGAAAAGGAATATTTTAGAATTTTGTAGTATTGAAACCATTGTGATAAATAGAGCATTTGCTCCAATGGAGCAACTGCTCTATTTATCACAATTGTTTCATAAAGTGACTATTACAGAGGCGTATTTATGAAGGAAAGGGTTAAACCTTTACTACATGAATATGCATGTAAGAAATAATGACACCATTGATATTTGTAAGATTAATTGTTATAATGTCTGTTTTCGTTCTTAAACTTCACCTTCCTTCCATCTACACTGAAAACCATTGCTAGCTGTTAGCTATTTCAGATCATCTGATTCGATCAGCTGTTAAATATTACGGGTCCAGATAATGCGTTTATTTACACGCCTATCTGAATACTAACTATTTGGTCCAGATAATACGTTTATTTACACGCCTATCTGAATACTAACTATTTGGTCCAGATAATACGTTTATTTACACGCCTATCTGAATACTAACTATTTGGTCCAGATAATACGTTTATTTACACGCCTATCTGAATACTAACTATTTGGTTCAGATAATACGTTTATTTACACGCCTATCTGAATACTAACTATTTGGTCCAGATAATACGTTTATTTACACGCCTATCTGAATACTAACTATTTGGTTCAGATAATGCGTTTATTTACACGCCTATCTGAATACTAACTATTTGGTCCAGATAATACGTTTATTTACACGCCTATCTGAATACTAACTATTTGGTCCAGATAATACGTTTATTTACACGCCTATCTGAATACTAACTATTTGGTCCAGATAATACGTTTATTTACACGCCTATCTGAATACTAACTATTTGGTCCAGATAATACGTTTATTTACACGCCTATCTGAATACTAACTATTTGGTCCAGATAATACGTTTATTTACACGCCTATCTGGATACTAACTATTTGATCCAGATAATACGTTTATTTACACGCCTATCTGAATACTAACTATTTGGTCCAGATAATACGTTTATTTACACGCCTATCTGAATACTAACTATTTGGTTCAGATAATGCGTTTATTTACACGCCTATCTGGATACTAACTATTTGATCCAGATAATACGTTTATTTACACGCCTATCTGAATACTAACTATTTGATCCAGATAATACGTTTATTTACACGCCTATCTAGATACTATTTGATCCAGATAATACATTTATTTACACACCTTTCTGGATCCTAACTATTTGATCCAGATAATACGTTTATTTACACGCCTATCTGAATACTAACTATTTGCCAAGGTTTTAAGAATCACCGAAAATTGGTTGAACAAGTAAAACTCCGAAAAAGGTTTTGTAATTTGCTTTTAAACGTTCTCTTGTATATTCCTAACCCCTTTCTCAAAAGAGACGCGCTTTGATGCATTTGCGAACAACAGAGTAGAATCAGAACAGACGGCTTATGTACTTTACTGTTGGAATTATAGTTTATGCCATGACCAAAACGTTCTCTGCGTGTGCATAAACCATAGAAAAATTCAGCTCATAAATATTCATGGTGTAATGTTTTCTGACATTAATAACATTATGAGGTAACGGGTTAGAGGTATTTCATCTTGAAAACAAGGAGGCACATTTGGTGTCAAATAGTGAATGGGATGGTTACTTTAATTATAGGGGGTTTAATAGTTTTACGCTTAAATATTAAATATGTACTTATTTAACCCTTGCCCTCTGTAAACTAGTTCATTGTAAAAGTGAGTTTTTTTGCATACTTCTGATTCGATAAAAGGTTTGAGGGGCCATTGACCGAGTGTCAACCAGCTTGGATCCTGATGAGACATGGTGGCAGTCAGCATTTTATTAGGATCCAAGCTGTTTGCGAATATGAGTCAGAGGCTGGATGTTTTGATACACTTTAAATAACAATCCACTAAATTTATAGTGATACTTGATTTATTATAGTATGGTATTTGTCTTTGATACTGACAGCCCAGACATTTACAAATATAATAGCATTCATAAACATTTAACCAATTCCCTCCTATTGACGACTTTCGGCGACACTGTAAAAAATACTTTATGAAACCATTGTGATAACCTGTGGAGCAAATGCTCTATTTATCACAATGGTTTCAAAATCTACACAATTCTAAAATTTTCCTTTTCTCTAGTTATAGCTCCTTTTCGGTAGATTCATTCAAAGTGGTTGTGTCTATAAATAGCCTATAAGGGAACGGGTTAATAGTGTTTATACTCCTGCAATCTTAACGAATGTCATACATTTGTATTTGAGAAAGAAAATTTCCATGAAATGAAAAAAATGGTAAATCTTCAGGTCATGTGTTTTCTTAACATGGCTGCTTAGCTGAAATACATAGGAGATTAACTATTTTGCCGCCATATAGAACTCCATGATGTACTTTATATACTTATTATCCAACAGTTTGGATTCAGATGAGACACCGAGCGACTCGGCGTCTCACCAGGACCAAACCTTTTGACACCCTGGTTTCATTTCTGAAATGATATTTAGATTCTATATCCGCTTTGACAGTCGAAGAAGACAATAATGTTGTCAGGTGAAATTTATCTGGTGAATAAGGTTAAACATTTTGCTGCTAATGACGAATCTGTAAATACCTAAACTGTTTGATGTTGTTGCTGACCTTTTTAAAAGGAATTGGGAGAAATTATAAATAAAATGAAACTTGTACATGTAACAGACGACAAACGTTGCAGACGAAATTACACGGCAGCGAAATTTTCAAATGATCATATTTACCGAGAAACAGAAACTTCAAAATTAACAGCCCTGGGCACACGTTGCACTATAAAATACTTTCACTGCCAACGTCATCTGTTAAATGTGTCGTCTGCTAAATGTGTCGTCTGCTTCAATGTTAATATTCGATATAGTTTGTCATTTTCTTTCAAAGTATGAAATAAAACAAAACAATTTTGTTCCTGGATTCAACATGTCTGCACGTCACTTGCATAGCAATACATGTAGTTAAATACAATATTCCTGCCATTTGGAGTTATTGTTTCAGCATCGCCAGAGGCAGAATTTAAATCTGAAATGAACATCAGACTCTTTTGCAAAGTAATTAAGTCCAGAAGAAATATTCGATGGTGAGAATGAATGCGGAACAGAAACGATTTTGTTTAATCTAATACACGTGATCTGCATATGTGATAATAGTTTAGGACGACTGACATAAGGTTTTCGCTGCCATAGTTTGTCGTCTGCATACTTTGTCGTCTGCTCATTTATTTGGTTTGTTTTTAATTCTGTTCTGGTTTTTTTTTTCAGAAACATACAAATCAAAAGTACCAAAAAGTTTGGACCCCGATAAGACGCTGGGATACTCGGCGTCTCATTTGGATCCAAACTATTTGCATAGGTAATCAAATATAGTAAAACCCCGCTTATGCGACCACTTAATAAACAGCCACTGGCGTCGTTTAAAGCAGGTGGTTGCTTAATGCAGAACGAAAGTTATGCAGAAAGCTCCTATAGGAGCTTTCTGCATAACTTTCGTCCTGCATTAAGCTACCATCTGCCTCTGCCACCCAGAATTATGCCCATTTTTGGTGGTCGCATTAGAGGAGTTTTACTGTATACGACATAGGCGGTGAATGAGTTACACAAGGCAAAACATGAAAAGGCGGTGAATGGTAACGATTAATAGGAAAGTAATCTTAACCCTTTCAACACTTACTTTTCAGAATGGGATAGCCCATCAGTGTTTAACTATAGAGTCCACCCAGTATGAAAGGTTTACACTTGCGAGAGGATGACAAACATTGTAGACCCTGACTAGATGGCTCCTGTGGGAATAGTTCATTCTGGGTCTACACTGTTCGCAAATGACAGAGCATGTGAGTCCCGCATTCAAAGGATTGAAATATGCTTATTGCAAGATAATAAGTATCGTTAACCCTTCTCTTGCTGAATTTTGAAATACATGTCTCCTTCTTTACCCATGCCCTGTTGTATAATTACATATATCTGCACTGTGTACAAGTATTTCGCTGTGCAACCACTGCTGTGGAGTGTATTGGTTGCACAATCAACTTTTAAATAATGCAGACCCTTCACTATTTACAGGTAGGTATATTGACGTGAATAGCAAGCGAAGGGTTAAATGTGTTTACTGCTGTTGTTCTCGAGATATGAGGACAGTGACGTATAACATATAGAGAATAATAGGTTAGTGCCGTAGATGGGACGCTTTATCCGACGAGGGGAGAAAACGTTGAGGCGAGGCTTGCCGAGCCTCAACTGTTTTCTCTCCGAGTCGGATAAAGGCGTCCCATCTACGGCACTAACCTATTATTCGATTTATCCAGTCAATATAGTTAAATGTATTTTTTATAGACTCATAACACTCTTGAAATAATTTACATTGAAAATGCAGTTTTTCGATCAACGGATCCCTCCCTTTTCACTTCCATTTAGACGTAAATAGATCTAATGAGCTACCGCAGAGGAATATAGTTTCGATACTTGTATTACTAGAAGGAAAACGTGGTTGAATTTGAAAAATAAGATGATTTGAATCGAGGGTCGATAAGTTATTTCAAACAGACATGATCTATATTCTTTGGTCAAATTCGAGTTACGTAGTCTCGGTTTCTATTTTTAGATTCTACCTAACGTCACTCAGAAATCGATGGAACTGAACAGGCTATATTTAGGTTTATGACTATCACCGCCCCTGTAAGAGTTTATCAATCAAATAATCATGAGAGTGAAAAGAAAACATTTACTATTTATCTGTCAATCTTTGCTTCCAGGTTTGATTTTATCAAAAACGGGGTTTGCCAGCGATGGATTAAATTAATAATTTAAGTGATAAATCAACGTCATTTTGTATGCGGCCTCAGTGGCGTAATCGGTAAGGGCGACGTCTCTAGAGAGATTAGAATTAGTTTTTGTAGGATCAGGCGCGGGTTCGAATCCAGCTGTAGCCAATTATTTTTATTTTTTCCCATTTGAATAATTCTTCTGGTGACCAAATAGATCTGTTAGATCTATTCCATCAACATGTTTATGAATATTTACAGAAAACTAAAATAGTTCCATGGTTATAGAATCATTACGCCTATCTTCTAACCTAATAAACCTTCCACTACCGGAAGTAACCAAATAAACCTAAGTTTATTTGCACCCCCTTTATTATGTCACTAGAGACGCCTGGTGACTGGATAAAATGTTTTTAATCCTGATTTTAACAATCATTCACCAGTATACTCGACGATTTTGATAGTACAATGCAATATTTCAACCAACTAACCCTTTACTCTTTGCAAATAGAGTAGATCATAATCAGACGGTTGTATTATGAGGCGTCTGGTCAAGATCGATCCTATATGCTTATGAAATAATATAGATATGATTTTACAGTTTGTACCATGGCTTAAACTTTCTCTTTGTTCATATGACATTACAATATGTAATCTAATTAATATGCATGTGCTATTATTTCGTATGTGAATATTCACAATGTCATTATTTCTGGCATACATGTTGAACACGGAATGGGTTAGAGTAACTACTGACCGAATAACAAACAGCTTTGATCCTGATAGGACGCCAGGTTACCTGGACTCTTATCTGGGTCCAAACTGTTTAAAACATTAATAAGATCGCAATGGGAAGGATAAGAGTAAACAACTGATCACATTTCGTATTTACAGGTAGTCCTCAATAAATGTAAGCATACCTCGGTGGTCACACATCACATTGAATAACTGTTCGTTTGCATTGCCCCGAGATGAAAGACATTTATTTTCAAATCTCACAGTGGAGTGATAGTGAACTGAAATGTTATACTCAACGATTGACATGATGCGTATTGACATCTAATGTTGAAATTCAATGTGAACCATTATCCTAAGTTAACAAAAAATAATGTCTGCTCAAATTTGGATCTGGTGCAATTTTGACATCTTCAGATTCGATCAAGCTTTTGAGAAACTCTTGACAGAGAGACAGCTTGAATTCAGATGAGACGTCGAGTACATCGGTATCGCATCTGGATCCAAGCTGTTTACAACTGTGTGCCAGATCGAGGTTAGTGGGAGAATGGTTAAGTGTTCCTCGTATATCTAACCCTACAGTACGGGACACGAGTCTCTAATGTTCTTTGCAAACAGTGTAGACCCAGATAAGAGGGCTTCTAGATGTTACGTTGTTCTTTAGAAGAATCCCTAAATATTCACCATAAGCTCGACATGTTTGAATTTTGGAATAGTCCACTTGAAAATTCAGCGGTGTAAGGGTTAATTCAATAGGAGATATAGTTACTTGCAATGAGACACTCTTGGTGAATTCATTGATACTGAATAATTAAGTCTCTAACAATGGCGTGTATCAAAAAACTGTATCGTATCATATTCGATATTCTAGTGCATTTCATTTCAGCTGTGATATGAAGCATGCAAGTGTCCCATACTGCGACAAATTTCAATACCTACTGAATATTCATTAGCAAAATAGATATAAAGAAATATGGAAAGTGGAACATTGTAGACATTTTAGAAAGCACAGAAACAGATCTATCAAATTCTATAAGCAAACAGAGCAGACCCTGATCAGACGGCTCCTTGTGGAGCCGTCTGATCTGGGTCTACTCTGTTTGCAAATGCGTGACAACACGTCTATATGAGGGAAGGTTTTGTATTCATCACGTGATGTAAATTTTCAACTTCCTCATGCTGAATGAGTTCTTGGAATTTACTGAAACGTTGCATTTATATACAGCATAATGTCAAAGAAAATACATTTCTGCTCTGATTGCATCATAAGAGGCTGTTGAGTGACCTTAACTCATTTGTTCCTTATATCCACTAAACGGGACGAGTGCAAACAATGTAGACAAATACAAAACCTTCTCCAGAAGGAGCCATCTGAACAAGGTCTAGACTACTGTAATTGCTCAACAAAAATACTTTCCAAACTGCATAAAAGAATAAATATATCTTGCAGAACAGTCATCTATGTGTGACAGTGGAAATAACAAAAAAAAACCACAAAAAACCACCACTATATATATTTAACCTGCCAATAACATGAGAAATATTTGCAGTTAATCTGAAAGTAGGAATACACGAAAGCAAAATATCAACGTGAAGAGGAAATTGCAGATGGGTTTTGTATTGAGTTTATGAGCAGCTATTGATAGTGCAACACTACTCAAGCAATGATTCCCAGTCTGTTCAAATATAAGGTATACGCACTTTGAACACACTGCAAAAATATTATTCATGTCCAGGAAATTTAGGACATTATTGCTTTAACAATAACAAATAAAGGGTAAACTGTGAGATTTAAACCAAAATGAATGAAATATAATCTGGGTCCATGCTTATAAACTTTTTAGTTGAGTCTGAGTTCGTGCTCCAGCTTTTGATTGGTCAGATTTGAGTTCTCAAGCTTTTGATTGGTCAGATTTTAGCCTTTGGCTTAAATTTGACCAATCAAAACTTGAGAACGAACTCAGACTCAACTAAAAGTTTTATAAGCATGGATACTGGTGATATAAAGCACGTTTTATTGATACAATATTTACCGTTTACCTGATAGAGGCACCTTTTGACGCCTTTGCAAACAGAAGAAATCCAAATTAGACAGTAGACTGTGGGAGCAGTCAGATTAGGGTATGTTGTGTTTGCTATTGAATTATATAGATCTGATCTAAAGTTTATGCATAAACAAAGCATCTTGTATTAAAAAAGTAAATTACCAAGCTACAGTCTACTTTCGAATGACGGCTCAGCGAACTGTACATTTACTTCCCTGGTCATTGAGTCATTCGCCTACAACATTGAGCACTGCTAACATATGGCACAATCATGCAGCCGCAGTACCAGCTAGTGACTCTCACAGGTACCCATTTTAACCCCTGGGTGGAGAGGAGGCACGGAGGGACTGGGAGTTGAACTCCGGGTATCCGGCTTGGTAGTCAAGCGCGTTATCACTAGACCAAGCACCACCATATAAAACTTCAGCTAATACATATTCACGATGTCATATATTTTACATGTATATTCATGAGGTCGAGGGTCTAATCCACGTTACTGAGCATGGTGTGGTTGGCGTCACGAGAAGTATGTAAAGCTTTTAGAATGACAAGATAATCTACTTCAAAGAAAGAAAATAACCTGATAGGAATAAACAACAACCAGCTCTTGCCACGGACGTACTTAAATTATGTAAGTACCGTGCGATTGTATTTATACGCTGTGTCCATAGAAACAGACAATATAATGCACACGTGCGTATAACATATCGACTTTAAATGATGTTAGGATAGGTATAAATAGCGCTTACTATAAAAGATTGCACTAAACACGATTTAACGGCATGCAGTGCAGTATTTTATCAGTTTGTAAGGCAAAGCGTGTATCACAAAGATTACAGGTTTGATTAAATCGGAGGTTTTTCGAAGGACATGTGACACATTCTAATACTTTACTGTCCTTAGCAATCTACTTGAGATCAATCTGATTTTACATAAAAGTGTAGGGTTTCAATATTTTCCAGACATAACTATATACGAGGAACAGAACACCAACCATAATCTTGACTTATGTTTCAAATAATTATGTAGTGTAACAAATTGTAAATTCTGTTTCTTAGAACAGACTAATCACGTATATTACATAATGGTAAGTCCGCTTTAGTCGGCGTCTCATCTGGGTCCATGCTTATAAAACGTTTAGTTGAGTCTGAGTTCGTTCTCAAGTTTTTGATTGGTCAGATATGAGCCTTTGGCTCAAATCTGACCAATCAAAAGCTTGAGAACTCAAATCTGACCAATCAAAAGCTTGAGAACGAAACTCAGACTCAACTAAAAGCTCTATAAGCATAGACCCTGGTTAAAAGCTGTTTCCAAATGCGAGTACGATCTCCGTTAGGGAAAAACATGGTAACATTTATCTGGTAAAGTTCATACTGGTCAGACGAAACGGAATGCAACAATAATGCATATCATAACCATACAAACGGTTATTCCTAAACCAATTTCAGTCAAATGTTCAAGGTGAATGAACACGGTAGAACGTTTCTGTACTACATGATTTAAATTTCAAATCAATTGACAACTGATACACAACCAGCAAACGTAGATATAGCCCAGTACCTTGGGAATATAATTAAAAGAGCAACACCCGTTATTATGTTAATATATTGCAAATACATGAATTGTTAAAAAAAAACACTATACTATTTTAAAGAAAACCGGCGTCTAATCAGATTCGACCATCAGCTTCATAATCGCTCATTAAAATCGAAAATAGTCAAAACTGCACTATAATCAAATTTTAACAGATCTTAGATTTTTACAGCGTGAAAAGGATTAACAATTTCTCTCATGTAAAAGCCTTTTTACGCCTTTGCTAAAAAGTAGACCCAGATGAGACGGCTCCTGTAGGAACCTTCTGATCAGATTCCATTCTGTTTGCTCATAAAACTTATAATAGATCTAACACTGCATTTTCTTCCAATAGTAAACAATCTTCTGTAATAATAGCTTATACATATTCATGATGTCATTATTCCGTTCTTGTATATTCCACAAAGAAATGGGTAATACAAAAGCCACGTGGTATGCATTGTGTGCCCACGAGCTGTACTTTTCCTTAAAGAAATTACTCATTCGCTGCCAAAGTCACATCTGAATAGATCGACGTCTCACCAGGATCCAAACTGTTTGGTGCAAAATACAAACACATGAAAAGACGTCAAGCAACGTCAAAGCAACCAGCAGTGAACGAGTTGGTATTATGTAGTATGAACGCTTGGACTTATGCTTACTTGTCATATGTTCGTCAATTCCAACGTGGGTGTTCGTTTTCAATAAATTCTTTATAAAGAATATAAGAAGAGCGTCAACCAGTTTGGATCCTGATGAGACACCGAGTTACCCGGTGTTTGTTTGGATCCAAACTCTCTGCGTATGATATCACAGACTCGTCTGAAAGGATGTAATCTATTTTATAACTAGAACCCCTCTATTGCGACCACTTAATAAATAAACATGCTTGTCTTTATAAGCAGGTGGTTGCTTAATGCAAGGCAAAAGTAATGCAGAAAGCTCCTCCTCTAGGAGCTTTCTGCATTACTTTTGTCCTGCATTAAGCTACCACTTACATCTAGCACCCAGAATTATACATATTTTAGGTGGTCGCATTAGCGGGGTTTTACTGTATATGGATAAATAATTACATGTATATTCAAACAGATACGAATAAATACCAAACCTGCGACAGCGTGTAATTTGTTCTTTTTGAAAATCCTCGGGTCAAACCATTTACATGAAACAGTACTAAAGGCTCACAATTGCTACAGTAAAACCCCTCTATAACGGCCACTAAATTACATCAAGTATTTTGTGTTAAAGGCAGGTGGCTGTTTAAAGCAAGGTGAAAGTAAAACAGGACGCTCCTATAGGAACGTTCTGTTTTACTTTCACCTTGCTTTAAGCAGCCACCGGCCCTAAATACCAACTAATTAACACAATTTAGTGGCCGTTATAGAGAGGTTTTACTGTATAACGAGTATGTTGCTATGGGCGACCTGCCTGCGAGATGCAAATGGCTTGAACGAGACGAGCTCGGTGTCTCATCATGATTCGAGTGGTTTGACACTAGATCACTAGTTTCTCAAACACTTGGACGAAACCGAGTACGTATACATTGCAACTGGTCATGGTTTAACTCCTTCTTTCATATAAACATGTTTTCACGCATTTGCAAAAAGGGTAGACCCATATCAGACGGCTCCTACAGAAGATGTCTGATCATGGTCTGCTCTTTTTGCTAATGGAATTTGAAACATTTGTTTCTTTACCTTTTAAAATGGCTATAATGTTCTACCTTCCATATTTCATTATAACTATTGATGCTCAAATCGGACCTGGTTCAATTTGGAATACTTCAAATTCGATCAAATTTGTTGAACATGTGTCAACCAGCATTGATCCCGATGAGCCATGGTATACTCGGCCACCGTGAGTCAGGTTGTAGTTAGATGGAGAAAGGTTAAGACTATCCGACCATCGAGACTGTCATTCATTCCATATTTAAATAAAACATCACTCTTCACAAATCTAACAGATGTGCATTAGTCCGTGTCACGTTAAACTATTATTTTGCATTATGTGAATCAGTGAAAACGTTTGTATTTCGAAGAAAGAAATTGTTGTGATTTCAATAGAGTTGGCTTCGTAATCGTGGGCATCCTGTGTATAATGTTTATAATTTTGTCATAGACGTGCCATCAGTTCAGACACCCATATCATACTTCACACATTTTATTGTGCACGTTTAAAGAATAATGGCCGTTTATGATACTGAGGCCCCTCTTAACGTTCATACGACCAAATTTATCAGAATTTAGAATGAAAATATTTTATTTCAACATAAACTAATACAGTATCTAGTAAAACTAGAAAAGTGTGTATGTAAGACACAGCGATGCCCCCGTGGCGGTGCTTGCCTAAGAAACTTATCCAATATTTGTTTTTCAAAAGTTCACATTTTGTGCTTTATAGTACCCTTAACATGAAATCCAAAAAGAAATATGTGGGTTGCAGGCTTTGTTTTTAAGTAATTACTCAATTTATCACTCTCCCGTGAAAATCACGCCAAAGTGGGCGACGTCCATGACGTCATATTGCTATGACGTCGTACCAATTTGTTTATCATACTCCTGTACCGGATTTTCCTGTTTGATTTTAAGTTTTTATACCTTCAGCTAATTATCTTTTAGTAATTTTCTCGTGTAATCGAAATTGTTGATACATTTAAGGTTTGTAAATGCTGGTCGAAATAAGTCGTTCGAAATTAGTGTCATCCAGAATACCGGTACTGGTTGCTTCCTTTGTAGAGAGTATTCGGCGCAAAAAGTTTCGCAGAACTTACTACCGAAATCGTCTTTAAGCGACCATGTAATAATTGGACAGAGAAACCTTTAATAGCAGGTGGTTGCTTATCTCTTTCGGCGCTAAATTTCTAATTGTCTGCAACCCAATTTTGTTAAATCATTCGGTATAATAAGAAAATGAGATGAATAAATGCAAATTTCAAAGGAATAAAGCACAGATATAGAAACAGAGGGGGAAAATCTAGTATAGCGGACCCGGAAATAACGAATCATAACAAAGCACAGCGCGTGCCTTTTTGGGCCAATAATGTTGATAAACGCGACACCATTTTGTCTCATTGCTTTATGTTTACCTAGGGTCACTGCGGCGACTTTTGTTCAATAACTGGTTACGTCATCGTATGTTTACCACAACTAACATAATTGTATTATATTTTGCGTTAAAAAGATGGGGTCCGCTATACTAGATGTGTTCCGAAACAGAGTTTGAGACAAAAAGTGAAGTCCCTGATCAGACGCCGCCTTGAAAAGGCGGCGTCTAATCTGGGACTACACTTTTTGTCGTGGTGCATTTATGCGACATTGACGGTGAAAGGGTTAATACATGTCAAAAGTAATACAAAAAAACCATATAGGAGCTTTGACTTGTATTAAGCTACTACCTGTCTTACAGACCCATAATTATATCCGTTTATTATGACCGCTTAAGACGGGTTCTACTGTAGCTTTGGCAGTGATGAGGTATTAGACAGACACATATTTTGGAGATGCAGGAATGCATTGTGATGTTGAAGTGTCTAAGCATGGATCAAATCAGACTTTCACTGTGCCCTTGTTGTATTGACACAAGCCAAGAACCAGTTTGAAGTGAAATTAGTTTCATTTTATTATAAAAACGGTTTGGTTTTGTTCATTGTGTTTCTTCAAATCTGATAAATTGCTTATTCAGACGCATTAATTACATTCTGTTTTTAATATTCCAGGGCAAATTAGATTTGCAAAGTTAACTTTTAGCCTGCTGAGGGCGGATGATTGATTGCCTGTGCAAACAGTTTGGATTCGGACACATTGATTACATTCTGTTTTTAATATTCCAGGGCAAATTAATTTTGCAATGTTAACCTTTAGCCGGACTAGTGATTGCCTATGGAAACTATTTGGGTCCAGATGAGACGCCGAGTAACTCGGCGTCTTATTTACTCGGCGTCTTATCAGGATCCAAACTGTTTGACGACCTGATAGCATTTTGGTAGACTCATTGTAGTTAGAACTTTGAACATGTAGTGGGTAAAGAGTTAATATGTAAATTAATTTGCACAGCAAGCTAAAGGGTAATAAAGACAAGAAGAAATGTAGTTCGCATTTGATTCGACACATGATGATACAATTTATCCAGGCTGAACTATTTAGTCATATAGCAACACACACAACATTATTACGCATACTATGTAATAGATTGTGGTGTAACTTCTTGGTGTCAAGCAAATCCTTTAACCTTTTCGCTGCCAATGCCGGATCTGTGATTACCTATGCAAAATGTTTGGATCCAGATGAGACGCCGAGTAACGTCTCATCAGGATCCAAACTGTTTGTTATTGTTACTATGTTTTTTGAACAGAAATGAAGGAAAACAAGGGAATGGAGACAACAAAGTTAGCAGACGACAGAGTTTGGCAGCGAAAGGGTTAATATGACGTCAAAGATGAAAGCCGTCTACTTTTTCTGATTATAATATCATACCATTTCACTAACTGTAAAGCATTAACCCTTCTCTTGCTGAATTTTAAAATACATTTCTCCTTCTTTACCAATGTTGTATAATTACATATATCTTCACTGTGTACAAGTATATCGCTATGCAATCACTGCTGTGGAGTGCACTGGTTGCACAATCAACTTGTAAATATTGCAGACCCAGATGAGACAGCTCCTGCAGGAGCTGTCTCATCTGGGTCTTCACTATTTACAGGTAGGTATATTGACGTGAATAGCAAGCGAATGGTTAAATAAATAATTAATTTGACCGTAGTTACACAGAGCCGTACCAAATATAGTAAACGTTGTTAGCCCAAAACACCCTGCTACAATAAAGGTTGCGGAAACAATTCAAGCGCTTTTGTCCGATGTACTATGGATTTGAAGATAATTTTGATAAAAGGAAAATAAAATGCTGTGGTGACATGATTTATATTATACCAGAATTATCGTCATCAGAAAGCAGTTTGGATTCCCTAAAGAACTGTTTTTTCCTTTATTTCACCAGATAAATCGCTTCATGTGTCTTGTTTAAAGTCTGTTCTATTCTATCCTTCAGTCTAGGTATCAAGTTACTAATAGATGTGATTTCCCCTATGCTGCACGGCTACAGTTTTGTTTTCCCTAGGCAATATGTTGCAATAATGGCATTGTAATCTTATTCGTATGTGCCAGCGGACAGTGGTCGAAACTGTTCTTCAGACATGGCTAATGTGGTAAATATGGTCCCAGTTGCCAGGCTCATTTCGACTTTACATAATAGCAAATACGTTCTACAATATGTTTTATTCTCCATTTAATGGCTAACTCCTCCATAATAATCCATTCTCCAGGCTTACCTAAGCTATGCTTTATTTTGTTATTTGTCTGTACTTTCTAAAGAGGAATTCCTAAAGACGTTATGAAACAATGTTGTCTATGTCAAAACGCACATCTGCTAGCCAAGCTAGAACCCCATTTTAACCCTTTCTTCCATAAATACGCCTTTCTACGCCTCTTTAATAACCACTTCTTGAAACCATTGATATAAATAGAGCATTTGCTTCTATAGGAGCAAATGCTCTATTTATCACTATGGTTTCAAACTACAAAATTCTAAAAATTTACTTTTCTCTAGTAAATGATCTTTTTGGGTAGATTTATTCAAAGATGTTGGGTCTAAAATAGCCTATGGAAGAAAGGGTTAAATTGTTTGCCACTCTAATAATATGCAATCCTTTACTAATAAACACTAACGTAAGCCATAATGCCTTTATGAATAAACTGTAGAACCCCTCGAAACTGGAATTTTAGTAGAGAAGAATGTAGATACTTTTAGGCAGGTGGTTGCTTAATACAGGGTGAAGGTCATGCAGAAAGCTCCTCTAAGCCGCCTCCTGTCTCCAAGACCGATATTTATACTTAATTTATACTATATACTAAACGTCTGGTTTAGAGAGGTTTTACTGCACTTAAATGGCATATGAACAGGAAAATGTTTGTCCTTAAGGTCACTGCAGATCAGGTCTATATTCCATAAGAGCTGACCATGACGAGACAGCTCACACATGATAACACTTGACTCTCAACTGATGTGGAAGCCGCACATAGGCACACTCAATGGAATAACTTTCAAAAAAATAGCCATAATGAATATAACTTGCTGGGAACAAACTTGGGAGTCAACGGACAGATCCTACGGCAGGTATACACAGGCACTGTTAGGTCAGGTGCAGAGTATGCCTCCTTTTCATGGATGCCGGCGTCTAAGACAAGCAAGAGTAAACAGGTCAACGTTCAAACTTCAGGAATGCGAATATTACTCGGAGTCATGAAAACACCAGCATCAAAGAAATGGAGAAGATAGCTAGCATTGAGCCACAAGAGACAAGGAATGCGAGAATGCAAAGCACTTGTGCTAGCAGAGAAGACACGGGGACTCCAATCCCACCCACTCCACTCCAAAGCAGAACAAAAACAGACTTAAACGAGAAAAACTTCAACCACATTGCCATGAACCTCAGCCGAGTTAAAACAAGTGGCTATTGATACGCTTCAGACCCTTTGGTGTCAAAACAGCATACTCCAAAGATCAGGTTGGATGTTCCAGGAGTGGAGGAAAAGGGACAGAATCAGGTTCTTCAGAAATCACACACACTCGATATGATCTATCGATGTTATTTACCATACACTTGGATCCAGGCATAAATAGTTCAGCCTGGATAAGCCGAAAATGCAATTCGAAATGCTGGGAGTATACATAAAACACCAAGACAGCTCCACTTTCACTTTATCGACCCAGTGGGGAAAGTGATGTTCTAACTACAGAGCCGAGGAGCAAGCCCTATACTCAGTTACACACAGCGAGGAGAAAGGCAAAGGAGCATTGTTTTCCTGAACGACTCAGTCAGCTCCATAGGCCCTTTCAGCAGGACCACAAGACACCTCAACTAGACAGCTGCTGTAAAATATTGACCGCCTGTCAGCATACAACAATGTGAGGCTTCAATGGTTACCTGCTCATGTGGGCATATATGGCACCAAAGCCGCAGACATACTAGACAGGGACGTGGGGAAAATGCAGCCTCAACCCCAAATATCATGCAGAGAGGCCAATACTCTACTGTAGACCAGCTTCATGTCAGATTAGGAGACCAGAAACGGAGGCTACCAGCCGAACAAGGACAGTCTACAGAAACTAAATAGACTAGGCCAAACCAGAACTGAACACTGTGGTCTACACACATTTGAGATAGCTAGGTCTTGTGTCAGTCTCGATCAGACGAACAAACGCCGCTCAGTATCCTGCATGCTGCCCAAATGTGGAAGAGGTACGCCAGAAAGTTTGGCCTACAGACACCTCCTTCGAAAACAAAGTTGTTGGGAACTATTGACGACTTACTTAGGACTGTGCAGTTCATCGCTGCATTTGAACTAAAGGTATAGAACGGCCATAGACGTTACGGAAGGCAGAAGAAGAAGACGCTCCTATAGGAGACGTCTGATTAGGGATTGCGCTGTTTGCTTATGCAATAATATGAGTAATATTCTACAAAGCCCAGATATTCCAATGTCCATGTGCCAATATATAAAGGCGATGATTACATTATTAGTGGTGCAAAGGGTTATTTCACGATTAGACTCGTGTTACCCGGCAAATAAAAATCGATCCTAATGAAACTTCATTAACATTAACATTGCAAGTAAGGTTCTACAAATATTCCAATGTCCATTTGCCATTATTCATGGTGTAAAGGGTTATTTCAAGATTTGATTCATGTTACTCGGCAAATAAAATTCGATCCTAATGAAACTTTACATTAACATTGCTGTTTATATGTTTTGGTTTTTGAAAGGTTGGCATGGTAACTGAGTTGCTGGTTCTAACTGGTCGAAATTAAGATTGTGTTCTACAAAATTCAAATATTTTTCGACTTTGCTGAAAATTGGTATGTCGCGATATTTCGGTACGCCAACATGATTGGTAGATGTTTCGAAGGTATTAGTCGACTTGGTAACCGAATGGTTGACAGGGACTTTAAACAGGCTCTACTATATGTTTAAAAATATAAAATGACAAAGTAAACAAAGTCGCCAAATTGAGTTATTCATTGGTCACATTATTTTATCAAGTTGTGTTCAAACACTCAATACAGACGACTGGTTTGAAATTATCGCTACGAGCAGCATCTCACCTTGGAAACACCCTGAAACTAGTAACTGAAACTGACACTTTATTATGCTTTCCGTGTTAAATTACATGAAAAAAAACATCTTGTCAAAATCAGACACAATCACATAACTTTCCTAGAGCATTTTGTGACAATCCCTACATAATGTTGGAAATTATGGCATATGAATTCTAGTTAACCATTTGACATGTGTGTACGCTCATTTGCAAACAATATAGACCCAGATCAGAGGGCTCCAAGAGAAACCCTCTCATCGTCATGCAAATTATCCAAGCAAGTGTAAGTCTGTTTTTCATATTGACTGGATTCTATAATTGAACACTGGTGGGCTATTCAGCTCTAAATATCAGCATTGTAAAGGTTAACAACGGTTTACTTGGGGAATCCTAAAGACGCACCAATCATTCATTACCATGACATAAAGATGATCAGGGTCCATGCTGATAAAGCTTTTTAGTTGAGTCTGAGTTTGTTCTCAAGCTTTTGTTTGGCTTTTGTTTTGACCAATCAAAACCTTGAGAAAGAACTTAAAAAGTTTCATAAGCATGGATACAGGAGGTGTAATACTGGGAAAAGGGAATACTGATAATTTAGATCAGTTACAATACCTTGGATTTGCTGTAAATTGGGCTTCCGACGATTCAATCAAACTATTGACGGAGTGTCAACCATCTTAGACCCTGATGAGACACCGAGTTTGTAATTGTTAGACAGATGGCTAATGCGGATTGAGACTATTGGCAAACATCATTGAGTATGAATAACAACTAGTGACTTGTCATCATATACAGTAAAACCTCTCTAAAGCGGTATTGTAGTAGACAAAAATTTAGATACTTTTCGGCTGGTGGCTGTTTAATGCACGGTGACAGTCATCCAGAAAGCTCGTATAGAAGCTGTCTCCCAAGACCGACATTTATACCAAATTTGATAACGTCCGGTTTAGAGAGGCTTTACTGTATTTCTAATGTTATAAATAGTATTGCTACACTTTCAAACTTACATAAATGTCTTATGTTTAGAATGAAGTAACTAGCCTCGACTCCATAAAGAGATGTAAATTAATGTAGAGTACTACACATATAGTAGAATCCTCCTAAATGTCTCAATGAGCAGGTGGCTGCTTAATGCAAGACGAAAAGTATGCGCAAACTTCTTGCATAAATGTCGTCCAGCATAAGCTGCCACCTGCCTCTACGACCCAGAATTATACCTTTGCTAGGTGGTCGCATTGAATGGCTTGTATTGTACGTTCAGTTATTACTGCAATGATAAGTATGGATAGGTATCAAACGAATATTCATTTTCATAATACTGGCATTACGAAAGCACTTTATTTTTACTTCTGGTGTTACTGCAGACTTTCGTGTGACCTGAAATCTCTGGTATGGTTTCTGTTCTATTTTACTAAATATTTCAATATATCCATAGCCTATGTATTGTAGAAATTACACACGCACGCACGCACACACACAAAAGAGAGAGAGACACACACACACGCGCGCGCACGTATACACGGACGCACGCACGCACGCGCGCGTACACTGTGCTATGTTTAAGAGACCAGGGAAAGCAGTCATCATGCTATTTACATGGCGTTATTGATTTCTTTTATGTTATGATAGTAAAGCATAACTATAAAAAGTATATTCTCTAATAAAGTGTTCTGTTTTGTTTATTGAACATATCCGTGACATTTTCATTTATGGCATTACTTGCTAATTTGATACGCCTATCCGTATAAATAAGTTATCTATTTAATCCGTTACTTGTTCACTATTCAAGTAAGAAGTAATTGATGATAATATGAATATTAATTGACAAAGTCACCTTTATAATTGCATTTACACACATACATGTTTGGTCGTGGCAGAAACGGTAAAATTGAATCTATGTTAGTGCATAAGCAAATAGAGCACACCCTGATCAGATGGTCCCTGCATTCACTCTAGGCATACCTATTAGACATAAGGTAACACCACATTTGTGTTTCCATGTTGTGTTATTGCAACAGCATTGTTACTGCTGAATATTCAAAGAGCTTAAATCTAGTAACTGCACGTGCATTTGCATTTGATGGCTTGAGGAATGCGCGTTAAGCAATATGAAGAATGTGTCAGTTACACCATTTAGATGATTGACCCACAGTCTCAGAAAATAAATCAGAAAATACGTTTATATTACCAGAACAGTTTATCGGTATATACGTATCTCCATATTCTGAGAAATGTGTTAGACAGGAATGAAAGGAATACACCTTTCAATGCAAATTTGGTAATGTAAATTCCCCCTACTTACCTGCTATATACAGACGGCCTTATCTGTCGTTTATTGTTAATACTTGTTAATTCATCCTGCAGGAGCCGTCATATCTGGGTCTACATGTACTTTGTTTGCAAAGGCGTTATAGAGTAAATATTTACGTCTTTTATTTGTAAGTCTCCGTCAAATACTATCTCAAGGAAGAGACTTTAACCCATTTGTTCCCACGATCCCATATATGGGACGTAGGCAAACAGTGTAGACTCTGATCAGAGTCTACACTGTTTGCTGAAAGGAATTTCAATATGAAACAAAACGAAATTGAAAACTTAGGCCAGGCACACCAAATGGACTAATCCAATATATAAACATGGAAGAATCCAATAGATAAACATGGAATAATGCAATATATAAACATGGAATAATCCACTGGGCGCAAATGGGTTAATGGGGGAGCAGCAAGGCAGGGTTTCGCTGAGAAATTAAAAATGCTGCAAATGTTCAATACGCATCTTATGAACTACAACCCTGATAATACATTTTGTACACTTCTGTGTCAATTTGTAGGTTCCTTCATTGTAACATGGTTGTTTAATAACTTTAACATACTAGAGTTTCGGTGTCTACACAATCGAATATCTCCTACTTACCCTAAGTATTTGGCTATTTAACATAGACAATGCAGATGCAAATCGAACGGCTCATGAAGGAGCATGTTAATTTGGGTCTACACTATTATCTTGGATGTAAGTATGATATAAAGTTATAAACATTATACCAAATTGACATACTCAGCTGTAATAGCTGCTGGTGGAGCGGATACTTAATACGTAGATAACTACGGTAGGCCATTTACATTTCCATTCTTAAGACAAATGTTTGTATTATTTACTGCCATAGTTGCATTTGTCGCGCCATCCGACAGTAGACATGAAAAGTGCAGTATCTGTTAGAAACAATTGAATAGTAGTCCCGTTTATGTCAATGAACATTATTGACATACACCGGTATTTTCTCTATGGTTTTACACTGACCCAGACATTTGAACAATAAAATAACAGGCACACTCAAAACGTAACGTGTACCATTGTCTTACCCGAATTTGTTTGATAATTGTCAGTATAATGCTTTGGCAGAGACACATTCATTCTATGTAATTGCTGTTGCTGCACAACAGTGCAAGTGGTGAGTGTTTCAGTACAATTGATGCAACTCGTTTGTTACACTAACTGCTAGACCTAGTTCGAGCCGACCCATGAGCATGTAGAAATGTATTTACTCTTCGTACATATCTATTACGATGTAGGCATTACTCATCACCAAAAGTTGTATTTATATAACTGAAAGGTGGTCATTACAGTATCTACAAACATAATTAAATAAATGTGTGAAAATGTATATAGATATGTAGATAAAACTCAAAGCTATTGTGTAAGAGCTTTCGTGGTAACGTGGTCATGTAATAAACTCACCACACTTCACTTTTTGCATCAACAGAAACTTTTTATTTTATTTCAGCAGTGTAAACATACGTTATGGTAGGTACCAACAGTTTTTCCTTCGCTGCGATTATCTATGCACACAAGGTAAGACACTGAGTAACTCGGCGTCTCGCCAGGATCAAACTATTTGTGACTATTGTTTTGCAGCATAAATGGATAACATTATACAAAAATGGCCACAACGTTTGCAGATGACAAACTTTGGCAACAAAAGAGTAAAATATTGCGGCCTTGCGACAAACTGTAAGTACCTGTTTATGTACTTTATTATGCAGGCTTTATTTATTGTTTCCAAAAGAATATTGTAAATAAGTTAGGTCACATCATATTTAGGCATATTCCTCGAATGTCTATAACATGTTCTAAGAAATAGATATTATTCTGGAGCCTAGCTATGTCAGGTAATGTTTGATGTCGGATAAAGTGTACGTGTATTACATAATAATGTTTTGTAAGTATCAAATATTACAGGGAGTATTTTGTTGCGAGGGGATAAACTCAATATGCTATTAGATGTAATCAAACCTTTAGATTAAAGGATATGCTCTGACGGATAATATGCACAGCACAGATGTAATACCCTTGTATAGTCATTATAATAGATATTTGATTAAACAATCATTAAAGTATTTCTTTTGACGACAGTGCTCTTCGAGACATCTGACAATTATCATTGAAGTGGCTGTCTGAAAAAGAGGTGTTAACCTTTGGTTTGTTTCTTGTTATTGTTGCCAGATTATACCATATGGTCAGTTCCTTTAACTCTTTCGCTGCCAAATGTTGTTTTTATATTTTGCCGCCTGATACAGTTGTCTTCGGGTTTGTTTTACTCGGCCTCTCAGCTGGATCCAAACTGTCTGCGTAATAATCACATATGAGACATTGGCAGCGACAGAGGTAATGCAAATTAAATGACAGCTATTTAAATTAGACCATTTCTAAAGCACTTGCTGAACTTTGAATTAATCTTTAGCTTGCTAAATAAACGTGACATGCACGATACAGTAAAACCTCTCTAAACTGGAATTGTAGTTTAGACGATATATAGATACTTTTAGGCAGGTGGCTGCTTAATGCAGGGCGAAAGTCATACAGAAAGCACCTCGTGGAGATTTCTGTATGACTTTCACCCTGCGTTAAGCTGCCACCTGTCTCCAAGACCGATATTTATACTAGATTGAACGTCCGGTTTAGAGAGGTGATACTGTATATGGCTTCGTTTTAAGTTTCTATCAAGATAACGTTTTTTTTGTCTTTTTCAATGTATAACACAAGTGTCAAACAGGCATTAGTCTCCAGTGGCATAGTATAAATTGCCACGGGTAATCACACCGTGTTGCATTAATGTGCTTTCACATCTAATTAATTTACTGTATCGATTATATCATCATGTCGGATCTGAAACGTAATGCATTTTAATCAATTATGTTATTAACTTCATGATGCTACGGACGAAATGAGATTACAAATTGCCATTAAGTTCTAAACTGTCTGTAACTCAAATAGTAATAAATGTATGTTATGTGACGAATCTGAATAAATCTAGACATACTTCAACGAGCGTTTTCTCAATCAGCTTAAGGACAAATTTTGTTTTTCAATCTGGAAGAGGCGCAAGTTTAGAAATCTCAAATTAAAATGTTTACTCAAATAAAAAGTGTCTAATTATATGCTCCTAATTGTGTAGTTCATAGCTATTTATAAAATGTTATCGCTACACATACTTTGCTTAACCCATTTGCTCCCAGTAGATTATTCCATGTTTATATATTGGATTAGTCCATTTTTAACTGAGGGGTGCATGGCCTAAATTTTCAATTGCGTTTTGTTTTAAATTGAAATTCCTATCAGCAAACAGTGTATACTCTGATCAGACGCCGCATTTTGTGGCGTCTGATCTGAGTCTACACTGTTTTCCTACGTCCCATATATGGGATCGTGGGAGCAAATGGGTTACAAATCATAAATCAGAATGCATGATTGATGTTGGGCCATGATTTGTTATTAAACAACCAACAGCATATCAAGCCATGACCATTTACCACGTTATTCGTTGGTGGCGTACAGAAGGACGTCCAATTCATGTACAATGCACGTGTAGTTTCTGTTTCATGGGATGAACACAATCTCATATTCATGCTTCTTTCACATCATTTTTATTCGTTGACTAATAATAATATTACGTATTACGTTGTATCATATTAGTCAATAAGTTGAAAACATGATAACAACACGCAGTGGAGATCTCGTAGATATTTCATTTTAAATGTGTCCTACATTTATTCAGAACGAATCTTTTCTGTCTGTTTATACATGTTTACATCAATTACATGATAATTGGGGAAATGTTTGACATCAATCCATTGCAAACCTTATAATGTCAAACGCTATGGGATAAAATCTCATTTCAGGTTGTATGCATTAAACACTAAGAAACAAAACTGTTTTTAACTATCACATCTCACGTAAAATGCTCAGGTTAATTAGTTCTGTTAAGTACCATTGATATTGATAAGATTGAATGGTATATAAGCCATTGAGTGTAATAATCAACTAAATTGATTAAATCCCGTACTGCTATAATTATAACAGTAGACATTCAATAGAAAAACATTTCAGTATAGGGCTAGATCGTTACGGCATTATAGACAGATAGTAAAGCATAATTACGTCGTTTTAAGGCTACAGTCCCACCAGCGCTTGCGATCGTTAAAGACCACTGGCGACCTCTGAGACCTCTAAAAGCGGCGATCGTTTGCGATTGTCGGCGACTAAATTCCAAAAAATGATTCGCAGTCACATTGGCGATGCATCTGCGACCACCGTAAGACAGGTTGTTGACGACCGTGCGCCAAATCACTGGTATTCGTACGAAGGTTCCACAATCATTTCACACCTGTTGTGCGGTCACGTGGTATATGCCTAGTCTCGGATAATCTTTAGGGAGGTTTTTGTGCATGATCAACAACCTCTCTGTGACTGAAATTGGTCGCACGACAAGAAACGATTACCAACGATTACTGAAGACCACCCGCGATTATCAGTGACTTGTCGTGCGACCTTCGTAGGAATATCGGCGACCAGAGGTCGCTAGCAATCGTAAACAGGTATTAAGTGGGCGTAAGGCCTAGTGGGACTGGGCCCTAACTTGAACTGATATGAACTGGGAGTTTAACTTACGTATGTAGAACAATATACATGTAACCCGATTGGCACTGGTGTTTATATATCGATAGAATATACATTCTTAGTGTTGTATGAATTTAGATTTAGAAACAGTTTTGCTTCAGAATAATCTCACATGGCCAACTAGATAAATCATAACCTATATACATGTACAAATACACCGTTCCCGTTTCGTTCTCTTTTTGTGAATGGGTGCGCGTGGTCGAGCGTGTGTGCGTGCATGTGTGATGTGTGTGTGTGTGTGTGTATGTGTCTCAAGTAGACACACTGTCTCCATATAACTGAAATCATGTTGGTAACATAAAACCAAAATAGCATTACACGTACAAAGTGATTGAGAATTTTTATGTTAGCTCACCTGGCACAGCTATTGGAATCACCCTGTGCCTGTCGTCAGTCCGTGTCCGTTGTGTTTCATGCATTCTTATGGAACGCCATAAGTGCCTCGTTATAAGGATTTTCTTTATATCCTGGCAGTTTGTCATTCTGTTCTGTCCTTATGTCAATGCATTATGTATATACAGCCTTATGGTATGTAATTACATTATTACGTCCTGTGCGTTCATCATTACGTTGTGTCGCTAAAATATTGTTATATGCTTTTACCATTACGTTCTGTGTTTGCATCATTATTCTCTGTAAAATTATATTTATTCTATGTGAAATTTTATGTGATCTATGTTATGTGAATGCATCTGTGTAATATATCAGATTCCCTTACCATTCTGTCTTCAGATTGTTGTGCCCTGTGGATACACCATTGTCTGATATGTTCTTACTTTATCTTGTGCATTCATTAAATAAAGTCGTGTTTCAACATCCTAACATCATGTAAACTCGCCATTTCGTTATGAGAACGTGTGGTTATTATATCTGGATAATATATCCAGAGATATAGATACATCAACACCGGTTTCCAAAATGCCGGCAGATGAGCGTCTGCAACCGGCTCTGGAAATGCTTGGCCAAGGTGCAAGATACGTTAGGTTGTTTAACGAAAACTAACTGATATTAGTGTAATAAATAGCCTGTCCGACATATATTCCAATATAACCATAGATCTAGATAATTGAAAACAAACAACACTTTAAATCCTTTGATATTTTCTATTTGTCGTCAGAATATGACATCATGAAATATGACGTCATGATTTGGTTTCCAACAGTATAATTAATCATCGGTTTCCAACAGTATATCAAAGATTTATATGTCTCAAATATTGTCACGTGTACCAATCAGAATACTTGTTACACAACATGTTGTATTAGAATTATATAATAATGTTACCATTATATTATTGTTTAAGCCCCCCCCCCCCCCCCCCCCGAAAGGGGGGCATATAGTAATCGCACTGTCCGTCCGTCTGTCTGTCAGTCTGTCAGTCAGTCAGTCAGTGTGTTAGTCCCGCATCGTTTCCGCTCTGATACTCCAACATACATGTCGGCGTGTCGGTATCCTTTATAAACCCTTTGAACTTGACCTTTTACCTCCGTTCCGTAAAAATTTACCCGGACCATATCTCCTATACTTGCTCAGCAATACTGCCATTGGTGTGCTGATGCACCTTGGTATGATGGAGGGTCGCGTACACTTTATTGGGCTGTTTTGATTTTGACCTTTGACCTCCATTCCCCAATATTGTGAACTCTTGAACCTGACATATTTAATATAGAAACACCAATACAGAAATTAACAGTATGGGAAGACATCTGCTTTCGCCAAAAAAATACTCCTCTACTTTAATATACTGCTGCATTCACATAACATAAATACAAGTTCACATAACATATAGACAATTGTACCAAGAATAATGATGTCAACACAGAATGTAATCATTAAAGCAGCCTGCAACATATGTTTCCAGTGAAATACAGCACCTTTGGAGGATTTCCAGAGCCAACATGACCCTCTTATTTATACTGAAACCCTTATTATAATTATAAACAAAATGAAAGGACTGGGTTTGGACACATGTAGTTTTATAGCACACCAGTTTCTGTTCGTGTGTTATTACCTCTCCGTTAAAGAATCAGTATATTCATTACCAAAAACACGTTTACATCAAGACAAGATTTAGTAGACGTGAATATTACTGTTTTGTGGGTGTATTAAAATTGTGTCGATCATTATGAACCGTAATCATCACTTACGTCACTGAGTAAATTCCATTTAATCTTAAAGAAAATTGAGGGTTTATCCACATGATTTAAATCTTAAATTGTCATTTTACGGTAGTTTTGCCCTTCCCTGCCGTAAATATTGGTGCCTGACTAACTGCTGTCGGGAACAATATTTACTAACGTTAACCTTTCACTCTATGAATGTTGGTAAAAAATGATGAAAGAAATGATGGCGCAACAAATATGAATATTAACGCATGAAATGTTTGCCAAAGCAGAAACTATAAGACCAACTCTATATTATATCATAAGCAAATAGGAACCGTCTGATCTGGGTGTAATAGGTTTGTAAACGCGTAGAAAGGCATCTTCATAGAATAAAGGGTTAACACGTTTAAGAAACTACAGTAAAACTCCGCTAATGCGATCACCTAAAAGAGGTATAATTATGGGTGATAGATGCACGTAGTAGCTTAATCCAGGACAAAAGTAATACAGAATGCTCATAGAGGAGCTTTCTGCATTACTTTTGTCCTGCATCAAGCAACCACCTGCTTATAACGACAGCTATGTTTATTCATAAAGCGGTCACTAGAGTGTCAAACTTGGATACTGACTGTAACTCGGTGTCTCATCTTGATCCAAGAGCAAATGAAAGGTGGCGCTGTGGAAGATAAGGATTGAGGTAACTTTATTAATATTCACACCAGGCCTAGGCCTGTCTTTGAAAACCATGTTTTAAAACAATTCATCGTAAAAAATAATCATGATTGAATTGTAGAATTCGGATTCAATTTGCAAATCTATTTTATAGATTCTCAAGTGAAACTGACCAAAATCCTATGTTGTGGCAGTTGTAACAAATTTTAGCTAAATCCAGCATATTTGACTCAATATCACTCATTTGAAAGCATCTTGGACACACCTGAGAAAACAGAGTAACTCGGCGTTTCATTATTATCCGAGGAGCTTGACACTCGGTCATTACTTTCTCAAAAGCTTGTTTGTTCATGAAGTAATCAAAACTTGTACCAATTCAAAATCTGAACAGACACTTTATTTCAGCGGGAAATGGGTTAATGCGGATTTGTAATGAAATCACACAGACGTTCAGATAGTTTCCAACGTCATCCATTAGGCTCAGATGGCAATACACGGATGGTAAACAATAATCCATACACTAATCCATCCACCCACGTTTTTTAAATTATGTTTTACCCCTTACCCCGCTATGAAACTATATTGTCTGCTCTAATTTGGACCTGGTGTAACCTAGACTACTTCCGAACCGACCAGGCGTTTAATTAACACATTATCCTCTAGTGACGCATTTTTGCGCATCTATAAAAGTCACTATTAACGAAACCATTGTGATAAATAAAGCATTTGCTCCTTTAGGAGCAAATGCTCTATTTATCACAATGGTTTAAAACTACACACTTTTATTTTTTCCTTTCCTCTAGTTAATGCTCCTTTTCGGTAGATACATTCAAAGAGGTTGGGTCTAGAAATAGTCTGGGAGAGAATCAGTTCAGGAACTTATAGTCGAATGTCAAACAACTTTGATCCTACTGAAACGCTGAGTTACTTGGCGTCTCATTTGGAGCCAAGGTGTTCGTAAATGCAAGTCAGGCCTTGTTAAGCTGGATAAGGGTTAATACGATAAATCATTATTTTTCAGCGACGTGTGAATTTTGTATACGTCCCAGCTGTATTGCAAATCCATTTACTCCAAAACTATGCCTTTCTGCGCCTTTGCGAACTGAGTAAACCCGGATCAGATTATTAGCACATGCGTGTGTAACTGCAGGGGTTTCTTAATGCATGGCAAAGGTAATGCTGAAAGTTCCTATAGGAACTTCCTTCATAAAGTTTGGTCTGCAAGAAGCTATCACCTGTTTTTAGCATCCAGAATTATACTTCGTTTAAGTGGCCGTATTACAGACATGTTACTGTTGTTAAGAATTAATCCGGGCTCCTATCATTAATGAGGATCTAAACTGTTTGACACTGTTGTCAATATCGAAAACAAGCTGGATAATGAATGAATGAATAAATAACACGTGTGATTATAGACATCCTTGCAAACCGTCTACTTAAAAACCTTTTTGGTGATAAAAGGTGTCTGATTAATGCCTTGTACAATTCACGCAGAAAGCTCCTAGAGGAAACGTGTTTAGGCAGGTGGTTGATTAATGCAGGGTAAATTTCATGCAGAAAGCCCCTAGAGGAGTTCTCTGCATGACTTGTACGGTGCTATTTACCGATAATAATACTTGTTTTAATGTTCGAACTATTGAGGGATCACTGAATTTCATCTGAATCACACCCTTAGCAAATTCAACTGGCGAACAATTCTTTACCATGCCGATGATGATTAGTATTATATACAAACTATGTTTGCTCCAATTTGTTGCTTCGGATTCATTCGGGCTTGGGAGAAACTATCGACTGAGTATCAAAAAGCACGTATGCTGATGAGCCCTCGAGTTACTCGGCGTTTCATGAGGATCCCAGCTGTCTGTAAATGCAAACGAGGACACGCATGAAAGGATAGATAACATCATTGATTAAAGTACGCAACTGATAGAAGTACATTAGATCATTTCAGATGCGACACAGGGATATCATTAACACAACAAATACATTATATTTAATTGCAAATTGATTCATGCAGTATTTTCTTTTTTTCGCCTCTTTACGCACCAGCGGATCTTTTGCACACCGGCTTTGATCCCAGCAGACGCCGCGTAACTGTGTTGATCTCTTGCTGTGTAGAAATAATATACATTAAAAGTCTGAAGATCGCTGTAACATTTGAGTTGATGCTTTATACAGACAATACATTTGGCAGACGACAAGTACGTAGCAATCGTGTGGCATGAATTATTCAATACACATTTACCAAGCTCTTAAGAAATGCATTTAGATCTCATCGCCACGGTTGCAATGCTTACTGTAATGCGCAAATCTGTGATTATCTTTGCAAACAGCTTGGACACTGATGAGACACCGAGCATCTCTATCTTACATAAGGATCCAATACGTTTGACACAACACTAACCCTTCTCTTGCTGAATTTTAAAATACATTTCTCCTTCTTTACTCAGGCCCTGTTGTATAATTACATATATCTTCACTGTGTACAAGTATTTCGCTGTTAAATCACTGCTTTGGAGAGCACTGGTTACACAATCAACTTGTAAATAGTGCATACCCTAATGAGACAGCTCCTGCAGGAGCTATCTCATCTGGGTCTTCACTATTTACAGGTAGGTATATTGACGCGAATAGCAAGCGAATGGCTAATGTTTTGAATATAACTGCATACAGTAGAGCGTGTCCTAAGCGCTCGTTGATTTACAAAACAAAAGAGTATTGAAAACATGTGGTTGCTGAATGCAGGGCAAGAGTAATACAGAAAGCTCCTATAGGAGCTCTCTGTATTACTTTTGACCTGCATTAAGCTATAACCTGCCATACATACCTCTTTTTGGTGCCCGTTACGGCTGACCCTACTGTGCATGCACATCCGTAACCCATCCCCTCATATTGACGTCCTTTGATGCAACTGTAAAAGTCACTTTTTAAACCATTGTGAAAAATAGAACATTTACTCAAATTGAAACCCTTTACATCATATATACCATTGAAAGAAATTGTTGAATTTATGAAATCTCACGGACTTCTGGTTAAAGCAACTTCTTGCCATGACATAATCTTATCTCCATTTCTTTGTCTTGGCGAGCTGTTTGACAATGGAAAGCACAAAACGGTAGGTACTGACCAATTCGGATCTTCATTAAGTAACATAGTTAATGGGTTCCCTACTTACCAATAAACTCTGACAGGTGATATCTGACAAAAGTGCATGTATGTACACATTGATCTTGTATCTAATAAATAACAGCGTTCTTCATTTGCCAGATTAGTTGCTTGTACAGTGTTCCCTCCCTACAACGGCCCTCTTAATAACGATTCCCTCCTTACAACAACGCATGTCAGTGGTTCCGAAACAACAATGCTCCAGAAACAACCTTTTTCCATCGTATTTTCTTTATGCCTCCATCAAACCCTATGTTGTGACCACCCTTTAGAATCGTCACTTTGTGACGATTCTAAAAAGTGGTCACAACATAGGGTTTGATTGAGGCATAACGGTTTTAGTTTACGAAATACACCTCATCTGGGGATCTGCAAACAAGCTAATTATGTTTGATTCTCCCTCCCTATAACAAGTCCCTCTGAACAACACATACAATCTTCGTATCCCAAAGGGTGTCGTTGTAGAGAGGGAGCACTGTACCATAATATATATATACACATTATATTAATTTCAGAAACTTTATATTAGATGTTGATTATCATTAGTTAAATTACATAGTATTTAAAGGCTTGGAAATATACATTCACTTTCTTTCACCCTTAACCCTTTCCCTGTTCTATGCATATTTCAAATTTCAATACCTACTGAATATTCATGGACAAAATAGTTATAATGAAATATGGAAGGCGGAGCATTGTATCCATGTTAGAAAATACAGAAACAGATATTTTAAATTATATTAGCAAACAGAGCAGACCCTGATCAAACGGCTGCTGTAGGAGCTGTCTGAGCTGGATCTACTCTGTTTGCCGATGTTAGGAAATGCGTTTAGATGAAGGTAAGCGTTAGCCGCTGTGGAAAAAAGAATGTCTCAACGTCCTTTTGATTTCTTGAAGACTTTAAGAAACAATGACTCAGTCAGATAAAATTATGGAAAAAGGATGATGTAATTGTACTTGAGATTCTTGAATTAATTACAATTGTATTATTCTTATAGGTATCTATTTATTAAATATACTTTGTTTTAATTATTGTATATGCATTGAGTATACTCAGTTGTGTATGTATACTAATAATATGCTGATAAGGTAGGTACGATTAACTTACCCTTTCCTTCATATAAATGTCCCTTCAGGTCTTTGCAAACTGAAGCTGTCTGATCAGGAGGGATAAAGCTGTATGCTTTAGAAATTATATAAGATCTGACTCTACAGTTTCTGAAAATACCAGACAAGCGTATGTACATATGCCAAGTTATAGATCCAGCTAATAAATATTAATGAAACCATTATTTCTTAACCCCTTCCCTCATATAAACGGGTTTTCACGTATCTGCAAATACAGTAAACCCAGATCAGAGCCGTCTGATCAGGGTCTGCTCTGTTTGCTAATGGAATTGGAAAGATCGGTTTCTTTACTCTCTAAAATGGCAACAATGTTCCACCTTCCGCATTTCGTTTTAACTATTTTGTCAATGAATATTCAGTAGGTATTGAAATTTGGAAGAAACATAGAGCAGGGAACGGGTTAAATGAATGTCGAACAGGGAAATGGTTAACTTCCGGTTGATACGGGTTTACTGTACATCATTATTCCGCATTTCAGACAAATAACTTGACATAATGATGCTGTTGCAAACTTTAGATAAGTGGAGCGAAAATTTTCTTCGAGAGTTTTGCACCAGTCTAATCCTAAACGAGCAGCTATGACGTCTATTCAGAACATATACTGTTACGCTGATTATATATATAACATTCAATGTTCACACGTTGTCTGTCAGCGCGTGATGTTCGAGATATCAAACGTAGTGTTACATACCACAATACGCAGAGACAGTTTTAAAACAAGACCCGAGGTTATAAAAGTTAAAATGTGTTACATACTCAGTACAACGTTTTTCCTTTTTTCACAGTAAACGTCTGTAACAGTGGCTAAATGTATCACAATATGCTATTTAGTGTCAGTGAAAGATTTTGATGTTGATGAAGGAAGTTGAGATCAAACTGAGTTATAAGCACATTTTAAATTGTATGTCTCTTTATTAACAGTAGGCTCAATAACTGCATTTATCCCTTTCCCTCACACATTTGCAAACAGAGAAGACCCAGATCAGACGGCTCCTAAAGGAACCGTCTAATCAGGGTCTGCTCTGTTTGCTAATGGACTTTGATAGGTCGATTTATTTAGTTTCTAAAATGTCTGAAATGTTCCACTTTCCATATTTCATTTATAACTATTTTGTCCATGAATATTCAGTAGGTACTGAAATTTGGAATAAACATTGAACAGGGAAAGGGTTAAGCAAATGATTGGTAAAACGTCTTCGTTGCAGTATTTGTTCAGTTATTTACCAGATGTCCACTCGTATTATACTCGAATATAACGATTTCCAGATCACTAAAATCTTACTGATGTTATATTACAGGATAACTGGGCATAAATTGGCGAGTCGAATTGCCATGCCAGTCGCACGAATCATATATGTGTCACTTGAATTGTCCCAACAGTGGTCTCCCGTATGTTGCTTGTGTGCTAAACCGACGTTAACCCTTTCTACGCTGAATCTTCAAATGGACTATTCCAACACATTTAAACTTGCCAGTTGAGGTCAAAATAAAACGCGTAAATCAAAACATTTTCAAGAATAACCCCTGTATTTTTCCACCAAACCCTATGGTGTAACCACTCTTTGAAATTGTCTCTTCGAGACGATGCTACAGAGTAGTCATACTATAGCATTTGGTGGAGAAATAATAATTTTAGTATTTAACCTTAAGCCTGCTATGGGCGGATGAGTGAATACCTATGCAACCAGTTTGAATCCAGATGACGTCTCATCAGGATCCAAACTGTTAGACACCCAGATTGCATTTTGGTAGACAAATCGATTATAGCTTGACTTTTGGAAATGTAGTAGGAGAACAATTTTGTAAATATAATTTGCTCAGCAGGCAAAAAGTTAAGTACGCACCTTTATATGTTGCCCCCAGGTCTGGCTTACCATGAATATGACAAATGTGTAATACGACAAACAGTGCTGATCCTGGTCAGGAGGTACTCGTCTGGATATACACGGTTTTCAAAAGACATTGGCGGCTTCTTGCCTTCACTAAAAGGGTTAACCACTCCATTGCATGCAGAAGATATAAAGGCTGATAAAACTCTGATCTGTTACGGTGTTTACTATCAACAGATTCGTTCAAACCTTTAAGAAACTGTTAAATGAGGACCAGACAGCTTGGATCTTGTTGAGATGCCGAGTTACTGGTCGTATCATCTTTATCCATACTGTACCGACATACCAGTCAGACTGCAGTTAGAGGGAAATGCTTTTTTAAAATACCGTCGGTTGCGTATTGCTAAAAATTAGGGCATATTAAGTCACTCTGTCCTAGTTACGAATGTTTGATTACATTTGCAAACACAGTGAATCCAGATGAGAAGTTGAGTAACTTGAAGTCACTTCAGGATCCAAACCGTTTGACGCTCTGATCGAGTGTTTGTATTGAAATGGCAGAAACAATGTCTTTCCGAAATAGAAATAGACAATGAGTTAAGTACATGACATATTCCAAGGGATGAAAGGGTGTATTGAACATCAAAGTGTAGTTTTATGACATTTATTACAAGCTTGCCATACAGCATTTATAAATTGAGTTCCCTACCATGTGATTAGATTTTCTTTCTTTGTTTTCATATATTTAATTGTATTAAATATTTCTTCAAAAATAATTTGCATGCATTCAATATGAAAATAACTTAAACTTACAATAAACCCGTATAAAGCGACTAATATAGGTTGAATTCAAATGGTGACTTAGAAGGCGGTTGACTTGTGCAGGACAGCAATAATGTAAAAAGCTCCTATTGAAGGTTGTAGCAAACATTCAGCGCCCATTAAAATACAACCTGTCTTCAAGAAACGGAATTGGACCTATGTTTAGTTTTTGCTTTAGTGTGGTTTTACTGTAATTGAAACAGTCTTTGAAATCTTTCATCTAAGGCATTGCAACCTCTTTTGTTTCTACAAATTGACTTAATTCAGAGAAACTAGGGCACTCGGATACTATTACGACAGACCGGGATGTGCTGCCACGTTTGAACTCCACACACGGTTTGTTTGCACGGTTGCGAATGCGACCACGTGATTAATTTATTTGTAGGAGTCCCTAAAAGCAGGTGTTTGCTTAATGCAGTGCAGGGATTATACCAAAACCTCAGTAAGTAGTCAGCTGCCTCAACAGATCTAACTGTCCTATTTAGAGGGGGTTTCTTGTACAGTAGAACCCCTCTAATGCGACCACTTTATGAATAAACATGGATGTATTTATAAGCAGGTGGTTGCTTAATGCAGGACAAAAGTGATGCAGAGCTTTCTGCATTACTTTTGTCCTGCATTAAGACCACCTGCATGTATCACCATGAATCATACCTCTTTTAGGTGGTCGCATTAGCGGGGTTTTACTGTATATGCATGCAACTATATTTAAATGTTAAAATAAATGTGTAGTAGAATGTAAAACATATTGTGGTCACCAAAGGTGTCGTAACAGGGTTACTATGACACAAGTGTACACGATCAATAATAATTATTTCCGCCTCTGCTAGTGTGACTGAAGCAGCACGATATCCAATCAATTTACTTGCGCCTTACATCTAGTTGATTAAATGCCAATAGGACTTATCAGTCGTAATACGCATTTACCCCATCGGCAATAGAACTAATTAATCTGTACAATCTACACGAGTTTCCAGTGTCCATCAACTGGTCTCAAATACATGTATATATATATATACAATTGATTTAACTCAATGAATATTCATATACAAATATTGGCGTTATGAATATTTAGTAACTGAATGTATATTATGGCATGTTAACACATGGCTGAAACTGTAGAATCCGATGTATATAAATGCAGAAGAAAACAGAACAGACCCTCATCTGGCTCACTTTGTATGTAAATGCGTTAAAATGCGTCTCTATCAGATGAAAACTTAAGGTGATCTCTTATTTATTGAAGCTGTCGAATTAGTGCAGATCGCTACCAACTAAGAGACTAATCATTCCACTGTTTGTGAGAGGTTATACTGTTGTCCCGTTTGATTGTTGTGGAACACTCCTTAACCCATTCCCTAATATTGACGCCTTTTGAAGCCTCTGCAGAAGTCACCTATTGAAACCATTGTGATAAATAGAGCATTTGCTCCTATAGGAGCAAATGCTTTATTTATCATAATGGTTTAAAACTACAAAATTCTAAAACAAATCCTTTTCTCTAGTTAATTATCCTTTTCGGTAGATTTATTCAAAGTGGTTGGATCTAAAAATAGCCTATGAGGTAATGGGTTAACGAGTGTTTAACAGCACTGTGACATATATTGTTCTTATAGCACAGTTTAGCAGGTAGGGAACAGTTGTGTCAATGTTATATGCGCGCATGCATTTCATTTGTGGTTCTGGGGTTGCTGTGGACTTTTGCGTCACATTTCCTGTCTGACTTCTGCATCTGACGTATGCTCTATATTCGCTTTAAATGTTTTTATGTTCATTATTTGAAACGTATTTTGCAAAACCGGAAACATTCACAAATATTTTGTCTAGCTACCCCTCTCTCAGATATTTGTTCTTTACAACAGTTCCGATGAGAATGACCGAGAAATGTGCAGTTTGAATACTAAATCAGACATTGGATGAAAGAGGAACATTTTCGTTAGGATGAATGTCCTGTAACTGTAACTTTATTTGATTGTCAGTTCACTGACTTTCGCGTCATTAATTGCAAATAAATAGTCCCGTTGGTATTGTGCTACTTTTCACCAAGCAAAATGCCATATAAGTGAACAGTTTGGCAGAATATTACTATGATATTATACTTCATAGCTATAGACAAATGTGTGTTCTCAAAAACTACAATAATCATTTCTTCACCAAGCCCTATGCTGTGACCACTCTTTAGAATTGTCTGTTCGAGGCGATTATAAAGGGTGGTCACAACATAGGGTTCGGTGCAGAAAAAAAGAAAATGGAAAATGATTTGATTTACGCATCTTGTATCAAGTAACTAAACCATGTTTAACCCTTACAGTGTGGGCCACATGCCACTAATGTCCTTTGCAATCAGTGTACACCCATATGACAAGGCTTCTAGAGGAGCCCTCTCAGCCGATCCTGCACTGTTTGGCATGTTACACTTTTATTTGTTTGAAGTGTTGGAATAGTCCATTTGAAAATTCATCGTTGTAAGGGTTCAAAGAGAAGTTGTAAGTTCTGTCGTACCCCAAATGACTTCTCCACAGCTGCTCTAACCTCTGAATAGTCATCGAGTACATGTCTACGATGTCAAGTTTATTCTTTTTCAAACAAAACAGTTGTACATGCTTAATATCCACTAGTAATTGTATCTTCTTGCGATTTATTTTTTATAAAATGTCGGTGTAGAAGTGTTTCATATAGTTTTCCCGTACTTTTAAATTATGACGTCATTTAAATGATGACGTCGCTTGTTTACCTCTAACGTTTATTTTCAAATTATTTCATTTTGGCAGACATCGTTATGCATGTTGTGGAGTTGTCTGGAGGGGGGATTTTATTTACATTTTGACTTTCTCGTTTGTAAAGCGATAACAGCTGAGATATAAGTCACATGCTGACTGATTATATATTTACACACGCAACACATTGCTGTACATGTACAGCAAAGTAAGTAAGTGCTGCGGCAAAACAAAGCTTATCATTGTGTAAACCTAAGTATTTGCTTAATAAGTATAATTAATGATATTTTGACTGAAGTGTAAAGGTTTTATTACCTGAGCAATGAAAGCAATGTAGTTTGGGTCATTTGACCCCTTTAAAGTCGGTAGCGCTAAGCGTCCCTCTTTGCTTTCGCGATGCCAGGCCTAGTGGAGTACTCCACGATGGTATACTCTTAAACTTAGAAACGGAATGAGCTTACCAGGCCCATATATTAACTTTTCCTTGTCGTGTCCTTAACGGCTTCCCTTCAGTTGTTCTGGCTTCAGCAAAGTCATTGAGTACATATTTGACGGACTTTTCACAGTTGTTATGCAATGTTTTACATATTGTCATGTGTTTACCGTCTGCTATGCTGTTGGAAAGTCCGGCGGGGATACCTTTATTTGCACTGTCTGTTAAGCTAGGGTGACTTTGAGACAAGTGTGAGTTAGGACGTCAGTAAACCGGTTTAACCCCCAGTGGTGGTTTTGCCACTGACCTTTCCAAGCCGGTACTCTCTTTGTCACCCTTACTTTTATTTGTCTTGTGTATTTGTAATTGTGCTTTTGTTCATGTTTGGAATGTTTATCTCTAGTACTTGTGTGTCTGTTAATGTTTTTGTGTTCATCTCGTGTATGTGTGTGTGTTTGGGTGTGTAGTTGTGTATGTGACATGCTATCTATCGATGTTTAGGTGGTGGTTGCGTCTTGTATGTGGCTTTGCCTGCTTGACTACCTTTTTTCATTAACCAGTATAGGCACTGGCAATATACCATATTTATTTCGTGTATACTAGTATACGAAATGATATTCTTCTGCGGATGATATGAATTAGTTATGCTGGCAAATAATAAGAAGAGCAATGGTCTGGTATAGGAAAGGAACAACAAAATGATTAGTTATCTTTATTTAAATAAAAGCTTCTAAATAATATACATAATAGAAAAGAAACACGTTTGTTGTTGATAGCATAATTAAAACTACTAAGTAAATGACAATTAGGGACATTAGTTAGTTGTTTGCTCTTGGTAAAAGTAGAAGTTCGTTTTTAAAAAATCATGGCTCCTTTTATTTGAAAACCTTTGTTTTTATCCTTGATGCATATGGAAAAGTAGTAAAGTCAAACAGGCAAAGCCACATCAAGACGCAACCACCAACAAAACACCGATAGACAGCATGACATACATACACACACACACAACCACACACCCAAACGCACACTCACACACGAGATGAACACAGAAAACACCAACAGACACACAGGAACCAGAGACAAACATTCCACATATGAACAAAGTCACAAGCACAAAGATGCAAGGCAAATAAAAGGAAGGGTGACAAAAACACCACTGGGGGTTTAAACCGGTTTACGGACGTCCTAACCTCACACTTATCTCAAAGTCACCCTAGCTTTACAAATAGTGTAAATAAAGGTATCCGCGCCGGATTTACCCACCACATAGACGACGGTGAACACAGGACAACATGTAAAACATAGCATAATAACTGTGACAATCCGTCAGATATGTACTCAATGACGTTGCTGAAGTCAGAGCACCTGCAGGTAAGCCGTTAAGGGCACGACAGGGAAAAAGTAATACATGAGTCTGGTAAGCCCATCCCGTATCCGAGTTTAAGAGTATACCATCATAGAGTACTACCCTTGGCCTGTCATCGCGCAAGCAAAGAGGGGAGCGTAGCTGTCGACCAAGTGAAAGTTTACATTAGGTTAATGAATACATTATATGGTTGAACTTAATTTTGTGAAAAGAAATAAGGATCTATCCTTCATTGAAGAGTAGCAAAGGGAAATAAACAACTAATGTTCCTCATTACAGCATGCACAAAATCAAGAATGATTAATCCTTTCCCCGTTAATCTATACAGAAGTTTATTTTCGGTGAATATTGTATTTGTATCTTCTTGCGATTTATTTTTTATAAAATGTCGGTGTAGAAGTGTTTCATATAGTTTTCCCGTACTTTTAAATTATGACGTCATTTAAATGATGACGTCGCTTGTTTACCTCTAACGTTTATTTTCAAATCATTTCATTTTGGCAGACATCGTTATGCATGTTGTGGAGTTGTCTGGAGGGGGGATTTTATTTACATTTTGACTTTGGTGAAAGTGGGATAAGGACGAGGTTGGGTACCCGTAAACCAGGTTTAAGTCCCCCAGTAGCTTATTTTGGTTACTGGTCGTTCCATGGCGATACTCCTGCTTTCAGCCTATGGTCAATTTTGTTGTTTAATATGCTTAATGTTTAATGTTTTTCGTCTTGATATGCGTCCTGTTATGTTTTGTCTTGTGGCTTTACCGTTTCTTGTTTGATGGTGTTTGGTGCGGTGTCATTTCGTGTGTGGCTCTCCCTGTTTGACTATGTTTCCATATTTATTGAATAAATCATTTGGAAAAATAGAAAAACTAATTTTCACTGACATAAGGAGTGTTAACTGAGATGTACAGTATTTTTAATATGAGTATCTTTAATTGTAGCAGACGAAAATGAAACAGCTTCGTTAGGATCATTCAGATTTGAGTTTACTCTGCAAATATGTTTAAATGTATCTGTGGGAGAAAAGGTTAAATATAAACGTTTGAAACAATCTAATCCACACAAACAACGTACAGATAACACATGTTTTCATACAGCAGTGATAACAAAAGAACAGTGTAATATACCTTGTTTTTGTACCATACGTAAACAAATAAAAAACCAGAAATAAGTGAATAATTCAATTTTCTCAAACCCAAATAACTTTTATTTCCAATGAAGATATTTTGACACCAACATATCAATCAGTTTACTAGGAACTACTGATACTTTACAGATATTGTTCTGAATCTACTAAAATTGCAGATTCTGATATGAGGGCTCAAAATGAATGCCCTAATGAACTTATTGGTCAAACTATCATGACCAACATGACATATATACAGGTTCATATGATATTGAATACGTATTATCCATTTAGTATTACTAAGACCACATTCATCAAAGAACAAAAAGTCAACAATGCACTAACTGATATGTCGGTCGAGTGATCATGACAAAAATCACAGGTGCACAATACCATATGATGACAAAGAGGTATACAAAGCTTTAAAAAAAATCATAGAAATGTGACCGGGTAATGCTCCGGACACAACCGGACAGACCGATGAACGGACAGACTGATCAACTAACGGGGTGATTGCAGTATATCCCCCTCAACTAGTTGGAAGGGGGGTTATAAAAGTTAAAGCCGTGGGAACAAACATCAATATTTTGCACATACTTTAAAAATGTATTTCATATACATGTACATTGTTGTGGTTGAATGCCTTCTAGGCCGTTATTCTTGCGCCTCTTTCCTAATAGTCATGTATAGTTCATAAACACAAAGATGGAATTACTGTTTATCACTGTGTTAATGAATATTATTTTAATGAAGTTCAGGCCTTCTGTGCTGAAGCAATCGGTAACTGAATACCCAAATACTTTATTGCAACTTGGGTAATTATAGTACAATACACACGTACGCGCAGTTAGTTCCGTGCATCAGATTAAAAACTGATGCAAAATATTTTATCTGTTTCAGAAAATAGATCTATATCTTACTATATTTTGCAATACATGTACCTATATGTGTATATATGCAACTTGGCAAATAGAACAGACCCAGATTCGATACTCCTGTAGGATCAGTCTGATCAGGGTCTGCTCCGTTTGTTTATGAATTAAAATAAATATCAGATATATTTTCATTATGTCGCTATATAGCTATATAATCATTGCTATTTGCTCTGTATCTTTCTTGCTTTATAAATATCTTTGTTCATTCATATTTGTTTGTTATACTTATTGTTTGATCAGTGTGTTGAAAGCTTATTTTTCATCTAATCAAAAACATATATTTATTAGATATAATTATGCGTATATTGGTATTTCCGTTCAGTTATATCACAATTGCTATTTATATACCTTTGAATGCAAATCGGTTAGCCTAAATCTTGCGTAAAATGGCTATATTTTATAATGGGACCGAAACGACCATTTTCTGCATTACATTTGTGCTGTTTTGAGCAACCATAAGAAACATATTTACTTTTGACATAATCATTTACTACTGTTTAATATTCGAACTATTGAACACAATCGAACTGTTTTTATGCTTTCCTTGTCATATATAAAATAAATGTTACATAACTCTGTGTTCAGTGAATACAGATATACATTACAATAATTGGAGAAAGCGCATTTCAGAGCTTATTTCTGCGTTCAGTAGGACCAGATATACATTAAATTGATTGAAGACGGCGTATTGCCATGCTTAAACTAACAGTAAGTGTAGTGTACTTTACCAATTAACCTTTGTCTTCAGATCTACCATATTAGCTTTGACATTCTAGCACTGTGCCGAGTGTTACTGTGCAAATTACACTGTAAGATCTGTTAACGGACACCCAGATAAAACGTGGATGAGTTAATGTGTCGAGTGAGAACGTTATGTCTTGTTCCATTAATTTTATATGGTGTTCTTTCAAGTTTATATTTATTTCGTGAAATCTTTGACATCTTAACAACGTTAGCGTTAAAGGTTAAGGTACAATTATGTATTACTTAAGGTAAAATGCACTATCATTTGATTTCACTTTTGACAGCAGGCATAAGTAATTATACTGTGTTATGTCTGCATTCTGCATTAGTCGCCAATTTGCCGTGAACAATAGCGATGAGTGAAAAATATCGATGCTTTGATCAAGATTTAAAACTTCCATGGGAAAACTGCTGCGAAAATAAAATAAAAAAGCAACACATTTATTGACAGCCAGCACAGTAAGGTGTAACGACATGTTTTATCAAGCCATGTGCAAAGAGGCAAGCGATGACATCAAATGTGATTATCTAAGACATCAAACCGTTTCGCTTCCAAACGCTGTCGTCTGCTAACTTTGTCGTCTGCTACAAATTTTCATTCTTTTGATTTTCTTCATTTTTGTTTCAAAAACATAGTAAGAGTAACAAACAGTTTGGATCCAGATGAGACGCCGGGTTACTCGGCGTCTCATCTGGATCCAAACTGTTTGCATAGGTAATCACAGATCCGGCATTGGCAGCGAAAGGGTTAACTTAATGTATTCCCTCCAGCTGTCTGGTAACTCGCATTCGGCTAAACAACAAATTATAGCATTGCCATTTAGACGCAGAAATAATGACACTATTACGTAAATTAATGTCATTTTCGATATTAACCCTATCCTTCATATAGACGTGTTTTCACGCATTCGCAAACAGAGTAGTCCCTGATCAGAGGGAAGCCGTCTGATCAAGGTCTGCTCTGTTTGCTAATGGAATTTGAAATCGAAATTTGGAATAAATATGCATCAGGGAAAGGGTTAACCCTTACTCTTCTGTGATAAGTATTATCTGTTAAATTTTGGCCCTTTACAATTTGAATACTTCCTATACGAACCCAATTTCGACTCTATTGACCGAGTGTTAAACAGCTTGGATTCTATTAAAGCGTCGTTTTACTCTGGTTTCCATCTAGATTCAAACTATTTGGAAATGCAAATAAGGTCGTGTAAAGAGAGATAATGCTTAATTCACACTGAGAACAGCAAGTTTCCTTTCCGGTCATTGACCGCCACACACTCAGTTAACCCATGCCCTCATATTGACGACTTTTGACGACTCTATAAAAAGTCACTTCTTGAAACCATTGTGATAAATTGAGCATTTGCTCCTATAGGAGCAGATGCTCTATTTATCACAATGGTTTCAAACTACAAAATTCTAAAATTTTCCTTTTCTCTAGTTAATACTCCTTTTCGGTAGGTTTATTCAAAGAGGTTGTATCTAAAAATAGCCTATGAGGTAATGGGTTAATCAAGTAACAGAAGTATGAAGAGTGTAAATGTGACATATACAGTCTAACAAATTATGACAATAACAAAGTAATGCTTCTGAAACTTCTTTCTACCAAGTAATTTTCATTACTTATCCAATAGAAATGGCATGCTTTCTGCATTAATTTAAAATCCATTTATGTGACTTAATTTATAGCCATTTCAGACTAAAGTTACTGAAATTCTTGGATTGAAACGTGACTGTTTCAAACACAAAATAATTATATCAATACACCTTTAAACAATACCTGATTACCATGTGAACTTTCGAATCTGTTCCTTTTTCTCGTGTATTCGGTGACGATAACTATTTCGTTTGACATATTTTAGAAATATTATACCAACTGCACAACCCTCATAAAGTTCATTGATTTCCATTGTAAAATGAATGGTTTAGCATTTCAGCATCGAGTGTTCTCAAATTATAGGGTTTTCCGCCTTCTCTACCATAACCCATAAATTGTTTCTCCTATTACGTCAAATATATCTAATAAGAGTCACATGTTACTAGCCTGGATAGCGATCTCAGTAATAACAGTAGTGTATACCCCATCTAATATCACCACTTAATGAATAAACATGGCTGTCTTCATAAGCATGTGGTTGCTTAATGCAGGCCGAAAGTTATGCAGAAAGCTCCTACAGGAGCTTTCTGCATAACTTTCGTCCTGCATTAAGCTACCACATGCATTTGAGTTTTACTGTACTGTAAACCCCATCTAATGTCACCACCACACCAAGGTATAACCCTTTACTCCGTGAATAGTCATGTCAAAAATAGTGACGTCATTCATATGAATTAGATTAATTGTTATAAGGGAATAAGTATATATGAATTTCTGGACATGGCAGAAACTATAGAATGATATCTGCATTATTTATATAAGAAAACAGAGAATATCCTGATTAGACGGCCCCTACAGGAACCGTGTTATCTTGGTCTGCTGAATGCAAAGGTATAGAAAGGCATATACATTAAGAAGTAAACGTTTAACAAGAAAATTCGCTGAATTGATATACCTCGCCAAGCTAGTGCTGGTTCAGATGCACAAAAAACACTCGACGCCGACGGCAGTGATACTAATGGATCGTAGAAGCAGGTTGTACCTCATTGCGGGCCATCTTTCTATTACTTTCGTCCAGCATTAAGTATCCCCCTGTTCTATAAGACGTTGCTATATATCCATTAATTGGTAGTTTTAGAGGGATTCTGCTGAATTCTGATGCTTTATTGCATTCCAAGGAAATACAGTTTATTACATTATCATAAAATCTGTACCAAGATGTAAACATTCAGTCCCTTAGATAATATGTGCATCATAGTCAGCCCCACGCATGTTTTAACTTCAATAAATTTGTCAAGCGTCATTGTTGTTTCCATAACAACGACTACGTTTGCTTCTCATGAAACAATTGTGAATGATTACTTTTTAAACAAGAGTACCGCGTACGGTTCATGATACGCCTACTTGCACACTTTCTCTGATTCAATATGCCTGATAAGTTATGACATTTTCTAATGTTTGCTTCAGATCTTGATCTCCATATTAAGGTGATATTATATAACAAAAAATGAAGTGAAAATCTTATTAAATAAAAATGTTATGGCAATCCTCATATGTGCAGATTTTCGTACATGGGCCATAACTCTGTAATGACATATTAAATGAACATCAAAATCAACTCAGCTTCAGATTTTGTTGCATTAAACACTTTTGTGAAGTTTCATAAATATCCTTTCAATAGTTTTCCAAGAAATCAACAGACAAACTAAAAATTGACCGACAAACAAAGCAACGAACACAAAGTTCAAGGGCCATAACTTTAAAATAAAATGACATATCAAAAAATCCGTAATATAAGTAAAAATTCAAATTAAGCTAATATCATATAAAAATATCATTTAAAATTAAAAAAAATTAGACCATCCTCATATTTACACATATTTGCATTAGTTTATAGGTGTAAGGGCCATAACTCCGAAATGACATATCAAATGAACATCAGAATCGACTCAGCTTCAGATATTGATGCTTTAAACAGTTGTGTGAAGTTTAACTAATATTCGTCAAATAGTTTTCCAAGTAAACAGCGAACAAACAAAATGTTGACGGACGAATGGACGAACGAAAGAACGGATGGACGGACGGACAGGGTCACGCCCACAGGGGCCATTTCGTTAGTCTAGATGGTCTAAAAAGTAAAATAAAATGATTGGGTCGAATTAGTGTTATATTATATACAAGGGGTCTAACTACCGATTCGCAAATGTCACGACCGATTCGAAATAGCGCCCGATTTTGGACAGCCAATATGGGATAACCACTTAAGTTTGGTACGAACGTGAAGCTTAGACATTGTACTTTTCAAATAAAATAACTTTTGATACATTCCGACTATGCCGTAGCCAATGCCGACGTGAAATTCCTACAAATATGCTGATTTGTTTTACTCGGACGAGATGTCGCAACAACGTGACCTGATTGACCGAGTGATGGTGCCCTGCGTTCTCGTTAACGCTTATAGAGTAAGTAAGATAACAGGCGCCCGGATGTTGTTATTGTAAAGGAAGCGGGTCACGTGACTCGTAGTAGCCTGAAAAGAGCTTTAAATCTGCTAATTGCACGAAAACTCGCCTGCATTTCGGATCTGCATCTGTGTCTGCAGAGAGCTCGAGAGGTAAACGATATCTTTTTGTCATATGTATTGATTGCATAATCGTTTTGTCCTGAGGCGTCGCGATAATGGCCGTTTTACAAGGGGTGCAAGAGACAAACGTTGTTGCGACTTCTCTTCTCGTTCGAGTAAGAAACATCAGTGTATTTTGTAGGAATTTCACGTCGGCACTGGCTACGGCTTGGTCGTCGGAATGTATCAAAAGTTCTATTATTTGAAAAGTACAATGTCCCAGCTTCACGTCCGTACCAAACATTGGTGGTTATTCCATCTTTGCTGTCCAAAACCGGGCATTATCTAGAATATGTCGTGAAATTTGCGAATCGGTAGTTAGACCCCTTATATATAATATAACACTAAATCGACCCAATCAATTTCTTTTGACTTTTTAGACCATCTAGACTCACGAAATGGCCCCCCGTGGTCACGCCAATATACGACCACCTTTATTAGGTGGGCGTATAAAAAAGGAACTGATGATAACAAACAGAGACAGACAACAAACAATATACAACAAAAGGTAACCTTGTGCGTAGGCATATCAGTACTACAGTCGCAAGTGAATCGTCATTGATGTTCGTCAAAGCAGAAACGTTTGGAAAACAGACTACCCGTCAAAAGCCATTAACCCTTGTCTCGCCGATCGCAATCTAACTCAACAACCTGGCTCCAATTGAGCCTCCTAGAAACTCATCAGTATCCATGCTTATACAACCTTTTAGTTCGTTCTCAAGTTTTTGATTGGTCAGATTTGAGCCTTGGGCTCAAATCTGACCATCCAAAAGCTTGGGAACGAATTCAGACTCAATTAAAAAGCTTTATACGCATGGACCCAGGATACAAGCTGTTGTTACTCGGTCAATAGTTTACCAAAGCTTGGTCAAATCGGAAGTAGTCAAACTGGCACACAACTAATGGTAAAAAGCCAGTAATCGTCATAGTATTAGCAGTCAGGACACGTTCGTGTTAAACCATTTTCTCCATATAAACGTGTTTTCACGCATTTGCAAACAGAGTAGACCCAGATCGGACGTTCCTATAGGAACCTCTGATCAGAGTCTGCTCTGTTTGCTAATGATATTTTATAGACATGTTGATTTAATTTCTAACATGGCTACCATGCTCAATTTCCCATATTCCATTGCAACTATATTCTCCATGAATATTCAGTAGGTATTAAACTTTGGAAAACATAGAACAGCGAAAGGGTAACGAGGCATCACTTACCTGGTATGTGACTGAATATAGTAAGACTTGTCCTTAGTGGCCTATCATTTATTGAACAGAGGAGTCTGATGAGAAGCCGATCTAAGACATCTGGATCAAACCTGTTTGCAAATGCCAATACACAGTTAGAAGGAGAAAGGTTTCGCTGGTTCAGGCTGGTCAATAATAATAGAAATAAGTAACTTTGTCTAAATGATTAGAAACACCAATGGATAGTGAAGTTGTGATTGGATGATTGATGCAAGAAATTCGATAATAGACATGGACATCTTCACAAGTAGAAATGTTTTATATCTATCTCGTCCTGGTGACATGGATTGCAAATCAAACTTTTTCTACATTGGCCTTTGTTATATATAGTGATAACAATTCTCTGTGATGTTTAGCTTTGAAAAAAAATAAGATGAATCATTTAATTTTTCCACATACTAGCAAAGATAAAGAAATCATTTGACATATTTCTACAGAACTATTTTATTTTTTTGTAGCATAGATTACCAAGTTCATAGAGATACATATCAGATATCTAGGTTCTATTTCGTATAGTACTGTTTAATGACAGTTTAATGACAGACATTTTAGCCATACTTCAAATGTCACAACCTTGCTTTATTTCAAGTGTAGAGTTTCATGCGGGAATGAGATAACTGTGAAACGATTCTAGGGGCGCTAAGTACTGATGAATAAACAAACACAATAAGATAGAGACAAGCCTTTAATTGAACAAATTTCAATAGTCAAACTACATGTATGTTCTTTGAATAATTGCTGTCCCGTATATCAAGATAAACCCTTTCACACATATAACTGCCTTTCCACATCTTTGCAAACAGAGTAGATCCAGGTCGTGTAGGACCCATCTGATGAGGTCTGCTCAAACGGATTGTAACACTGCTCTGATTGCTTATGAAATAATACTGAACTGATTATACAGTTTCTGCCGTAGCAAACAAGTATTCGTAGATATGCCAGTTTAAAATATTAAAGTTATTGATAGGCATGATGTCATATTTCTTGTATGAATAACAGAGAAAGAGCTGATGTAATGAGTCAGCACATGTCATCATCAGTATTATGTCTATTATCCCTCAACTTCATAAATATGCCTTTCTACGCACTTTTCTCCCTGGTTTACAAAATAGAGTAAAAAAGAATTAATTATATACATGTACATGTATCATAAAGAGACTTGAATATTAACAAACGCACAAGTACAAAGACACCATACAAACATAAAAGATAGGGTGACAACTATAGTACCGCCTTGGAATGGTCCGTGTCCAAACCACCACTATGGATTTAAACTGGATTACGGACGTCCTAACCTCACATCTATCTGAAAATCACCCTAGCTAAACAAACAGGGATAAAATAAAGGTAACATGCATTCGTAACACGTGAACGTTCTAATATGTGACTGTAAACCCGAATCATTTATTTTTTTATCATGCACTCGAGGTTGTAACCAAATACAAAGCCTTTATAAAACACATTGATTTCAATATTATAAGGAATGATTTATCATTTTAGCATCGCGTGTTCTCAAATTATAGGGCTGTCTGCATTCCGTACCAAAACTCATATATAGTTTCTCCTTTTTATGTCAAATATATCTAATAAAAGTCAAATGTTACCAGCCTCGATAGCAATCAAAGTAATAACAGTACAACATAACTCTAAACCCACTGTAATTCAACCACCTAAACAATGTATAACTCTTTACTCCTTGAACAGTCATGTCGGAAAGAATGGTATCATTAATATTAATCAGATTCAGTTTCATAAGGGAATATGGACAGGAATATCTGGCAGAAACTGTAGAATCATATCTGTATTATTTCATATGTTAACAGAGTAGACCCTTATCAGACCGCTCCAACAGGAACCATCTGATCTGGGCATCTTCGTCTAACAAGTCCTGGCACAGATGCACGAAAGAACAGACGACGCCACAACTACATCCCTGCGGCTATAGCAGAGATAACCATGGGTCAGTAAGGCAGGTAGTACCTTACTGCAGGACCTTTGTGGCAGATTTAGATTTCTATTGTATTCTAATGCTTTATTATATTCCAAGGAAATATAGTATATAGAACCACGATATGTCAATCTAAGACCAGCCCTTCAGTCCCCTAGATAATATGTGCAACTGAAGCAGTCCAACGCATGCTTACCCCCTAGTGACATTTGTCACTGACCGTTCCAAGGCGGTGCTTCCATATTTCCCCTATTGTTTGCTTGTTATGTATGTGCGTCTCTTTGTGTCTTTTATATACATGTGCGTTTTCTGTTTGTCGCTGTGGTGCTGTTCGGGCGGTTGTGTGTTTGGTATGCAGTGTTTGCTGCATGACTCAGCCATGTACTTTTAAACTTTTTGCTTCTCATGAAGCAATAACTGAGTTTTAAAAAAGGAAATAATCATAATAAACAGAAACAGACAACAAACGCTATCCAACAATAGATACCTTAAACGCATGCGTAATCAGTACTGTAGTCACAAGAGCGTGAAGATCGTGTTGACGTGTTGAATCGTCATTGACGTACATCAAACAGACGCGTTGGGAAAACAAAATACCCATCAAAAGCCATTGACTTTTATCCTGCTGACCGCAACGGAGCTCGCATGTGCAAACAGATGAACCCCCACTCGCGAGTTATTCGGCGTCTCATCAGGCTCCAAGCTGTTTGATACCCGGCCAATAGTTGTTTTAAAGCTAGGTCAAATCGGAAGTAGTCAAACTAGCGCAATACACACATGTGGTCCACCGTTATAGTTTACAGCAGTGTAAAGGTTTGCAATCTTCGTATTAGCAGTCAGCTCACGTTCGTGTATTTCAAGACAACGCTCAATGGGCTTTTCACTGAGAACTGCAAACAAGTCGCATTTATGCATGAGTTCACTAATATTCACAAAACGTTGATTCTTCTTTATTCCTCCTGTTGTAAAACTACGGTCTGCTTCGTTGAGAAGACGATCCAAGACATATGATTCGAAGTTGTTTGCAAATGCGATTCAAGCCGCGGTTAGAGGGAAAATGGTTTCGTTGGTTCAAACTTCGGTCATTTATAATAGAAATTAATTCTTTTGTTTAAACTAATGGCAACAGCAATGGGCAGTGAAGTCGTGATGAGATTATTATTTCCAACCTTGACATGGACCTTTTCACATGGAGAAACCTTTTCCATCCATTTCATATTGACGATGTGGGTTGCAAATCAAACGTTTCCTAATTATGTCTCCCCCATATTTATATGGGGGAGACATATTGTTTTCGTGAGAGTTGTCTGTCTGTCTGTCTGTCCGTCTGTCCGTCCGTCCGTCTGTCCGTCTGTCCGTCACACTTTTAGTCCGGACGATAACTTCAATATGCCTGATGCCAGTTGATTGAAACTTCATATATGGAAAGAGCATAATGAGAGGAAGTGTCATGCACAAGGTCCATAACTCTGGCTTCACTAATGTAGGAGTTATTGCCCCTTGTAAAAAAATCACACTTTTTTGTCCGGACGATAACTCCTATATGGCTCATGCCATTGAATTGAAACTTCATATATGGAAAGATCATGACAAGAGGAAGTGTCATGCACAAGGTCTATAACTCTGGCTTCACTAATATTGGAGTTATTGCCCTTTGTAAAAAATATCACAATTTTTTGTCCGGATGATTACTCCTATGTGACACATGCCATTGGAGTGAAACTTCATACATGGAAAGATCATGATAAGAGAAAGTGTCATGCATAAGATCCTTAACTCGAGCTTCAATAAATTTAGAGTTATTGCCCCTTGTACATTTATTTAATTCTTTCTTGTCCAGACGATAACTCCTACATGGCTCTTGCCATCGTATTTAAACTTCATACATGGAAAGAGCATGATGAGAGAAAGTGTCATGAACAAGGGCCATAATTCTGGCTTCAATACTTTTGGAGTTATTGTCCTTTGTTACATTTTTTGGCCGATCAATAACTCCTGTTCGACTGATGCTATTGGAATGACATTTTATTTTTGGAAAGAGCATGATGAAAGTAAGTGTCATGCACAAGGGCCATAAATCTGGTATCAGTATTTTTGGAGTTATTAGCTGTTATCATTTTCTTCTTGAAAAATGTAGTGTGGAAAGCGCATAATGAGGGGAAGTATCATTCATCAAGACCATAACATTTTTAGTGATTTCCCTTTACATATTGTTTTTATTAGAATGGAGACATCCGTTTTTGTGACAAAAACCTCTAGTTGACCTTTGTTATACCACAACCAATAACCTATTCACAGTATTGATTGCACACTCTCTCGTGTTAGTTAATATATGGAAATTTATATTACGTTGGTGTTTTTGTTTGAAGTTTATAATGGGTAATATTGAAAAAAAACTATATTTGAATTTGTATTTGGTGATTTTAAAAAAATAGGTTAACAAAACTTTTATACCAAGTTCATGATATGTTTCGTAATCGTATTACTCTAGACTTGTAATACTAATAAGTATAACGCACAGGCATATACACTTTGACATTTTAGTTCACGTGCTGACGAACGTGTCGTCTAAAAATCCTATGGTAGTCTGAACCACCTCTTAAAATAAAACAATCTCGAGTGTTAATAGTGTTCCTCGCTTATTATCCATATCAAGTACGGCTTTTCCACTAGGTGTAAATCGAAATCACCAATATAGCTGCTGAACACGAAACGACTATAAAATATAAATATAATAATTATTGTGAATTAATACGGCTAATATACTATTGCTTTTGGCACAGTTGAAACTGAGTACTGAACATGGTCTTATTGAGATCAATATTAAAATGTATGCAAACACACAGTTGCCCGAATATCAGATTTGGCTGTTGGTGCGGAACAGTTACGAAATAAAGTATCTGATTTTTTACCTGACCTCGTGAACCATGACTTCGAATAACTGAAGCGTCATTTTTTGCACATTGTCTCATTTGAATAAATTTTTTAGTAAAGTGTCATGAAAATCACACATGTGGTTTATGCGATATGAACTGGACACGAAATAGAAGGATAATGTGACATGACGGACTTGATGCATAACAATATGCACGCACGGATGGACGGACAGACGGACGGAGACTATTCCTAATAAGGTCGGTATACTGAACAAAATCCATTTCTTACCATAAACTAGTGTCATAGTTTTAGTGTCCAGGCAACATGTAACGAAATATTGGCTGAAATGATGTCTTTTATTCAGTATTGAATCTGGAATAATCAATAAAACAGCATTGAACTGTAAGAACGTGACTTTTTTACAACACAACATGTTTGTGACTGACATTTGAAAACATGCAATTGAAACAATTCAATTAAATACTCTGAAACACTAACTTTTTATATCAACGTGGGAGTAAACTACACGACATTTAGAGAGGTTTTGTGGTGACTTAATTTAGACCCAAGTTGTTTGTCTTACAACAGGGTTACCACCTTAAAGTCATGCGAATGCTTACTTGCGAGTAAGGTATGTTAACAATGAAACCTGTCTTATTGGTATACAATATATGTATCAGCCATATTTCAGTCAGAGATTTAGTTTCTATTATTAAATTGGAAGATGTGTGTTTCTCATATCAAAACCGTTATCAAATAAAATTGTTGATGATTCATAATATAACTAGATAATAAATAAAGATGATATGCTTATACACTAAGCAAACGGGTATGACAATGAGAAAGGATAGCGGTATATAGACGTTAACTGTGTCTATAACCAACTGGCGAACTGGCGATGCTCGGTGAAGAGCGTGAATACCGAAAATAGCACTACTCAAACTACCCCTTCTTTCCTAAGTTAGCGACAAAACGACATTTAGTATATAATCTACCTAGCAACACGGTAGGTATTACTATGTCTACGCCTATAGAGCTCTCGCATGGTGCAATTAGACTGGCTTAAGTTTCACGTTTTACAATTATGTGATTTAAAATCATCTCTAAGCTTTTGCAGCAAGTTCTATACTTTCTTCAAGTTCAGTATCTTCCAATATTCAAAATACGTCGAAAATTCCTTGTTTTTACGCCAACTGCTTAGTTCAAAAGCTTTGACGTACAACTTACAATTTAAATGTTTTTGATTCAGCAAGTATTTCTTGCAACTCAGCATTCTCATAAGTCGCCTAACTCTAATCTTTGCCACGTTCTGAAATGCATTTGTATTATATCAATTTGTCTAGCAATGACTGATATTTTGTTGGCATTCATTTATTTCCAAACTGTTGGTCATAATATTTACTAATGCACACATGTGTTTATCGCATGATGTACAATCTGTTTTGCAAATACAGTCGATCATAAGCCAAACAGCTGATGTTGACCATTAATGGATATATATGTTGTTATTTTCTGTTTTGCTACCATACTATTTTTCAAGGATTATGTGATGATGTATCGTTAACATGTGGTTTATATTTATTGCAAGTATTTATCTGTACCACTCGTGATGCTCATATCAAATAAAAGTCATTTTGGGGTGTTTGTGGCGGCTTTGACATAATGGATCTATACAATAACACTCAGAACAATATTAATCAAGAGAAATGCATAAAAGCTTGTATAAAAAGTTCATTATCATGACGAAAAATACAGTAATATATTCCTTATAATATTTTCACCTGATAGTCTACTCTGTTAATGTTTATGACTTGTGTGCGTTTTCTCAAGTTTTTTCACTTGACTGTCAAAGATCACAATTACATGTTAACGAGCTTATTAGGCATATATTGTAACATTTACCATAGTCCAGCTAAAGGCCATTATGATCATGCAATATCAAATTAATGTATTGCTAGTATTTTAAGTAGTTCCATGGAGAAAACTTGTGGTTAGGCTGATCTTCTGTAGTTCAAGCGATAGCATTTATATACCTTAGAAACATTAGACATAAAGAGGTATTTGTCTATCACTTGACTTTTATAATACCTCTCGGTAGTTTATACACTCAAAACCCGGAGTCCTTTCCACAAGTAAGTAATTTATTAATGACATTAAAAATTGCATTGATATATTTGACTCAACAGACATGTGTTATCATGATTATTTTTTACAGAACAAGTCCAATTTGGGTCCATGCTTATAAAACTTTTAGTTGGGTCTGAGTTCGTTCTCAAGTTTTTGATTGGTCAGATTTGAGCCTTTGGCTCAAATCTGACCAATCAAAAGCTTGAGAACTCAAATCTGACCAATCAAAGCTTGAGAACGAACTCAGACTCAACTAAAAAGTTTTATAAGCATGGACTCTGATTTATTTTGGATGTCATGATGGAGCTCGGTAAAAAGAACTAGACATAGGAACGTGACTTGACCCTTTTACATGTTACATACTAGGGCACCCTCGATGTGCACTTGAGTTCATTCAACAATAAGTACATTCAACTGATTGAAGTGTGTTTACAGTGTACGTTGCAGCAAAATGTACTTATTAACCAATATCTTTAGGCCAGTTGCAACAATACAGCGATATGACGAACAGACATTTGTTTAGCAGAGAAAATAATTGTACAAATCATATCAAAATATCAAGACACATGGCGATTGTAAACCAAGGTTTATTTTCTGTCAATAAACACTCAATCCGTATATGTAAATCATATAATTGTTTTAATTATTTTCCTGTTTTGAAAACAGAATTTGTGTTCAAATTGAGATCTGGTGCAGCTTTGATTACTTCCAACGATTCGATCAAACGTTAGAAACAATATTGGTCGAGTGTCAAATAGCCTGGATACTGATGAGACCCTGAGCTACTCGGCGTCTCATCTGGATCCGTGATGTTTGCACAACCAGTAAAGTAGCGTTTAGCGAAAGAATGATTTAAAAGCATCAAATGTTGTTTTTTTCTTTTGAAAATTATTTGCATCGGCATTATAAATAGAAACTCTTATTCAAAGATAATGTATTTGGCACTAAATTATAAAGTGAGGTAAGAAACAATGGCAATTAAAACAATGAATAAATGTTAGTTTTAAAGCAATACAGGCCAGTATACATGGTCGTAACATATTTCGAATATATGAACATCGTTGGTTTTGAAATATCTATTTAAGCCGTATAGAAGTTTAAGATATTTCTGAATTTCCTAATGGATCGTAGATGTATATACTTTACTTGTATCTAAGATCCGTTAGGAAATTCGGAAATATCTTAAACTTCTATACTGCTTAAATAGATATTTCAAAACCAACGATGTCAATTCATAATGTTTAATCAGTAGCAATAATACAATTGTTAATAACACAAGTGTGGTTGGTGTGATTTCAGTTTTCAACATTTACCTATAATATTTATCCTTATTTGTTGGTTGTTTAACTTCCTTCTATGCTATCTATGACCAATGGGCGTGATACTCCGTATTGTACTTCAAAGCTGCAGATAAAGGTGCGTACCAACATACTGAAATCGTCATTTGTTCACCAAACCCTATATTATGACCACTCTCATCAAATTCTGACTAATAATTTTCCTGCACCCCGAATGGTGGATGCAGAGAAGGTATTTTGGTTCCGTGGTCCTTTTGTGTCAACTGTAAAATATTGTCACTTAGTCTCTCTCATATTATCAGGAGAACGACCAAGCCATGACCTCCGACTCCCTAAACAAACACTATATCAAATGAAAATATCGGGTGGTTGTTTCTGAAAGTATAATATACAAAACAAATCGAGTATATGCTAATAGTGTAAGACAAACAAACCAGACTATAATATCATATTAATACTAAGCACAAATGTAAATGTCATGCAACTGTAGATCTTAACACAACCTGGGCAGCTTCCTTGAATTTCTGACTTGACTTTACAATGAGCTTGTATAATGGCGCTTAGACGCAGAATTAATGGCCCTGTCATTCTGAATAATATAATTGTCTTTATGGAGCTATGCAGAGAAGTATAAATTCCATTTGGGGTCATAACCGCGTGACACTTCATGAACTTTCAGTAACAGAAACATCGAACTTGTTAACATACAAATATAGCACGAACATACACAAGTCAATGAAGGTTCAATGAATGTTTTGTTTTATAGATAACAATACCACCATGCTGCACAAAATTCCATAATGACAATCAATATATACTACCAGAAAATACACTAATTTCGAGCAATTATATGAATATTTTCATATCTAAAGGTCTAACCGTAGTGACAAGTTGAAATATCTCTCTAATATTAGTGTTCCTGTTGTTATAGCTATAAAGCTATTAGGAACTGAAAACAAATTTGAAAAAAAACCGCGTTAGCTCCAGTTTCGAAAGGAATTCAAATTACAGCATCCACTGTTATGAAGACGGGTCTAAAATTGTATGTGCAAACAATGGAGATCTAGATGAGATGCCAAGTAATTCGGTGCCTCTTCAGGATCAAAACTGTGTGACGCTGTCTTTTATAAAGAAATTGACCAAGCACAGTATGTTAAACAAATTGTTGAGGTAACGGTATAAATAATGAAAAGAATAAAATATTAACACCAAACATGATTTATAAGACGTATGTTAACATCCATATATGTATTTAAGCGATAAAAGAAGGTCATTCTTGTTTACGTCGTTCTGTTATCCCTTACTGTGCGGGACACAGACCACTAATACCCTTTGCAAACAGTGTAGACCCAGGTGAGAGGCGCCCTCTAATCAGGGTATGCAATGTTTGTCATATAATAAATTTATTTAGAAAAACTACTAATTAATCACCATAAGCTTGACTGTTTGAATTTTGGAATAGTCCATTCAGAATTCAGCGTTGTAAGTGTTAAGGACGTCAAAGCAGAACGAGTACGAAAACAAATGTCGCATTACAAGCCATAAATAATTACTAGTCGTTATATCAGCAGTCAGCTCACGTTCGTGTTTTCGTAAGAAGCTTCATTCCTCAATCATTGCTACGTACATAGGCCGTATTATAATACAGCAGAGCCTGTCTTAAGTGGTCATCAAAACGAGGTCTAATAGTGGGCCTGTGAGGCAGGTTGTAGCTTAATGCAGGATAAACGTTATGCGGAATGCTCGTATATTACTTGTGCCCTGCATTATGTAAACACCTGCTTTTTAAGACTCCTATGCTCAATAAATGAATAGCCGCTTAGGACAAGCTCTATTGTAAAGTATTTAAACCTTTGCCTGTGACGAAGTGATGTTTGCTCAATCACTGATCTGGGGCAGTTTTTACTTAATGCCGATTCGTTAGAACTCCTTCCAAACTATTGATCGATTATCAAATGTCTTGGACACTGACTAGACGACGAAATAGTTGCCGTCTGATCTGGATCCAAGCTGTTTGACACTTTTAACTTTTTGAAAAGAAATGCTTGTCAGGCCGCGCTCTGCAAGCAACGGGTTAACTGTCGTTCGCGTGGGTGTTGTTTCGGTTGACAAAATTGTCGAACACGCAGTCCTTGAACCCTTTACTCCATGAGTTATCATGTAAAAGTAATGATTGCCGGAATGTTGGTTAAAATAATTCATTTAGTGGTATAGTGGTATATGAACATATGCATTTTGGCCATTGAAGAAACTGTATTATCAGATCTATACTATTTTATAGGCACACACAGAAGACCCAAAGCTGATAGCTCCAACAGTAAATGCGTAGAAATGTGTACTAATGTAATTAAAGTAAAACTAAGTAATTAATTTGTAATGTTATGATACGTGACGCCATCATGGGTGTATCTTAATCCGTATACTCCTAAAACATGATGTCTGCTAAAACCCTAATAATTATACTGCATGTGTGCTACCGGTTCGTATAGGTTTTTAAGATACTGCTGTGTGTCAACAGCTTTGATGCAGATGTCAACTATTGATATTAGCGCATTGGTGACATAGACAAATGGTTCTGCTTTACACTGGTGCGGAAGAATGTCACATCGAATCCTAGTGTTTACGTTACAAAGTGCCACAGTACAAATGCATGGCCATCTGTTCTTAGGATAGTTGTAAGTAGACTAACCCTGAATGCATGTATAACCCTTTCAACGCCGAAGTTTTAAATAGACCATTCCTAATTTCAAACAAGCCAAACGTACTTTCAATATTCAGGGAGTTTTAAAGAAATGTGTGTAAGATGACAAACAGTGCATACTCTACACTGTTTGCAGGATATTAGTGATGTGTCAGCTGAAAGGGTCAAATAGATATTTGATATACATTATAAATATCGATCAAAGTGATCTTATAGTGATCTTAATAGAATATTACTTCCTTGATCTAAAATAAAATTAAACATATCGCCCTGCACGATTGAAAGTAAATGTTTCTTAGGGACGTATTTTGTAAACAGACTTTCTGGCAAAAGTAACTTAAGTGCGCATAAATTATGCAAACTATACAATTAATACAAGATCTGATATTTCCCATCCAAGTTTGTTATATTGTACATTGTATTAAACCGTGAAGTATATATCACACCGTGTCGTATAGCGTAAACGGGAGTCACACGGAAACAGAAATTGGAGAGCAGAAAGATATCCGGTGACGAAAGTCGTCCCAAATGCAGCTCGAGACATTCGCGATCGGTGTATGAAGCGCGTAAAGCGAACTATTACTGCACGTTTACCTGACATGTACATGGAAATTAACGGTCATTTAATGGACAAGTATCGGGTAAAACGAAAGTGCAACGCATGCGAAACTGACAAGACGTTCTTCGAGTGAGTGAGTGTGTGAGTTTGGTTTTACGTTCGACCAACAGTATTTCAGTTATTTGCAGACGACACCCGCTTGAGACAAGTTATATTGCTACCTCACTGGAATGTCCGTGCTGTTGACACATTGGTGGGCTTCCCACCCAGTCACATTATCCTGACACCGGCCGACCAACCCTAGAAATACCCTTTCATGTCAAGCGAAAGTTCGAGGAACGTTTGTGTACCGGTAACGTGGCTGACAAAACGGGTATAAATAGTCCGATGAATCGAACATCTGGCATACAGCTTCAGTCTCGTGTTTGCTAAATTAATCCGAGATGCCACTAAAAGTGATGTCTAGAAATGCTGGAAGGTAAGGCCAGGACACGAAGAAAAGTTGCAGGATTCCCTTCTCCTCCCTATACCAGTGACGACGCATGAGAACAAACCGCGAAAGAACACGAAATTCTAGAAACCCGTCATGATTCACAGAGTGAAACCTTGTCTGAATATGGAGAGATTCTTGAAAGGTCAAATAGTCCCATCCATCCATCGGTTTCATCCCAGTCTACTCAAAATGCAATTCAATCAAAGAAGAAGCCTTATAAATCTTGCTGACTCCGTGATGAGCAGGAAGAAGTCCAAGTCCAAGAACACTTACTGGTTGTATGCTTGCCGTTCAAGGCACCCAGCATGTGGGGGCAGTTCCATTTCTTTATGAAGGCATCCGAAGTGTGAGGTCAATCAGCAGCTGTAGTGTGCAAAGACATGACCTCGTCCACATATTCGTCAATGATTGCTCTGCACAATTGAAATGGCAAAAATGAAAACATGATTAGTAGAAATTATTAAAATTGTAATCATATTATAACAAAGCTAATAACAATTATAATTATAAAATTAGTAATCATAAATATAGGAAAATAAAATATATTTACTTCTCGCACGAGAACCCTGACGCAAGATGTCTGAGTACGCTGGCTTCATCCCTGGCTCAAGAGGTGTTCTGTAAAATGTACATTGCTTGGATATTCTGGGACCTACTCGTTCCAGGATCTCATCATACATCTCAGGAGACATCCTCATGAAGTTGACAAACTTTCGCCTCCTCTCAGGACCCAGCCAAGCCCTAGACCACCATGTCCGCTCTCCTCTCTCTCTCTCCTCCGCTTTATTCTGATGTGTGAAAGAGCAACGATGTTCAGATTGGCATACAATAGGCCGATTGATACTGCATGTGAATTCGAACACAACATACCATAATGTGATGATGAAGGTCCGCAAAGTTTCAGAACGCCCTCATCCATGACATGTAAAAATATACTGAGACAGAAAATCCATGTTTTATTATTCCCCAGAAGATTACGTTATCAGTGGTTCCATGTAACACCGTTTCACGATCATTATTCGTCAGTTTCTATGTTTTCCTTGTCAGTAATCATCCCCTGAACATGCGGTCAGTGTCAGGAACACCTCAGGTTGACCGGTTGTATGCCGGAAGTCCGGCTGCGAATCAGGTTCACCGGACATCAACGGATGTGGACTAGGCAAGTACATGAATAGGAACGCACGGGTTCCGAACAAACCGCATGACGGCGCATAGACACCGTATATCGATACAGCGGGCGTCTCTGTCCGATGGGGTCCGTTCTGACTTGTAATTGCGCATGTACAAAACATTCCGCCAGACTGAACGGACCTTGCCTGACAAGAAGCGAACAAACCGAATGAGAAATGGACAGGAACCGCATGCGTACGGAGACGAACGGAATAAAATTTCTGTTTTGACTGAAACGTCTGTTAGTGCTATCCGGTAAGGTATGACAGACCCTTTTTTAAACAATGCATTCTTACAGAGATACAGTAGTTTGGATGTGTGCGATGGTAGTCACTTTTTTTTAACCATTACCTGATGAATATTCTTGTAAGAAATGAATACATCATGAATATCTGTTAGATTAATTTCCAGACTGACATATGCAAACAGGCAATATTGACCACGTGACTGTAGAATCAGTTATATATCATTTCATAAGACATCAGACAATTCCCTATTAATACACCTCCTGGGTCTACCACGTTTGGGGAGGCGTGAAAAGCTTCTTGCCAGCCGGACAAACTTGTACAATGTCCTCCTCGTCCATATTACAGTATATGATCTCTAGCGTTTTGAAATAGCTGCATCTGGTTTTCATGGTATAAAAATTTAACCCTTTCGCTGCCAAAGCCGGATCTGTGATTACCTATGCAAACAGTTTGGATCCAGATGAGACGCCGAGTAACTCGGCGTCTCATCAGAATCCAAACTGTTTGTTACTGTTACTATGTTTTTGAAACAAAAATGAAGAAAATAAAAAAAAATGAAAATTTGTAGCAGACGACAAAGTTAGCAGACGACAGAGTTTGGTAGCGAAAGGGTTAAACGTACATTTGTATGTGCCTGTATTTTTTCTCGTAACATTTCGTTGAATACTACTCGTAATTACTACACCTGCCCAAGTGTGACACGCGCACGCGAGAGAGGGAAGAGTAGTTCCCACCACCTATTGTTTTGTTATGCAAGTCACATTTCATTACATTTCCGTTGGACAAAAATATGTAACTGAAAAGCGAATTTAGAAGCAGCAGTTTAACTATGAGCACCTTCGCAAACAGAATAGACTCAGATAAGATGGCTACTGTAGGATCCGTGTGATTAGAGTCTGCTCTGTTTGCTTATGAAATAATATAGACATGATTCTAAAGTTTCTGCCATGGCAAATATTTCCTGTGTCGATGTGTCATTATAACAATTACCTCATTTATTTGCTTAATGTTTTGGTAATATGTTCTTTATGTAATGTACTGTTGTTTTCCAAGTATTACACAGAGGTCAGTTGATCCTCTTACTCGTTATTGATGTAGTTCTGATCGTTTATCGTCTATACGTGCATGAATAACTTTCATTGATTGTCAAAATTTTGCACCAGACTCCTGGCATCTAGCCTAATGGGGCATCTTAAAACGTATAATCTGACTGTTATTGTCCCATGAAACATTAGACTATAACCTTATTCTAGGCCTAGTTTACTTTGCAGCTTCAGCATATACTTTCAGCAAATTTATTTAACAAACCATAACAATCTCATTCATTTCTTTGCGATAACCATAACAAATTGTAGCAGCTAACAACACATTCGACACATGTTTATTCAGACGCAATAACCGACATTGTAAATAACAAAAACAATAATACATGTATAAATGAAACCAAGTTTGCCATTTCCACTTCTGTTTTACCTTATATACGGACAGTACATTAAATCTGAACTGAACTTTTAAGTATCATTATCATTGTTAATTTGATTTCCAATTGTTTTTTATGTTTTGTTTGTAATACTAATACGGAGAACACCTATTATAAAGAAATCACCTAAATAAGCGTTTAGCTTTTGTTCTAATCCATAGTGATACTCTGTGATTTCCATTTACATTGCACACATTTCCAAATAGAAGCCCCTGTTTCGACTGCTTCTACATAGCGTGTCTGATCTGGGTCATTTATGTTTGCAAGTAGAGTTTGTCTTAAGCGGACATAAAAACTGAGATCTAGTTAGGGGTTTGTAAGGCAGGTTGTAGCTTAATGCAGGTCAAACGTAATGGGAAAAGCTCTTATAGTAGTTTTTGCATTACCTTTGGCAAAAATTAACCCTCCATTAAGCAACGGTCTGCTTTTTAAGACTCGTATATAACAATTAATGCATGACCACTTAGGACAGGTTCTACTGTATATGGATTCACAAGCTACCTATCTGTAGCAAATGTTTCTGACTTGCATTATATAAGACACCCGTATCTGCATTTAATTGCCTTTGTCTAGGAAATATTTATTGTTTGTTTCTCATTTAAGCTCAATAAAGCCAGTCTCATTTTCTTTACTAATTTACTGCACATTAATTTTTGCTGACCTACTTAGAAACAGCTGCAACTCTTTGACTGACCCCGGCTATGTATGGTGCTTTATTTATATCACGATTATGTCTATTGATAAAAACAGCATCATTATATGAATTGGTATCGACTGATTTATTGATAAAATTTAGTTTGGATCATCGCCAAATTCTAATTAATCAGCATCTCATCTGGATCCAAACTTTTCGCAAATATAATCACAAATTCGCCTACAATATGTGAAAGACTTAATAGTCCAATTGCATTTTGACGAAAATTTTAAGTAATTAAAGAGGTAGTCCCTACAATGAATAATATCATTTGTTATCCTCAATCATTATTATAAAGATTGTCAATTTGAACTTATATCGAAAAATGTCCCTGTGATACAAAATAAACGGATTTCATCAATACTGATATTTTTTGTTCTACAACAAAGTATTGTCGGCCTTTTCCGTTCAAATTGTCCGCATGTACCGATGACCACCCGATCCCGTTATCGTTTGCGGTACATATTTTCTCGGTAGTGGTCTGGGAGACACGAATAGCGCGAACAGATACGAAACTAAAACCCAACTCGAATAAAACTGAAGCATCGGGGAATAAAATCGGAATCATCGATATCAAACGCATGGATGTTTTGTCATTTTCAACGTTTATTTGATATGTTTTCTTTTGATGTACTACTTTTTAGCATATAAACAAATGAGTTTTGTATATTATAGATAGTTTTGAAACGCGTCGAATGAAGGGGGACTTCCCCTTTAAAGCATTGCTATCCCTGTTATTGGCTACAGGTTGTTTTACCCGCATTCCTTCATTCTTAAACTCAATAGACGAATCATGTTTTAATAATGTCCATGTTTAAAGAAATTATTAAACCGATGTAAATTGAAATAGTTTGTTCAAATTTGAAGTACAGTAAAACCTGGTGGAAGCTTAATGAAGGTCAAAAGGTAATATAGAAAGCTCTTATATGAGTTTTCTGCATTGCTCTTGCCCTGCATTGAGCAACCCCTGCTTTTTAACACTGCTATGTTCAATAATTATTGATCGCTTAAGATAGGGTCTACTGAATGTTTTAAACATAAACAAAGTTCGATCTAGTTTATCGAATAAATACAATATAAATACTTGAACGGTAATGCTAGAATCTAATGTGAGAACAAAAGCTAGTATTTTCAATAAATATTACAATTCTTTGAAAAAAATGCCTATGTGTCCTTCTAGGGCAGTTCTTTTACTATATGAACTGAACCAATGAATTTGAAAATATATTACAATAACGCCTTCCAGTTCCAGTTGTCTGTTTGCTTTTCATTATTTATTTATTATGATAAAGTTTGGTTGAAATCCTTAACAACCCTTACTATGTTGTGAAACAGATATTGCCTGCTAAAATCTCGATCTGGTGCACTTTTGACTATAGTAGAACCCCTCCAATGCGACCATTCCATGAATAAACATGGGTGTCTTTAGAAGCAGGTGGTTGCTTAATTCAGGACAAAAGTAATGCAGAAAGCTCCACTAGGAGCTTTCTGCATTACTTTCGTCCTGCATTAAGCAACCACCTGCCTCTACCACCTAGAATTATACCTCTTTTAGGTGGTCGCATTAGCGGGATTTTACTGTACTTGCAATTTGAGAAACCGAGAGTAACTTAGCGTTTCATCTGGATCCAAGTTACTGTTGAACTTCGATAAGTCGGACTTCAAGGGACCATACAAATTAGTTCGAGATAACAAAGTTCGAGTCATCCAATTTCTAATCTGAACAATTTCTCAAGACCACAGCTTAATACAGGTCTAAATACAGGTCTAAAGTAGGAGCTTTCAGTATTACTTTAGACCTGAATTAAGCTGTCAAATGTGTTTCTATATATCTGAATAGTATTGTAAGTTTTTGAAGGACTAAACTTTTTGTTCGAGTTATCTCGAAGTAAGAGATATCTGAGTTCGAGATATCGAAGTTCAACTGTATTAACAAAAGTCAGTAAAGTTGCGCTTAGCGGGAGAAAGCTTTTGGATATTCCACTTTAACCTTTAGCCTGCTGAGCAAAAAAGTTTTACATTACTTTTCACCCACTACATTTTCAAAATTCTAGCTATAATCAGTACCACAATACTAGCATGGTGTCAAAAAGTTTGGATCCTGATGAGACGCCGAGTTACTCGGCGTCTCATTTGGGTCCAAACTGTTTACATAGGTAATCATTAATCCGCCCATAGCAAGCTAAAGGTTAAGTAATACAGTTGGTGAGAAAACCAAATTACAATAGAACCTGTTTTCAACGGTCATAAAAAGTCTACTTATACGTCTGTAAGGCAGGTGGTGTTTGTCCATTATGTTTAATGACATTATGATGGTAATCTCTTGGGGTCTTTGTTTTTTTAGGGTTGTGGCTATTACTTATATTGTTGTTGTGTATTTGTTTTTTAATGTTGTTTTGTTTTGTTTTAGGTTATTTGTTTTGGCGTGTGTTTGTCTTGTTTTGTTGGTGTCCTATGTTTGAGAGGGTGGGGTTGCATTGAGTCTTAAGACCCGTGTTAGGTAGTACATACGTTTATCTAACTGCAAGAAAAGGTTCTAGACGCATAATTAACGTAAAAAGCACCTGAAAAGATTTATTTCTCTCAAAACGGAATTAATTTCGTCTGAGGAAAATGTATTCTACGGCTTCAATTATAAATTCCTGCTCTTTTAAATCATTATGACAGTGTCAGACAGTTTCAAATTTGTCGAGACACCGTAAAGCATGTGTTACCTAATACAACCATACAGTAATACGTCTCTAATTCGACAGCCTAAAAGGCATAAGTATGATGTTTTATGTCTGATGATAGCTAAACCCATTCTCTCCTAGATTATTCTAGATCCAACAATTTGGAATAAACCTACTGAAAAGGAGCATTTACTAGAAAAGGGCAATTTTTAAAATTGTTTAGTTTTGAAACCAATGCTCTCCTATGGAGAAAATGCTGTACTTATCACAATGGTTACGAAAATGACTTTTAAAGAAGCGTTAAAAGGCGTCAGTACGAGGGAATGGGTTAATGCATAAATCTTCTATTGATTTATTTGCGTAACTGCCGTCATGTATTCAGCAGTCACCTGTCTTTAAAGACACCAATGTTTATGGCCGCTTTAGACTGGTTCGTCTGTATCTAGATTTGCCTAATTGCTGACGTAATTGGTTACTTTATTGGGAAACTAATGAAACATGATCAAGGAATAATTCCCTGAAATGTCTGATGCTTGACTTGTTATTATGTTTTGCGTCTACGGCTAATCCGTTGTCGCAGAACTAATAGGAAATCACTAGCTCTATTGATACGTATTACTGCGCTTCAGCAAAATAATTATCAACTGTAAAATTCAGCACCTGAACTGATTAACACTTTTGGTGCCAAATAATTTTTGTTTGCAAATGGGCTCTGCTGTGAAGTTTCAACATTGATCTTCCTTCAATTGTTTCTCTAAAACGTAAGCGGCGTATTGTGTCATGCAGTTTGGATCCTGATGAAACTCCAAATTACCCCGCGTTTAATCTGAATCCAAATTGTTATAAAGCAAGCCATGGGGGCGTTTTCTTACAACTTCGGCGGTGAAAGAGTTAAACCCGCTATAAATTGCATACGTGATGTTCTTTACGCAAATTGAAACGTCTGCACTTGCAGTCTAGGCTAATTTCCCCTGGTAGCTTTATTCCTAAATATAGACATTTGAGTGTTTTATGATACAGAATGTCCTTCATATAGTTAGAACGTATTACATGTTAGATGTGTTACTTTTGGCTACTACAAGATCAGCAATATGTTATTGTAGTGTCATGTGCACATCGCATTCACAACAGACTGTCGAACATATCCGACTGGTTTTGATATACAGTACAATCTCGAGTATTTGAACACTCAAATACGTATCATTATCAATCTTTAACACAGGTGACAGCTTAATGCAGGGTAAAAGTTATACAGAAAGCTCCTCTAGGAGCTTGCTGTATGACTTTCCTCCTGCATTAAACATCACTAAATTTCGTAGTATCGAGTTATTTTACTGTACTTTTCTTAAAGTTCCTGAAAACAAATTCCTTCAAGTGTAACAGTGATTCTGATTAACCCTTTCCCTGTTTATTCCAAATTCCAATACTTACTGAATATCCAGGGACAACATAGTTATAATGAAATATGGAACATTGTAGCCATTTCAGAAACTAAAAACACCAAACAGATCTTTTAAAGTCAATTAGCAATCAGAGCAGACCCTGATCAGACGGCTCATAAAGGAGCCATCTGATCTGGATCTACTCTGTTTGCAGATGCCTGAAAAGGCGTTTATATGAAGGAAAGGCTTAATCAGCGTCTTATCGCATTCGCCTGCAGTATTTGAAATGTTTAATAAACAAATTGCTTTTTGCTGCAGTTTTTAACCACTCTTAACTATTACTAATTCCATTATTTGCCACAAATTGTTATAACCCGTATTCTCTGATTATTAAACACAATAGAAGAATTGCGTTTTAATGATGTCAATGTTTGTTACAATTTTTAACACTTAGCCTGCTGAGCAAATCATTTTCACAGAATTTGTCACCTAGTACATTTTCAAAATGCAAGCTATAATCAATGTGTATACCAAAATGCAATCACGGCGTCAAACCGTTTGGATCCTGATGAGACGCCGAGTTTCTTGGCGACTCATCTAGATCCAAACTGTTTGCATAGGTATTCACTCATCCACCCATTGTAGGTTAAACCAATTTAGTTGTTATTGAAAGAGTTCGTACTACATTGCGAATTTGGTATATATACTCAGCAAATTATTATACAACTTGACATACAGATTCCGATGATTACTCATTTTGCAATGATTATTCTTCCTTTGGTACATATTACGTTTGCAAACAAAAGTCTGGTTTTCATATTTTGGTCAAAATTTCATGTAACCGATTAGTGCGTAATTCCGTATAAAGTATATGAACGTCAAACACATTGGATCCTGGCAAAACGCTGATTTACTCCACGTTTCATATGGATCTAAGCTGTTTGCAAACCATAGTCATATCGTGCTGAGCGAGATAAAGTTTAACTCTTTCGCTGCCAAATTAGTCTTCTACAACCTTTGTCGTCTGTTACAGTGTTCATTTGTTACATTTCTTCACTTTTGTTTAACACTTTCCTCCATAAATACGCCTTTCTACGCCTCTGTAATAACCACTTCTTGAAACCATTGTAATAAATAGAGCATTTGCTCCTATAGGAGCAAATGCTCTATTTACCACAATGGTTTCAAACTACATAATTCTAAAAATAGCCTATATAGGAAATGGTTAATAAAACATACATGCAGTTACAGTAGCAAACAGATGCTTTGCCTCTCATCTGGATTCAAACTGTTTGCACAGGTAATCACAGATGCAGTATTGACAGCAAAAATGTTGAGGAAGTCGAATTATCAGACTGTCATACTGAATGTCTACCCTCCAAAGCTCCGGCATAACAGTCACATTATTATACTGATCGCCTCTGATTAGGTGCTGCCTGGTCAATGATCTGTCCACGGTAATAACTACAGTAAAACCCCGCTAATGCGACCACCTAAAAGAGGTATAATTATGGGTGGTATATGCAGGTGGTAGCTTAATGCAGGACAAAGGTAATGCAGAAAGCTCCTAGAGGAGCTTTCTGCATTACCTTTGTCCTGCATTAAGCAAACACCTGCTTATAAAGACACCCATGTTTATTCATTAAGTGGTCGCATTAGAGGGGTTTTACTGTATGTTGTTTCAAAGCAATATGCCAAATAAGAAATAATTGTGACTTGCAAAATATGCTAGCGAGGCTCAAACAGTGTACCACGTCCAAATGATTTGTCTGTGACGCGAGGTCCGGTATGGGTCTTCGCAGTTTAACATAGGAAGAAGACAACTACTTAAACACATTTATTTTCTTCCAACGTCTAAATAAGACCGCTACACGAACATCAAATGTTGTAGGTAGCAAACAGTGTACACCAACATCAGCGATATCTAATCAGGGTTGACACTGTTTGCACCAGTTTCTGATAAATGATTAATTTTGAGTTACGTAATTATTTTGCGTAGAACAACAGGGGCAGATAAGATGCGTAAATTAACCCTTTCCCTCATAGAAACGTGTTTTCTCGCATTTGCAAACAGAGTAGACCCAGATCAGACGGCTCCTAGAGGAGCCGTCTGATCAGGGTCTGCTCTGTTTGCTTATGGAACTTGATAGATATATTTCCTTAGTCTTTAAAATGGCTACAATGTACCTCCTTTCATATTTCATTTTAACTATTTTGCCCATGAATATTCAGTAGGTATTCAAATTTGTAATAAACATAGAACAGGGAAAGGGTTAAAATCACGTTTATTAATTTACTATTCGTTATGCTATTCGAGTGCTTTCTTGGTGGAGCGCTCTGGATATCCAAAGATAACATTTTCCAGGGGGATAGGCCTAAATAGTATATCTCGACAGCTGAAATGCTGTTCAGGGCTTTCCTTGGAATTATTTTCATTAACTTGAAAGCAATCAAAATATTTCATTGTGAATAGTATGAGTGAAGTGAAGTGTACAGCATTTATTGTCTTTTTAACTGTAATAAATTGTTACGATGTATACTGAAAAGAAATAAACAGATAAATACTATTTGATTCCATTCAAAGTGTCTGTTACTTTAGAGAACTATCAAAGAATTGTTGCTTAGATATGTGTTATTACCACTGATTGATATGCTGGATTAGTGAGTGCAGACGAGGTTACTTTGATATACCCGTATGATAGTACGTAACCTGCATAACTAGATTGACACTGTTTGATACGCAGGTTCAGTGGAGCCTATCCCTTTACTCCATAAATATTCATGTAAAAAATAACGAAATCATGAATATTGATTAGCTGCATTATTATAATGACATATGTAAATTAGATGTTTTGATACTGGTAGAAACAATAGAGTCCGATATATTATACATGTACATTTTATAAGCAAACAGAGCAGACCCTGATCAGACGGCTCTAATATGAGCCGTCTGATCTGGCTCTACTCGGTTTGCAAAGACGTAGAAATGCGTATTTATTGAGTACAGGGTTACATTCAAATGCAGACAAGGCCATGTTGATATACTCATGATAGTAACTTGCATACCTAAATGGCAAACATTTTAAAGTCTAATAAGTGCCACATCATTCATCGTAGAGTGTCTAATATTCATAAATACGCCAGTCATCTATCAGGTCAATTGAATTATTACTTGCTTAGATATGCTTGTTAGTAACTTCCATAGACTTTCAGGTTGGGGATGAAATAAGTGTGAAGTTGGACGCCACTAAACCGGTTTAAAACCCACAATGACTACTGTGACTGACCGTTCCAAGGAATTTCCCCATTTGTTTGTTTGTTATGTATGTGTACGTATCTTTGTGTCTTTTGACATGCATGTACATTTATTGTTGTTGTCGTTGTGCTATTCGTGCGGCTGTCTGTTTTGTATGTGGTGTTTCCTGCATAACTCATATATGTACTTTTAACAAAGCTTGCATTTAAAATTATGTTAAAATAATAAAAACGCAATGTACTTGATTGAGTGATGCCATTGGCGCTTCAAACAAATAAATGTAATTGATGAGATATGTGCACAACCGTAATTTGACCCGTTTACTCCCCCGATCTCAAAACATGGACAAAGGCAATCAGAGTAGATCAAGATATGCAATGATATATTTTGTTTCAACATTAAATGTCGATGTATCGTAAAAAATACTTGAGTAAAGTGGTTAACCCTTACCCTGTTCAACAATCATTTGAAAAATGACATCATGAATATTAAATTTTATCAGCAAAATGTTTTATAATATATATGGTTCAATGGAAAACTGTAGAACTAGATCTACATCGTGTCAAAAGCAAACAGAACATACCCTGACCAGGAGCCGTCTGATCTAGGCCTACTTTGTTTGAAAATGCATGAAAGGGCGTTTATACGAAGGAAAGGTTTAACAAAGGTAGATCACCGGTACAGGTAAAGCAAACAATTATCATAAGGATCTTCATTTAGTCGAACTACTACTGTATGAAGCACTTCTTTATTTGAGGTCGTGTATTTCACGATCCCTTGTATATGTCTAGTTGCGGCTTGTTTGGACAGACAAAGGCTTGGTAACCATACGTCTTGTATACTCTTATCATCTACAAAACTTGTATAAATGTGTCCACACCACGTAAAGCGACCAACAATAAGCACATATGCGGTATTCAGTGCAAAATTAACGTAAAAACGCCTGAAAGGCATTATTCATCTCTTAAAACAGAATTAATTTCGTCTGAGGAAAATGCAATCTGCTGCTTCAATTAATAAATGCTTTTTTAACTCATTATGAAAGTGTCAAACAATTTCAAATTTGTCGAGACACCGTAAAGCATGTGTTCCTTAATACAACCTTACAGTAATACCTCTCCAAAACCGACCACTTAAAAGGCATAATTATGGGTTTTAAAATCTGATGATAGCTAAACCCATTCTCTCCTAGACCATTGTAAACCAAACACCTTTGAATAAATCTACTGAAAAGAAGCATTTACTAGAAAAAGTGAAATTTATAATTGTATAGTTTTGAAACCAATGTGATAAATAAAGCATTTGTTTCTATGGAGCAATTGCTCTACTTATCACAATGGTTACTAAAATGACTTTACAGAGGCGTCAAAAGGCATCAGTACGAGGGAATGGGTTAATGCAGGACGAAACGAAAGTTGTGCAGAAAGCTCTTATTGGTTTGTTTCGCATAACTGCCGTCATGTATTAATCAGTAACTTGTCTTTAAGGACACCACTGTTTATTCATTAAATGGTCGCTTTAGACTGGTTCGTCTGTATCTAGATTTGCCTAATTGCTGACGTAATTGGTTACTTGATTGGGAAACTAATGAAACATAATCAGGGAATATTTCCCTGTAATGTCTGATTCTTGCCTTGTTATTTTCTTTTGGGTCTATGGCTAATCCGTTGTCCCCAAATTACTAGATAATCACGCGCTCTATTGATACGTATTACTGCGCTTCAGCAAAATAATTATCAACTGTAAAATTCAGCACCTAAACTGATTAACACTTTTGGTGCAAAATGATTTTTGTCTGCAAGTGTGTTCTGTAAAGTTTCAACAGTGACTTTCCTTTAATTTCTTCTCTAAACCGTAAGTGGTGTAGCGTGTCATACAGTTTGGATTCTGATGGGACTCTTAACCCTTCTCTTGCTGAATTTTAAAATACATTTCTCCTTCTTTACCAATGCCCTGTTGTATAATTACATATATCTTCACTGTGTACACGTATTTCGCTACATGCAATCACAGCTGTGGATTGCACTGGTTGCATAATCAATTTGTAAATAGTGCAGACCCTGATGAGACAGCTCCTGCAGGAGCTGTCTCATCTGGGACTTCACTATTTACAGGTAGGTATATTGACGTGAATAGCAAGCGAAGGGTTAATTACTCGGCGTCTCATCTGAATCCAAATTGTTATAAAGCAATGAGGGTAGCTTTCCATCGACTTCGTCGGTGAAAGAGTTTAACCCGATATAAATTGCATACGTGCTATTCTTTACGCAAATCGAAATGTCTGCACTTGCAGTCTAGTAGGCTAATTTCTCTTGGTAGCCTTATTCCTAAATATTCCTATGTTATTGTAGTGTCATTTGTACACCACATTCACAGCAGACAGGGTCTACTGAATGTTTTAAACATAAACAAAGTTCGATCTAGTTTATCGAATAAATACAAAATAAATACTTGAACGGTAGTGCTAGAATCTAATGTGAGAACAAAAGCTAGTATTTTCAATAAATATTACAATTCTTTGAAAAAATGACTGTGTGTCCTTCTAGTGCAGTTCTTTTACTATATGAACTGAACCAATGAATTTCAAAATATATTACAATAACACCTTCCAGTTCCAGTTGTTTGTTTGCTTTTCATTATTTATTTATTATGATAAAGTTTGGTTGAAATCCTTTAACAACCCTTTCTCTGTTGTGAAACAGATATTGCCTGCTAAAATCTTGATCTGGTGCACTTTTGACTATAGTAGAACCCCTCCAATGCGACCATTCCATGAATAAACATGGGTGTCTTTAGAAGCAGGTGGTTGCTTAATGCAGGACAAAAGTAATGCAGAAAGCTCCACTAGGAGCTTTCTGCATTACTTTCGTCCTGCATTAAGCAACCACCTGCCTCTACCACCTAGAATTATACCTCTTTTAGGTGGTCGCATTAGCGGGATTTTACTGTACTTGCAATTTGAGAAACCGAGAGTCACTTAGCGTTTCATCTGGATCCAAGTTACTGTTGAACTTCGATAAGTCGGACTTCAAGGGACCATACAAATTAGTTCGAGATAACAAAGTTCGAGTCATCCGATTTCTAATCTGAACAATTTCTCAAGACCACAGCTTAATACAGGTCTAAAAACAGGTCTAAAGTAGGAGCTTTCAGCATTACTTTAGACCTGAATTAAGCTGTCAAATGTGTTTCTATATATCTGAATAGATACATTATTGGAGCAATTCTGTATTGTAAGTTTTTGAAGGACTAAACTTTTTGTTCGAGTTAGCTCGAAGTAAGAGATATCCGAGTTCGAGATATCGAAGTTCAACTGTATTAACAAAAGTCAGTAAAGTTGCGCTTAGCGGGAGAAAGCTTTTGGATATTCTACTTTAACCTTTAGCCTGCTGAGCAAAAAGGTTTTACATTACTTTTCACCCACTACATTTTCAAAATTCTAGCTATAATCAGTACCACGATGCTAGCATGGTGTCAAACAGTTTGGATCCTGATGAGACGCCGAGTTACTCGGCGTCTCATTTGGGTCCAAACTGTTTACATAGGTAATCATTAATCCGCCCATAGCAGGATAAAGGTTAAGTAATACAGTTGGTGAGAAAACCAAATTACAATAGAACCTGTTTTCAACGGTCATAAAAAGTCTACTTATACGTCTGTAAGGCAGGTGGTGTTTGTCCATTATGTTTAATGACATTATGATGGTAATCTCTTGGGGTCTTTTTTTAGGGTTGTGGCTATTACTTATATTGTTGTTGTGTATTTGTTTTTTAATGTTGTTTTGTTTTGTTTTAGGTTATTTGTTTTGGCGTGTGTTTGTCTTGTTTTGTTGGTGTCCTATGTTTGAGAGGGTGGGGTTGCATTGAGTCTTAAGACCCGTGTTAGGTAGTACATACGTTTATCTAACTGCAAGAAAAGGTTCTAGACGCATAATTAACGTAAAAAGCACCTGAAAAGATTTATTTCTCTCAAAACGGAATTAATTTCGTCTGAGGAAAATGTATTTTTACGGCTTCAATTATAAATTCCTGCTCTTTTAAATCATTATGACAGTGTCAGACAGTTTCAAATTTGTCGAGACACCGTAAAGCATGTGTAACCTAATACAACCATACAGTAATACGTCTCTAATTCGACAGCCTAAAAGGCATAAGTATGATGTTTTATGTCTGATGATAGCTAAACCCATTCTCTCCTAGATTATTCTAGATCCAACAATTTGGAATAAACCTACTGAAAAGGAGCATTTACTAGAAAAGGGCGAGTTTTAAAACTGTTTAGTTTTGAAACCAATGCTATCCTATAGAGAAAATGCTGTACTTATCACAATGGTTACGAAACTGACTTTAAAAGAAGCGTCAAAAGGCGTCAGTACGAGGGAATGGGTTAATGCATAAATCTTCTATTGATTTATTTGCGTAACTGCCGTCATGTATTCAGCAGTCACCTGTCTTTAAAGACACCAATGTTTATGGCCGCTTTAGACTGGTTCGTCTGTATCTAGATTTGCCTAATTGCTGACGTAATTGGTTACTTTATTGGGAAACTAATGAAACATGATCAAGGAATAATTCCCTGAAATGTCTGATGCTTGACTTGTTATTATGTTTTGCGTCTACGGCTAATCCGTTGTCGCAGAACTAATAGGAAATCACTAGCTCTATTGATACGTATTACTGCGTTTCAGCAAAATAATTATCAACTGTAAAATTCAGCACCTGAACTGATTAACACTTTTGGTGCCAAATAATTTTTGTTTGCAAATGGGCTCTGCTGTGAAGTTTCAACATTGATCTTCCTTCGATTGTTTCTCTAAAACGTAAGCGGCGTATTGTGTCATGCAGTTTGGATCCTGATGAAACTCCAAATTACCCGGCGTTTAATCTGAATCCAAATTGTTATAAAGCAAGCCATGGGGGCGTTTTCTTACAACTTCGGCGGTGAAAGAGTTAAACCCGCTATAAATTGCATACGTGATGTTCTTTACGCAAATTGAAACGTCTGCACTTGCAGTCTAGGCTAATTTCCCCTGGTAGCTTTATTCCTAAATATAGACATTTGAGTGTTTTATGATACAGAATGTCCTTCATATAGTTAGAACGTATTACATGTTAGATGTGTTACTTTTGGCTACTACAAGATCAGCAATATGTTATTGTAGTGTCATGTGCACATCGCATTCACAACAGACTGTCGAACATATCCGACTGATTTGGATATACAGTACAATCTCGAGTATTTGAACACTCAAATACGTATCATTATCAATCTTTAACACAGGTGACAGCTTAATGCAGGGTAAAAGTTATACAGAAAGCTCCTCTAGGAGCTTGCTGTATGACTTTCCTCCTGCATTAAACATCACTAAATTTCGTAGTATCGAGTTATTTTACTGTACTTTTCTTAAAGTTCCTGAAAACAAATTCCTTCAAGTGTAACAGTGATTCTGATTAACCCTTTCCCTGTTTATTCCAAATTCCAATACTTACTGAATATCCAGGGACAACATAGTTATAATGAAATATGGAACATTGTAGCCATTTCAGAAACTAAAAACACCAAACAGATCTTTTAAAGTCAATTAGCAATCAGAGCAGACCCTGATCAGACGGCTCATAAAGGAGCCGTCTGATCTGGATCTACTCTGTTTGCAGATGCATGAAAAGGCGTTTATATGAAGGAAAGGGTTAATCAGCGTCTTATCGCATTCGCCTGCAGTATTTGAAATGTTTAATAAACAAATTGCTTTTTGCTGCAGTTTTTAACCACTCTTAACTATTACTAATTCCATTATTTGCCACAAATTGTTATAACCCGTATTCTCTGATTATTAAACACAATAGAAGAATTGCGTTTTAATGATGTCAATGTTTGTTACAATGTTTAACACTTAGCCTGCTGAGCAAATCATTTTCACAGAATTTGTCACCTAGTACATTTTCAAAATACAAGCTATAATCAATGTGTATACCAAAATGCAATCACGGCGTCAAACCGTTTGGATCCTGATGAGACGCCGAGTTTCTTGGCGACTCATCTAGATCCAAACTGTTTGCATAGGTATTCACTCATCCACCCATTGTAGGTTAAACCAATTTAGTTGTTATTGAAAGAGTTCGTACTACATTGCGAATTTGGTATATATACTCAGCAAATTATTATACAACTTGACATACACATTCCGATGATTACTCGTTTTGCAATGATTATTCTTCCTTTGGTGCATATTACGTTTGCAAACAAAAGTCTGGTTTTCATATTTTGGTCAAAATTTCATGTAACCGATTAGTGCGTAATTCCGTATAAAGTATATGAACGTCAAACACATTGGATCCTGGCAAAACGCTGATTTACTCCACGTTTCATATGGATCTAAGCTGTTTGCAAACCATAGTCATATCGTGCTGAGCGAGATAAAGTTTAACTCTTTCGCTGCCAAATTAGTCTTCTACAACCTTTGTCGTCTGTTACAGTGTTCATTTGTTACATTTCTTCACTTTTGTTTAACACTTTCCTCCATAAATACGCCTTTCTACGCCTCTGCAATAACCACTTCTTGAAACCATTGTGATAAATAGAGCACTTGCTCCTATAGGAGCAAATGCTCTATTTACCACAATGGTTTCAAACTACATAATTCTAAAAATAGCCTATATAGGAAATGGTTAATAAAACATACATGCAGTTACAGTAGCAAACAGATGCTTGGCCTCTCATCTGGATTCATACTGTTTGCACAGGTAACCACAGATGCAGTATTGACAGCAAAAATGTTGAGGAAGTCGAATTATCCGACTGTCATACTGAATGTCTACCCTCCAAAGCTCCGGCCTTACAGTCACATGATTATACTGATCGCCTCTGATTAGGTGCTGCCTGGTCAATGATCTGTCCACGGTAATAACTATAGTAAAACCTCTCTTAACCGGAATTCTAGTTGAGAGGAATTTAGATATTTTAGGCAGGTGACTGCTTAATGCAGGGTGAAAGTCATACAGAAAGGTCCTCTAGGAGCTTTCTGCATGACTTCCACTCTGCATTAAGCTGTCACCTATCTCCAAGACCGATATTTATACTGAATTTAATGTCCGGTTAAGAGAGGTTTTACTGTATGTTGTTTCAAAACAATATGCCAAATAAGAAATAATTGTGACTTGTAAAATATGCTAGCGAGGCTCAAACAGTGTACCACGTCCAAATGATTTGTCTGTGACGCGAGGTCCGGTATGGGTCTTCACAGTTTAACATAGGAAGAAGACAACTACTTAAACACATTTATTTTCTTCCAACGTCTAAATAAGACCGCTACACGAACATCAAATGTTGTAGGTAGCAAACAGTGTACACCAACATCAGCGATATCTAATCAGGGTTGACACTGTTTGCACCAGTTTCTGATAAATGATTAATTTTGAGTTACGTAATTATTTTGCGTAGAACAACAGGGGCAGATAAGACGCGTAAATTAACCCTTTCCCTCATATAAACGTGTTTTCTCGCATTTGCAAACAGAGTAGACCCAGATCAGACGGCTCCTAGAGGAGCCGTCTGATCAGGGTCTGCTCTGTTTGCTTATGGAACTTGATAGATATATTTCCTTAGTCTTTAAAATGGCTACAATGTACCTCCTTTCATATTTCATTTTAACTATTTTGCCCATGAATATTCAATAGGTATTCAAATTGTAATAAACATAGAACAGGGAAAGGGTTAAAATCACGTTTATTAATTTACTATTCGTTATGCTATTCGAGTGCTTTCTTGGTGGAGCGCTCTGGATATCCAAAGATAACATTTTCCAGGGGGATAGGCCTTAATAGTATATCTCGACAGCTGAAATGCTGTTCAGGGCTTTCCTTGGAATTATTTTCATTAACTTGAAAGCAATCAAAATATTTCATTGTGAATAGTATGAGTGAAGTGAAGTGTACAGCATTTATTGTCGTTTTAACTGTAATAAATTGTTACGTTGTATACTGAAAAGAAATAAACAGATAAATACTATTTAATTCCATTCAAAGTGCCTGTTACTTTAGAGAACTATCAAAGAATGGTTGCTTAGATATGTGTTATTACCACTGATTGATATGCTGGATTAGTGAGTGCAGACGAGGTTACTTTGATATACCCGTATGATAGTACGTAACCTGCATAACTAGATTGACACTGTTTGATACGCAGGTTCAGTGGAGCCTAACCCTTTACTCCATAAATATTCATGTAAAAATAACGACATCTTGAATATTGATTAGCTGCATTATTATAATGGCATATGTAAATTAGATGTTTTGATACTGGTAGAAACAATAGAGTCCGATATATTATACATGTACATTTAATAAGCAAACAGAGCAGACCCTGATCTAATATGAGCCGTCTGATCTGGCTCTACTCTGTTTGCAAAGACGTAGAAATGCGTATTTATTGAGTACATGGTTACATTCAAATGCAGGCAAGGCCACGTTGATATACTCATGACAGTAACTTGCATACCTAAATGGCAAACATTTTAAAGTCTAATAAGTGCCACATCATTCATCTGTGATGATTGAAACGTGTACAGAGAATAGTACTTTATTGTTTATAAAAACAGAGTAGAGTATTTTTGTTGTTTGTAAAAGAGTATAAACTAGGCGTATACCTTTAAAAGGTACTCTTTACTATGTTACGTAATAAACGTAAGATAGACCCGACAGACGTGTCGCGGTTTAATTAGTGATGAGTGAGAAATTGATCATGATCATGTAAATAAGATAAAGCGCTATTTGAGTAAAGTGTTGTAAATAGATTTTAATGAAGAACTATATTTGATGTTATTGCTATTACAAACATTGTATGGTAAAGGGTTATATGAAAAATTTGTAGTGGACGCCGACAGTTCACTTTAAGTTGACAAGAATTATCTTAATAAGTAAGATAATGTTAACATAGGGGGGTAATTGTAATACATTTGTAATACATTGAAAAAACCTATATATAAAAAAAATGTATTACAAACAAACCATTTAATAATTAATCGTTTAGTGAAGAAAATATATATCAATAAGATGTATGCTTAAGGAGTTCAAGTTACACACTGTATAATTAATCGTTTAGTGAAGAAAATATATAACTAAGATGTATCAAGTTGCAAACTGTATAGTTTCACCTCAGAAAAATAAAATATTAAAGGCAATAATAAAATAATTAAAATGACATAATTATTACAATGGTTGCCAAACTTAAGGTTGAGAAACTTTTTATATAGTTTACAAAAAAGGAATGCGTTTCATTGAGAGATATAATTTCAAACTTAAGTATTAAAAACATTTGATATAGAACTCAATTGCAAAGTCTTTGTGGATCTAGATTTGAGTCAAAAAGCGGATCGAGATCACGACGAGTTTACCGGTGAAATGACAAAGCCGAAAAACATCGCCTGGAGAACAACAAGACTAATCAACATAGTAATGCATATACAAACTTTTGTCAACCATAGCAACGTCTTCTGTGACATACGAATAAGCCTGGAGGCGAACTCATGGAAAACACACAGTACACATCGAAAACCGAAAAACGACCTGAAGTACCTGTTTAAGCGAACTTTTAGTATCCATGATAATCACAGGTAGACATAAATTACGGAGTACGAAGTTGACCAGAGTAATAGATGTCAAGGACACACATGAGCGATTACGTCATCTAGTTTACACAATAATTTACCTGGACATCAGAAGTCAGAGTACAGATTACCAACACGTGTTAGAACATTCACAGCCGAAAATCTACACCGAATAATAACAACATGCAAGTTTACGAAGAAAGACTAAACAGATTTTAGTGGTTAATGTGTTGAACTTACAAAATCACTGCGTAAGGACATATGAACTGTCATCAAAAGTACATTAAGTGACAGCTGAGACTAAGAGTAGGAAAACTAAAGTTAGAATAATAACAAGAATATGTGTTACTTTTTAGGTCTATATGGTGTTACGAACAAGAATTTTTCCAGTAAAAATCCTTTTTGTAGGAAGGGGGTTGTGTCACATATTAAGGGTAAGTCCATTAAATGTGTACTCAGGTGTGTACTTATAAAAGTGCACCTGCCAAATATAGTAATATATCTTTATGTCCAGAAGCGATAGCTAGAGTTCAAGCTGTCGAATTATGTCTGGGCAATGTGTATGTTGGTCAGGGTCAGTGTGTATATAACTGTAGAGAGTTGACCAGACTTGGAGAGAGAGTTGGAGAGACACAGGCATGTATGTTAGAAGGAGATCACGATGCGAAGAAATAAACATGTAGAAACGTATAGAGACTAAGTTGTTCATTACGCCACATCGTAGAGTGTCTAATATTCATAAATACGCCAGTCATCTATCAGATCAATTGAATTATTACTTGCTTAGATATGCTTGTTAGTAACTTCCATAGACTTTCAGGTTGGGGATGAAATAAGTGTTAAGTTGGACGCCACTAAACCGGTTTAAAACTCACAATGACTACTGTGACTGACCGTTCCAAGAAATTTCCCCATTTGTTTGTTTGTTATGTATGTGTACGTCTCTTTGTGTCTTTTGATATGCATGTACATTTATTGTTGTTGTCGTTGTGCTATTCGTGCGGCTGTCTGTTTTGTATGTGGTGTTTCCTGCAAAACTCATATATGTACTTTTAACAAAGCTTGCATTTAAAATTATGTTAAAATAATAAAAACGCAATGTACTTGATTGAGTGATGCCATTGGCGCTTCAAACAAATAAATGTAATTAATGAGATATGTGCGCAACAGTAAATTGACCCGTTTACCCCCCCCCCCCCCCTTATCTCAAAACATGGACAAAGGCAATCAGGGTAGATCAAGATATGCAATGATATATTTTGTTTCAACATTAAATCTCGATGTATCGTAAAAAATACTTGAGTAAATTGGTTAACCCTTACCCTGTTCAACAATCATTTGAAAAATGACATCATGAATATTAAATTTTATCAGGAAAATGTTTTATAATATACATGGTTCAATGGAAAACTGTAGAACTAGATCTACATCGTGTCAAAAGCAAACAGAGCTTACCCTGACCAGGAGCCGTCTGATCTAGGCCTACTTTGTTTGAAAATGCATGAAAGGGCGTTTATACGAAGGAAAGGGTTAACAAAGGTAAGATCACCGGTACAGGTAAAGCAAACAATTATCATAAGGATCTTCATTTAGTCGAACTACTACTGTATGAAGCACTTCTTTATTTGAGGTCGTGTATTTCACGATCCCTTGTATATGTCTAGTTGCGACTTGATTGGACAGACAAATGCTTGGTAACCATACGTCTTGTATACTCTTATCATCTACAAAACTTTTAAAAATGTGTCCACACCACGTAAAGCGACCAACAATAAGCACATATGCGGTATTCAGTGCAAAATTAACGTAAAAACACCTGAAAGGCATTATTCATCTCTTAAAACGGAATTAATTTCGTCTTAGGAAAATGCAATCTGCTGCTTCATTTAATAAATGCTTTTTTAACTCATTATGAAAGTGTCAAACAATTTCAAATTTGTCGAGACACCGTAAAGCATGTGTTCCCTAATACAACCTTACAGTAATACCTCTCCAAAACCGACCACCTAAAAGGCATAATTATTGGTTTTAAAATCTGATGATAGCTAAACCCATTCTCCCCTAGACCATTGTAAGACCAAACACCTTTGAATAAATCTACTGAAAAGAAGCATTTACTAGAAAAAGTGAAATTTATAATTGTATAGTTTTGAAACCAATGTGATAAATAAAGCATTTGTTTCTATGGAGCAATTGCTCTACTTATCACAATGGTTACTAAAATAACTTTACAGAGGCGTCAAAAGGCGTCAGTACGAGGGAATGGGTTAATGCAGGACGAAACGAAAGTTGTGCAGAAAGCTCTTATTGGTTTGTTTCGCATAACTGCCGTCATGTATTAATCAGTAACTTGTCTTTAAGGACACCACTGTTTATTCATTAAATAGTCGCTTTATACTGGTTCGTCTGTATCTAGATTTGCCTAATTGCTGACGTAATTGGTTACTTGATCGGGAAACTAATGAAACATAATCAGGGAATATTTCCCTGTAATGTCTGATTCTTGCCTTGTTATTTTCTTTTGGGTCTATGGCTAATCCGTTGTCCCCAAATTACTAGATAATCACGCGCTCTATTGATACGTATTACTGCGCTTCAGCAAAATAATTATCAACTGTAAAATTCAGCACCTAAACTGATTAACACTTTTGGTGCAAAATGATTTTTGTCTGCAAGTGTGTTCTGTAAAGTTTCAACAGTGACTTTCCTTTAATTTCTTCTCTAAACCGTAAGTGGTGTAGCGTGTCATACAGTTTGGATTCTGATGGGACTCTTAACCCTTCTCTTGCTGAATTTTAAAATACATTTCTCCTTCTTTACCAATGCCCTGTTGTATAATTACATATATCTTCACTGTGTACACGTATTTCGCTACATGCAATCACAGCTGTGGATTGCACTGGTTGCATAATCAATTTGTAAATAGTGCAGACCCTGATGAGACAGCTCCTGCAGGAGCTGTCTCATCTGGGCCTTCACTATTTACAGGTAGGTATATTGACGTGAATAGCAAGCGAAGGGTTAATTACTCGGCGTCTCATCTGAATCCAAATTGTTATAAAGCAATGAGGGTAGCTTTCCATCGACTTCGTCGGTGAAAGAGTTTAACCCGATATAAATTGCATACGTGCTATTCTTTACGCAAATCGAAATGTCTGCACTTGCAGTCTAGTAGGCTAATTTCTCTTGGTAGCTTTATTCCTAACTATTCCTATGTTATTGTAGTGTCATTTGTACACCACATTCACAGCAGACAGCCGAACATTATAAACACAAGTGGACATACAGTAAAATATCGATTATTCGAACACTCAAATTCGTATCATTATCAATCTTTAAGGCATGTGACAGCTTAATGTATGACTTTCACCCTGCATTGAGCTGCCACCTGTCTGCAAAGACATACATTGTTCATCTTTAAAATGTCGTAGTATCGAATGCTTACTGTATAAGTTATCCTTAGTAAAGTGACATGAGTGTATGGTTAAACATGTCCCTGTTAAAGACGGACTTTTACGCAATTGCAAACAGAGTAGACAAAGATCAGAAGCACCTGTAGGAGCCGATTGATTAACCCTTACAGTGCGGGACACGAGTCACTAATGTCCTTTGCAAACAGTGTAGACCCAGATAAGAGGGATCCTAGAGGAGTCCTCTCATCAGGGTCTGCACTGTTTGTCATGTTACACTTTTCTTTAGGAAAAATCCCTATATATTCACCATAAGATTGACCGGTTTGAATTTTGGAATAGTCCATTTAAAAATTCAGCGCTGTAAGGGTTAAGTCCTTCTCTGTTTGTATATGAAATTATATAAACCTGATTCAGATGCTGCCATTGTTAAAAGATCATTGTTACTAAAAGGTAAAGTACCTAGTTATAGTCTACTTTCAGTCCGAAGGACCGCTCAGCCGACTGTACATTTACTCCTCTGGTTATTGAGTCATTCGCCTACATTATTGGCGCAATCATGCAGCCGCAGTACCGGCTAGGCACTCTCACAGGTACCCATTTTAACCCTTGGTTGGAGAGGAGCTGCGGATAGGAAACATTGGAAAGCGTCTCTGAAATTCCCGGGAGGGACCAGGATTTGACCTCCGGACCTCCGGATTGGTAGTCAAGCGCTTTGCCACTAGACCACCGCACACCATTCCAGCTGATCAATATTCATAAAGTTACTATTTTTACACGATTAATTCACCAGGAAAAGGGGATGACAAAACTGTTGTACAAAAATGCACAAATGTTTGCCCATTTCATTTGTCGAAATACAAAACACACGGGTATACAGTAAAACCACTCTAAACATGAGTTCTAGTAGAGGAAACATAGATTCTTTTAGGCAGATTGCTGATTAATGCAGGGTGGGAGTCACGCATAAAGCGCATAGGGAAGCCTTCTGCATGACTTTCATCCTGCATTAATCTGCCACCTGTCTACAAGACAGATATGTCTACAAACTATTTCGTCCAATTTAGAAAGGTTTTACTGTATATCAAATTATGTTAGCAATCAGAGCAGACCCTAATCGGACGGCGCACATGGGAGCCGTCTGGTCTGGGTCTACTCTGTTTGCAGATGCATGAAATGGCGTTTATATGAAGGAAATGGTTAATCAAAACTTAAAAGTCTCATCAGATTCTCATTGCATTCGCCTGTAGTATTTGAAAGGTTTAATAAACAAATTGCATTTTGACGCAGTTTAAACCACTGTTTAAGCATTACTGATCCTGTTATTCGCTACAAATTGTTATAACCCGCATTTTCTTATTCTTAAACTCAATAGAACAATCATGTTTTAATGATGTCCATGTTTATTACAATTTTAAACCAATTTAGTTATTATTGAAATAGTTTGTAATACATTGAGAATTTGGTACATATTTTTAAGTAAACAAAGTTCGATCTAATCTATTATTACAGTTTGAAATAAACCCATGCAGATAAAAAGCAATATTACATCAAAAGCTCTGTACACCAGTTGTTTGTTTTGTTTTCCCTTTCTTTGTTGTTTTTTATTATTATTATATTTGTATTGTTTTAGTCGTTTTTGTAAAGAAGACTTTAGAAAGTTTAGATCATATTTGGCAGATGCCTGCTTAGCCCATTCCCTCATATTGACGACTTTTGACGACTCTGTAAAAGTCACTTTGTGAAACCATTGTGATAAATAGAGCATTTGCTCCTATAGGAGTAAATGCTCTATTTATCACAATGGTTTCAAACTAGAAAATTCTAAAAAATTTCCTTTTCTCTAGTTAATGCTCCTTTTCGGTTAGATTTTTTCAAAGTGGTTGGGTCTAAAAATAGCATATGAGATAATGGGTTAATACGGAGTGGAAGTCACGCCGAATGCTTGCAGACCGACATTGATAATAAACTGAGAGTTACTTAAGTGTTGTTGTATGCGTGTATTCGCAACACTATTCATCAATATTTTGTCGTCTGCTTCAACGTTCACGTTGATGAAACTCTTCCTTTTTCAGAAAACACAATCCCAATACCAAATAAAGTACTAATAAAACGAAAGGTAGGCAGAAAGCTCCATAGGAACTGAAATTAAAGAACTGACATCTTTATTAAACAACCACTTGCTTTCATATTCCTTCGTCATTAAGAGGTCGCTATAATGAAGGTTTTCTGTATACTCAATGTATGAAACCGACGCCAAGAAGGGTGTAATAGCTCTATATACATGTACATTAGTCGAGCCTAAAATAAACGTTACTCATTCACAATGGTTTTTTGTTTCTGTGTCTATTTAATGTGTTACAATATTGAACAGCAAATCAAATATTTGCACATCGGGTTGATATTGGCAAAGAATACATAAATGTTGTATGGTGACTTTGTTCAATCAATTGAGCCTACTTACTTGTTACTTCTAGTATTGTTATCTTACAAATTAATGAACCGCTTTGTCGTTGTTATCCAATTTGTTAAGTCATTTAGCCCTTATCCTGTTGTAGCCTGAAAACCGTTTGCAAATATATAGTTGAACGTTGATATCTCCAACTTCAAGGGACCATAAAATAACGTCGAGTTAACAGAATTTTGAGTCATCCTATTTCTAATCTGTACAAATTCTCAAATTCACAGCTTAATGCAAGGTCTAAAGTAATGCTGAAAGTTTCTGTAGGAACATTCAACATTACTTTAGTCCTGCATTAAGCAGTCACATCATGTATCCAGATATAGGTAATGATACATTTCAGAACAATTCTGTATTGTAATATTTGGAAGTACCGAACTGTTAGTTCGAGTTATTCTGAAGTTCGAGTTATCCGAGTTCGAGATATTGAAGTTTAAATGTAGTTTATTTCCAGATCGGGACCAGGTTATATTCTGGTCATGTTCTAAGACTAAATGAATATTCAACATTGACATGGTGCTACACTGTTAGCAGTCGTACCGTGTCTTTTATTCAATGACAACATACGAATGATAAACATTGTGAAATTTGTAAACAGTATAATAGAACTTGTCTAAAGCGGCCATTCATTTATTGATCCAAGGGATATTAAACTGCATGTGGTTGCATAACGCAGTGAAAAAGATAATGCAGGAAGCTCCTATGGCAGGAAAATGTTGGCCTTGGCTAAACTTGTATGCTTCCGTCATAAACATACTTGTTTGAAACTCGCGCTTTATTCTTCAAAATTGTCACGTGTTAAGAAGCTTTTATCAGGAATTTGGTTTGTGTCACATGCTAAAAAGCTTTCTTTGTGATTTTGGAAAACGTTTATCAATTCATCTTTTTTACTATCCAATTGCAAGATATTAAGCAGTCTTAGTATTAGCTAAAGCACAATGTTTTATTGTTATCAAAGTAACAGTCAACCCTTTACTCCTAGATACCTCTCTATAACGACCATTACATTACATCAAGTACATTTTGTTAAATGTAGGTGGCTGCTTAAAGCAAGATGAAAGTAAAACAGAACGCTCCTATAGGAGCGTTCTGTTTTACTTTCATCTTGCTTTAATGAGCCACCTGCTCTAAATACTAACTAATTAACACAATTTAGTGGTCGTTATAGAGAGGGTTTACTGTATACTTTTTTTACTTTTTTACTCCTTTGCAAACAGAGTAGAGCTATAAGAACCGTATTATCTGTGACCCTTTTCTTTGTTTATATATTATTATACAAATTCGGGTAATTCATGTTTATGGTGTAATCATTTCTTAAACGAATATTCATCCTGACTTAATTGGTCGGTGTCATTGTCACGAAATCGCTCGGACAATGGCGGACAACATAGTGGTAACTAGATAACGCATGGCATAAAAGAGAACTGGTCTATGTAAATGTATTATAGCTAAGTTCTAGTGATAGATAGAAAGCTTTATTCAGTACAGTGTATGTATTCATTAGAATTTAATGAATACCAATAAGATACAGTATGGTTGAGAAATATAGAAATGCCTTGAGTTGGACCTTGTATCTACAGCTTTGATTTGGACATGTATGATCAGGGTATGAATGAAATCAGGGTGTATATAGGAATCAGGGTCTTCATGGTCTGTGGGATCAGGATCTGTGTGGAGTTTTGGCCTGTGCTGTTATTAGATATAACACACAGATTACCATAGATGTTGACTGGAAAGCATTACAGACCCTGACACAACGCCCAATATAAGGCGGCGACTGTTCTGGATATATCTTATCTAAAATGTCTGACTGCAAGGTATTGCATATTGAGTATCTAAGATAGTAATCAATGCAGCAGAGGTCGAAGTAGTGCAGGCATTAACTCCATAGCTGTTGTCTGCAGTAATTCTGATCCGCTGCAATTCTGCGTAATCCCGTTAAAAGTATATGAACGTCAAAGGCATTGGATCCTGGCAAAACGCCAATTTACTCGAAGTTTCATCTGGATCTAAGCTGTTTGCAAATCATAGTCATATCGTTCTTAGCGAGATAAAGGTTAAGGAAGAAGAATTATCTGACTGTCATTTTTGTTTCCTATTTGTCTACCTTCCAAAGCTCCGGCATTACAGCCATAATATTATACTGATCGCTTCTGATTAAGTGCTGCCTGGTCAATGATCTTGTCACGGAAATAACCATGCTGTTTCAAAGCAATATGCCAAAAAGGAAACAACTTTAACTTACAAAATGTGCTAACCAGATTCAAGTAGTGTAGCATGCCCAAATGCTAATTCCCAAATTCGTCATTTTTGTGTCTAACGTCTAAATAAGACCGCTATGCGGAAACCAAAAGCTGTAAGTGCTCCCTCTCTACAACGACACCCTTTGGGATACGAAGATTGTATGTGTTGTTCATAGGCAGTTGTTATAGGTAGGGAAAATCAAACATAATTAGCTTGTTTGCAGATTCCCAGATAAAGTGTATTTCGAGAACTAAAACCGTTATGCCTCTATCAAACCCTATGTTGTGACCACTCTTTAGAATCGTCACAAAGTGACGATTCTAAAGAGTGGTCACAACATAGGGTTTGATGGAGGCATGAAGAAAATACGACGGAAAAGGTTGTTTCTGGAGCCTTGTTGTTTCGGAAACAGTGACATGCGTTGTTGTAAGGAGGGACTCGTTATTGAGAGGGCCGTTGTAGGGAGGGAGCACCAAAAGTTGTAGCAAAATGTGTACCTCCATATCAGCAACATGTTATCAGGGTTTATGCTGTTTGCGTCATTTATTGATAAAATGATTAATTGTGAGTTACGTTAATTATATGTGTAGAACCACAGGTCCAGATAAGATGCTTACATTCATATGATGTTCAAGAATAACTTCTTATTTCTCCATCAAATACCGTGAACACTCTTTAGTATAGTCTCTTCGAGACGATTCAAAAGAGTTATCACAATATAGATTTTTGAGTAGATAGGACGATTTAGTATTTGAGTACGCACCTTTATCTGTTGCACTGATAAATCGGTACATAACTGTATTTATCACACAATCTACCATGTCGGAGTGCCGTAACAGAGTGTCGTATTTCGCAGAATTGCACTAGTGGATTTTTATGCAAATTAGCAAGTTAGCCAATCGTGGCACTCATTTAAAAAGCTTTAACCAATCATAGCACTCCATACGGATCGTCCGTTGTATTACTGCGCTGTTTGTAAAGCAATGGCAGAAACAGCCGTCAGCTAGTCTGTTTTATTTTCTATGGCATTTTAAGGATTATGTGATAAAAAGAATCTCACAATCGTGCTCATTATACATTGTTTTTATGAAACGAGTTTACAATAATAATATGACACGAGCTTTAGCGAGTGTCATATTCATTATAGTAAACGAGTTTCATAAAAACAATGTGTAATGAACACTCATGTAAGATCCTCTATTTATGCCTGAACACAGTATGTAGTATCGATATATTATCCCGCGTGTCCTATGCAAGCCGTCTGGTCTGGATCTACCCTGTTTGCAAATACAACAAAAGACGTCTCTATAAGCAAAGTTGTTAATTAACATTGAACTTGCTGAGCGAATTATTTTTACAGATATTTTCACCTACTAAAGTTTCAAAATTCAAGCTATAATAAATTTGTATTCCAAAATGCAATCAGGATATTAAAAAGTTTGGATCCTGATGAGACGCCGAGTTACTCGGCGTCTCATCCGGATCCAAACTGTTTGCATAGATATTCACTCATCCGCCCATAGCAGGCCAAAGGTTAAGAAATGATGTTTACCGTTGCTAAAAAATTACGTATGTCCAAGACATCACTGCTACCTCTAAAACTATTTATTTCAACCCGTTTACGGGAGTTAAGTCGTCAGTGGTTACAGATAGCCCAGCATTTACCCCCTAATTACCCCAAACATTCGTATAAACAAGCTTATGCAATAGTTCAGACCCATATCAAATTGCTTTTAAACAAAACAGTTTTATCAGACTCTACACTATTTGCTATTATTTCAGACTAATTTAATATTACCAAAATGGTGCCAGCTTTACTAAATGGTGGAGAGGAGAGTCAACCGGTAATTAGGGCAAATGCTCTTTGATTCAATTCAAAGTGTCTGTTATTCCAGTGAACTATCAAATTTAATCAACGTGGTTGTTTAGATTTACATGATTGATATGCTGGATTAGTGAGTGCAGACGAGGCTACTTTGATATACCTGTATGATAGTACGTAACCTGCATATATAAGTAGACACAGAGTGATACGCTGGTTCAGTGGAGCTTAACCCTTTACTTCATAAATACGCCTTTGTACAGAGTAGACCCAGATCAGACGGCTCTTATATGAGCCATCTGATCAGTCTGCTCTGTTTGCTTAAGATATAATATAGATATGATTCTACAGTTTCTGCCATGACCAAAACAATATGTGTCTAATGTGCTATTGTAACAATAAATCTTATTTAAATCCATGACATCTTACATTAATATATGTGGAGGAAAGGTTAAATTCAAATGCAGGTAATGCTACTTTGATATCACCATGATAGCAACTTGCATACATAAAAGGCAAACATTTTAATTCTGATAAGGGCCATATTACTCGTCGTAGTGTGTCTAATACGCATAAATCCGTCAGTCACCTATTAGGTCAATTGGATAATTACTTTGCTTAGATACGTGTGTGTGCTTGATAGTAACTTCCATGCAAACTTTACCAACTACATCCGGCTTTTCTCCACCACACCCAGCGTTGTGACCACTCTTTAGAATAGTCTCGAAGACATAGGGTTTATGTGTAGATGTAATGAGTGATTGATTCTTGAAAATGTTTAATCTTATCTAGACCTTTGTTAACAAAGCTTTCTAGGTTGCATAAGTTGCATTTAAAATGAGATGAAGTTAACAAAAAAGGTTATTTACTTGATTTAATAATGTCCCCCAAGCTTAAAACAAATAAATGTGAATGATGAGATATGTGGACGACAGTAACTTGACCCGTTTACTCCTCCGATCTCAAAACATGGACAAAAACAATCAGTGTAGATCGCGTTATACAGTGATATATTTTGTTTACGATGCCGCTTCAAATAGGACCCAATAGTCATGTACAGTGGCAACTAAGTTCAGGATAGGAATAGCTTTCAGCCAACCTATTAAGCTAACAGTTGACCCAATAGTCATGTAAATGTACAGTGGCAACTGGGCTCAGGATAGGAATGGCTTTTAGCCAACCTATTCAGCTAACAGCACAGGGCACCGTCACAATGAATTGTGAACCTCGACAGAAAAAATGTATGAACACTAGATATATAGACAATGGGTCGAACTTCCTATTTACGAATTTTACCCCTCTCCCAAGTCATGCCTCTGTTGACGTTCAATCAAACGGTATATCGGGTAAACCTTTTTGCCAATAAGTAGTCTAATGTATAATCTATGTAACTGCAAAGCAAAAAGCTCCTAGTTGAAACGGTTCTCAGAAGCCACAGCGGAGAATCTCGAGAAACACGGTAATTTTGACAGGTCGGATACGACCTCGCAACCGCCCGCTTACCGACTAAAACGGCTATTTGAACGTTTGCCAGCGCCGAATCAGGGCTGACAGTTGACCCAATAGTCATATAAATGGAATGATTTTCAGTCAGCCCATTTATTCTAATTTATGATATTGATGAGCATGGCTTTCAGTCAACTTGTCTATATCAAATTTGATAATACAGAATATTCTAATTTATGATATTGATGAGTATGACTTTCAGTCAACTTGTCTGTATCAAGTTTGTTAATACAGTTTATGTGGTTCCTTGCAGTTAGTGATTCATATTTATTGTATATCTTTTGCATATCTTTCATTGACCGGATAGACAATCATGTAGTTCCTTCCAGCTAGTGATATCATATATATTGTATATCTATTGTATATCCGTCTTTGTCTTGACAGATAATCATGCGGTTCGTTCCGATAAGTGATTTCATCCATGTGAAACGCTTTTGAACGCACACATCCAGTGTGAAAAGAGCGCTATATAAATGTGGTACAGTAAAACCTCCCTATAACGGCCACTGAATTACATCCATTATTTTGTTTTAGAGGCAGGTGGCTGCATAAAGCAAGGTGAAAGTAAAACAGAACGCTCCAATAGGATTAATACTAATTAATACAATTTAACGGTCGTTATAGAGCGGTTTTGCTGTATAATAATAATAATAACTTGAGTAAATTGGTTAACCCTTTTCCTGTTCATGTAATCTCAAAGCGCTCCTGCGACACGGTAATTCACATCCTGAATTTTATGGTGATTTGATTAACAAACTTATTAGACATACCCATTTTCTCACTTTGGTCATCAAATATGTTAAAAACTCCTTAAAAAGGGATATGATCCTATAGTACTACAACATACTGCATGTCTGGTTGTCAACCATTATGCAGTTGGCAATCACGTTGCCCTCGTTGCATGTGCGCCGACAAGAAAAGTTTAATACTCTATGAAAGCGACCGCTTAAATCCGGCAACGTATCCTTTATTGCTTTTCTACAGTTACCCTGTTTGCGGCTCAATCATATGATAGATAGATATATCTATTTCAATACTGTGCAGGTAACATGATTACAATAGCAATACACTGAAAAAAAGCAATGCATATAAAAATTATAAACATCATGAAATAATTAATGAGCCATGTCAGTCACATCAATATCAAGGATGACACAAAAAAAAGAATAATTATGATATCTTATTTTCAATTAAGTACACTATCGATAGTTGGATACAGTTTGTTCTACTTAAATATGTTTTCGTTTTACATGCACTTTACCACTGTATTTGCCTTCGCGGTTGTAGATTAGTCGAAGAGGAGATACGTTTATTTACACTATTTATCTTTGGGGATTGGAATAAGTGTGAGGTTGGGCGGCGCCCCTAAACCGGCTTAAACCCTCAGTGACTTTTGTCACGGACCGTTCAGAGGCGGTACTTCCATCTTCCCCCTGTTGTTTGTTTGTTTTGTCTTTGTGTATCTCTTTATGTTTTTGGTAGCTATGTACATTTGCTGTGTTTTCTGTTGCTGTTCGGACGGCTGTTTGTTCTGTATGTGGTGTTTCCTGCATGACTCATATTTTTACTTTTATCAGCAGATTGTTTTATAATATTAACAGTTCTATGGAATTCGTCACTTCAAATGACGAAAACAGTAGAGTCAGATCTATACCGTGTCAAAAGCAAACCCTTCAAAAGGCTGTCTGATCTGGGCCTACACTGTCTGTAAATGATTGAAAAGGCATTTATATATGCAGGAAATGGTTAAACAATGGTATAACACCGACACCGGTAAAGCCAGAACGTACCATAATGATCGTCATTGAGCGGAACTACATATACTACTACTATATGAAACATTTCTTTGTTTGATGTCGTGTATTTATTGATTCCTTGTATATGTCTTTTTGCGTTGAAATTTGTTTGGAATTAACAAGTTTGACAGACAAAGGATTGGCTACTCTTATCATCTACCAAACAATGTGTCCACAACACGTAAAGCGACTTTCAATATGCACATGTGTGGTATTCATTGCAACGAATCTGATTAGTATTCACTTGAATGAATAATTCTTGTCTGATTCAGTTAGCAAACACCTCATATAAGATAACAGAAAATATGTAAAACATAGAAATATGATTACATGTTTCACTGTGAAGCAGTGCATAGAGGATTTTACGAAAGACCGGCGGTGACATTTCCATTTCAAGATTTCACACAAAGCAATTCATGATTTCACGATTTCACAATTTCACAATTTCACGATTTCACGATTTCACTTCAAAATTTCACGATTTCACGATTTCATAATTTCACGATTTCACGATTTCACTTCAAAATTTCATGATTTCACGATTTCATGATTTCACAATTTCACGATTTCACTTCAAAATTTCACGATTTCACAATTTCACGATTTCACTTCAAAATTTCACAATTTCACGATTTCACGATTTCACAATTTCACAATTTCACGATTTCACAATTTCACGATTTCACGATTTCTCTTCAAAATTTCACAATTTCACAATTTCACGATTTCACGATTTCTCTTCAAAATTTCACAATTTCACGATTTCACAATTTCACGATTTCACAATTACACGATTTCACAATTTCACGATTTCACGATTTCACGATTTCACTTCAAAATTTCACGATTTCACAATTTCACGATTTCACAATTTCATGATTTCACAATTTCACGATTTCATGATTTCATTTAGTCCATTTGAATTGTTATGACGTCATCAAAACGCACATGTTGAAGTAAAAGCCACGATGAAAGAAATGGCGGAAAACTATGACAATCTTCCCTTCCAGAACTGTAGGGCCGAGGGCCTTCATATTTTGCATGTAGCTTGTCCTCAGGTCCACCATCAATATTGTTTAACCCTTTCGAGCATGAATATTCATGCATGAGAATTGCCAATCATGTGTTTATTGTGTTAAATCATTGTCTTATGTTTGTATGACACTGTACTGGAGGAGAATTTAATTAATAATAAACTGTAAGAAATAATGACATCATGGATTTTAAATAAGATTAAATCCTATAGGAGTCGTCTGAGCTGGGTCTATCCTGTTTGCAAAGGCGTAGAAAGGTGTATTTATGGATTTCAAATTGCCATCCTGATTCCAAGGGCGAGAGCCACTCTGTTGCCTTAATTACGTCAGCGTGCCACGTGGCTAAAAGATTCTACATGAGGTTGAAATTGCGAAATCGAGAAATTGTGAAGTCGTGAAATCTTGAAATTGTGAAATCGTGAAATCGTGAAATTGTGAAATTTTGAAGTGAAATCGTGAAATCGTGAAATCGTGAAATCGTGAAATCATGAAATCATGAAATCATGAAATTGTGAAATCGTGAAATCATGAATTCTATTGTGTGAAATCTTGAAGTGGAAATGTCACCGCCGGTCTTTCGTAGGATTTACTTACCATTTCACTGATGCATGTTGATACACATTTCTATGCCTGTGCAAACAAAGTAGACCCAGACCAGCCGGATCCTGTATGATTAAAGTATGCTGCCTTTATTTATGGAAATACAGTAAAACCTATCTATAACGGACACTAAGTCACGCCAAGTATTTTGTGCTAAAGGCAGGTAGTTGCTTAAAGCAATGTGAAAGTATAACAGAACGCTCATATAGGAGCGTTCTGTTTTATGTTCACCTTGCTTTAAGCAGCCACCTGACCTAACTACCAATTAATTAACACAATTTAGTGGCCGTTATGGAGAGGTTTTACTGTAATATAAATCTGAGTCTACAGTTTCAGCCATTGCCTACATCCACTGTGTTCATATCTTATTATATATGTTCAGTTAATAAGTATATATGATGCCAATGTTTCTTAGATGAATATTCACCATCTAATATGTATTAACCCTTCGCTTGCTGTTCACGTAATTATACCTAGCTGTAGATAGTGAAGACCCAGATGAGACAGCTCTTGCAGGAGCTGTCTCATCAGGGTCTGCACTTTTTACAAGTTGATTGTGCAACCAGTGCACTCCACAGCAGTGATTGCACAGCGAAATACTTGTACACAGTGAAGATATATGTAATTATACAACAGGGCATGGATAAAGAAGGAGAAATGTATTTTAAAATTCAGCAAGAGAAGGATTAAAGGTTAACAATCAATGATCGTTCCGAGATCACGTGTTTGCAGTAAACTGGGGAAATAAAATGTGTTTATGTTGGTGCGTATGTAAACATTTGTAGGAATCCCTTCGCTGAAATAAACATTAAATACAAGCGAATGATGAGTCCCTGTCACTGCCAATGGTGAATTTGTTATTACCTATTCAAGCCCCAGAGGGGTCCAAACTGTTTGCTGCTGTGCTTATTGTTTTAACCAAAAATGAAAACATTATTAGTTTAAAACATACCAAGGTAGCAATGAAAGAATTAATATAGGAATTAATATCAGGAATTACTTTTGTCCTTTGATAAACAATATTGACTTGTTTGATACTAAAGTAACATATTTGTGTCGTTTTTTATCCCATTTGTTCAGTGACTACGTTAGCTGACATGACAACCGACTCAAATAAATTGGATACGTTCAAAGCACCAGTGTATACCAACATCAGAAACTGCTACGGCAACTGCTCGCTCTTTCCAACTGCTTTTAAGTCCGTTACCGATCGAAGTTTTCAATTAACCTCTTATCATGCTGAAACAGTTATGTATGTCACTCTATGTATTCAGCTAAATATTATCGATATCTGAATACTGCCAAATTCATACAATGGGCCGAATTATGAAGAGACGGACAATCACAGAAATCATCGGACAGGTTCAGCGAAGCTCGGAACTAAATGTACATGCGTACCGGTTTAGGTACGTCAAATAGGACAGACTTTTACGTCAGACTCCAGAGAATGATAGAAGCGTTTCCGCTGGTTTCAGCAGCAATGGAATTTCCTACTTTTCGATAAAAACAAGCAAAGCATTGCCATGCTCATGAGCGCTTAGTTTCAAGTCGCGTAGATTCATATTATTTTGAAGTCCTTATGTGACGCAGAACTTTCAAACCATGAGCAATATACATATTAAATAATTTGGACAACCGATATACCCTTTTCATGGGTTTATAGCGGTAAATAAATCAAGTGGATGCCACGATGACACCGTTAAAGAAGACTGAAATAGTAGAAAGTAGCGTACACCATGATCAAATTGTTTCGTCATGCATAGTTTTATCTGGGTATTCACTATTTGTCTAAGTCCTGCTCGTTAAGGCTGTAAGGTTTGTAGAGCTAAATGAGTCAGGTGAGTGATGACTTAAAATAAGACTAGCATAGTGGTTGCGGTTTGACAATGACCGGCACTCTGTACTATTTGCCTTAGCGTGTCTATCGCAATTCGACGCACTATGTCTCATTTTGTATATAATCATTAGATTTCGTGCAAAAGAGTCTTAAAATAGGTAGTAAATTAACTCGCCATATAGTTATTGTTTTAGTCCATTGGTCCGATAGTGTTAAAAGGTGAAAGTTATCTGACCCTTGCTATACATTTTGTTTGCAATACGCCACAAGCTTCGCAAGCATATCCAAATATAGAAGCTGTTTTATGTACATTCTATCATTGCTTGTTAAGAATGCCTCCAATAGTCCTAATAGTGCTTTAACGGGAAAGTCTTAATAATTCTTCGTATATAGCAACGCACTCATTGTCTTAAGGATATTACCAGAAAATGGTTACATTGATAAAAGTACCACCCACTTATAATAACTACATCAAAAAGTATAAGAATTGAACTACATCATCGGAATGAGAATTTCTCCTGGATCCAAAGTGTTTGCCAAGTTATCATAATTCGCCGTCAACGTGCAAATAGTGTAAACGGCAATACGCTGTATTTCTGTGGGTCAATACATACATTACAATTTCTTGAATGCAACTTTCAGAAATATAGGATAAATCTTGGTACGGATTTAGCGTGTCTAAAATAATAATTTCAAACTAAATGATACATCAAATGTGGATAATTTCCAGACTGGTAGGAAACGTTTTATCCATCTATCATTAGTGTTTCTGATTTCAAGGACAGTGATGTCCTGATGAGCACGACTTGACTGCTACTAACAAACACTTTTCCATCTGAACCACAGTAAACCTTTCGTAAAAACGAGGTCCAATACTTGATCAAAAATTCAGATGGTAGCTTAATGAAGGACGGAATCATATTGAACACTCCCATGGGAGCGTTTTTGCGTTACATTAAAGTTTATCCTGCATTAAGCAACCACCTACATTTAAAGACACATATTTATTATTTTGAGAGGTTCTACTGTACTGGGCATTTGGTGAGAATCCAACATGTATAAGTCTAAATCAACCAAATATTTCAAATCAGTATAAAAGCTAACATAATAACAATTTATCGATTGAACGATGTGTTAGTAAATGTGACTGTTAAAGAAATAAAGTGTTGCTCTAGGTCTACTTTTATTGCAAAGGCATGGGTAGGCCTTTATATGAACTAAAAGGAAAAACATATTTGTTTTCTTTTATTTTGAAGCTCGAACGTTTACCATTAAGCTCCAATGTGATCGTGCCCTGTGGAAATGTGTGCCTTTCGACTTTAACGTAAGTCCGTTCTTTCAATTCAAAACAATACTTTTACAATTAGTTGCAGGTGATGAACTGTAAAGCCCCTCCATATCGACCACTTAATTAGTAAGCATTGGGTCTATAAATAAGCGTGTGGTTTTAATGCATAACTTTCATCCTGCATTAAGCTACTACGAAAATCCCAGCATTGGACATATTCTGAGTGATCGTTGTAGACAGACTGATAGTGCTGTATTTGATTACAATACAGTAAAACCTCTCTATAACGGCCACTAAATTACATCAATTATTTTGTGCTATAGGTAGCGTTCTGTTTTACTTTCACCTTGCTTTCAGCAGCCACCTGCCCTAAATTCCAACTAATTAACACACTTCAGTGGTCGTTAGAGAGAGGGTTTACTGTATATATACAGCGAAGCGTCGGTAGTTCGAACACTAAAACAAGTATCAGGGTCAATATTTAAGACATGTGACAGCTTAATGTAGGATGAAAGTTTCCTAGAGGAGCTTTCTGCATGGCTTTCACCCTGCATTAAACAGCTACCTACCTACAAAGACATACATTCTTTATTACTAAAATTTCATAGTATCTAGTTTGTAGACAGATATGCAGATATTTAGTGTATATTGCCATGGAATTATTAACCCTTCTGTAGTAAAATGAGATAATTGTCTGCACCAGAATCATTATTTATTTGGATTCTCATCTGGATCTAAACTGTTTGAACTGGTTATCATGGATAGACGGCGAAATAAGTTTTGGAATGATACTAAAAACCGTATTCGGTAGTTTGTGATTGCTTGTTTAATTGTTAAACAATGATGACATCAACGAATTGATTCTTTAAATCCTCTTTTCATATATTAAATAAGCTGAGCTCTATTTCTAAGTTTAAGTATGTATTCCGCTATAAATATTCATACATGTTAAACCATGGTACTGAAAGACATAACGCCAGACATGTGGGAACAAATAGTTTTAACACTGATTTGTAGAGGAAACTTCTGAACTGAACGTGTTGGGTGTCGTATATCAGTCGTTCTCTGGGGACATGCACATTCTGAGGGTCCTAAAACAGCCCAGACCCATAACAAACGTCACAGAGGTGGATGCTAATTGGTTGGAAACAGGATAGACTCTGATCAGAGGCAGAGGCTATGAAGAGGCGACTGGTTTTGGTATATAGTTTGTAATAACTGAACGCATAATGCGTCATAATGCGGGCACCGTGTCAATCGTAAGTGTATTCATCACTCCTCTGGAGAGGACTTATATACATGTATGTTATGCCTGTTGTCCAATCCTTTTCTTTATTGAATAAATATTGCTGAAATTAATCGTAAGTGTAATGTTTAACGCAGCGATTAAGATGAACCTTGTCCTTGAGTGTCCTTCTCTCTGTATATAACAATTTGGCGTGACTTTGTCACCGTATGTCAGGAATTGTGAACATGCTATTATCAAGAGACGGTGTTGACCCATTAAGTCAACGAAGAATGTACAATTATCTTCCACCTTTTCTGTAATAGATATCAAGGGAATGTGCTTTCTATTAATTTGACTTTCCTAGAGGTTTAACCCTTCGCTTGCTGAATTTTAAAATACATGTCTCCTTCTTTACCCATGACTTGTTGTATAATTACATATACCTTCACTGTGTACAGGTATTTCGCTGTGCAATCACTGCTGTGGAGTGCACTGTTTGCACAATCAATTTGTAAATAGTGCAGACCCTGATGAGACAGCTCCTGCAGGAGCTGTCTCATCTTGGTCTTCACTATTTACAGGTACGTATATTGACGTGAATAGCAAGCGAAGGTTTAAATAACACTAAAGTATGTGAAAACATAAAACTTGTATGTTCTAAACAGTTCTAAATATATTCCTGAACTCTTTACTCCATCAATACTTTTTTTACAACCTTGCACACAGATTAACCCTTCGCTTGCTAATCGCGTCAATATACCTACCTGTAAATAGTGAAGACCCAGATGAGACAGCTCCTGCAGGAGCTGTCTCATCAGGGTCTGCACTATTTACAAGTTGATTGTGCAACCTGTACACTCCACAGCAGTGATTGCACAGCGAAATACGTGTACACAGTGAAGATATATGTAATTATACAACAGGACATGGGTAAGGAAGGAGAAATGTATTTTAAAATTCAGCAAGCGAAGGATTAAACACAGATCAAACGGTTATTGTATGAGTCGTTTGATCTGGGTCTGCTCTGTTTGCTTATTGATTGAAATAGGATTCTACAGGTCCTTCCATGGTCAAATATACCTGTATGTGTATGCCATGGTAATAACTAATCTAATAGATATTCTTACATGAATATCCATCAGGTAAAGGGTTAACCCATTCCCTCCTCCCAGAGTAACAAGAAGTAAGACGTTTGCAAAGGATATAACGTGGTTCATCACTTAACTCTTCACTTGCTATTCACGTCAATATACCTACCTGTAAATAGTGAAGACCCAGATGAGACAGCTCCTGCAGGAGCTGTCTCATCAGGGTCTGCACTATTTACAACTTGATTGTGCAACCAGTGCACTCCACAGCAGAGATTGCACAGTCAAATACTTGTACATAGTGAAGATATATGTAATTATACAACAGGGCATGGGTAAAGAAGGAAAATGTGTTTTAAAATTCAGCAAGCGAAGGGTTAATGTGCGGTGGAAATCGAGTACCTTGAACAAACAGTGCACATATTCTAAAATCAAGGTGCTCCTGGTGAGACCTTTGATCAGAGTCTCTGTGCTATTTGTGACACAAATGGTTTTCTTCAGTGATAAAATATGACAGAACCTTTTATTGATTGATATTTAGATAAAGGAAGAGCCTGTATTATAAGTCAGTATATTGAGAGGGTTCAAGGTTACCAAAACTACTTAGTAGCTGAGAATCACAGCCCATAATTTGTCCCCGGCATGCATCTTGCTCATAAAGGCAGTTATGAATGAATGAATTACTTGGAAATATGACAGAGTCACGTGACAATTACAAGACTAAATCGCGTGTTTTAAATATAGGGAAACTATTTTGAGAACATTTTGTTATTCGAAGTTCCACACAAAAATAGATTTTATAAATGTGTAGTGTTCAAGTGAACGCGTTAATGTACATAAATGCACTCTGCCATTTGTCGTTGGATTTAGTTTTCCAAGCTATACTGGTATTATGTCACTCAACAAAAGTGAATCGGGTTTTATCAGCCAATTCAAATTACTAGTCATCTAGATAAAAAGTGTTACCATTCTCACACAGCAATGATAGTACTTTAACCATGTACCTGGAGTTAACTAAGAATGTTAGTCAAGAAAGACATGGAATCAGATCAGTAAAACAATAAAAAAAAAGCTGACTCTGGTCAGACAGTTTCTACAGGAGTAGTGTGAATCGGATCTACTGTTTGCAAATGCTTCCAAAAGGCGCCTCTACCAGATACAGGGATAAAAGAAAGATATACAGTAACACCTATCTCAAGCGACTACTAAATTAATAGATTAATCGATTCTTAACCCTTTCCCTGTTCTATATTTATTCCAAAGTTCAATACCTACTGACTATGCATGGACAAAATAGTTATAATGAAATTATGGAAAGTTATAAAGTGTAGCCATTTTGGAAATTAAAGAAACAGATCTATCAATTTCCATTGGCAAACAGAGCAGACCCTGATCCATGGGCTACTATGGTATCCGTATTATATGGGTCTACTCTGTTTTCAAATGCATGAAATGGCGTGTATGTTAGGGAAAGGGTCAACACAAGTCGCAAAGTAATATAGAAAGCTACCAGGGGGTTTCTGTTGGCTTTAAGACCTAGAAATATGACCCGCTAAGAAGACCACTTTAGGAAGGCTTAACCGTTGATGAATTAATATAGAGGGACCTGCCAAAGCATTCCACATCTTCTACTCGACACTCCTCAAAATAAGCATTGCATTGGCATATGATTTGATAATCAGTGTGCATGACATGCTGGACTAAAACTACATCACTCATTAACATTTCACACGTTATCATTGAATAACACATTTACTCCCGCCATACCATAAATGGGACATAAGAAAATAATGTAGACCAGTCCCTTAATCAGAGGGGTTTTCGGAAATAATCTGATGAAAATACAATAGAACGTCCCTAAGCTGCTATTTATTTATTGAACCTAGCAGTCGTAAAAGCAGGCGGTTGCTTAATACAGGACAAGGTAATGCAGAGAGCTTTCTGAAGTACTTTTGACCTACATTAAGCTAACACCTGTCTTACATACCAATAAGTTGACCTCTTTTTCATTACCAGTTAAGACAGGTACTAATATAGGCGGTGTGTTTGTCTACTAACCAATTCACTCTTATGATCCTATGAATTGGATAAGGAAAAGCAATCTTAAACCCTGATCGGAGGGGCTCTGCAAGAGCGCACAATTCCTTTTACCTATTAACAAGATAGATTTTCACTAGCTTATATTTCTGTTGCATGAATTCTCCGCATAAAATATGGATTGGTTCCAGAGTTCAGTTTGAACTAGTAAAATAACCGATTAACGTTTGCATTCAACACGAAAGACATGTACTGTTAGAAATTGATCTAACATTATTTATAGAGCTATGGTAAGACGCTCGGAAAACTTTTACTGGAGTCCAGATAAAATGCTAAAATTAAAACATTTTCAAGAACAACTTCCTTATTTCCTCAACAAACTCTTTGTTGCGACCACTCATTAGAATCGTCTCTTCGATATTTAGTGCACGCTTTTCACGCAAACAATCGGGCCATTCGCCAGTGACAACAATTAGGGCAGAGAATGGAATCCTATTTACTGCAATTAAGTTAAATTGGACATCTTTGTGGAGGCAGACGACAGGGAAAAACGCAGGTAAGTTATTTCAGACGAAAAGCCGATTAAATCAGTGCCTTATCATGGTCCAACCCGGTTTGCTACTCAGTCAATGTATTGACAGGAAAGACATACACCAATTGGAAGAAAATAAAATCTGCAAGAACTTGGAATTTAACCCTTTACTTAATAAATACGCATTTGTTCTGCCTTTGCAACAAAGTAGACCCACATTACAGACGGTTTCCTTCTGTAGGAGCAATCTGATCAGAGTCTGTTCTGTTTGCTTATGGACTAATACAGATACGATACTATGATGGCCAATCATTCCTGTGTTCATGTGCCATAATAAGTATTAATGTAGTAAATATTGATGATGTCATTAATTCTTTCATGAATGTTCATGAAGTAAAGTGTAATGGATATAATCATTACGTCAGGAGAAGGGTAAAGTCTTTCAATAACTCTCACTTCCAAATCTAAATTAGATTTGCTATAAATAATACATTGTGTTTAAATGCATAACAGGGTTAAGTTTGCCAATAGTGGGCTAAATCCGCGAGGACACTGTGTTTTTGTTAATGTTTTCCTCAACTAATTTCTCGTAAAATATGAGATTTTTTACTGAAATCATTTGACGCTTAACATCTGACATTTAATCTTCTTGTTCCAATTTCTGTGCTTTTCCCATGAATAACAAAGTCGTGCAGTGTTTTGCCTGTAATTACAATCATTGGTAGAGATTATTTGATTTCGGTGAAATGCCAAAAAATAAAACTACCGTTTTCAAATTTGAATTGATATTTTTTCTCGAAATAATGGTCTTAATCTATTTCGAACATATAAATCGCCCACGAGCTCAATGATTATGTTTTCTGTGGCGTAAGATTCTGTTTGAATACATTCATAACACTTTGTACACGTGTTTGCATTTGGCAGGAAATGTTCCCATGAGACGCACTTTGAATGTTATGCAAACAAATAGTTGATTTACATTGGACGAATGGGTTTGTTGTAACTGGCTAAACTGTGTCTAAAGCGGCCCATCCATGATCAATATAATTGTCAATATAATTGTCGATAATTTATACTGACAATCGTGTTATCGTGGATGGACGGTATTGAAGACTTGATCAATATATTGAAGAATATCAGAGCTCAAATATTTATAGACGCACTGTCAATAATATTGATGTATGTTAAATTGTCTTATCAATTGTATTGATCAATATTTCATTATTGTTGAAAACACTGTTGTATCAACATGTCAAACTCGCCCAAAGGTGATGAACGGCAGTTTCTGCTCGAATGCATAGAGGTTAAAAGAGTGACTCCAGCTATCTGGAAAGTGATGTCCAATGATTATAACAACCGTGTGTAGAAAGAGACTGCATATATGGAGCAATATGAAGATGCTACAAAAGAAAAACGTAAACGATCTTCGAACAATTTACGAAAATAATTAAAGAAAGTTCTTGATTCCAAAGAGCCTGGAGCTGGAAGTGATGACTTGTACGAACATAGTCTCTGGTACTACGATGCACCAGCATCATCGCAAAGCTCACTTGATGCAGACTTACAAGAATCTATTGACGATGACAATACCCTTGAAAATGTAAGTGTTTAAATAGTGCCCTACCAGTATGTCAGACAGACTGACTTACCAACCATCTGACCGACTAATTGATGGGTAAACAAACTGACTGATCTGACTGACAGGCCGATCCACAGACTGACTGACTCATGACTGACTTTTACTCATGCTGTGCCGTATAGAAGCATTTGGACATTGTTATTTAAGGGTTTGTAAGTTACAAAATTGAAAGTATTCAGCAACTGAATTCACAAATTTTATTTTGATGTAAATCTGTTTTGTTTGATGATAAGCGTGATGAGTTGATGGCATTGGCATGTCAGCCTCTGAGGAAACCAGAATATGACAATGCAAGCTCTGTCAGAGGAGCGCGGGTGAATGAGCTGAAGCAAATGGAGAGCCTCAGCAGCAATTCTTCGCAAAGATAGCCATTAATGATATTCTGTTTGAAGGGAGAATGGGTATGCTTAACAGACATTCAGTGCTGATAAATGCAGCTCCACAGTCATTAGTACAACATATATTTGCTTCAGTCGATCAGCTTTGCCTAACTCTGTTGTGAGCCAGGTTCCATTCGAAAACCATCAGCCGACTTATGATTACCTTGTTCCCACTCAGGAGAATTGCCTGTCATCATATTTTTCTACTTTTCACCCTTAAAATGTACTGTTGAGCACTTAAGATCATTGACATAAGTACATGGCTGTATTTTCTTGTTGTAAAAAGTTCTTGCAAATAAGTTTACTGTTTGTCTAGAGCATTTCCATGTTTTCATTCATTTAATATTACCTTGATTTACCTTGATCCTGATGGTCCTCTGTTGAGCTGATACTCGTCTTGACCCAAATTAATAAGGTTGTGCTCATTGTGGTTAAAAGTATGTCCTTGCATGCGCACATGACCACATATTCTAACACTACTGGTATGAGACTTATGTCCTTATGTTTCCAGTCACTCTTTAGTTCAGATTTAAAAGCATTAACACTTAATGCAGCAACAGTACCAGGAGATAGACTGTTCCAGTTATTTACAGACCTGAATGAGAAACGGTTCTGACCAAAGGCTGTCCGTGTATACTGTTTCTGAAGTTTTAAACTATGCCCTCGATTTGTATTAGAGTTCATCACTATGTTGTCTATGTTCACAGCTTATACTTGTGAAGAATTTTAAATAGCTGGATCATGTCAGCACGTTGACTGCGATATACAAGGGTTGGCAGACCCAGAATCCTGAGCCGATCTTCATAAGTTTTATCTTTCAATCCAGTTACCATTTTCGTAGCTCTACGCTGTACATTTTCAATAGATAGATTGTCTTTTTTATATTTTGGTGACCAAATTACACTAGCGTATACCAAGTGAGGACGAACTAATGCCTTAAAAATGGTAGAAAAATGTCAATGTCCATGCACGTAAAGGTCTTTCTTATCATTACAAGGGCCTGATTAGCTTTCTTTACTTTCAATGCAATATGCTCACTGAAAGTTAGTTCGTCGTCAAACAGCACTCCAAGGTCTTTCTCTTGTTTGTCGTCCTTGATGACGGTATTCCCCATTTTGTATGAATGCTTTGGGTTCCTTTTTCCAAGGTTCATACATTTGCATTTTGAAGCGTTGAATTTAATCAACCAGTCCTCTGACCAGCTGTGTAATCTGTCTATGTCCTGTTGTAGGCTTGTTACATCTGAACTGTCATTTATATTTCTGTATATGTTTGTATCGTCTGCAAACAATTTTACTACATTTGAGACCACCTCTGGCAAGTCATTAATATATACTAAAAATAAGTTTGGTCCTAAAACACTGCCTTGAGGAATTCCGCTCTTTACCTGTGTCCAATCTGAATACGATGTACCAACTTTTACCTGTTGTTGACGATTACTTAGAAATGATTTAATCCATCCCAGAATGTTTCCCCTAATACCATATGCTGACAATTTCTGTAGAAGGCGCCTGTGGGGAACAGTGTCGAAAGCCTTTGCGAAGTCTAGGTAAACTTAGTCGACACTGCCTCTCTGTTCCAGTATTTCAGTCCAGTGTTCTACCACTTCAATTAATTGCGTTATACATGAATGTCTTGGCCTGAAGCCATGCTAGCTGGTGTTCGGAGTAAAAGTTATTTTGTCCCATATGGGACATAATTTTGTCCCTAACAAATGCTTCTAATAATTTGCAGACAACCACGGTTAAACTCACTGGCCGATAATTCGAACTCTTGTATTTCTCTCCTTTCTTAAATAGTGGCGTTACTTGCGCTTTTCTCCACATTTCAGGAACCACTTGTGTAGATATAGACAAATTAAACAACTCCGACAGTGACATGGATAGTTCATCGCTGCACTCTTAAAACTAAAGGATGAATAAGTCAATCCCCGGTGATTTTGAAGTTTTCACCTGACTTACGTCTATATCTAGTGAAGTTAAAGTATCCTCAAAGGGTCTATCCTCAAGAACAGGCATATTAACTGTACTTTCCTCTATAAATACACTTGAGAAGAACACATTTAGAATCTCTGCCTTTTGAGTATCAGATGACGTTAGCAACCCGTTCTCATCTTCCATGTCTCCAATCACTACTGAAGTTTTCGATTGTGATTTTACATAAGCTCAAAAGGATTTTGTATCAGTCTTTATATTTGCTGAAAGTTCCTTTTCATAGAAAAGTGTAGCATATCTACATGCACTTGTTGCCTTATTCCCCATTTCAGCGTATTTCTGGTGATTTTGAATCGATTTACAGATCCTATATTTTTCCATGCATGTTTCTTATTTTTCCCAGCAGTAATTGCTTCACGGTTTAACCATGGTTTCTTCTTAGCTTTATTGCTAGGATTGCTCTTGGGAATCTGATCATCAATCACACAAGATACTGAGTTATAAAAGTTATTCCAATATACCTCAACATTTTCACTCCTAACAGAGACCCAGTCTATGGATTTAAGAACATCCTTAATCACATGATAGTTTCCCTTTTTAAAGTTCGGTCTCTGTATATCTTGTGCTTTCTGGCTAGAATAACAAATAAAGTTAAATAACAGGCAAGAGTGGTCGCTCGCACCAATAGGCGGTAAGTAGTCGAGATCGGTAATCATTCCAAATTCATTTGTAAATATAAGAACCAACCGCGATGGTGTCTGGTCCCCCCCCCCCTTATGTCTGGTATTTTCCCCTACATGTTGAAATAGGAACAAGTCTTTCACTGTCTCCATGAATGTTGATGATGGATCATTTTTGTTGTCATTTGATTGTTGCAGCTCCCAGTCTAGACTCCTATAGTTAAAATCCCCGAGGATAAGTAAGTGAGAATCTTTCAACTCCACAGACTTTCTGAATAAAGTGTTCAATTCAAAATTATTAATCTCTGAAGAAGCAGGGCTTCGATAAATATTCCCTATCAGTAGGTTATCAGATCCTAGTAAATTAACACGGATCCAGATAGATTCTGCAAAATTTATATTGTTCAATATGTCAACGCTTTGTACATATAAAACTTCCTTATAATATATAATAACCCCTCTACCTTCCAATAAGGATCTAGTAGTGTAATCATACCCTTTAATAGATAACATTTGCTGATTACTACGTTTCTTGTCTCTGTTTTTCTTTGGCAGTATCTCATTTAATACTATTATATCAGGGTCCTTTTCACTGATTAATATACTAAGCTCTTCCGTTTTGTTGAGGATCCCGCTATCCAAGTTTGCATATATTACTTTTAAAAAAGAATTATTCACATCTTCTCTATTTATATTATTAAAAATGGTTTTATTTACATTAGTTCTCCTGAAAGGAGTGCGAGGAATCCTCACCATCCTCGGTTTCCTCTACTCTCGCTTCTTTGCGAGCCTTTCGTTGGGTTCTTTGCTCAAAAGTTAGATCCCGAGTCACTATTATTTCTTTCAATTCAGTGTCTTGTAGCTTTGCTATATTCCTAGATTTCAGTAACAATTGTTTACGCTGCACTTTATCAAGTAGAACAATTTTTAGAGGTAGACAAGCGTTCCGTTCACCACGGGGCATTTTGCGATCAAACAGCCTGTAGCAAAGTTTAATATGTAATTCCCTTTTGTCAGGACATATTGCCTTGAATAAGTTTGACAGTATTTTAGTGTCATGTTCTTTTCTTTCTGATGCTAGCTCAGATTGTGACATTTGTTGTTTGAAGACCATAATATTCATCGATCTCGATTTACGTTGGTCGATTTCCTTTAGTCTTTTCTCGACTATGTTATCCACACAAACTGTCAGATCCTGTTTTAATGATTCACGAGCCGTTTCTACTTCAGAATGAACAGCCTCTTTCATTGTAGATTCAAGTGTGTCTATTCTGTTATCTACTTTATCTAGTCTTGCCTCGCTGCTGTTTTTAAGCTCCTGAATCGAATTGCTAATGATTATGTTTAATTATCATCATAGGACATGTTTTTAATTGTTTTACATTTATTTTCATGTTAGTATATTTTTGGGTGTGTTTTTAATTACCTCAATGCATTTGTCCAAGCAGAGAACGATTGCCTCACATGTTTCAATGATTATAGGCCAATAGTCTGTGGTAAAATAGCAGAGAGGAACTTCAGGTTTTTAAAAGGTGTTTCCTGTCACCAGATAGCGTAATGTCACTGATATACGTTCTAGTGGTGTTAGTGTCCGACGCATCTGAGTGTCCTTTCAGTATTAAAAGTGTTAACATCGCTTAGAGTTCATTAAATGATTCCTCATCCATATGAAGGAAATATTTTGATAATCTTGTGGCTGGTTTGCACGAAGTTCATTTAGCAGCATTACGTGACCAGGAACCATCATTTAGTCCAAAACTTCTTTCGTTGACGTTTATCCAATAGTAATGCAGTCTTAAGCATAGTCAAAGCGCTGAACTCGTTTGACAGACTGGCGCAAAAGTAGCCCCGTCCCTGGCAGTCATGTTTTGTTGAGATATCAACATCATTTTAGAAATTTTGGCAGAAGTTTATCGGAGAACTATTTCTGTCAAGGATCATTCAAATCTGACCCCTACGTTTGGATAAGATTTATTAAGATTTTTCTTTTTGTTGCCATAGCAACCAGACCTTTTCATGGATCCGGATTCCTTTAGCAATTCTGATAGAGCTTAATACCAAGATCAATTATCTGAAATTTCTTTACAGTCTACCATGCGGTTTCAGAGATGTCTTAAAGCAATTGCCGACGAACGGGTGGACAAACAGACTGATCGGCGGACTGACCCTCCCCCCCCCCCCCTTGGTAACATGGGTTATAATTGGGATGAAAATAAGAAAATAAGAAAATAAAAGTATAGTTTTCTATTCAACTGTAAATTCCAACATCAGCATGACAACAGCAACACATTTCATGCCACAAATTGCCATAATATTGCACAGAAAAAGAAGTATGTAATGTAATCGCAAAGGTTACTGGCCCTTGCAGTAGTAACTGTCTTAAGCAACCATTGATTTATTGAACATAGGAGTCTTAAAATGCAGATGGTTGCTTATTGCAGGGAAAAGGTAATGCAGAAAGCTCCTATATGAGATATCTGCATTATATTTGGCCTGCATTAAGCTATCACCTGCTTTATAGGTCCATAGTTACACCTCTTTTGGAGGTCGCTTAAGAAATGTTCTACTGTAATTTTATTTATTTGGAAATTCTGCAACCGAAAGAAATATTTTAAAAACAGTATCGCTTTACACTAAAATTGATTTCAGAGTTACACAGACAATACACGTCTGTAAATGCAACAGAGCAATACTGAAAACTGGGCCAGCTTTTTCACCTTCTAGAAACACGACAATTCTACTGACGACAGCATGTGCACACCTAGAAATAATAAGACGACACTTTAAGACGACACTTAAAGACTTAAAATATTTAGATGAAAGGTCTATCGATTCAAGCGCGTGTGAAATGTTCTGAAAATGTTTTGATCATGCCATTCAAGTGATTATTTCAATGCTATAATTTGCTCATTTTCTCTTCCCGTTTTATGTCTCCCCCCTTTAGGGGAGGGAGACATATTGATGTTGTGCTTTCTGTCTGTCCGTCCGTCCGTCTGTTAAAATTATTGTGCAGCTAACTCCTCCTACACTATTAGAGGGATTTACATAATTTATGAACCAGTTATATGTGAGGATGGTCATGTGTGTTGGAATTTCGTCTGCAACAATGTTGACAGAAGTTATGGCCCTTTGTAGTTTTTCCTTATATAGAATATATAACGAACAAATCTTGTGCAGCTAACATCTCCTACACTATTTGAGGGATTTACATATGAACCAGTTATATGTGAGGATGGTCATGTGGTTTGGAATTTTGGCTTCAACAATTTTGACAGAAGTTATGGCCCTTTGTAGTTTTTCCTTATAGCTAAAAAGTATTGTGCAGCTAACTCCTTCAACACTATTTACCTTAAATAGAATATATAGCGAAACAATCTTGTGCTCCAACACGATTTTCCTTGTATAGAATATATAGCGAAAACATATTGTGCAGCTAACTCCTCCTACACTTTTTGAGGGATTTACTTCAAACTTTTACATATATGTGAGGATGGTCAGGTGGTTTGGAATTTTGGCTGCAACAATTTTGACAGAAGTTATGACCCTTTGGAGTTTTTCCTTATATAGAGTAATAGCCAAAAAGTTGTGTGCAGCTAACTCTTCCTATACTATTTTGACATATGAATGTATTCCTCTTATGGGTGCCAGGGTAGAGAGTGCCAGGGGTGAATTCATTCCTGTTATGGGTGCGGGGGCGGGGTACCGGCGGAGACATGTGTTTTTCTCAAAAACAAACTCTAGTTATTAATAGTTTTAAATATTTAGCTTACTTTTCCTGCCCAAAATGTATAGGAATGCTTCGGATCATTTTCATAATGATAAGAGGAAGATCTCAAGGGGCACTATTTTAACCGTTTAACTCCTCATCAGCATTTGACGTAAAATCGCAGGCACATCGTAGGGCAGGGGTGGATCTGCAACTCACTAGTAGTTAAGTGGTATTTTGTTGTAGTGAACATATGCGATTAGACATATGGATCCGCCTATTGTGCATTAATAAACAAAAATGTTAAATCGGACGTGGCACTGGTACGATAGCAGAATCGGATCTGCGGTACTAAAGACTGGCTTCCGCCAGTCTAAAAACAGGATCCAACCTCCTCCAATGATGGTTGAAGCAGAAATGAACAAAATATTGATCAATATAATTGTGCAGTTGAGAGCAAACATTATCTTGTCAATACTATTAAGTTAATAATATTGACAATTACATTGAGTGTGGATGGACCGCGTACACTTTGGCAACCTTAAACCTCACTTATACCCAACAATTGTTTTTATTTACAGTCCGAAACACATACATAGTATTTGACTATCTCGAAACAGAGTACTAAGTATCTCGACTTGTATTTCAAGTGTGTCATAACATGGAATAAGTACGTCCAGTGATTGGGATTTACTATATTTGCATAGTATAGACCATGGATATCTTTAACGCATAACGAGTAACTTTAACTTATAGTTTCATAACTTTATGACAGAGTAATGGAGGTACGTAATAGCGTAGACGAATCAATCTTTAGGCCGATGTTAAAAAAAATAATGCCTGCTCATATATGGAACTGTGACTCAAACTTTTGAGAAACACTATTGACAGAGTGTCCAATTATCTGGATCCTGAGGCACTGGTGTTAACTTTGAAATACATATAGTAGAGCCTACTTATAGCTATAAACCTAGTAAGGGAGAGTGTTCGAAGGAACAGGTAAGTCACCTGCTGGTAAAGCGTGTGATGAAAAGGGTGACATAAAAGGCGTGGCAGACAGATGGACTATCGGACAGACAGACGATGAAGGCCTGATTTAAAGCAGGTGACACAAAGACGAGGATGTTGTTTGTGTGTTCGTTTTGTTGTTATTGTTTCAGAAAAAGATGTATTCGTTTAGAGCAATTGTATAACGTCTGTCCTGTTTTAACCTTTTTACTTATGTAAGCGTATTTTGACGCATCTGCAAACAGAATAGACCCAGATCAGACGGATCCTATAGGAGCTGTCTGATCAGGGTCTGCTCCGTTTGCTTATGGTGTAATATAGATCTGATTCTAAAGCTTCTGCCTGAAGCAAAATGTCCTGTGTTCATATGTCATTATAAAAATAATCTTATTAATATTATTGACGTCATTATTTCTTACATGAATATTCGTCAGGGTAAGGGTTAAGCTATCACATGCTTTAACCATTTCTTTGTTCAATATTCGTGTAAAAATAATGTTGTGGTGAATATAGTTTGGCCGATTTTTATAATAGTATATGAATACAGGGCTTTTTGGCATTGGTAGAAACTGAAGAATCATACCTGTTATAAGTCCATATGCAAACAGGACAGACCCTGATCAGACGGCTCCTATGGGATCCGTCTGATATGGGTCTTCTCTGTTTGCAATTACGTGAAAAAGGCGTTTATATGAAGGTAAGAAAGGGTTAGGCCCAGTAACTCATTTTCAGTGGTCATCTTAAGACGTAGTCATTATGTTATGTTTTGGCCGTCTCATGTTATCTTTTTTCTGATCCTATTTTCTGGCAAACGGCTGATCATCGCGTTGTGGCACGTTGTGAACATGATATTTGCTTCGCATGTATATCACAGTTTTACATAGTTGTACAAAGTCATTCATGATTGAATTATAAGAGACTATCACAGGATTCAGCTATTCATCTTAAATTGCATTATCAAAATAATTATATACAGAAGGTAACATTCACATAACACCCTTTAATACCACACACCTAACTCTCAAAGACTAAGCGCCCAGCGTGTTTAAAAAAGGATAAAGGCAGTTCAGTAAGATCTGATGACAAAAAAAGGTCAAAAAGCCACTTTCCAAAATTTCCTTAAATATCAAATATTACCTGATATGAAGTCAGACCTGAAGTAAACTCCTCTAGGAGCTTTCTGCATGACTTTCGCCCTGCATTAAGCAGCCACCTGTCCAAAATTATCTAAATTATTCTCTAATAGAATTCCGGTTTATAGGGGTTTTACTGTAATGATAGATAAACCCGTGATTGTTTGCCCGTGACACACACTGTAGATGAAGATCTTTATAATCCAATAAGCAAACAGAGCAGGCCCTGATTTGACAGCTTCTAAACGAACCTCTGATCTGGGCCTGCTTTCTTTGCAAAGGCACCAAAAGGCTATTATCAGGTAAATGGTAATTTGAAAGAAATTACGTATCTGCTACAAATTCTAGGAATTTGATTCATAATCAACATGTCAAACAGTTTGGATTCCGATAAAACTGCCGCCTACAGATGATCTAAATTATTAACACATGATATCAGGAATGCTCTGTTTGCACGAATTGGATCCAGAAAGCATATTATCTAACAAATGCTCGACTTACTGCTATGATATCTACTTGATATGTATACCACATCTAGATAAGGCATTTTGATAAAGTAATATTGACATGCGTGTGACAGGCGCATTCATTCAGATGACACTCAATTTCCATAAATTATCTGATTTCGGTAGCTAGTTTTATACATATTACAAGTCTATATGTATAAATAATTGTCTCTTCAGACAAGAGGCATACTGATCTGTCGCAGTGTATTATATAATGAAAATTACCCCAACAGTCGTACTCTGATATTGGCTAGTAGTGGCATGATATGGAATTCTCTGTAAAAGCTTTCAGAGTGTCTTGTGACTTCAACGTGATATGTCACCTAAATTAACCTTCTGTTTGTCTCTGGTGCGTGTGTGTTTGTTGGTGTTTTCTGTGTTCTTCTCGTATGTGTGTTTGTGTTTGGTTGTGTGCGTGTGTGTGTATGTGTGTGTGTGACATGCTGTCTATCGATGTGTTGGTGGTGGTTGCGTCTTGTATGTGGCTTTCTCCTGTATGTGTGTGTGTACACGCGTATAAATTGCTATATACATTGCTTTCTGTCGGTGTTTTGGTGATGGTGGCGTTTTGTGCGTGGCTTTTCCTGCTTGACTATACTACTTTTTCATTCATAAACTTTCTTGCCAATAGAATAACCATATTCGGCAGAAAGGATTATATACATGTATTATGAATCCTTACAAAGTTGCAAGACTTGTAAATATCTTACACGACAATTAGCTTACTATATAGCTGAGCGTCGGTATCTGAGTGTTGCTCTCCTACAAATGTTTAACAAGCTATGCATATATACAAAGAAAATGCATTAAAAAGGGCATTAGCGAACAGAATAGACCTAGATCGGAGGGTTCCTGGGGCGTTGCATGCTAGGGATTTATTTTGCGAAAACATATCGCTGTACAATGTACACACTTTCAGAGTATGTCGCGAGTACATTTTATGGTTGTTTAATGGTAGTAGTTTAACCAGGGATCTACCTTGCGAAAACTTATCAATGTACATTGCACACAATATTCAAATAATCTTAATCATCATTTCTTCGAGCCGATTCTAAAGAGTGGCCACACCGTAGAGTTTGGTGACTGGGTGATTCAGACAGGTGTTCGAGACGAATCTAAAGAGTGGTCACATGGATGGAGTAATATAGGAGCTATTCTTGACACATTTTATTCACGCATCTTATCTGGGAATCCGAGTGTATACAAAGATCAGCCTATGCATTTACAAAAAAGATGATCCCCATAGAAAGATAGATGTTCCCGAGTCTGTATTTTACGTAGAAAACTGACCTTGCGTTTAAAAATGACCCAAGAATATCGACCTTGCGTGTCCTATTGTTATGAAAAGTCACTATTCTTCATTAAATCGCTGTATTGGAACTCGAAATCTAACCAGGGTCTACACCGTTTGTAATGACAAGTTATAAATCGTTTCAGCTTCGGACTATTGGCCTAAGATGTATACATCGATCATACTCCGGGTGACTATCATTAATCATGTATGTATATTAATCCTTCGCTTGCTGAATTTTAAAATACGTTTCTCCTTCTTTACCCATGCCCTGTTGTATAATTACATAATTATATCTTCACTGTGTACAAGTATTTCGCTGTGCAATCACTGCTGTGGAGTGCACTAGTTGCACAATCCAGTTGTAAATAGTGCAGACCCTGATGAGACAGCTCCTGCAGGAGCTGTTTCATCTGGGTCTTCACTATTAACAGGTAGGTGTATTGACGTGAATAGCAAGCGAAGGGTTAATGTATAACTCACTATAACAAAAAAAAGTTTTAAAATATAATTATGTGTACAGTAGAACATGTATTTATTGATCATATGAGTCTTAGAATACATATGGTTGCTTAATGCAGGGCAAAAGCAATACAGAAAGCTCCTATATGTTCTTTTTGCATCACTTTTGATCTGCATTAACATACCATCCGTCCTACAGACCTATATACCTCTTTTTTAATGGCCGCATAAGACAGGTTCTATTTATTATGTTTCCATTTTCATATGTAGCGTTTGTGCGGGGGCGCACTATGGAAAACGCGATAACATCCATGTAAATTCCTTTGAATCTCATGAAGCCCCAATCTGATTTGTCTCAAAGTCCCCGAAGTGTCGACGTCATTGTTATCACCTGATAAACATTGGCACATCTCAAATGTATTTTTTAAGGTAAAACGTGAATTAATGCAATTTCATTCTCAAAATTTAATAATAAAACAAAACCTCTTAAACCGATGCATTACAGTATTTTTTTATTTACGAATTTGGCATATTAATATAACTAGAGTGGTGGAATGAAATATTTCAGTTTTTGATCAATCATAAAGCTATTAAATGTCTTTTATAAACGCACCCAATCCTTACTTGCAGTAAACATATCTCGTTCTTAAACATATGTCTGCTACAATTTTAAACCATTTGTATAGGGTCCCTTAATAAGCACATGCGCAAACAATATAAATCAAGGTCGGTGGGACTCATAAGCTACCAGATAAGGGTCAGCAATGTTTGCTTCACAACTTAATTTAAAATGATTACATCGGCAAATTAATTGAATTTTCGCAGAAACACTTTAGATGGAAATCAGTACTATTGGCAGCATATAAAAGTCAATATCAGAAACAGCGAGATAAAACTGCTCCTACTAACTAGTATAGTTATGAGAATTAGTAATTTTGCACTTTGAATCCAATAATATAAATATGATTATTGTCTTTTTAGAAAAAAGGGACAATAAAAATTAAATAGGAAATTCAAATACAGTGTGTTTGGAAAAGCCCTTACCTACCAAGGGACCTAATCGGTTAATGATAGGACCCAATCGGTTAATAATCAAATTGGAAATGCCATTGTAATATGTAAATTAATTAATCTGCCACGATTTAGTAGTTTTTATCAATTTCGTTTAATAAAGTATGTTTCTTTAGTAAGTCATTACACTATGTACATGAACTGCATGTTACATCCGAAACCTATGTACCATTTGCCACTTTTTTATTGTATTGATGTTCACGTCTACAGGAACGTCACATATCCGCAGCATGATGCAATAGCGGAGTCGGAAAATTATCAAAGGTATGGTTATAATCACCGCAATACAGTAACCCCCACCCTCCTAAACCGGACGTTAAATACACATCGGTCTTGGAAACAGGTTGGTGGCAGCTTAATGCAGGGTGAACGTCATGAGGAAATCTCATCTAGGAGCTTTCTGCATGACCTTCATCCTGTATTAAGCAGATACCTGGCTAAAACTATCCAAATTCTTCTCTACAAAAATTCCGGTTTGGAGGGGGTTTACTGTATTTAGTGTTTTCGAAATCCAGCATTGGTTCCATGCCTTCAGAATACATGTAAGCATATTTAAAAATTATTATTTTACTTTAATTCTCTTCCCACGTCGTTCAAAGATGTCAATGGACCATATTTTCAGATTACACATGGATGGGGTCGGTACCTAGGAATAGTATTACGTATCAGCGATTATCACTACATAAATAGCGGAAGTAAGAAATACAACATATCGGATTACATTTCATTCGATAAAAGCAAAAGCAATAAAATAAAACATAAAATGCTGAAGGTACACATTAAAACATCAAACTGTAACGTGTATATTGCTTGACAGCCATGGCACTAAACATATCTGTTTAAACCCATGCCCCATAGAAGTTCTTTGTCACCTTTACAAAAGGAGTAGACTCAGATAAGATCACTCCTGTTGGGACCGTCTGATCAGGAATTGCTCTGTGTCCTTAAGAAACAATGTAAATTCTGCAGTTTCTGCCACGGTAAAAAAACGATAGAGAGGGATGGGAGATAGAGAGATGGGGGAGACACACACACAGAGAGACAGACAGACGGACAAACATACAAACAGAGAGAGAATGGGGGCTTTATGTGTGCATGATTAGTTAATTGATAGGCGGGTTTCTTCAGATAGCGGCTCGTTTTTTATCATCATTATTCCAATACCGGTGTCTGCCCACTGCCTTACCAATGCAGACAAATTGAATGATTAATGAAACTCATGAATAGGTCGATTTCTAGCCTGTCTTTATATTTACATTGATCCCCCATTCAGACAGTTGTTTACTCTCCGGTCATTTTTAATGTCTAGCAAGCATTACCAAGTCGTTTATTCTTCTCCCGCTATCCGCGCGTCTCGTGATTTTAACCCATTTGCTCCCAGTGGATTATTCCATGCTTATATATTGGATAATTCTATTTTTTATCTAAGGGATGTCTGGTCTAAATTTCAATTTCGTTTTGTTTTATATTGAATTTCCTATCAGAAAACAGTGTAGACTGATCAGACGCGGCATTATGAGTCCCATATATGGGACCGTGGGAGCAAATGGGTTAAATACGGGGGCTGGAAGGGGGAAGGGGGGGGGGGGTAAAGAGAGATAGACAGATCGACAATAAATTCAAGCATAAATTTCAAGTGTAACATTATATTTTGACCCCTTTAAAAAGTATCACTAGACGAGTGGTCACTTTGATCGTCGAGAAGAGACCCCAAAACCGTATACATTATTGACCCATCCACGTGTGAAAACTCGACCCAGAGTAGACCCAGATCTGACGGCTCCTGTATGATCATGGTTTGCTCTGTTGGCGTATAGAATGTCTTAGATCTGTTTGTATAACAGCTGCCATAGATATGTATTACAGTAAAACCCCTCTAATGCGACCACTTAATGAATAAACATGGGTGTCTTAAAAGCAGGTGGTTGCTTAATGCAGAGCACAAATAATGCAGAAAGCTCCTCTAGGAGCTTTCTGCATTTCTTTTGTCCTGCATTAAGCAACCATCTGCATCTAGCGCCCAGAATTATACCTCTTTTAAGTGTTCGTATTAGCGAGACTTTACTGTACCTTACATTACCGTAGACTCTGTACTAAACGGCCATACATTTATTAAACACATGCGTCTGAAAAATCAGGTTGTTGCTTAATGCTGGTCAAAAGTAGTGCAGAAGCTCCTATAGGAGCTTTTTGCAATTACTCTTGACATTCATTAGGCTACCACCTGCTTAACAGAACCAAAATTACAACTTTTTTTTATAGCCACTTGAGACAGGTTCTAATTATATAACAACATTTGAAAATAGTTTTCTTTATGGCTTGAGACTACGATAAATATTCATAGAATAATAAAGGGCTAATCTTAAAACTGATATTAATTGTCCAATTATACTGTGTAACCCATTCCTTCATGGGTATTTATGTAAGAAATAATGGCGTTATGAATATTAATTAGATGAATCTATTATAAAACCACAGAGAGACAGGACGTTTTCGCCATGTCAGAAACTTTAGAATCATATCTTTATTATACAATACGTAATCAGAACAGAACAGATATTTTATTCAAGACTTATACATAATGTATATCGTCTAGTTTATATAGTACATCATATTAATAATACGTGACTATTTACAAGGCAACGAAACAATACAAGAATAAATCAATGTTTCAGAGTAATTTACGGCGTGATGTTTAACCCATTATCTCATGGGCTATATTTAGATCCAACCTCTTTGAATACATCCACCGAAAAGGAGCATTAATTAGAGGAAAGGAACATTTTAGATATTTGTAGTATTGAAACCACTGTGATAAATAGAGTATTTGCTCCCATGGAGCAAATGCTCTATTTATCACAATGATTTCAGAAAGAGTCTTTTACAAACGCATAAAATGGCGTTAATATGAGGGAATCTGTTAAAGTTGAAACAAAGATAACGATGTTGAACATATTATTTCAAAAAGATCAACGTGAGTTTGAGATATCATTTTGTAAGGACATTGCTTCTTTCACAAGGAGTGATAATTTTATCATACTTGACTTATTACGTGTATTTTATAATCATAAATATTTATACATAGATGGTTTAGTATATTAATATTATCTTATATATTTGCTACGTATATCCTTAAAACTAGAACATATACATGCAAAGTGATATTCGTCTTCTAAATCAAATGTATTACAGCAGTGACAATATCTTTCGTCACGTGGCACGCTATTTCTGCTATAATGCCCAGTTTGAATTCGAAATTGATGTACAGAAAGTCACAATCTACAAAATTAAGACCTATATTTTCTATGAAATATATCTAAATATCTCTCAATTCAAATTGTGTCTTATAAAAGTTATTATTACTAAGAACAGAACTACGATCCAGAACACTGGTCCATTCTTGTTTGAAGTTATCAACTAGCCTAGTTCTAAACTCGTTGAGAAACGAATCAGGGTTATCAATGTATAACTATTGTCAAATACATAAGCAAACCAATTTTCATTGAGAACTTTCTTAACATTCGATACCTAGTTTTTGCAACCCTTTTTACAATCAAGTAAACCTTGTTCATATATAGTTTTTAATATTATATTATCCGAATTTCTAACTTTACACCAATATTTAACAATTCTGATAGCGCCCTAGCTCACCATATACTCTTGCAGTAAGATATTACGTCACTAAATACTTGCATGTGCGTGCTTTGTACTTGACCCGTGGATCACTCTTTAGCATCTACGTAAAGAACGTCATCTCGCGGGACCCGAAGCACGCCAGCTTCATTAACGTTACGCCATCTCTTTTGATATTCCTGTAATGCTGCTCCTCTCCTAACCCTGTCATAGCAAATGTGACACCCAGCAAACACACACAGTTCCATGTGTACATTTCGGTCATTATTGCATGTGCTGTCACAACTCAAATGTTGTTTTGAATGGCAATGTTGCCCAGTCAGCCGTATCTTCTGTTGTAATGCATTTTACACATCTGACGTAGTCAGTTCTGTAATGATTGCGGGTCTATCCGCTTCTATAGATGTGTATGGTGTCATTGAACAATCGGTAAATCTGCTGTGCCTATGGTAAACTTAAGCACCAGATACATTACTTCCAGATTTTTACTTTAAGCACATTTGTTTCATCTTTACTGGAGTTTTCCACAACTCAAAACAAAATATGATGACTTTCCGCTGCTCCGGCTTTATCTGGGAAGTAATACTGACGTCACAAAGTTAATTTGACAGACACCCGGAAAACAGTCCTCATTTATTTAATTGTAACTCAAATAACGTCAAATTTTCACAAAATCATGTTAGAATCCTTATGTCTATATGACACCACATTAGCTTACGTGCTCCCGCTATTTCTTGTTCTTTGATCGTATAGTGTATAAGGGTTGTGTTTGCAACATGATAATTTCACGGCGTGCTCCGGGTATGGCTACCTATAGCTCTCACACAATTACTTTTTCACAATTTTTAAATAATCAACTCCTTGATTTTCATGTATTATGATTATAAGACCCCATACTGTGCTTGTGCCAATTTTAAACACTGAGCATTAAATATGTTTTGAAAAACGCAGTGTCTCAATATTTTCTGAACAAGCCTCGTATATGTATTTAACTTCACTCTCAACAATCGTTTACAAACTTTAAGATGTATTCTTTCAATCTCCTTTGATTTAGTATATCCCCAGCATAACCCAGAATCGATCTAACGAAAGCATCAAACAACTCGTATTATACAATAAAATGTTTAAAGCTTTAAGTGCTTTCCCGATTAACGATTTAACATTCTGATATCAACTGACTGATTCTTCGTCGCATTTCTATCGTTATATAACCCTTTACTTCATGAATATGTATGCAAGAAACAATGACATCATGAATATCGGTATTATTTAGATTAATTTTCATAATGGCAGATGAACACAAGAATAGTTCGCCTGAGCAGAAACTGTATAATAAAATCAAAAATTATACAGTAAAACTTCGATTATTCGAACACTAAAATACGTATTTTTATCGATTTTTAAGGCAGGTAGCAGCTTAATGCATGGTGAATGCCGAGCTTTCTGCATGACTTTCACCATGCATTAATCAGCCACCTTCCTAAAAGGGGTTAATTTCTTCTATACAGAAAATTCGAATAATCAAGATTTTACTGTATATCATTCCATAAACAAACAGACCAGATCCTGATCAAACGGTTCCTACATGAGCCGTCTGATCTGGATCTACTCTGTTTGCAAAGGCGTACAAAGGCGTATATATACGCAGTTTTAACGCATTTGCAAACAGAGTAGATCCACATAAGACGGCTTCTGTAGGGGTCGTCCTCTCAGAATCTACTGTTTGCTCATGAAATAAAATAGATTTGACTCTAGTTTCTACTCCGGCTTAATTTTCCAGGGATCCGTCTATCTAATGACCGTACTACCCATAGAGCCGAAATAATCGCCGTTATTTCTAAAATACATGTAACTATTAACGAGGTAAATGGTTTTATATACATGTAAGAACAAATGACGACCATGGCCTAAGTTCCTGACATTGTATAGTGGTTTCGCCGTTTATAATCCAAAGGACGTTCGACAGACATGAAAGGAACAAATAAATGTTGATCAGATTCTGTCTTGTAGACCAGAAGCGATGCTCTGCGAGTTTAATAATATGATCAGGAAACGCACGTGCTGGTGTGAGATAAGCTAATACCATAATTACCCTACTATTCGGACATCCAATATTCCCTCCCACCTCTACCGGTTAGCAAAGCAAACCTAAATGAATCAAATACATATCAACTTGAAAATGTGAACTTGGACTGGCGTAGTAGCAAATATTGAAGACCTTGATCAAGTAGCTCCTTCAGTAGCCATTTGATCTTAGTCTCCACTATTTGCCTTAAATTTATATATCCGGATTTTAAGGGAATATAGTGTTATTAATAACATAGCGCTTGGTTTGATTAATTGAAATCTCTTCATAACTATGAATGATGACTTGGGGGCTATTTTATTATTCAAACCAGTTCTCAAACTTAACCTAGCGAGACCCCACTTATGTCTGGTAAACAATGTCTGTCAGTCAATTCGAAGAAGCTGTCAAAGTTGATGGATTATTGGACTGCGAACTTGAACATATTCAGTTTAAACAATTTTGATTGGATACAACCTATGGTTTTGCGTCAAGTGGAAGAATTCCTGTTTGAGCTTGAACGTGTTTCTTTTGAAATTGGAAAATATTATTTCTTGTTTCTTCAAGCTGGATTTAGCTGAAAACAATATATTCATGATAGTTGTTAAATCGTTTCCCTCTTTTTTGCGACCGGACTCGTTGTATACGTGGTCAGTAGTGTCTCAAAGTCTTAATCGAATCAGAAGTAGTACAAATTGCACCAGATCCAATGTTGAGCAGACCTTTTTCAACAGGATAAGAGTTAATTAAGCGAATGATGTTGTATTGTAGACGGCTCGTTAAAGAGAGGACCGTGACGAGACTCCAAATAACCAGACTGCATGATGAGGGAAATAGACTGATAACGATTGTTCTTTTCTATAATCCATTTCCATTTTGCATACAATCGTTGTTAGCATTAGCTGAAAACAGACGATCAGACACAATCTTTTATAGGTTACTTTTATTTGTGCGTGCAGTACTTGCAGAACTACTCGTCCAATTCAACTGAAAGGAACTGCATATATTATAACTTCGTGTCCTATACTATTCATCTATTTCAAACATTGCTATGTTTAAAAGACAGGTAGCAGCATAATGCATGAAGGGGTATCACTTCCATTCCGCAGTGAGCAGTCGCCTGCCTAAAAAAGGTTCCCAATTCTTCTCTGTTAAACCTTCGAATTAGAGGTATATTGGAGAACATATATAAATAATCAGTGCTCTTCCTTGTGTTTCATTAACCCTTACAATGCGGGACACAAATGCATCATCACTTGTAAAGCAATGTAAACCCAGGTCAGAGGGTTCTTAGAGGAGCCCTCTAATCTGGGTATGCATTTAAACCATTCCTGGAAGGTTCAGACTTCCATACTGAGTGGACTTTATAGTTTACCTTTTCCCGCATATAAACAACGCTTTTTCGTTCATTTGCAAACAGAGTAGACCCAGGTCTTATTAGGATATGCTCTGTATGCTAATGAAATTTGATAGATATGTTCCTTTACTTTTGAAAATGGCAACAATTAACCACCTTCCATATTTCATTATAACTATTTTGTCCATGGATATTCAGTAAATATTGAAATTTGATATTAACATATTACAGGGAAAGGGTTAAACACTGATGGGATAGTCCGCTCTTGTGATTCAGCTTTGAGAGAGTTAAACCATATCTAATGTTAGAATAGTATTCCATGTCATATTAAACTCTTTGCTAATCACTCTATGCATGTGATAGTAGTGTGGAATAGAGTTTTATCACGGAAAGGCGATACGAATCAGAATGCCAACTGATTTCTACCATGCTACCCTTTACCTAAAGAAATAAGGGCATCATTAAGTACATTTAGTTGAATCGTTATATTGTCATTATGTCTTTACCATGGCAGAAACATTTGAATACGATTTCATTCTTTAGCAAACAGACATGCATTGCTCTTGCAGGAACCGTCTCTACCAAGTAAAATATTAAATGCCAAATAGATCACCTTGTACAGCCACCTGCATAAAAAGACATAAATTGTTCTTTGATAATGGCTCTATGAACAAGGGATTTTTCACTTTGGAAGAACATGCAAACTCTGGGCCCATGCTTATAAAGCTTTTTAGTTGAGTCTGAGTTCGTTCTCAAGCTTTTGATTGGTCAGATTTGAGTTCTCAAGCTTTTGATTGGTCAGATTTGAGCCAAAGGCTCAAATCTGACCAATCAAAAACTTGAGAACGAACTCAGACTCAACTAAACGTTTTATAAGCATGGTTCCTGATTATTATTATTATTATTATATGGGCAAACAGAGCAAATCCCGATCAGACGGCTCCTATGGAAGTCTCAGGTCTGTGTCTACTCGATTTGTAAAGGAAATAACGTGTCTCTGTAAAGTAAAGAGTTAGGAATTAATCCTGTTTATTGAATGTCGTCAGCAAATAAGTGTCAGAGAATCGACAAAGACATTGAACAGTCCCCTTATTCATTTCATAGCCATTAGCCATTCCTCATCCAAAGTGTGAACTCTTCGTGTTAGAAAAATGACAAGGTAAAACAAATGACATGCTGTCATGAGGAACCAGCATTCTGAGATTCAATTACATTCTCTAACACCAACTCGCCGTGGAATGCCACTTCTATGTTGATTATCTCTTGTCTAAATGTTTGTTCTTTAACCCTTATCCCGCTGGGAATAAAATTGTGTTTCCTTAAATTTGAATCTTGTCCAGTTTCGACTTCTTTCGCTTTGATCAAGCTTTTCGAAAAACAATTGACAGAGTGTCAAACAGTTTGGATCCTGATGAGATGTCAAGTTACTCGGCATCTCATCTGAATCAAAACTGTTTGCAAATGAGAGCCAGGTCTCCAATGACTGGATTATGGTTAATATCCAATTCCGAATTCACTTTTAGTTTAGAACAATTGCTTAGATTTCTTTTATACTTGAACTATTCAGCGACGGTCTTCACTTTTTATGAGGCAATTATGTGGGTGCTATGTCGGCAATGAACGCTAATGAGCTCAATTATTTCCAACATGAAATTTACTCTAAGGCTAGGAAGTAGAGTTGGGATTCTTTCTTTAATTCCTCAGTTCCTTAACCCGTTATCTGATAGAGGCGCCTTTTCACAACTTTGCAAATAGAGTAGAGCCAGATACGACGGTTCTGTTTGCAAATGCGTGAAAAGCCGTTTGTATAGGGTTCGGGTCCAAGTCGAGTCACTACTTTATCACCATTTTAATGACGGAGTCACAACTTTTTCACCATGTTACATATATAAGGGAAAATGTGAATGGTTTTACCCTTTCACCGCCAATGTCGCAAACATGCACCACGACAAATAGTGCAGTCCAAGATCAGACGCCGCCTTTTCAAGGCGGCGTCTGATCATAGACTTCACTTTTGTCTGAAACTCTATTTCTATATATGTGCTTTATACATTTGAAATTTGCTTTTACATGTATTTATCTTATTTTCTTTTTTTATCGAATTATTTAACAAAATTAGATTGCAGACGACAATTAGAAAGCTGGCACCGAAAGGGTTATTGTTGGACGTACATGTATGTAATGCAGAAAGCTCCTGTCTTATACTATCACCTGTCTGTAAGAACTAGAATTATATACGTCTCGCTTCTCAGACGTGCTAGATAAGCTGAGTTACTAAAAATAGCCGTACTAGAAATCCTTATCTGATACACCCCTAGTCTGGTGTATTCATACGCCCGATTGTGTAAAATCAATACAAGGGAAGGAACTCTTACAGAATTATACCAACATTTCTATAGGCAACAACCTTATAAATTGATATTAATATAAGTAATAAGCACGAATATGAAATTTTTATTTATCATATAAACACTTTAAAAGCCTATTTAAATAACCGAAGACGTTGTTTTGTTGTCACTCAATCATTTATATTTTACGCCAAACCTAACGTTTGTGGTTGTCATAACAAATGACGTCAGTTTGGTGTCACGTCTAAAGTTATGCTGCAGTTTGTTGCTATTAGATATGGAAGTCGTGTTGCGCAATGTAAAGTAGTACTTCACAAAATTCGTGAATTTTCTTGGTTTTAGGGCGTATTTCAGCGAGAAAAATAATCAAGCATGGGTTTTGTTTAAAGCTGGGGGTTCTTTACCCTCGGTTGGTCTGTTCCTATCGGAAACTCACTAAAGCTCGTTTCCGACTAGAATAGAAACCCCCGTCTTTAACAAAACCCATGCTTGATTCTATTATTCTCGCTTCTCAGACGTGCTAGATAAGCTGAGTTTCTAAAAATAGCCGTACTAGAAATCCTTATCTGGAACACCCCTTGTCTTGTGTATTCATACGCGCTATTGGGTAAAATCAATACAAGGGAAGGAACTCTTACAGAATTATACCAACACTTCTATAGTCAACAACCTTATAAATTGAAATTAATATAAGTAATTAGCACGAATATGGAATTCTATTTATCATATAAACACTTTAAAAGCCTATTTAATTAACCGAAGACGTTGTTTTGTAGTCACTCAGTCATTTATATTTTACGCCAAAACGTAACGTTTGTGGTTGTCATAACAAATTATGTCATTTTGGTGTCACGCCTAAAGTTATGCTGCAGTTTGTTGCTATTAGATATGGGAGTCGTATTACGCAATGTAAAGTAGTACTTCACAAAATCCGTTAATTTACTTTGTTTTAGGGCGTATTTCAGCAAGAAAAATAATCAAGCACGGGTTTTGATTAAAGCCGGGGGTTTCTATACCCGAGGTTGATCTGTTCCAGTCGGAAACGAGCTTTAGCGAGTTTCCGACATGGACAGACCAACCGAGGGTATAGAACCCCCCGGCTTTAAACAAAACCCAATGGCATGCTTGATTCTATTAATCTTGTTTGTGATCGTTGTAGATGAGTGGCACTGTACAGTAAACCTGTCTTAAGCGACCACCAAATAGAAGTATAATTATGGTGGTTATGGGTATGTCAGGTGGTAGCTCAATGCAGGTCAAAGTAATGTAAAACGCTCCTACAGGGGCTTTTCAGCATTATTGTTGCCCTGTATTAAGCAACCATCTGTTTTTTTTAAGATTTCTGTGCTTAATTAATTCGAAGTCGCTTAAGACAGATTCTACTGTATATACTAGTGTTCCGTGGTTTATGTCGCTTTAACCTGATGGAAACGAAACCTTGGTTGACCCAAATATAGAAAACAAATCGAATTGTTTGACATTAATCAGTGCCCCAATTTATCATATTCTTAGGGCTGACCGTGGCACGTGTTTACGTGATTGACAATTATTGTTTTACCTTCAGCAAGCTAGTCAGAAGTACATAGTGTTCAAATCGTTGTCTCCTTGAAGTAATAATGCTATCTAGAATTTATCACGACACAGTCATTTTTTCTCTCTCGCGGTCAAAGATGACTTCGTAATTAATGATTGGCTTGCTACACGCGAATTTAATCTCATCTTTGCAAACCGGCGTGGTCTGGATGAGCCTATGGACGAATTGGTGTCATATCAGGATCTAAACTGCTTGATATTCAGATAGTGGTTTTGAAAAGAAATTCAAGAAAACTCTATGACACGTGGAGCAGACGATATAATAGCGGATGAAATGTATTTAGCGGCACAGTGGTTAACCCTTCGCTTGCTATTCACGTCAATATACCTACCTGTAAATAGTGAAGACCCAGATGAGACAGCTCCTGCAGGAGCTGTCTCATCAGGGTCTGTACTATTTACAAGTTGATTGTGCAACCAGTAAACTCCACAGCAGTGATTGCACAGCGAAATACTTGTACACAGTGAAGATATATGTAAATATACAACAGGGCATGGGTAAAACATATAACTATATCAATTGTAATAAGTGCTGCACAGTGCCTGAAACAACTGTCAATGTTAAAATATACAGAAAATAAATTGTACAAAATTCCTGAAATATACAGCAAATGTCAATTGCATTAAGTGCTGTATAAAATACGTGAAATATAAAGCACGTGTCAATTGTAATAAGTGCTATACACACATATCTGAAATATTTAGCATATATCAAATGCAATAAGTGCTGTATAAAATATCTAAAATGTATGTATAAAGCAAATGCAAATTGTATCTCTTATCCCTTTACTCCATAAATATTCCTTTGTTCGCCTTTGCAAACAGAGAATACCCAGATCAGGATCAGATTCTGCTCTGTTTGCTTATGATTAGATATAGATATGATTTTACAATTTCTGCCATGGCTAGAAATGCCAGTGTCCATGTGCAATTATAACAAATGGATATAATCAATATTCATGACGTCATTATTTCTTACATGAATGTCCATAGAGGAAAGATTTAAATAAACGCATTATACGAATTACAATAACTTCCCTTGCATATTGATAAAATGATAAACAGCACAACCATCTAAAGATGGCGTTTATTAGATAGATGGTAGATCTGTTTAGGCAGGTAGTTACTTAAGGCAGGAAGAACATCAAACAGAAAGTTCCCAGTATTAAAATGCTACCCGTCTTAAGCGTCGGCATTGATACTGAACTGAAAGGTTGATTTAGAGAGTGTTAACTGCAATGTATTGAACAATTAACGACAAGTCTATCTCTCACCAGGGTCTATGTTGCTTGTCAAGTTATTACAGAAACACCCCTCTAAACCGGACGTTCAAAGTAGTGTCAATATCGGTCTGCAAAACAGAGGGCAGCATAATGCAGGGTGAACGTCATGCTGAAACTCCCACGCGAGCTTTCTGTATGACTTCCATCCTGCAATAAGCAGCCACCTGCCTAAAAAATCTAAAATCTTCTTTACTAAAGTGTTGCTTTATGTGGACGGGGTTACTGTATACGTCATTATTTTACAAGTGCTATAAAGTGCTATACCTTGTGTACCCCTTCAATAGAAGCGGTTTGATCTGGTTCTTAAACAAGTACAAAAACTTCAAGTGTACCTTTTCTTCTGGGTGTGGCTGAAATAAAACCACATTTCCGCCAGTGGAAACCCATTACCGTGCTATTTTTGTTATTAAACCATCATGTCGATCCTTCATGTTAGGCCAGAAAAGCCCGGAAACACATTAGATGGGAATGTTTTACATCGAATTGACATTAACCATTGCCTGTCTATCTGCAATTTGTTGGTGACCAATTCCCACAACCTGTTACGCGGTCGTCAGTGGAATAACCATGATATTTAGACCTATTCAAAAGTGATTAATAGACAGGAAAACATTTTCTAGCATCGACATGACTAATGAAAACGGCAATTCCAAGCAATTGTAAGTTCGAAACCTTTCAGCACTAACGATTAACAGCACGCTATTTAAAACAAAAACACACAGGTGCAGCTCAAGATTGTAATGATCTTAAAGTAGTATGAGCAAGTCTGGTAAATCATGCAGGTGTCACACTAACAACCGACTTCACGTGGTTTGATGTTCGAGTCCCTGAGACCAACAACGGCATGTAATTGCCTTGTTCCATTCACGGGTTTGAGATAGTTCTGCTCCTTTTCTTTTTTAACTCATGTTCGCCAACTATATCGTTTCCGACTAAATAAAATACACGGTTTTCTGAAGGTATTTGCCCCTCGTACTCGCTAAAACGGAGACAACGTATGGGATATTTGGTACCAGCGTGTAGATAAAACATTTTTCTTTCTATATAATCTTTGTTTTGTGGGAAAATTCCCCTCCGGTCTAAAATAATTGCAGTTGAAGCGGAGCACCCGAGGATCGGATGGCCCGAGAGTTATTTGCCTTTCTCTTATATAGAATATACGAAATTTCAGCTATGTCTCAAAACGCCCCAAGCTTTATTTTTCGGCCCCAAATGTTACAAAACGTCAATTTAGGGACATTTTAACTTATTTTAGACATATTTCATGAGCCTAACGCCTGTGATTCTCACTACTTGACCGAAACAAAGAGAAACCCGACAGTTGTCATATCTGAGTGTACTGTCCGTTTGTAAATCATTCAGCATCTTGGGTGACTGCTCTTCCATTCCGCACAGCCTCCCCGGCAAGGCGCTTGCATATCCCCCCCCCCCCCCCCGAGTCCGTTGCACGGGTCGTTTGCCATGCCCAGCCTCGAAGAAATTCCATCATGCTTTAATCCTAAATTGTGTTTTGCGATTTGCGGACCATATCAGAACAATGTTTGTGTTTGTATTGGCTAGCTGGCGAGTCGCTACAGTAGTGAATTCTGCCAACGTTGATGCCAATATCTTAGGGGGCGTTGACCAGTTCTTTAATAAATGCAACTACTGTTGAAGCCCCGTGAGCAGTTTCATAAACGAGTGTATCTCATGTTGTATATTTCTTGTAGCACTAAATTATGATGCGCTTTTTTATTTGGTGATCGTTGTTGCTGCTCTGAGAGAACTTATGTCTACACATTCCAGTTCTCCCTGTCAGTAATTTAGCATACTTGTATTTCCTGACAATTTTACCACAAACTACTCTGTGTATGGCATCATTACGCTCTTTGGTGTTTTGCCTTTTGCTCCATTTAGCATTGTCTGTCAATACACCCTTTGAAGATCAGCTCTGCTCTTTCCCATTTGATTCTGAAAAATATCTAACATTCGTTACTTATTTATTAAACAAACCTTCGTTACTACAAAAATATGTTCGTGGAACCAGCAATGTTTCATACATGTATTTCGTTTCTGAAAAGATATTATCACCAAATATAAATAGCACCTCGTCCCAAAGCCTCCATATGATTATTACTTGATTTTGTAAAACCATGATGTACAAGTACTTGTTTTGGATTTCCGTTGCGTAATTAAGTGTTAAAAGCAGGAGTTAGTTCCAGATAGTTAAAAGAAGTAACAAAGGCACATTAAACATAGACGGGCACGAATAACTTTTACACAATGTCTTTACTACACCATATAGACTTCGGGAAATACTTTTATCTAGTAAACATATTTTATCCAGTTTAAACCGATGTTGTATTCATTTCAAACCTTCATTATCACACAGATACGAAGGATATACTTATTTTGTGCTACTCTGTATGTTGAAGGTGGATAACTGTACTAAGCAGAATGCTTTATTTAAAAAAAATACACTAAGGTAGGTTTTATTGGGTCTGTTCATGAGTACTAATTAAAAGTGCAAAACTACGCACACACCCTAGCACCGGCTTAAGCAGTACATGTATTCAATTTTCAAAACTTATACCATCAAAACTAATTATCCCGAAGGACCAGAAATTATAACAACACTGAGAATGAAGTACGGGCGACTTTTTACGACCGCCACACAAGCACTTAACACCTGCTGTTGTGAAGTATATATATTCTGAAAGTGGGTGATCCCTCGAAAACAATATAGCAATGTCAAAAGAGAAAATTGGAGACTCGGTTTTATTGAGTCTGTTCATGAGTAGTAGTTAAAAGAGCAACACCTCCCACGCCCCCTAGCACCGGCTTAAGCAGTATTCAATTTTCAAAACTTATACCATCAAAACTAATGATCCCGAAGGACCAGAAAATATAACAACTCTGGGAATAAAGTACATGTACGGGCGACTATTTACGGCCGCCACATAAGCACTTAACACCTGCTGTTGTGAAGTACATATATTCTGAAAGTGGGTACGTGGTCCCTCGAAAACAAAAGTAGCAATGCCAAAAGAGAAAATTGGAGACTCGGTTTTATTGAGTCTGTTCATGAGTAGTAGTTAAAAGTGCAACACTACTCACGCCCTCTAGCACCAGCTTAAGCGGTATTCAATTTTCAAAACTTATACCATCATTGAAGCTAATGATCCCGAATGACCAGAAAATATGATCCCGAATGACCAGAAAATATAACAACACTGAGAATGAAGTACGGGGCGACTTTTTACGGTCGCCAACTCCATAGTTGTGTGTAAGGGTGTAATAGAGTATGACCACGGATGTGTAACGCAATACATGTACATTTACGCTGTTTAGCAGGGTAGTGACGAATCAAGTGTCAATATGCGCAGATTCGCGAAATAATTCTACTGTTATTACAGGTAGTATTTAGTTTCGTAGTCAGGTAAAAAAGGAAATAATAAATCAAGAAGTGAAGAAAAAAAATTCATATTGAGAATTTTACACTTTTTAATTATATTAAGTAGCGAATTGCTTTACAATATGGAACTTTGGCGACATAATCATGCATCTTCTCCTTTGCTATATGAAGAGATTTCGAAAATAAAGACAAGTAATATCATAACACATGTCTAACACATAGAAAAATAACGAAACATATATAAATAACTTCTAGTTAATATATTAATATACAATGTGCCTAGTCGGCGCAAGCAACAGTAATGAAAGTGTGAAAATATCTGCCATTGACTTATTTATAGAAAAGCAAATGGACATTAAGACGTCTAATGCTAGTAACATCCCTATGCCTATCGAGCACTTATGAATAGAAAGCTGCAAAACAAATTGATTTTGCAACTTGGGCACAATTGGTAACTTTAAGAAACACCTCTCTTCATGAGGATTAATGATTATGTTATTATCATAATTATTATTATTTTATTATTATTATGATCATTACTATAATTAATATGATTATTATTATCAAATGTATTATCACTATTATTATCATTACCAGTAGTGTTGTTGTTGTTGTTGCTGTCGTGTTGAGTTGGTTCTTGTTGTTGTTAGTGTATTATTATTATTATTATTATTATTATTATCATTATTATTATTATTATTATTATTATTATTATTATTATTATTGACATTTAAGGTCACCACCCGACTAGTGATGGTAGTGGTGTTATTACTATTATTATTATGAGTGTCATTATCATAATTATAATCACCATCATCATCATCAGCTGCAGCAGCAGCAGCATATTATCATCATCATAAAAACACTTTTACATATAGAACATGAAAACATGATACCAATTCTCCAACACACAATATAGTACTGTACTATGCCTTACAGTTGTGTGTCGGTCAAAAGCTATACATAGCCTATGTTATTTTGTTATATGTCATCCGACTATAAATAAAATCTGCATTTGTATTTGTACCTTCCACTTCGGTGACTAATTATATTTGCCTACACCGTTGAAAATCGCCGCCTAGTCTTAAGCGGTCGAGGTTTTAGCCAAATCCGTTATCTTCTAAAAGCTTGTTAGAGTAGTCTCCCTTATGTAAACAGCAACAGGTACTTTCTGATTCACTTTTTTTTTTAATTCTGCGTTCCATATCACTAATAAAGCATCTGGTGTCTCAATTCAACTGTTTCTCCTAACACTAGTACATTTGCACTACTATATCAAGTACTATCTTCTATATGTGGCACTCTTTATCTTTCTCTTCATGATACCAACTCTCTCAGCATTGTGGTCATTGTTAGCCTACAGCACACAGACAGGAAAAATCGTCGTCAGTAGATTTCAATTCCCCAGACCTGTGCCATAATCTGACATTCCACTACAGTTATCTACTTAGAGACACATTTGAGTGGTTTCAATATTAATGTCTTACTTGTGTAGTTTGTAAATCCTTCAGCATCTTGGATATACGTACAAGTTCCTGAAATCAAGTTTCAAAATCATATAACGTGTACGCGTATGGTTAATTTGCCAAGACGTATATTGGCTTAGTTTATGTAATTTTCCTGGTGTATTTTGAATATATAGACACTGCCCATGTAAAATTCAACCTATTTCTTCAAAGAGTTGCCCTCCTCTTTTTTGAACTTACAGTCAAAAGAGACTTCCCCTCTTGTGTCCGTCTGCCATCTATCTGGATGTCCAAATCTCCATGGAGTGCGTTGGCAATACAGCCCCACTTCTTTTAGTCCTGGAATGGGTTCTGAGCCAGTTGTTGTTTGGTAGTTTCCTCTGTTTTCTTCGGAGCACTCCTTTAAGGATATAGGATAGTTTCCTGTGTCGAGTCCACACTATATACACTATTTAGATTAGGATATCACAATTTTATATACGTGAGCTAATTTAAACGCGTTTGCGGCAGCCGTTGTTACCGTGTAACACTATAACCCTCCAACGTTAGGAGAGCCGTGGTATATCCATCCCATCTATAACCCAAAAAATATTGCCATTAATCCCACCCTACAGTTTGAGTTCACTAATGTTAATATATATAAAGTATTCACCCTTAGGTCCTATGTTTTTAGTATTGCCCGCTGAAAGCTTAAAGATAATGATAATAATAATAAAAGGTAATAGTAACAATCCTCGCAGTAAAGAACCTGGAATGTCAAATTAACAGACTTAATTACCAACTGAAATTGATACCCTGTCCAAGTAGTACTACTGTGCCCAGAAATCGGGAACTATTCAAAACGTCATGTGGTTAACTCTTTCATCCAATGTGAATTAGTGAGTGAGTGAGTTGGGTTTAACGTCCGACCAACAGTATTTCAGTTATTTGCAGACGGCACCCGCATGAGACAAGTTACAGTGCTGCCTCACTGAAATACCCCTGCCGCGGGCACATGGCAAGGGCATCCCACCCAGTCACATTATTCTGACACCGGGCCGACCAGTCCTAGAACTACACCTTTTAATGTCGAGCGCAGACAAGGGAGCTACTAGTACCAACTTTTAATGACTTTTGGTCTGTCGCGGCCGGGGATCAAACCCACGACCTTCCGTACCTCAGGCAGACGCTCTACCACTGAGCCATGCGGTCGGTCCAATGTGAATTAAGATAACAAATTTTAATTAACGGTTTCAGGGTTCCAATGTAAAGTTTACGCAGGTACGTCTCATTTAACCCCAGTGACACTCATATACATAATTTTCAAGTGGTGTGCCCTTGTAGGGTACATCTGGTCTATGTAGACGGTGTAGACACAGACTTGAGAACTGCCTTGGGCGTCCTCCGATCAGAGTCCACCCAATTTGTGACTTGCAGTAAATATATAACATCCCATCCCGGTTGGCCCGAAGGCACTGAACCCATTTGGGAATTTAAGCAGAACAGCTCGAGCATGTGGGGATAGTGAGACAAAAGCCTAGCTTAACACAATAATAATAAGAAACTCATGGAGTGTTCTTTGAGTAAGAATTCAGGACAAATTCTGGTGTAGAGGGGGTGTGTGTAGCTGGGTAGAGATTATGGTGAAATAAGTTGATAGGCTTAAATTTACTGTGTGGCTTGGTAGCTCAGTCGGTAGAGTGTTGGTATGGTCAGCCAGAGGCCCTGGGTTGGAGTCCCAGTCGAGTCACAACTTTTTCACCATGTTACACCAGTACCTCCCTCAATCAATAGCTAAACATCACTAAACGATACAGCTTCTTGCAGGACAATGCCACTTTCTGTAAACTAAATGAGATTAGGAAAAACTAAAAATTGCATGAAGTAGGACAATTAGCCCACAAGGACAAACATAGAAAAAATAAGTATATGGATGGACAGGCATGCAGATCGAGAGACAGATGGATAGACAGACTCAACAATAGACAGATAGATTGACATATATATAGACAGGTAGATAGATAGATAGATAGAGATCAACTGTATAGCAAAAGTTTTCAGAGCTAGATAATAGTGAAATGACTGGTGACCATTATTTTCATGAAGAAGAAGAAGGCTGTGGTCACACACATTAATGTACTTTAATAGTTGATGTCAGGTATCAGATAAAATTTGTAATCTAAAGCCATTAACTGCTTTCTACCACATTTATTTGAGAGTTGGTGAAGTCACTTAACACTCAGTAAAATTTCATACACTTCCATCATTGCACTACTTATTTCATTTTTAACTTTCAAGGATGGCATTACAACTGAAGCATGATTTCGTTGAAAGAAGAAGTCACCCCTGTCGTAATGTGAACCCATCATGGAGAGTTGATCTTGAAGGCCAGTACTACGAGCTTGATCTGAAGATGTGCCAACTTAAGGCACTTGAGTATGCCTTCAAATGGGGAGGAGAAGGGTTTGTACAAAAGAACCATTTTAACACTTTTCGCCATAAATGCACCTTTTTATGCCTTTGCGAACAGAGTAGACCCAGTAATATTCTATATTTAGAAGAAAAATCTACATCAACAATCTTCATTTTCAGCTACCAAAAGCAGAATAGAGTATCATTAGTTTTTTGTTCATTTTACCATCCATAACATACATGTACTTAACTATGGTTAATAATTTTAATAAAACCTTGCTTCATATAAAATTAAGGCCTATTAAGGTCTTTGAAAACAGTAGACCCAGATCAGGGTTTACTTTGTTTGCTTATGGACTCATATACGTTTGATTCTACAGTTTCTGAAATGGCAAAACTTTTCCTTGTTCATTAAATTTTGTCGATTACAAAAATTCAGATTGTAAATATACATGAAGTACATGTACGTCACAAATTCTCGTAAAAATATTCGTGAAGGAAAGGATTAATTACCAAAACAGAAACTAATTTATCTATGAAAGAGGTTTTCTCTAGAGTATGAGCTAGGTCAAAGAAATAACACAGCTAGTTCAGTCAAACCCCTCTAAACCGGATTTCTAGTAGAGAAGAATTTGGATACTTTTATGCAGGTGTTTGCTTAGTGCAGGGTTAAGTCATGTAGACAGCTCCTGCATTAAGCTGCCAACTGTCTCTAAGACCGATATTTATACTAATTTGAATGTCCGGTTTAGAGGGGTTTTACTGTTCTTTTATCCATCTTGATCTACTTGTCTAGATTGCTGCATTTCATGAATAGTCTGTACTTGTTTGCAATTCAGTGGGCTGATCCCTCGTATGACGTCTATTACTGAGACTCCATCAAAGATTCTTAGACTTGATTTATCCTTGAATGAACTGACATCCTTGGACCATGCAGGACTGAAACCTTTCCGAAACTTAAGAGAGCTGAATGCATCTCTGAACAAAATCAGCAAGTGAGTATATTAGATAAACATATTGTCATCAAATAAGTCACACTATTAGATAAAGATCTCTTAGACATTGAGAACATCAAGTGTAGATGCATGCAGCATCTGAACAGTGTCAAGAATGAATAAAGTTGTGGTGGACAATATTCTTTTTCACTCTGACAAATGGTAAAGTAAAGTACCAAGTTATAGTCTACTTTCAGTCCGAATGACCGCTCAGCCGACTGTACATTTACTCCCCTGGTCATTGAGTCATTAGCCTACAATATTGAGCACTGCTAACATATGGTGCAATCATGCAGCGGCGAGTGACCCTCACAGGTACCCATTTTAACTCCTGGGTGGAGAGGATGTGCGGGTGGGAGACACGGAAAAGCGTCTCTGAAATTTCCAGGAGGGACCGGGATTTGAACCCCGGACCTCCGGACTGATAGTCAAGCGCGTTACCACTAGACCAAACTTAGTAAACAACTTAGAACTTGAGCTAATGCTGATTAAAAATGTGGTGCACAATTTGGATCTACACTGTTTACAGTATCAGGATACCTTGTTTTCTCCATAACAGCTAGTGCTCTTATACAGAATGGAACTATGGTTTTCCTCTCATAGGCTATTTTTAGATCCAACCTCTTTGAATAAATCTACTGAAAAGGATCAAGTATTCATACTAGAGAAAAGGAAAGTTTTAGAATTGTGTAGTGCTGAAACCATTGTGATAAATGGAGCATTTGCTCCTATTGAGCAAATGCTCTTTTTATCTTAATGGTTTCAAAAAGTGACTTTTACAGAGGCGTCAAAATACGTCAGTATGAGGAAACAGGTTAATAAGGGTTTTTAATCTGTTATTTTATTTGAATGGTTCTAAATTTTTGCAAGACTTGATCCTTTCTTTCAACTTAAAGCTTATCCGATGAAGCAATGTGAAATAATATCAAAAGAAATCAATTTTATCAAATTAATATATCCACTAATTTGTATCTTTTATGCCCAAACTTTTTGTATCTTTATGTTTTTGGTCTGTCCATCCAATTGTCTGTCTGTCTGAAACTTTTACCATGGGCAAATGTTCAATCATGGCCATATATAACTTTTGAACTGTAAGAGATAGAGACTTCATACTTAGCATGTATACTCATTCAATGAATCTGCATCTTTTGGATGGTGCCAGATAAAGGTCAAGGTCAAATGTCAAAGTCATATGTCAAAGTGCCTGTTCAGAGCATAGTGACTCACAAATTGGTCTTAAGAGTTTGTATCATTTTGTATGGCTGTGAATGTAATATCAAAAATTATTGTTTTAGGTATAGATTTGACATGGATTAAAATGATTAATCATTACTAATAAAATAAATATGGAAATCTTTTAACACAGGTTGCTGCTTAAAACTTTACTCCATATGCTCCAAATATGCCTTTTTGCGCTTTTGCAATCAGTGGACCCAGATCAGACGGCTTCTATAGGAGCCATCTGATCAGGGTTTGCTCAGTTTGCTTTTGATATAATATAGATCTGATTCTCCAGCTTCTGTCATGATAAAAAATTATTTTGTTTGTAGTGTCATTATAAACATTCAGTGAATTAATATACATGATGTCCTGAATATTCATGGAGTAAAAGGTTAATGCGAAATGAATCCTGCTAATCTTACCTGACCTTCACCTACAAATACATATACAGTAAACCCCCTTAAAACCGGACCTTAACTTTAGTATGAATATCCATGTTGGAAACAGGTGGCAGCTGATTGCAGGGTGAAAGTCATGCAGAAAGCTCTTCTAGGAGATAAAATCTGCATGACCCTCACCCTGCATTAAGCAGCCACGTGCCTAAAAGTAGCTTAATTCTTCTCTACTGGAATTCGGGTTAAGACGGTTTTTACTGTAGCCTGAATTTAGATTTGATGCAGAGTAAGTTTTCCTGTCAGTGTTTGAGCAGACATCAATATATTCAGCAAGTTAATGGTTAACACAGAAAGTACTTTCTACATGTATTTGTTTGCTCTACACTATATACATGTATAAGGCACCCCCTGTCTTTAAAACACTTTTAATGTCTGCATGCATTTCTATGGGAATTTATAGCTTTATGTCCACTTCTATTTCATTTTGAGTTTCACTTTCCTTTTTCTGTTTTATACAGCTTTATTGAAACAATTAATGTCAAACTTTGTTGGGATAATAGTTATACATGTATATCTTTTTCAATAAGGATTTGCTTAATGTTTCTTTAGAAATATAATCTGCTTATGTTAGTTTTTATCTTAATTCGACTATAGCTTTTGATCATATACAGTAAAAGCCCGCTAAACTGGAATTCTGGACGGATTTAGATACTTTTAGGCAGGTGACTGTGTAATGCAGGGTGAAAGCCATGCAGAAATATCCTAGAGGAGCTCTCTGAATGACATTCACCCCAGCATTGATATTTACACTAAATTTAGTGTCCGGTTTAGGTTTTTTTACTGTAGTTCAATCCTTTACCTGATAGAAATCACAGGGATCTGTACCGCTTCATGGCGGTCTAAATGTACTATAAAATAATGCATTTATTGTATAGTATATATAGAATGTCATGAAGCAATATAGACCCCTGTGATAGAAACACATTTTCACGCCTTTGCAGAGTAGACCCAGATAAGATGACTTCAGCAGGAGCCATCTGATCAGGGTCTGCTCTGTTTGCTTATGAGTTATATAAATCTGATTCTACAGTTTCTGCTGAAGTCAAAATATGTGTCCATTAACCCTTCGCTTGCTAATCGCGTCAATATACCTACCTGTAAATAGTGAAGACCCAGATGAGACAGCTCCTGCAGGAGCTGTCTCATCAGGGTCTGCACTATTTACAAATTGGTTGTGCAACCAGTGCAATCCACAGCAGTGATTGCAAAGCGAAATACTTGTACACAGTGAAGATGTATGTAATTATACAACAGGGCATGGGTAAAGAAGAAGAAATGTATTTTAAAATTCAGCAAGCGAAGGGTTAAGACTGGTTCTGACTTGTTCATTAACCGTTATAAATATTCAGCTAATAAATGTTCATGATGTCTTTATTTCTCTCATGGATATTCCATTATTTCTCTCATGGATATTCATCAGGTAAAGAGTTAACTCTTTCTTTTTCACATTTCTGTTTGACTGCAGCTTCATCGGAATAGAGCTGCTGAAGCACCTTTATACACTGAACCTGTCACACAACTTCATCAGGAAGATAGATGCCCTTGTACCCAGCACATCCCTCATTGAGTTGAACCTGAGCATGAATGAACTGACAGACATCTCCTACATGCCCAGCCTCATCAATCTGGAAATCCTCAATATCAGCAATAACAAGGTAAAAAAAGTACCTAGTTATAGTCTACTTTCAGTCCGAATGACGGCTCAGCCGACTGTGCATTTATATAGTACCAATATACTCCTCAGTGAATACATCACATAAGCTGTGCCGGAAAAATGGTGCCTTTAATCATTTCCCTGTTGAATATCTAAGGAACAATAACATCATGAATATTAATTAGATATATATTAATAATGGCATATGAATACAGGACAATTTGGCAAACAGAGCAGACTCTGACTGGACAGCTCCTACAGGAGCTGTCTGATATGGGTCTACTCTGTTTGCAAATGTGTGAAAGGCGTTTATTTGAGGGAAAGGGTTAAGTTATGTAATTTCAACATTTTGGCATCAAGCTTTTTGGCATGCAGCCGCTGATGTAGGCACCGGCAGCGTGGCTGAGTGGGAGAGCGTCCGCCTGCGGTACGGAAGTTCGTGGGTTCGATCCCCGGCTGCAACAGACCAGAAGTCATTGAAAGTTGGTTCTAGTAGCTCCCTTGTCTACGCTCGACATTAAAGGGTAGTTCTTGGACTGGTCGGCCCGGTGTCAGGATAATGTGACTGGGTGGGGTGCTCTTGCCATGTGCTCACGGCAGGGGCATTCCAGTGGGGCAGCACTATAACTTGTCTCAAGCGGGTACCGTCTGCAAATAACTGAAATACTGTTGGTCGGACGTTAAACCCAACTCACTCACTCACTCTGATGTAGGTGTATGACACCTTTTCTCATAGCATTACTCATAGCATAGCATTATGGGAAGGACTTGGTATAACACAATTCTAACTGCTTTTTATACGCCCACCTAATAAAGGTGGTCGTATATTGTCGTGGCCCTGTCCGTCCGTCCGTTCGTTCGTTCGTTCGTTCGTTCGTTCGTTCGTTCGTTCGTCCGTCCGTCAACATTTTGTTTGTCCGCTGTTTTCTGGGAAAACTGTTTGACAGATATTAATGAAACTTCACACAAATGTTTAATGCATCAAGATCTGAAGCTGAGTTGATTCTGAGGTTCATTTGATTTTTCATTTCAGAGTTATGGCCCTTGTCCTTAAAAAATATGCAAATAGTTTGTCCGCTGTTTTCTGGGAAAACTATTTGAGAGATATTAATGAAACTTCACACAAATGTTTAATGCATCAAGATCTGAAGCTGAGTCGATTCTGAGGTTCATTTGATTTGTCGTTTCGGAGTTATGGCCCTTTTACTTAAAAAATAATGCAAATACATGCAAATAGTTTGTCCGCTGTTTTCTGGGAAAACTATTTGACAGATATTAATGAAACTTCACACAAATGTTTAATGCATCAAGATCTGAAGCTGAGTCGATTCAGAGGTTCATTTGATTTTTCATTTCAGAGTTATGGCCCTTGTCCTTAAAAAATTTGCAAATAGTTTGTCTGCTGTTTTCTGGGAAAACTATTTGAGAGATATTAATGAAACTTCACAAAAATGTTTAATGCATCAAGATCTGAAGCTGAGTCGATTCTGAGGTTCATTTGATTTGTCGTTTCGGAGTTATGGCCCTTTTACTTAAAAAATAATGCAAATACATGCAAATAGTTTGTCCGCTGTTTTCTGGGAAAACTATTTGACAGATATTAATGAAACATCACACAAATGTTTAATGCATCAAGATCTGAAGCTGAGTCGATTCGGAGGTTCATTTGATTTTTCATTTCAGAGTTATGGCCCTTGTCCTTAAACAGTTTGCAAATAGTTTGTCTGCTGTTTTCTGGGAAAACTATTTGAGAGATATTAATGAAACTTCACACAAATGTTTAATGCATCAAGATCTGAAGCTGAGTTGATTCTGAGGTTCATTTGATTTGTCGTTTCGGAGTTATGGCCCTTTTACTTAGAAAATAATGCAAATACATGTACATGCAAATAGTTTGTCCGCTGTTTTCTGGGTAAACTATTTGACAGATATTAATGAAACTTCAAATAATTGTTTAATGCATCAAGATCTGAAGCTGAGTTGATTCTGAGGTTCATTTGATTTTTCATTTCAGAGTTATGGCCCTTGTCCTTAAAAAATATGCAAATAGTTTGTCCGCTGTTTTCTGGGAAAACTATTTGAGAGATATTAATTAAACTTCACACAAATGTTTAATGAATCAAGATCTGAAGCTGAGTCAATTCTAAGGTTCATTTGATTTGTCGTTTCGGAGTTATGGCCCTTGTATTTAAAAAATAATGCAAATAGTTTGTCCGCTGTTTTCTGGGAATACTATTTGAGAGATATTAATGAAACTTCACACAAATGTTTAATGCATCAAGATCTGAAACTGAATTGATTCTGAGGATCATTTGATTTTTTGTTTCAGAGTTATGGCCCTTGTCCTTAAAAAATAATGCAAATACATGCAAATAGTTTGTCTGCTGTTTTCTGGGAAAACTATTTGAGAGATTTTAATGAAACTTCACAAAAATGTTTAATGTATCAAGATCTGATGCTGAGTCGATTTTGAGGTTTATTTGATTGTCGTTTCGGAGTTATGGCCCTTTTACTTAAAAAATAATGCAAATATCTGCATATAGTTTGTTCGCTGTTTTCTGGCAAAACTGTTTGACAGATATTAATGAAACTTCATATTATACATATTTAATGCATCAAGACCTGAAGCTAAGTCGATTCTGAGGATCATTTGATTTGTTGTTTCAGAGTTATGGCCCTTGCACTTAAAAAATAATGCAAATCTATGCAAATATGAGAATGGCCATAACTTTTTCATTTGAAATGATATTTACTTCAATTTTTTTTATATGGTTAAACCTTAATGTGAATTTTCACATATATTGCGGGGTTTTGATATGTCATTTTATTCTAAAGTTATGGTCCATGAACTTTGTGTGTTCGTTGCTTTGTTTGTTGGTCAACTTTTAGTTTGTCTGTTGTTTGCTGGGAAAACTATTAAAATGATATAAATGAAACTTAACACAAATGTTTTAAGCAACAAAATTTGAAGCTGAGTATATTTTGAGGTTCATTCAGTTTGTCTTTACAGAGTTATGGCCGTTGCACTTTACAAAAATCTGCAACATTGAGGATTAGCTGTAACTTTTTTATTTAATAAGATATTCACTTCATTTTTTTAAAAAATAGTATCACTTTAATTTGGAAATCAAGATCTGAAGCACAGATTAGAAAATGTCAACACTTATAAGGCATGTTGAATCGGAGAAAGTTTGCAAGTGGGCGTATTATGTACCGTATGCGGTACTCTTGTTTTAACTTTATAAGCAATTCTAAAGTTATGTTGTTGTTATTTCAGTTCTTTAACCTTTGCCTTCATGTAGATGCCTTTTCACACACTTGTAAATAGAGTAGACCCAGATCAGATGGCTTCTATAGGAGCCCTCTGATCAGGGTCTGCTCTGTTTGCTTATGGTATAATATAGATCTAATTCTACAGTTTCTTGAAATTCTGTCTCAGCTAAACTGTCCTGTTTTCATATTCTGTTTTAAAATAAATAATCTAATTAATATTCTTGATGTCATCATTTACTACAGGAATATTGAACAGATAAAGGGTTAACTCATTCCCTCCTAGACTATTTTTAGACCCAACCCCTTTAAATAAATCTACAAAAAAGGAGCATTTACTAGAGAAATGTACAATTTTAGAATTGATCTTGTTCATGAATATCTGGTTCTGCAGAACCACTGCTCATGATCCACTTTCAACATTGTTCAAATATTGTCTCTAAGGTAAATATTGGCCCTACCCATGGGCTACCCAGTAAAAATCTTAAATCTATGGTAATCAGGTGAGCGATTAAGGGCCATCTTGGCCCTCTTGTTTTAAGAAAGCAGTATCTGTTGCAAAACCTGCTTTAGCAAGGTGACAATTTAGGAATCACTTTTCTGTCATCTGTCCATCCATGTGTTTGTCCATTACACATTTTACGATACACATTTTCGTCAGTCTCGGTTAACAGATGACTCATATCTTCCTTTGAACACTTTTATTAATTCAGTAGTCCCTATAATGAGAGTTCTATTATAATGCAGTAACAAAAGTTTCCCACTAAGTCCTCCATGTACTATAGTTTACTATTATTTTCAGTTGCGATCTCTTGATGGTGTTCAGTCCCTTGTGAAGATTCGAGAGCTGCATGCACAAAGAAATAATATAGTAAGACATTGTTTCTTTTGATATCTCCTTGTCCCGTGAAAGTTTACATATCTTTAATATAAACAATTTTAACATTATCTGTGTTCTCTCAATGATTTCTAAAAGAACATTTTCTTCTATAAATTTAAAAAAAAAAGAAACCTGACTGTCAGATAGTTTGGGATTTGATGAGACATTAAGTTATTCAGCATCCTTTCATCTCCAGCCTGTTCGCAGAGAATTCCCTGCTAGCAGGCAAAGAGTAATAGGCCAACAAATCAAAGTAAAAACTCAATGCTACAAAATTTTAGTAATGAAGAATGTATGTTTTTGTAGGCAGGTGGCTGCTTAATGCAGGGTGAAAGTCATGCCGAAAGCTCCTAGAGGAGCATTCTGCGTGACTTCCACCCTGCATTAAGCTGCTACTGTGTTAAAGATCAGTAATGGTGCATATTTGAGCGTTCATAGTATCGAGTTTTTATTTTAACGCTTTTGTTTTGCTTTAGAGAGGTTTTATTGTATCTTGAGTGTACTGTTTGTTACATAGGAAGACATTGTTCCACTAACCAGCTGTTTTCACCTTCAAGTCCTGAATGTTGCTGACAATCACATCACCACGCTCCACAACACAGTGGATATCATTGCCCAGTTACAAAGACTGGAGGTACTCAGTCTACATGTAAGTATAACTCCAATAGATGAGACTTAATAAACTGAGGTCAGATGTATCAGTGCTTTACATTGGGATTTAAAGAGGAAGCCATACAATTAACGCATATTTACAATAATATCTTAAAACTTAATATTTGTTATGTTCAATCGTTACTATGAAGATTGTTAATTTGAACTTATATCGAAAAATGCCCCTGTGATACAAAATAAACTGTTTTCATCAACGCTTATATTTTTTGTTCTACAACAAAAGATTATCAACATTGGTTAACGAAACTAAAATGTGAGCCGAATAAATACTAATACATTGCCGAATAACATATCAAACGTATGAAAGTTATGTCTTCTTCGGTGTTTATTCAATTGGTTTTATTGCGTTATACTTTTCAACATATAAACAAATGAGTTTTGCATATTTTAAGTATTTTTGAAAGGGGTCGAATGTAGGAACTTCCCCTTTAAAAGGACCACAGAAACTCATAGTTGGCAGAAATAATCAACACAACCAATCAACACTTGGTTGGCCAAATTTATTCTTTCACTGATTCATTTACTCTACTTTACTCTTCCCTTTCTGAATATCAGTTAAACAAAATATTATATCAACATTTATCATTGAAGAAAATGTTGTGACAACATTGAAGACCCCGATCTATGGGTTATTATAAACAGTGCATACACTGATAAGAGGGCTCCCAATGATCTGGGTTTACACTGTGTGCAAAGGTCTTTTATGCTGAGTTCCTTCACTTTAAGGATTAACCCATTCCCTCATAGTGACACCTATTGACGCCTCTGTTAAAGTCACTTTATGAAACCATTTTGAAAAATAGAGCATTTGCTCCATAGGAGCAAATGCTCTATTTATCACAATGGTTTCAAAAATACACAATTCTGTAACTTTCCTTATCTCTAGTTACTGCTCCTTTTCGATAGATTTATTCAAAAGACTGGATCTAAAAATAGCCTATGAGGTAATGGGTTAAAAAACCAAGATTTACCATTTGTATCCATTTTCCCTGCTAAGTTCAGATCGATCTCATTGCTAAAAGCTAAAATCCTGATGAGATAGTCAGACTAAGTGTTTTGAAAGCTTGAATGAATCCAAAGTAAGTAAACATTACAACAGATCAGTTTTTTGTTTAACATGATAAGGGTTAGGATTATTGAAAAAAGAAACAAGCCAGTTAACATTTACTCAAGGTAGATCACACATTTTATTTATCCTGTCACTTCAAGTCCTCTTCTTCTATCTCAATACTCTAAAATCGTTTTATCTTTCTGCTGATTTTTTAAAGCTGAATAAGTGAATTCAGCACTATTTTGATAACTTTAACCCTTACAGTGTGGGACACGAGTCATTTATGCCGTATGCAAACAGTGTAGACCCAGATGAGAGGGCTCCTAGAGGAGCCCTCTCATCAGGGTCTACACTGTTTGTTATATTACACTTTTCTTTAGAAAAATTCCTAAATATTTACCATAACCTCGACCGGTTTCAACTTAGGAATAGTCCTTTAGAAAATTCAGCGTTGTAAGGGTTAAACTTATGCTGTAACAAATAGTGTAGACTTTGATGAAATGTCTCATTTGAGAGCAGTTTGAGCTGAATATTTAGAATAATTATGGTATGTGTGTGATTTTACTGCCATTTTTTATTGACATAATTCTATTTAATGCTCAAAATGCTTTATTGATGAAATAGTGATAATCATGACTAATAACTTTATATACCTGTACTGAGTAAAAGTTTGTATCTTATTGAGATCCACACTCTGATCATCTGTTTTTATCTGTTTAGAGAATTTAATCCTTTGTTCCTTAGATACACCTTTCAAAACCTTTTCAAACAGAGTAGACCCAGATCAGACAGTTCCAACAGGAGTCATCTGATCAGAGCCTGCTCTTTTTGCTTATGAAATAACATAAATCTGTTTGTGTCATGGTAAAATATTCAAGTGCTCATATTCAGCTAGTTCATAATCATGATGTCATTATTTATTACATAAATACTCATGGAGTAAATGGTTAAGTAAATATATTTGCAGACCACTGTGGCACAATGGCTTTAAATACAAAGTATCTTGTTTAACCCATTACCTCATAGGCTATTTTTAGATACAACCTTTTTGAATAAATCTACCGAAAAGGTGCATTAACTAGAGAAAATGAAAGTTTTAGAATTTTGTAGTTTGAAACCATTGTGATAAATAGAGCATTTGCTCCTATAGGAGCAAATGCTCTTTTTATCACAATGGTTTCACAAAGTGATTTTTACAGAGTCGTCAAAAACCGTCAATATGAGGGAATGGGTTAAAGGATAGTCTCAGACAGCTGCATGATTCTTGTCTTACAGGGCAACCCGATAGACCTAGATCCATTATATAGGACTGAGATTTTGAGAGGTACCAATGTGATGACACTTGATAATATATCAATACGACCGCTTCCCAAACATACAGAAGATGACGAATATAACAAGGTAAATGCTGAAACATTTTTCTAGGGAATCTGAACAGTCTAGTCTTTCCATCAGTTTGCAAAACTGAATGAGTCAGTTTGGCACCATAGTTTTACTTTAACCCTTTCTCTGTTCTATATTTATTCCAATTTTCATTACCTACAGAATATTCATGGACAAAATAGTTATAATGAGTGAGTGAGTGAGTTGGGTTTTCGTCACTGCGACACAGAATAGGTCATATAGCGCCGATGAATTATAATGAGTTATAATGGTATATGGAATGTGGAACATTGTAGCCATTTTATAAACTAAGTAAAGAAACACATCTATCACATTCCTTTAGCAAACAGAGCAGAGCCTGATCAGAAGGCTCCTGCAGGAGCCGTCTGATCTGGGTCTATTCTTTTTGCAAATGTGTAAAAAGGCATTTATATGAAGAAAAGGGATAAATAAGACTGACATATACAAATACAAAATACAAATTATGCAAAAAATTTATTAAGCATTATTAACCCATTCCCTCATGGGCTATTTTTAGATACAACCTTATTGAATAGATCTACCGAAAAGGAGCATTAACTAGAGAACTGGAAAATATTAGAATTTTGTAGTTTGAAACCATTGTTAAATTTACTTTTCCTTTAGTAAGTTTAGCATTCATACATACTTCCTATATTTAGGTTGAGCATACATATTTCCTTTATTATGGTTGAACCATCTTTCATATTTATAAGGTTGAACCATCCTACATATTAACAAGGTTGAACCATCCTATACTTTTCTTTTGATAAGGTTGAAGCATGTTACGTATTTCCTTTGTTAAGGTTGAACCAACACACAGACACAAACAGAACATTAACACCCTTAAAGAGGCTGCTAGACAAGCATTCGAGGAGCGGATGAGGGATGCCAAATCTGGCATGGCAGACCAGATTTCATTCCTCCAGAGGCGAATAGTGTATGTACAGTACATAAAATATTATTGTGGTCTAATTTGTGCATATTTACAAAGCAGACTCAGATCATATAGGTCCTGTAACAGGTGTCTGACCAGAGTCTGTTTTCTTTGCTTATGGAACTAAATAGATATGTTTCAAAGGTTTTGTCAAAGCAAAATATTACCTTAAATATGTTACATTATAAGTTTGGTAATGAATATTCATGAAATGACCTATTAATGTATAAGTGTTCACTAGGGAAAGGGTTTATTGGATATTATGAAAAATAACCCTTTCCTCCATAATAACACCTTTCTATGCCTTTGCATACAGAGTATACCCAGATCAGATGGCTCCTATAGGAGCGGCGTGATCAGGATTTGCTCTGTTTGCCGATGGAATAATGCAGATCTGATTCTATAGTTTCTACTTTCACAAAATATCCATGTGTTAATATGTCATTCAAAAACTGATTAATATTCATGATGTCATTATTTCTTACATGGAGTAAAGGGTTAAAAGACATGAAAAGATATAACCACAAGTTGTTGTCTTTGTGCAAAACCCAACCCTGCTGCCTCATTTGAAATATATCTGATCAGATTCTGCATTGTTTTTCACACTCAACGCCATTTACAGTTCACATGTTTCGTTTCTCGGTTTGACATGCAGTTACAGTAAAACCTCTCTATAACGGCCACAAAATTGTGTTAATTTGTTGGTATTTAGGGCAGGTGGCTGCTTAAAGCAAGGTGAAAGTAAAACAGAACGCTCCTATAGGAGCGTTCTGTTTTATTTTCACCTTGCTTTAAGCAGCCACATGCCTTTAACACAAAATACTTGATGTAATTTAGTGGCCGTTATAGAGAGGTTTTACTGTAACTCTTAACCTGATAAGACATTTTTAACAACTTTAAAAAAAAAAAAAATCAAATCTTCTTAAGGAAATCTCTTGTAAGGTTTTTGTTTTTCCATTAAACCCTGTCATGCTGGTACTCATTCAAACCAAAGGTGCCCGACGCATGCTTGGACTCATTCATTGACACCCCCCCCCCCCCCCCCCCCCCCTAAAAAATAAAATAAAAAAAATAATAAAAAATAAATAAATGTGATCGAAGCATGTTCAACTGGCCTAAAACTATCTATTTGAACCTAAAACAACTCCGAAAAACGAAAAAAAACATGACCCGGAAAAAATTTCCTATCGGGTCTATATATGTATTGAAAGGTATCTAACTTCGACAGATCAGCGGCGGAAAATACAACAGTCATGTTTTTCAAAGTCTTACAGCAAAGCCAATTCATCACCGATTTCAATCAGTTTGGTCTTGATCCGTTCCAAATTCCATATGCTAAGCGGCACAATTAGTGCTTTCCTTAAATATTGCTCCGTCTTGACGCTGCAAGACCGCGAATTTGAAAAAATGCTAGAGCGAAACGATGTGACTCCCGCCAGGATGCATAGACGTATATAGGGGGATCTGTATTCGTTAATCTTTTCAACAAAAACGCGAATTATGGTTAAACACTATCTAAAAACATTCAACTTACCGCAATTAAAACGGTGCTTACCATTTCCAGTCAGCTACGAGGCGCCAGCTTTCTTTCTCCAACTTTCCTTTTGAACGGATGCGACCATTTTGCTGTGACCCGGCTCATAAACTATTCGATATGCAAATATCCGGGCCACAGCGATTTGGCCACCTCCGTTCAAAACGAAAGTAGGAGAAAGAAAACTGGCGTCTCATAGCAGACTACAAATAGCCAGCACCGTTTTAACTGCGGTAAGTTGAATGTTTTTCGAATGTGTTTCAGCATAATTCGCGTTTTTGCTGAAAAGTTTAACGAATACAGATCCCCCTATATACTTCTATGCATCCTGGCGGGAGTCACATCGTTTCGCTCTAGCGTATTTTCAAATTCGCGGTCTTGCAGCGACAAGACGGGGCAATATTTAAGGAAAACACTGACAGTGTCGCTTAGCATATGGAATTTGGAACGGATCAAGACCAAACTGATTAAAATCGGTGTTGAATTGGCTTTGCTGTAAGACTTTGAAAAACATGACTGTTGTATTTTCCGCCGCTGATCTGTCGTAGTTAGATACCTTTCAATACATATATAGACCCGATAGGAAAAAAATTTCCGGGTCGTGCTTTTCTCGTTTTTCGGAGTGGTTTAAGGTTCAAATAGATAGTTTTATGCTAGTTTAACATACTTCCATCACATTTTTTTTTTTTTTTTTTTTTGGGGGGGGGGGGGGGGGGGTGTTTCCATGGGTGAGTCCAAGCATGCGTCGAACACCTTTGATTCAAACATGCCTTTCAGTCATTTAAAGTGTCAGTGTACCCTCAATGCAGGGTTTGGTTGAAAATATTTTGAGAAATTTGGATTTAAACCTCAGGTTAAATCACTTTGTTTTGTTCGTTTTCTAACAGTCAGTTGCAATCAGAGTACCAGGAGTATGAAGCAAGACTGAAAAATGACCTTGATTCCTGCTTAAGGTGAGTTCTACTGAAATTATGCCACATAAAGAAAAAAGACCTATAGGGCCTTGAAAATAGGTCAGACTGAACTCTTTACTTAATACAGTAAACCCCCTCTATAACGGCCACTAAATTGTGTTAATTAGTTGGTATTTAGGGCAGGTGGCTGCTTAAAGCAAGGTGAAAGTAAAACAGAACGCTCCTATAGGAGCGTTCTGTTTTACTTTCACCTTGCTTTAAGCAGCCACCTGCCGTTGACACAAAATACTTGATGTAATTTAGTGGCCGTTATAGAGAGGTTTTACTGTATGTATGTATATTTACACATTTGCAAACATAGTAGACTCAGATTAAACAATTCCCATGAGAGCTGTCTGATAAGGGTCTGCTCTGTTTACTTATTGAATAATGCAGATCTGATTCTACAGTCAGTGCCTTTGTTAAGATATCCCAGGTTCATTTGCTATTATAAAAAGATCAGCTAATTTATATTCATGAAGTTATTATTTCTAACATGAATTCTGTTTAAGTAATGGGTTAAATGATATTTTGACTTGTAATATTTCTTTATCTAACATTCAAGATTATGAGGCATTAATTGTTGCCCTTGTCTTGGGTCTATTTAATGCATTAAGAAATATCTCAAATAAAAGATTTGATTTACATTTGTTAACACTTTTCTTATTATGAATGCTTTTTCACATATTTGCTAACATTGAATATGTTTACACAGATCAGACAGCTTCTATAGGAGACATCTGATCTGGGTCTGCTCTGTTTGCATATGAATTATGATTCATGTAGACCTAAATCTTTGGTTTCTTCCAATACCAAAATTCCCTGTATATATATATATATATATACCATTATAAAAATTTAGCTATTATACATATTTATGACGTCATTATTTCTTACATGAATATTGAACAGGGAAAGGATTAAAGGAAATACATTTTGATGATACATAATTATTTCAAGAGTCCATACCATATGGACACACTTAAGTCTCTTTCTGCATTATTTATCAAATAATTACCATTCAGCGGCATCAATTTGGAAAAGAGAGCTGATTAATTGATTGAAAAATTAATTTTAAATAATTTTTATCTTACCTGCTATTAGTAAGATGATAGGAATCGTTTCTCCATTGTCTGTCCCTCTTTCCATCTGTATGTCTATCCATCACATTTCAATGTCATGCTTTTTCTTTCATGCTTTCACTTCATTGGGTGTTGCATATGCTCCTTCAGACATTCTTGTTTATGAACTTATTTGAGAATTTAACCCTTCACTCCATAGAGATGCCTTTGGCTCCTTTGCAAAAAGAATCGACACAGATCAGTTGGCCCCTGTAGGAACCATCTGATCAGGGTCTACTCTGTTTTCTTGGAACAAACATACTGGTATATATATTTCTACTGTTCCTCCATTGTTAAATTTTCTTTGTTCATGATGGCATTATGAAAATTCAACTAACTGGTATGTATGCAGTCATTCTTTCTGAAATGAATGTTCATAGAGTAAAGAGTTAAATAATTAACCCTTTCCCTAATATAAACGTGTTTTCACGCATTTGCAAACAGAGTAGACCCAGATCAGACAGCTCCCAGAGGAGCCGTCTGATCAGGGTCTGCTCTGTTTGCTAATAGAATTTGATAGATTTGTTTCTTTACTTTCTAAAATGGCTACAATGTTCCACCTTCCATATTTCATTATATCTATTTTGTTAATGAATATTCAGTAGGTATTGAAATTTGACCTAAATGCAGAACAGGGAAAGGGTTAAGAGTGTATAAGATTATTTGGTTTGTCTCCAGGTACCTAGACACGCTTACACTGACAGAGGTTGGAGCATTTGACAGGCAAGCTATCAGAGATACAATGGGAACTCCTGCTGAAAAACCCTGGGTAAGTAAGGCCTTGGAGAAAATGACTCACCGGCACATTATAATAGATATGGATATTAAAAAGATTTGTTCAAAAGTCTTCTCAGAACCAGCTGGTTCACTTTCAAAATGATTTTACAAAATTTACCTTGGTTAATCATCTTCATATGACAAAAACATGGCAATCGTGGGCAGGGCTAAGTGTCCATGTAATTATACCCATTGAAACTAATTAATGATGTCAGATTAATCTTTTATTCAGCGATATTGTGACTCCCTTGAAAATGGCTGTGCTGCAAGAATTTGGGAAATTATTTATGAGCTGCGTTAACTGTTTCATCTGCAAATGTGGCCCAACTTTTAAACACTCATTTGCGTACCGGTATCTAAGATTATGATACTTTTAATACACTCCTTATTTTCTGCAGGATTTATTTATTGGTGTATTCTTATTCTGTCAAATAAAATAGTAAGAATTCTCATATTCATCTACCAGATACATCTGAGGTATGACTGGCTTGCCTGAACTAGATGAAGATTTCAAATTGATATTGCTATATAACTTGAAACTGTCAAAATCTTTTCAGAAATTGCTGGTCTGGGTCCATGCTTATAAAGCTTTTAGTTGAGTCTGAGTTTCATTCTCAGGCTTTTGATTGGTCAGATTTGAGTTCTCAAGCTTTTGATTGGTCAGATTTGAGCCAAAGGCTCAAATCTGACCAATCAAAAGCTTGAGAACGATCTCAGACTCAACTAAAAGCTTTATAAGCATGGACCCTGATTTCAAAATAAGTTTGTAGAAATGTTCCTCAGTTGATCATATAATATTGTTAACCCTTTCCCTGTTTGATATTCATGTAGGAAATAATGACATCATGAATATTGATTAGTTGAAATTTATAATGGCATATGTACACAGGATGCTTTGGCTCAGGTAGAAACTGAAGAATCAGATCTATATTATACCATAAGCAAACAGAGCAGACCCAGATCAGATTGCTCCAAAAGGAGCTGTCTAATCTTAGTCTACTCTGCTTGCAACTACATGAAAATGTGTTTATATGAAGGAAAGGGTTAATAACAATTCTACGTGATAAAAACCATGAGTTTTCTTTATATAAACTTGTTTTCACGCATTTGCAAACAGAGTAGAACCAGATCAGATGGCTCTTATAGGAGCCTTCTGATCAGGGTCTGCTCTATTTGCTAATGGAATTCGATAAATCTATTTCTTCACTTTCTAGAGTTGCTACAATGGTCCATTTTTTATTATGCATGTACCTTTTTTGTTCATGAATATTCAGTAATTTGGAATAAGCATAGAACAGGGAAAGAGTTTAATAAATTTAATAATGAGATTAGGGCAAGGAATTTAAATAGTCTGAATTTTTATTACAGCATTATGAACAAGGAATCTTTTTACCATACCACAGACTGTAGAATTAAATTCATATTATTTTATAAGCAAGCAGAGCAGACCCTGACCAGACTGGGCCTACAGGCGTCATCGGATCTGAGTCTACTCTGTTTGGATAGATTTTAAAAGGGTATATGTGACTTAAAGGATTATTGATAATCAAATACTGGAACACTTCTTCATGTGTGATTGTTCTAGAAATACTCAATTGTATCCAGAGTCACAGATAAAGGGGCTTATTTTAAATACAGTAAAACTTCTCTAAACCGGACGTTGAATTTAATATAAATATCTGTCATGGAGACAGGTGACAGCTTAATGCAGGGTATGTAACTTTTTTTTCCCTACTAGAATTCTGGTTTAGAGAGGTTTTACTGTACTAAAATCATCATTCCTCGCTAAACTGTTGTTGTGACCACTCTTTAGAATTGTTCTGATTCTGTAAAAAGTGATTACAACATAGGGTTTAGTGGAGAGATAAAAAGACTATTCTTCAAGCAATGTTTAAACTACGGTTGACATCTGATGGATGCTTTTGGTACTATAAGTTTGTTTCCATTACAGCATAGTCACAGATCTCGGCGTGCTGATGACTATAACAGAACAGACTATACCCACATAAAGAGAACAGACGAGGTAAGATATTGACAAGGGAAGTAATCTATGCCTTGCTATGCTGTCAAACTGACAAGTAATCTTTCTTGAAACAGCATCTGTTCAGCAGTCTTCAGTGTATTTCAAGATCCAGATGATCACTGTATATTCAGATGAATAACAGTACATTTGGTTAACCCTTTCCCTCATATAAACACCTTTTTATGCCGTTGTAAACAGAATAGACCCAAACCAGATGGCTCCTAATTAACCCTTTCCCGCATATTGACACCTTTTTATGCCGTTGTAAACAGAATAGACCCAAACCAGATGGCTCCTAATTAACCCTTTCCCGCATATTGACACCTTTTGACGCCTCTGCAAAAGTCACCTGTTGAAACCATTGTGATAAATAGAGCATTTGCTCCTAAAGGAGCAATTGCTCTATTTATCACAATGGTTTCAAACTACAGAATTCCAAAATTGTCCTTTTGTGTAGTTAATGCTTCTTTTCGGTAGATTTATTCAAAGTGGTTGGATCTAAAAATAGCCTATGAGGTAATGGGTTAAAGGCCTTCTGATCAGGGTCTACTCCGTTTGCTCATGACATTATAATACCGGTAGATCTTACTCTACAGTTTCTACCAGTACTGAAATATCCTGTGCTAATATGTCATTATAAAAACCCAGCTAATAAGTATTCAGGATATCATTGGTACTTATATGAATATTTAACCCTTTCGGCGCCAAATTTCTAATTGTCGTCTGCAATCCAATTTTGTTAAATCATATGGTAAAATAAGGAAATAAGATAAATAAATGCAAACTTCAAAGGAATAAAGCACAGATATAGAAATAGAGTTTGAAACAAATAGTGAAGTCCCTGATCAGATGCCGCCTCAGAGAGGCGGCGTCTGATCTGGGACTGCACTATTTGCCGTGGTGCATTTATGCGGCATCGGCAGTGAAAAGGGTTTTAAAGTCGATGTATCTGTTCTTTGTACAGTTACACATACATTTGCTTTAGATTTCTTGATTTATGTTAACTTCCAGTCTGATAATTTTCTCTTAGCTAGCTAAGTAATTGATATCTGCAAAATTTGTTATTCGCTACTATTTACTCCATGAATATTCATGTAAAAAATAATGACATCATGAATATTGATTAGATTGGTTGTTATAGTAGCTCATGGATGCAGGATTTCGTGGTCATGGCAGAATCTGTACAATCGTATCTATATTATGTCATCAGCATAGTAGAACCTGATCAGCTCCTACAGGAGCCTTCTGATCTGGGTTTACTCTGTATGCAAAGGCATAGAAAGGCGTATTTATGGAGTAACGGGTGAAAAAAAGGATTTTCTCCATTGTTTATCCGATTCCATGATCCAAGTGGCAACTAGTTTAGAACCTGATGACACACTCAGTCACTCTGTGTCTCATCTGGATCCAAACTGTTTGTTATGGTAACCACAAAATGACTGTTAGCATGCTGAATTTTCAAATGGACTATTCCAACATTGAAACAGGTCAAGCTTATGGTGAATATTTAGGGATCTTTCTAAAGAAAAGTGTAACAAGACAAACAGTGCAGACCCTGATGAGAGGGTTCCTCTATGAGCTCACTCGTCTGGGCCTGTGCTGTTTGCAAAGGACGTTAATGACTCATGTACCACACTGTAAGGGTTAATAGTCTCCTGGGCTATCACAAATTCATCACTAACCTTCATAGAATTAATTACTGTCTATTCTGTAATACTACGGGCAAATATTAGTCTCATTATGTCATGGTAAGATGTGATTTGCTTGTAGTGGACATGTTCTGCTTTGAGTCTAAAGATACTGTATTATGAATTTATGTGCTTTTCCGGTTTGATGTGTTATTTGCATTTGTTATTCCCTGCCAAAGGCAGAGGGCTATTGTTGTGGGTTGGTCCATCCGTCTGTTTTTCCGTCTGGCCATCCTTCCATCCGGTTTCCGTCCAATGCCATATCTCTGTAACGGATATACAGAATTCAATGAAACTCAACATGAATATTTGTTATCACTGGGGCATCGTTTTCATGTATTACTTCATCACGTTGCTTGCGGCATTTAGGAGTTACTGCCCTTTTATACACAAAAATCACATATTTTTCCCCGTCCGAAGCCATATCTGTGTAATGGATAGATAGAACTCAATGAAACTTGACATGAATATTTCTTATTACTGGGGCATTGTTCCCATGTATTACTTTTCTAGATTGCTTGCAGCATTTAGGAGTTATTACCCTTTTATACACTAAAATCACTTATTTTTTTCTCCATCTGATACCATATCTCTGTAACGGATTGACAGAATTCAATGAAACTGGACATGAATATTTGTTATCAATAGAGCATTGTTCCCATGTATTACTTTTCCAAATCGCTTTCGGCATTTAGGATTTATTGGCCTTTTATATGCAAAAATGACATGAAACTAGACATGAATATTTGTTATCAAAGGGGCATTGTTCCTATGTGTTACTTTTCCAGATCACTTTTAGATCATTTAGGAGTTATTGCCCTTTGATACGCAAGAATCACATATTTTTTTCCGCCCGATGCCATATCTCTGTAACGGATTGACAGAATTCCAAGAAACTCAACATGAATATTTGTTATCGCCATGCCTCATTCAGTATCAACACATGTATACTATTATTAAAGATTTCTGTAGAAAGCAGTAATATGGCCCAGTATTCATAAAGTTGGTCAAAATATCTATTTAAGGTTTTGGTATGCATCAAAGACAAGTAAAACTTGATCGAGTGATCCAGGGCTATTTCAGCCCTCTTGTTTTAAATTGATTATTTAAAGATCCTCTTCGCATGTAAACCACCCCCACCCCCACCCCTCTTGTTTGCTATTTTACTAGGTCATACCTTTGGCAGGGCATATCAATTCTATGAATTTGCTTGTTATCTTTTCAGATTTTGAGATTTGCCAGTCAAGAGCTGAAGAAGAAAAGTTAACCCTTTATTTAATAGAGACACCTTTTCATGCCTTTGCAAACAGAATAGACCCAACTTAGATGGCTTTGTAGGCACCATCCAATCAGGGTCAGCTCTGTTTGTTTATGGGACTATATAGGTCTTTATTCTGAGTCCATGCTTATAAAACAAAACATTTATTTGAGTCTGAGTTCGTTCTCAAGTTTTTGATTGGTCAGATTTGAGCCTTTGGCTCAAATCTGACCAATCATTGAGAACTCAAATCTGACCAATCAAAAGCTTGAGAACGAACTCAGACTCAACTAAAAGCTTTATAAGCATGGACACAGGATTGTATAGATCTGACTTGACAGTTTCTGCCATGACCATGCATGCATTGGTATACCATTATGGAAATTCAGCTAATATATGACTTAAAAATTTTCATACATGTACATGAGTATTCATGAGGTAAATGGTTAACCAAGAGGGCGAGCCTGTGTCATCTTTGCTCCTGCCTCGTATCAAACTCAGTTTGCGGCCAAGAACTAACCTTTAGCACCCAGTGTTGATTGTTTATTTCAACACAATGTACAAATTTATGTTGACCTGCTTGCAGATGAGATGCTGATTAACTAGGTATTTTATCGGAATCTACATTTTTTGCCACCCAGACACTATTTTTGGGAAAAGAAATGGAAGAAAAATGAACTTTTAGAATTGCAGCAGACGACATGTTTTGCAGACGAAAGTTACTGAGCGTTGAAAGGGTTTAAACTTTGCTATGATCATATTTAGTTTGAATACTTAGATGATTTCTATAGGAACTGTCTAATCTGGGTCTACTCTGTTTTGCAAAGGTTTCAAAATTCGACAGGCAGCTCTATAAAGCAAAGGGTTAACTCTTTGAATGTAGGTAATGAGTTTACTGTCATTTGCAAACAGCGTAGATCTAAATCAGTGGTCTAGAAGAGTCCTCTGATCTGGGTCTGCACTGTTTGTCATTCAACATCCTATAGCAGATTTAAACTTTTTATTTTGAATGAACTTTATGGTTAACCCTTTCCCTGTTCTATATTTAGCCCAAATTTCAATACCTACTGAATATTCATTAACAAAATAGTTATAAAGAAATATGGAAGGTACTACATTGTAGACATTTTAGAAAGCAAAGAAACAGATCTATCAAATTCTATAAGCAAACAGAGTAGACCCTGATCAGACGGCTCCCTCTAGGAGCCGTCTGATCTGGGTCTACTCTGTTTGCAAATGCGTGAAAACACGTTTATATGAGGGAAAGGGTTAAATACTGATGGGCCATTTCACTTCGAATATTGAATATTGGAAGGGTTAACTTTTCTAGTCATTAGTTGGTTATTGTTGTAAGGTTCAACAATTTAAACCAGCTCGAGTAATTTATTGATGCTATGCAGTTCATGATAATTAAACTGTGTAGCATTTGATGTCAGTTATTCTAGTTTTGATGTCAGTTATTATATAAAACTCAACAAAGTAATTTCTTAACACTCACCATAGAATAGTGGAAATGCAGTAACACTTCTATAAAGTTACCTCTTTATTAGTGAATAAACATATAGGTGTTTTAAAAGGAAATGACTACTTTATGCAAAGTTGAATTGATACATAAAAAAAGTTAACCCTTTCGCTGCCAAATTATGTCGTCTGCTAAACTTTGTCGTCTGGTACAAATTTTCATTCTTTTTATTTTCTACATTTTTGTTTCAAAAACATAGTAACAGTAACAAACAGTTTGGATCCTGATGAGACGCCGAGTTACTCGGCGTCTCATCTGGATCCAAACTGTTTGCATAGGTAATCACAGATCCGGCATTGGCAGCGAAAGGGTTAAGGTGTTCAGTTTCAGTCAATTTGATTCATAATTTGTTCATATCATAATTACTCTGTTTGGCTAGACAAAGTTCTCAAGGCAAATAGTGAAGACCCAGATTAAACGTTTTGTGAATATTTACTGCTCCATTTGTTTCATTCAAAAGTTTTCAAAATAGTAACTGTAAGGAATTGACTTATTCAGGTTTACAAACCAGTGGAGAGGGAGATTAGATATCATAAAATGTAGGTTAATCCTCTACTCCATAAATATGTCTTCCTACACCACTGCAAAAACAGAGCAGACACAGATTAGAGGCTCAGGTAGGAGTCATTTGATCAGGGTCTGACCTGTTTGCTTATGATATGATATAGATATGTTTGTACAGTTTCTGCCATGGCCAGTCATAAATGTGTGTATCCATGAGCTATTACAGTAAAACCTCTCTATAACGGCCACTAAATTGTGTTAATTAGTTGGTATTTAGGGCAGGTGACTGCTGAAAGCAAGGTGAAAATAAAACAGAACGCTCCTATAGGAGCGTTCTGTTTTACTTTCACCTTGCTTTAAGCAGCCACCTGCCTTTAACACAAAATACTTGATGTAATTTAGTGGCCATTATAGAGAGGTTTTAATGTATAACAATTAATCAAATTAATATTCATGATGTCATTATTTCTTACATGAATATTCATAGAGTAAAGGGTTAAATACAGTATTTTGCTCTTATTGTCACAATCCAGTTGTTGGCATCTATTACTATTTCCATAACTTCAGCACTATCAGAAGGGTGACAGTAGAGCTTGTCTCCAGTGGCCATCAACAAGAGGTCTAATATGGGTATTTCTCACATACAGTCCCTTATCTCTGAGTTAGAACAACGGGTTAAGATTCCCTGATCTGTAACACGTGTAAGATCACTTTAGAACATAGATGACGTCATACATGACGTCAAACCATGGACACCGATGTTTACATGCCATTTAAACGGTGAAAATACACTTTTTTTGTTATGTGAGAAACAGAATCTGATGCTCGTTGTCTTTTAAGATCACATGTTCCTAAACTCACCACGAAAATGTTATTAAGCTCGCCAAGGCTTGCTTAATGACATTTTCTAAGGCTTGTTTAGGAACATGTGATCTTAAAAGACAACTCATAACAGATCCCCTATATAAGGCAGGTGGTAGCTTACTGCAGGTCAAAAGTAATGCATTAAGCTCCTATAGGAGCCTTTTGCATTGCTTTTGTCCTGCATTAAGCAAGTACCTTGTTTTTAAGACTCCTACTCTGCTAGAGGTACTTATCCATTGCCCATATCCCTAATATGCATATGATAGAGTAATAGCCCTTGGATATAATCTGATTACATGAGTCTTTCTTATGCTTGTGATAATAAGTTTAATAAATTGAAAAAAAAAATCCCTGTTGAATAATGACATCATGCATAGTTTATCGTACATTGGTTTATGTACACACAAATATTTGGTATTGGTACAAACTGTAGAGTCTGGGTCCATGCTTATAAAGCTTTTAGTTGAGTCTGAGTACGTTCTCAAGCTTTTGATTGGTCAGATTTGAGCCTCTGGCTCAAATCTGACCAATCAAAAGCTTGAGAACTCAAATCTGACCAATCAAAAGCTTGAGAACGAAACTCAACTGAAAGCTTTATAAGCATAGACCCAGGTCTTGCATAAGAATGCAGCGCAGACCCTGATCAGATGGCTACTATAGGAGCTCTGTTTGGTTATAGAATCATATAGATCTTATTATAATGCAATGATCTAACATCCTATAATGCTGGCCATATAGAAATTAGTGTTCTGTTTTCTTATATACAACTTATAGTTTGTTTGCTTTCCAGTACTTTAAAACCCCTCTAAAGTGACCACTATAAAAAGTGTATTTCTGGATCTTCAAAGTAGCTTCCAGCATTACTGTGGCCATGCATTATATAACCTCTTAAAGACCCCTATGTTTAAAACAGGATTTACTGTCAAGACACGGGATTTTTTGGTCATGACAAAAACTGTAGAATCAGATCTGTATTATTATATAAGCAAACAGGGACTACTCCGTTTGCAGAGGGGTTTATATCAAATATAGGGTTAGAGCAGGAGTTGCTTTATGCAGAAAGTAGTGCTGAAAACTCCCTATGTTCCCATAACATTCATGCTGCAGTAAGCCACCGTCTGTCCATAAGACCCAGACTTCGTTAAACTCTTTCACTCATATACCCTTTTGGTGCCTTAGCCAACAGAGCAGACCCAGATCAGACAGTTCCTGTTGGAGCTGTGTGACCAGAGTCTGCTGTTTGCTTATGGTATAATATGGATCTGATTTTACTATTTCTGCTTTAGCTAAATTGTCCTGTGTTCATGTGCCGTTAATAAAATACATCAAATTAATAGCAATGATAATATTCATGAAGGAAATGGTTAACTGGTTGTTGTAAGCTTTTCTGTGTTTTGTTTTCCATTTTGGCTATGATAAGATATCACTTTGTTGAATCAGATCAGCCAGTCTGGGTCTACACTTGATGAATAATTTACCAGGCACCTTTTTCATGAAGAGGGTAATTTTCCAAGTTCAATACATGTATTTTTAAGTTCAATATATTGCAATATGAGGATCTGTTCAGAAATATTAATGCAGTTGTTTATACTTGCACATTCATTGTACTGATAATGTACCTGTTTGTTTGTGCATTTTTTGTTTTTTGCTGTTGTTTATGAATTACTTCAAGTCGTTTCCATGTAATTTTCTATACACATTGTTTAAAGAGCACTGTAAATATTTACTTGATATATTTTTTGTTATGTTTAGAGTCAATGGTTTGACAGTATATTACTTAATCCTTTAAATGCGAGAATCCTGAACTGACATTTGCAAACATTGTACACCCAGATCAAAGGGTTTCTATAGTCTTATCAGAGACATACACATACATGTATGTACATGTCTCTGGTCTTATCAAGGTCTACACTGGTTTTCATTCATAACCCTCAAGCAAATTTATACCCTCATGCTGAATGGACTCTAGAATGGTTCAATGCTGATTAATTATTTCACTTAAAATATTCAGCATTCAAAATCCATTGTCTTATAATAATCTTATAATACTTTTGTATGGGCAACATCAAATGAACAAGTTAATCAGTTTATTCACAGCGTAGACCTAGATCAGATCAGCTGTCACATGTCTGGTCAGTGGATTATTAGGAATGACAATACAACAGCTGAGCATGGATAGACACTATTTGAAAATGTCCAAGTGCCTTATCCCATTTGACATCAAATATTGAAAAATTCCTAGGTCTGTGAGAACTGGATGTCAATTGGTCAGTCCCTGGTAACCCTTTCCTTCATATAAACGCATTTTCACGCGTTTGCAAACAGGGTAGACCCAGATCAGACGGCTCCTACAGGAGCCATCTGATCTGGGTCTAATCTGTTTGCAAATGCATAGATAGGTGTATTCATGGAATTAAGTTATATTGACTGGCACTGTAGTAAACAAAACAATTGCCTATTACAGGGAAATATTTTTATACATATTTTATAAAATTGTTGGTTTAGCATGATCAGATGATGGTGTAGCATGCCTGTTTTAGATATACACTTTCCCTGTTTTTAACAGAAAATGATATTTATCGTGACATTTAAATATGTGTGCTGTTGTGAAAATATTATCTGTACATTCCAACTGCATCCATATCTTCCACGATGATTTTGTTACATTTTATTGTTTGTAATAAAATAATGAAAATTGATCTGATTAATGTAGTTTCATTCATCTCCTGACCTGAGATTCGAAGATAGTGGTAGCTGTCATATATAATACAGTGCATCCGAACGGTTGGGCATGCACGTCACCTTGTCGTGTCTTGTTATTACTTTAACTCTTTCCCTGTTCAGTAATCATGTAATAAATAATGAGATGAATATTTATTAGCTTATTTTTGCGAAGCATGGCATACATATAGGGATCACTTTGTCCATCGTCGTTGTTGTCATCGTCGTCACACTTCTTGTCTGGCCTGTATCTCCTACTCTACTGATACCATTGAATTGAAACTTCACACATGGAACGGGCATGATGTGATGAAGTGTCATGCACAAGGTCCATAACTCTAGCTTCAATACTATTGGTGATATTCCCCTTTTTCATTTTTTTGTCCGGCCAATAAGTCCTATTCTACTGATGCCATTGAATACAAACTTCGCACATGGAACAGGCTGGATGAGAGGAAGTGTCATGCACATGGTCCATAACTCTAATATCTTTTTTGGATTTATTCCCCTTTTTACATGTTAGTGATATGGCCAATAAGTCCTGTTCTACTGATGCCATTGAATTCAAACTACACACATGGAACAGGCTTGATGAGAGGAAGTGTCGTGCAGAAAGTCCATAGCTCTAGCTTCAGTATTTTTGGGAGTTATTTCCCTTTCTTTCATTTTGTTTGTCCGGCCAATAAGTCCCTGTTCTACTGATGCCATTCAATTTGAACTTCACATATTATACTTTGGTCATTATTCTCATTATTGTTAGCTCGTCTGTTCATAGAACAGTAGAGCTTATCTTATACCCCCAGCGTGAGCGTGAGTATGCGCGTGAGCGTGGCCAAGGTTAAAGATTTTTTGATATTAAAAGCTTAATATTTGTACTAGGATGCTGAAATTTTGTATGGAATTCGTTTGGGGTCAAATATTGCTGTTATGAAGTTAAACATTAGAAATATTTTTTTCAATTTTTGACATGTTTTGGACTTTGTTCTTTTGGCGACAAATCACCAAGTTTTTTGGACAGATTGTTTTAAAACTGTTTTTAAATTTTATCCAATTTTTGACATATTTTGGACTAAGGGTGTTTGGCCCAAAATTACCAGGTTAAAGTTTTTAGGACGGGTTGGTGTAAAGCTTAATATTTGTGCTATGATGCTGAAATTTGGTGAGAAGGTTCATATCGTTGAGACCTTTCCGACTATGCCAACATTTTTGCCCTTCTGACCTTGACCTTTGACCTACTTTTGCAAAATTATTTAAATGCCTATATCATTAGAATCAATAGGCCAAGGGCTTCCATGCTTGGTATGACCATGCCAACAATTTTGCCCTTCTGAACTTGACCTTGACTTTGACCTACTTTTGCAAAAATATTTAAATGCCTATAACTTTGAACCAATGGACCAAGGGTTTTCATACTTGGTATGCAACTTGCTTGTGTTAAGGCTTTTCCAACAATATCATTGTTTGCCCTTCTGATCATGACCTTGACCTTTGACCTAGTTTTGCAAAAATCTTTAAATGCCTATATTATTGGAGCCAGTAGACCTACAACTTCCATACTTGGTATGAACATGCCAACTTTTTTGCCCTCCTGACCTTGACCTTTGACCTACTTTTGCAAAAATCTTTATAAGCCTATAACATTTGAACCAATGGGCCAAAGGCTTCCATACATGGTATGCAACTTTCTTGTGTTAAGACCTTTCCAACAATATCATTGATATGCCATGTAACTTTGACATACTTTTGCAAAATTCTTTAAATGCCTATAAGATTTAAACCAGTAGGCTAAGGGCTTCCATACTTGGTATGCAACTTTTTTTGTCTAAATACCTTTCCAACCATACCATGTTTTTTACCCTGTGACCTTGATCTTGACCTTTGACCTACTTTTGCAAAAGTCTTTAAATGCCTATAGCATTGCAATCAATAGGCATAGGGTTTCCATACTTGGTATGACCATGCCAATATGCTTGCCTTTCTGACCTTGACATGTGACCTACTTTTGCAAAAGTCTTTAAATGCATATACTTCAATACCTGGTATGTATCTTTTCTGCCTGAAGACTTTTTTCAAACATACCAATGTGTTTTACCCTGTGACCTTGACCTTTTACCTACTTTTGCAAAAATCTTTAAGTGCCTATTACATTTGAACCAATGGACCTATGGCTTCCGTACTTGGTATGACCATGCCAATATATTTGCCCTTCTGGCCTTGACCTTTACCTTTGACCTACTTTTGCAAAAGTCTTTAAATGCATATAACATTGTAACCAATATGCCTATGGCTTCCATACTTGTTATGTATCTTTCCTGTCTTATGAATTTCCAACCATACCAATGTTTTACTGTGTGACCTTGACTTTGACCTTTGACCTACTTTTGCAAAAATCTTTAAATGCCTATAATATAGGATGTGATGGGCATAGGGCTTCTATACTTGCTATGGCCATGCCAACATTTTTGTCCTTCTGCCCTTCACCTTTGACATACTTTTACAAAACTCTTTTAACTACCTATTACATTGGAACCAATAGACCTAGGGCTTCCATAATTTGTGTGTATCTCTCTTGTTTAATAATCTTTTAACGTTGCTGAAAATTGTACCTGGTTGCACTTTGGTTCTGATATTAATGCAGTTAAGTTTAAATTGAAAATTGAATTATTTTTTGCGTTCAATATGACACGTTTTAGACTTTTAAACAGGCGAGCATCAGGTGGCTTTGACACCATTTCTGGTTTTGTCTTAGTTTCACACTTCTTACATATGGATCATGCTCCAAGTTACGTATCACCATAGCTGGGTTTGTGTTTTACCCATTTACATGTATACATGTACTGCAATTGTGTCATGTTTGAAATTGGTTAGAAGAGGGACAGTACGCAGTCAGGCGACACAAGTGTTCTGTGGAACACCTTTCTAGTTATAATGTAAACCTTTCAAGAGAATGTTTTGTTTTGACTAAAACTGTAGCATCCACAGGGGTGGGGGACATTTCGCGGGTCTAGATGGTCTAAAAAGTAAAAAAAAAATGAGTCGGTCGTTTTAGTGTTATATTATATACAAGGGGTCCAACTAACAGTTCGCAGATTTCGCGACCGATTCGAAATAATGCCGTTTCGGAGAGCCAAGATGGAATAACCATTAATGTTTGGTGAACGTGAAGCTAAGACGTTATACTTTTTTTAAAAAAAATATATATAACTTTTGATACATTCCGACTAAGCCGTAGCCAGTGCCGACGTGAAATTCCTACAAAATACGCGGATTTTTCTTACTCGAACGACTCGCCCCCAGCACCAGCTTAAGCAGTATTCAATTTTCAAAACTAATACACGTACCATCAAAAGTTAAACTAATGCTCCCGAAGGACCAGAACATATAACAACACTGAGAATGAAGTATATAGCGACTTTTTACGGCCGCCTCACAAGCACTTAACACCTGCTGTTGTGAAGTACATCTATTCTGAAAATGGGTGATCCTTCGAAAGCAAAAGCAGAAATGCAACCTGAAAAGAAAAGAACAGGTCATTTGTTTTTCAAAATGTGGTTTGGTTTTAGACTTGGCCAGCAAAACCACACGAATACGGTAGTTATTGAACCGAAGTCTCTCCGATAGCACATATATCTTTACCTGATAGAGACATATATTTACGCATTTGCAAACAGAATAGACCCAGATCAGATAGCTTCCTTAGCGCCCTGATCAGGGCCTTTTCTCTGTCTTACTGGTCGAAGAAATGCAGAATGGAGAAATCTTTAATATAAGCAATTTATTTATTTTGTAGACAAAATTGTTTAAATGTCAACTTGTATATACATTCCGTACGTTCTGCATATGGACAACAATGCATATATAGTTCCAAATCAAGGTCTGAAGTTATTAAACTGAGTATGAGTCTGTTCTGGTCTCAAGTATCTAACCAATCAGATGCTCTTGAATGACATCTGACTCAAACAGAATGTTTTATGACATTGGTACCAGGCAGGGTCGCTCAAAAGAAGTATGAATCGAGGTTTTGAAGACGCGTGGTAGAACAAAGGTTATGCAATAAGCATCATTATTGAATACCCTTACTATTAATAGTAACAAAATTGCCGTAGAAAACTGTCATTACGGGGTCATGTGACCAATCCATAATGGCCCGGTGGGCCGATTACTGTAAAACAGGTTATATTCGCGTCATGATTATTTCGCGTAAATGTGATTTTGTATTAATTCGCGTCATGATGATTTCGCTACGGCGTCCATCTCGCTAAATTAACTTAACGGAAATAGACTCGTAAAAAACTCTGCCGAACGCTGTAAAAAGGGCAAATAATAAATTTCTGTCGAATGTATGTAACTGCCGTGGGCAATTTAGGGGTTATCAATCGATAATTTATAGCATGCGTTAAGGCCTGTGTTTACCAGTATTCAATTTTGTATTTGTTTTGAGAACTTTACCCAAAACTCGGATGTATGGCACAGCGTGACACACCGGTCTACTGATGAAATGGTGGAAATGTAAGCAACAGAGTTACTACTCATTTATTACTTCGGGGTCTTATTTGGATCAAAACTGTCTGCAAAAGAAATGGTTATCACGATTTGTCCATTATGAGGCTAAAGGTTAAATCAGTGCCCCTATTGAGACTTGGATGGTAAACCTGTGAAAATAATTTGACAAGTTGATCTGTTAAACGCTGCTTGGCATAAGCCGGTATTCAATAGTCAAAATGAGTGAATTGTTTTTCACAAACACATAGAGTCAAACCTGTTTCAAAATTCCGTAATTGTACAAAAACAACCAGATGTTATCTACGACAATTTACCACTTGCCGTACATGTATACATGTATGTATATAAGAGTTACTTCCCTTTTCACGGAGATCAATGAAGAAGAGAAACATTCTTCCATTTTTCGGTCTGTATTTTTTATTTAAACACTTTTTTGTTTACTAAACAAAATATATGGAAGCAATACACTTCATCCAACATTTGTGTTGAACGAAAAATGTTATTAATGCAGAAAATACATGGACGACGACGTAATAAATCTGACCATATTCCGGATATACCGATTTCGGATGTTACTCCTTTTTATACTTGTTACTGATTTATTAGCGAAAATATTGAATTCGCGGGGCAACGCATTCGCGAATTAGCGCGAAATATATATCGTCGCTAATAAAAACCTCCATAATCGGCCCACGATCTTTTTCACGTGCAGTGCGTTGATGTTAGCAACATAGATCTAGATCTATTCAAACATGGCCGGAGAAAGAGGTTGATGTCGTTATCAAATCGTATTCTAGAACTGGACAATCGTAAAGTTTATACAATCGTAAATTTCTAATAAAAATCAATTTCTTTGTTTGTATCGATCGGTACTAGATCTACCTGATTTTGTTTATGTTATTCAAAAATGACAGTTGTGACGTCATAATTTCACCTCATCCATCGGAAGTTCTCAAACAAATTTTAACCCTTCGCTTGCTGTTCACGTCAATATACCTACCTGTAAATAGTGAAGACCCAGATGAGACAGCTCCTGCAGGAGCTGTCTCATCAGGGTCTGCACTATTTACAATTTGATTGTGCAACCAGTGCACTCCAGAGCAGTGATTGCATAGCGAAATACTTGTACACAGTGAAGATATATGTAATTAAACAACAGGGTATGGGTAAAGAAGGAGAAATGTGTTTTAAAATTCAGCAAGCGAAGGGTTAAAAGTTAAAACAATACAGTCAATCGTCAGTGTCAGTGGTTATTACGTCGGTTTACATATTTTTCGGCGGGGATTCGAATCCCAATTAAGACATAACTATTCCTTCCTCACTTTTTAAAGTAGATCTACAGATCTAGATCTATTTCTGTGGTTTGTTGGGATCTAGATCTAGATTGTGTTGAAATGATAGGTGTCATATATATCTAGATCTAGTAAAATTTGTAAGATATTCAATAAAAAGGTCAAATTATGGCCTGTGTGTGCCTTCTGGCCATAATGGCACACCTGGTGTCACAATAGCCCTCGGGCTATTATGGAACCAGGTGTGCCATTATGACCAGAATGCACACACCTAGGCCATATTTTAACCTCTTAATATGAGCATTCTATATTACTTTATATCTCGTATCGTATCTCTTTATATAGATAGGTTCAACTGTACATCAATTTTGATCTTGGAGTTTTATTGTAGCTATACTTGTACTATTGCAGCATTTTATGATTGCTTTACTGCGTCTGTATTTGTTTATACTTACCGTCAGCTTCATATTAACACTTTCACTTATATAAACGCATTTCCACGCCTTTGCAAACAGAGTAGACCCAGATCAGACGGCTCATGTAGCTCCGTTTGCTTATAACATTATATAGATTTGATCATACAGTTGTTGTCTAAGCTAATACATGTAGTTACCTTTTAAACTGTTACATTTAAGTTAAGGACTATTTATGAAGTAATCAATTCATGCATAATGTTCATTAGAGAAACGGTTAAGAGTGTTTTTGATGTCATAGATATGGGCGTAAACCTACATTTATGGTGTATTACCTGAACTACGGGGCCTTTGAATCTGTCGCAGCATGCTAACTACTTAACTCTGCTCCAACAGTGTATTCAGATACGTCGTCTCCTTGTATTAGTTAACCCTTTCCCTCATATAAACGTGTTTTCACGCATCTGCAAACAGAGTAGACGCAGATCAGACGGCTCCTAGAGGAGCCGTCTGATCAGGGTCTGCTCTGTTTGCTGCTGAAATTCGAAAGATCTGTTCCCTTACTTTCTAAAATGGCTACATTGTTCCACCGTCCATAATTTGTTATAACTACTTTGTTCATGAATATTCAATAGGTATGGGAATTTGAAATAAACATAGAACACTCGCTACCAATGTCGCATATGTGATTACCTGTACAAACAGTTTGGATCCAGATGAACTTGGTGTCTCATCAAGATCCAAACAGTTTGTACTGTGATAATGTTTTTTATGAATAAAGTGAGAAAAATGATAAAAAAAAAAACGAAAACTGTATTTGCAGACGAAAATATCTGACCCCGAAAGAGTTAAAATGTCTGTTTTGACAAATCTCGTCTTATTTCCACAATGCCATAAGAGTCGTTTTTCACCTTTGACACATGATAGGTTCAATCTTCTACAGGATAATTATACCCCCACCACCTGTGGTGGGGGCTATATAGGAATCACCTTGTCCGTCCGTCCGTCGTCCGTAACTCGCGTTTTGTCGGGACATTTGCTTTTTTCTTGAAAACTATTTTTGATAACTCCTTCAAACTTAATACATGTTATAAGTGTTATCTGGGGACAGTCTTCTCCGTGTTTCATAACTCTTGCTCAGAATTGGACAGAATTATGCCTCTTTTTAACTTCATATTTTGTCTCTCAATTGGGATATATTTTTGGGACATTCCATTTTCTTGGAACCGGTTGGTACACATTATGAGGGTGATGATAGAATATGCGGTCAACAAGGGTCATAACTCTAAATTAAGTTTTGAGGGAGTTATTCCCCTCAGTTACTTTTCAGAAGCAAGTTTCTCTCTGGAGCATAACTTCTCAAGTATTGTGGGCACAACTGTGAAGCTTTACATATGGATAAAGGGTAATGAGAGGATGTGAAGTCAACAAGTGTTGTAACTCTAAATTCATTTTTGAGGGAGTTATTCCCCTTAGTTGCTTTTCAGAAGCAATATTTATCCAGAGCACAACTTCTCAAGTATTGCAGGTACAAAGTTGAAACTTTATGTACGGATAGAGGGTGATGACTGGATGTGCAGTCAACAAGGACTGTAACTCTAAATTCATTTTTGAGGGATTTATTCCCCTTTGTTACTTTTCATAAGTATTTTTTGTCCTGAGCATAACTTCTCAAGTATTGCAGGCACAACTGTGAAACTTTACATATGGATAGAGGGTGATGGAAGGATGTGCCGTCAACAAGGACTTTAACTCTAAATTCATTTTTGAAGGATTTATTCAATTTCCCTTTTGTTACTTTTCAGTAACAGTAAGTATTTTTTGGCCAGAGCATAACTTCAAGTACTACTTCTACATTTCTTCACCATTGAACCTCAAATTTTGCATATGCATTTGTAATGATGTGTAGATGCGTGTGACATAATTGTGATGTGAGTCATTCCTTGATTGGAATTCAAAGTTTTCTTTCCACAAGTGTGGATGAAAGGATTATTGAGCTATTTCCTTTTGTATTGAAGTCATATTGGATCTTTTGATGGGTGGGGGTATCAATCAATTTTAGTGATAGTTCTAGTTATAATTGTTTATTACAACAGCGATATTTCTTAAATATAGCATACAAAATGTTGTTTGTATGCTAGATTTAAACCAATATTGCAAATGTAATAAAAATTATGACCTGTAGAACAAACAAAGCAAAATTTCTCAAAAGTACAAAAATGTCTCTTATTATATGTCTGTGCAAATAAGGCGACAATCTGTTATGTCGCTTCCACAATAGATTAAACAAGTAGTAAATGGCTTAATACAGGAGGTATTCAATTATAATACAGTAAAACCTCTCTATAACGACCACCAAATTGTGTTAATTTGTTGGTATTTAGGGCAGGTGGTTGCTTAAAGCAAGGTGAAAGTAAAACAGAACGCTCCTATAGGAGCGTTTTGTTTTACTTTCACCTTGCTTTAAGCAGCCGCCTGCCATTGACACAAAATACTTGATGTAATTTAGTGGCCGTTATAGAGAGGTTTTACTGTATATGTAAAGTGACACAACTTCAATGAATAGAGTTAAATGGATTGTACCAAAATGCTAAAGATGCTACTAAATCGATTAAATTACTTTATTTTGAGGCACACCCAAACTTATGATAATGTATGCGATATTTGTTCACCCCGGTTTAATGTAAATCTAATTTGTCTATAAATAACGCGTTTTTAAAATATCTCATACCGATTGAAATTATACTATTTGGACACATTTATGAATAATTCCCCATGCAACTTACCTTAACCCTTCGTGCTGAATCAATTCTGTCTACCAAAACCCCGTGCTGTTAAATTGTACTTACTTCTGACTAGTACAAACGTTTGAGAAACTGCTGACCGATTGTCAAACAGCTTGGATCCTGGTGAGACGCTGTGTTACTCGCCGTCTCATCGGGACACAGCTGTTTGCACGCGCGAGTCAGGCCGCGCTTAGCATGCTTAAGGTCAAGGAGTACAGTAGAACCCCTCTAATGCGACCACTTAATGAACAAACAGGGGTGTCTTTATAAGCATGTGGTTGCTTAATGCAGGACAACATTAAGCTACCATCTGCATCTAGCGCCTAGAATTATACCTCTTTTAGGTGGTCGCATTAGCGGGGGTTTACTGTATTAGTGAATCAACGGTGTAATAAAACCAGCTGGAAATCACATATTCATCGACTTTCCAAATTAAATAGCACAATGCAAAGATCAGCGTGGTTACTCTGACCACAGTCTACATACAGCCATTGTATGCAGTTGCTGTGCACAATATGCTGTATATTGTGTAGACAATTTATAATGTTTTACATGATTGTCATTGTGACTACACATTGCAGGATTGCCACAGCTGCCTCTTCAATGACATATCTACCCCCAAAAAATGATTTGATCCCCACCGTGTCACAAAAAGCTTTTGAATATTTCATACAATCTGTTAAACATAGGGATGGAAGTCGTTTACACCGTTTATCTTTCTTTAGAAGCTAAACAGGGTTGTTCTCTATAGTTAAGAGTGCAGGCCATGAAGATCGTAGAGCGTGTTCCAAATGTAGCCGGTAATCTAGATACAGTAAATTCTCGCTATTACGATCATTTAAAAACGTCTAATTCTGGATGTTTAAAACAGATGGTAGCATAACACATTCACTCATATTGATGCAGTTTGACGCCTCTGTAAAAGCTACTTTCTATCACAATGGTTGAAAAGTACACATTTCTAGAAGTTCCCCTTTGTCTTATAAATAAACGGTCCTTTCCAGTAGATTTATTCGAAGTTAGGCCTAGAACAGCCTAAGAGGGAATGGGGTAATGCAGGACAAACGTTATCCATAAGCTCATATACAAGGCCCATCCTTATAAAGCGTTTCAAAGATATACAAAATATACAAAACTCATTTGGTTAAATGCTGAAAAGTAGTTTATCGCAAGAACACCTATCAAATAAATGATGAAAATGACAAAACATCCATGTGTTTGAAATGGACTATCCCGATTGTATTCCCCGATGTTTCAGTTTTATTCGGATTAGGTTTTATTTTCGTATCTGTTCACGCTATACGCGTCTCACAGACCACTTCCGAGAAAAGCTGTTATGTAAACATTGGAGGGATCATCGGCAAAAACGCGGAAAAATTGCAGAACAAGAATTAATGAGTATTGTTAAAATCGGTTTATTTCATATCACTGGAGCATTTTTCGATATAAGTTCAAAATGACAATCTTCATAATAATGATTGAGCATAACAAAACCTAGATTTTATGATATTATTGAAAATATGCGTTCATTGTAAGGACTTCCTTATTTGAAAATCCGGAACCCGAAAGCCATTCAAACGAAACGAAGAAAAGAAAAAAAACACAAATTCAAATAATATTCTCGAGAAAACGAGAGACTTCACTGTATTTGTTTACCGTTAACCTTAACAGAGACCGTCATAAATAATAGTTTAGTACCAAATAAGACACTGCGTAATACACAGTGATTAATATTGTAATTCCGTCTTTAAAATTCAATGAAGAATGTGTACTTTAATTCATGTATTAGACGACATTAGCCGTCGTAAAAACTTTGTTAAATATGCTAATGCATACTTGGTTAGATTGATATTACGATTTACTACACCTTGAAAACGTGTACAGTAAAACCTCTCTATAACGGCCACTAAATTGTGTCAAATAGTTGGTATTTAGGGCAGGTGGCTGCTTAAAGCAAGGTGAAAGTAAAACAGAACGCTCCTATAGAAGCGTTCTGTTTTACTTTCACCTTGCTTTAAGCAGTCACCTGCCTTTAACACAAAATACTTGATATAATTTAGTGGCCGTTATAGAGATGTTTTACTGTACCTTGGAAGATTGATAGTACACATGTACTACGTTTTGATTGATCTATTACTGTTGTGGTGATCACAGTAAATACAGTCAAACTCCCAGGTAAATATAAAGTATCAAAATAGCCTGGGATGTAAGTTTCCAATGAACAAAGTTCCACTCTATGTAGCATAATAAATCGTACCCATGCATCCGCTTTTGACTAATGCCTCTACAAAGGTTACATTCAAACAGTGTAGACACATATCATGGGTTTGTTTTACAAAAGATCATACGACGATCGCAACTTCCAATTGCGATCGCTGTATGTTACAACTAACACTTCCTGTCGAACGGAATTAACCGAACTTGTCGCATGCTAAAATATGTTATAATTTCGGCTATTTGAATGGTATTGACTATTTACTATCGTAAACTTACGATAAGCTGATGGTACGATCTTTGCAAAACAGGGACCAGCTGACTTATGAAAGGAAAACTTTGTTCAGAACCTGCACTCTTTAAATAAAACATATTTTCTGAAAGTTCATACAGGAAAAAGAAAGGTCCTTTCAATTAAAATATTAATTGGTTCAGGATACAGAGGTCCAGATAATATGCGTAAATTAAAATACAGTAAAACCTCGATTATTCGAATTTCGTTATAAACGAATTTAGACCCTTTTAGGCAGGTGGCTGCTTAATGCATGATGAAAGTCATGCAGAAAGCTCCTAGAGGAGCTTTCTGCATGACTTTTACCATGCATTAAGCTGCCACCTGTCTTAAAGATCGATAATAATACGTATTTTAGTGTTCGAATAATCGAGGTTTTACTGTACAAATGTAAGAAATAGCTTCTTTATTTCTTCACCAAACACTATGTTGTGACCACTCGAAGAAACGATTCGAACGAGTGGTAACAACATAGGGTTTGATGGAGAAAGGATGATTTTAGTATTTGAGCATGTACCTCTATCTGTGTCTCTACTGTCTCTATGATTCTATTGTGTCTTTCGTATCCAAACGTTTCCGCGTTTAAACTGTTATAATAATAGTTCTGCTAATTGATATCGCCGACGTTTATTATCTCACACATGAAAACTCACAAGGCAAATGCTTAATACATCATTACATAATCATTCAGGTGAACATAGAAAATAAAGCCACAACATAGTCGTACATCCTGCCCAGAAGCACATATGACGTTCACCACTAAATTAAAATGAAACAGAGAAACCATTATGATATTCACACACACACACACGCAGGCACGTACGCACAAACGCACGCACGCGCGAGCACACGCATACGCACACGCACGCACACACGCATACACACACACACAACCGCGCGCGTGTGTGTGCGTGCGTGCGTGAGTAAGTATTTTATTTGTGCTTCTGGTGTTGCTGTGCACTTTCGTGTCATTTCTAGATTTCCAGCGGCAGCTAATCTATCTTTTAACTTAGTGTAGTACATGTACATGTACACTGTTGACTTAAAGTGTTTACTTTGAACTATATATTCTAACCAGTGTAGAACCAAATGTGACGGTCCCTGCAGGAGCCGTCTGAACAGGGTCGCGCGTCTCTCTGAAACCAGTAGGGCTACAGTCTCAAAACTTTACAGAAATGTTGACCAGCATGAGTTGTTGTTAACAACCTGGGGACATTAAAATTGTCTCCCCTGATAATTGTTCAGATATTGCACCTGATATGATAACTTAAAATTAGAGAAAATTTGTGTCGTGTTTATCTATGAAACCAGTAGGTCTAGAGTCATCAAACTTCACAAGAATGTTCACCAGCATGAGTTTTTGTGCACCTGCGTGTTTTTCAACTGCCCACCCCCCTCCCCCATGACTTTGCAGTTATTACCCCTGATGACTTAAATTTAGATAAAAATTGTGTTGCGCGTATCTCTGAAACCTCTAGGGCTAAAGTCACCAAACTTCACAGGAATATTGACTAGTATGAGTTGTTGTGCACCTGGGGATTTTCATTTGTCTTCCCCTGATAACGATGGAGTTACAGACATTACATTTGTGTACAGTGAACTCTCATAATACCGGCATTCGTTACAATGGCACCCTCGTTATACCGGCAGTATGCATTGAAACAAAATTACCGTTAAGTATTTGAAACAACCACTGAATAAATAGGCACGATGCCAATAAGACAGGCGATCGCTTAATGCAGAACACAACAAGTGCAAAAAGCTTTTTGCACTTGTTGTGTTCAGCATTAAGCGTTCACCTGTTGGTACTAGTTTAAAACTGGCCATATGGTTCCTTTCACTCGTATTTAAACTCGTTATAACGGCAACCTCATTATACCAGCAAAATGTCTAGAAACCTCCTTTGTAACGAGGGTTCACTGTATTGGAAAGTGGATGAAGGGGGTATCTGTTTTTGTAACGAAAACAAATCTCTAGTTATTTCTTACATGTATATCCATGGAGTAAAGGGTTAATGCAGGGAAGACTCCAAAAGGAGATTATCTGCATGACGTTCACACTGCATTAAACAGTCAACTGCGTAACAAGACCGAATGTATTCTTATTCAAAGTCCGGTTTAGGGGGACCTCATGCGTTTATTTTTATCAAACCACCCCCTAGTGAGATTTGTGAACGTTTTGTATAGTGTAATGTCAACCAAGCATTTCCCAGATTTTATCCAAAGTTGAGTACAATCTATTCGATTCATAAGGGATACACTCAAATTGAAATATTCATGTTTTTTGCAAACTCCACCCCGTAATTTGAATGATTCCCATGTTAATCAACATATCGAATTGAACGTGGTCTGTTTACGACATTTAATAGAATAAATACACTATGACATTACACATTGTTGATGCCTTTAAAGGAAATTCGCTTAGTCAGATCATTGAAAGTTTAAATCTGCGTGCGACTTTCTGTATGGTTCGGCCAAGAATTCGGTATTAAAGCAACAGTAGGATCTCACTGATTACAATTCATTTAATGTCCATCGTCAATTAGGGGATAATTGAAATGTGTTTGACAGATGTGTTATCCAATACGAGCTAACTTTCACTCGTTTAAACCCTTTGCTCTATAAATATGCCTTGCAAACAGAGTAGACCAAGATCAGACGGTTTCTATAGTAGGGTCTGCTCTGTTTGCCCATGAAATAGTATATGATTCTATATTTTCTATTCTGATGAAAAAATTCCATGTCACAAGTGATACAGTGAACCCTCGTTACAATGGAGGTGTTTGTTTCCAGACATTTTTCTGGTATAACGAGGTAGCCGTTATAACGAGTTTAAATATGAAAGGAACCATTAAACTAGTACCAACAGCTGAAAGCTTAATGCAGAACACAACAAGTGCAAAAAGCTCCCTTTGGGAGCTTTTTGCACTTGTTGTGTTCTGCATTTAGCGATCACCTGTCTTATTGGCATCGTGCCTATTTATTCAGTTGTTGTTTCAAAGACTTAACGGTAATTTTGTTTCAATGCATACTGCCGGTATAACGAGGGTGCCATTGTAACGAATTAATGATATCATTATTTATTGTATGAATATTAACCTTTAACCCGCTGAGCAAATTAATTTTACAGAATTTTTCACCTACTACATTTTCAAAACTCAAGCTATAATGAACTTGTCTACCAAAATGCAATCAGGGTGTCAAAGGAGTTTGGATCCTGATGAGACGCCGAGTTACTCGGCGTCTCATCTGGATCGAAACTGTTTGCATATGTATTCACCCATCCGCACATGGCAGACTAATGTTAGTGGGGTTACGTATGCTGATCGAAGTAACGTCTTTTCGATACATGGTGTTACTATACTAATCAATTTTTTCACGTGCTTTCAAACAGAGAAGAAGCAGATCAGTCTGATCAATGTTTGCTGTTTGCTTATAAATGTGTTTCTATTTATTAGTGTGATAATCGTTCATTTATCTTAATACAAATAGAGCTAACCTAGATAAGTATTAATATTGTATGAATGTGTATCAGCTAAAAGGTTAAATTAATTTCGAAAATTATGCGAGTATACACTTTCTGTTCAAAATATAATGTCGCCGTACCAGGTGTTGTTTTTTATCGATCCCATACCGCCGACCTACACTTCACCTCTAGTGTCTCTATTCAAGCGACGTTAAAACAAATGAATATGTCTTGTGTAGACATGTTAGAGGATACGAATTTCAAATTCATAGATTGCATGAGAATTTCATGTGCCTTAACCCTGCGGGAAACTGGGCGTGCCGTGATGATTCATTCTATTTTCTATTTGAACAGAAATGCGAAATAAAGCAAATGTGAAGTTTGAAGTGGGCGACGGTTTCCTAGTACTTTACTCATCACACTAAATATTAAAAACTCAGACAAAGGTCATTAATATTACGTCTGACCAGGATAGAGGTGTAACAATTACGTTATATAAATCCTTTCCTGCATGAATGGTCATGTACGAAATAATGACGTCATGAATATTAATTAGATTATTTCTTTTATTTTGGCATAAGAACCCAGGATATTTTAACTCGGACAGAACTGTGACATCAGATACATATTATACCATAAACAAGCAGAGCAGGTCGTGATCAGACGGCCCCTACCGGAGTCGTATGATCTGGGTCTACTATGTTTGCAAAGGTGTAGAAAGGTGTATTTATGCAGTGAAGGTTAAATATTGCTGACTTTTAAATAACACGTTCATTTACTTCAGTATGGGTGTGTCTGTGCACATATCTTGGCAAAAACTGTAAATCTTTAAGAAAATAAATGTTATTGAAACCACAACCTCCCCCGCTGAAAAGATTAAAACCAAACACCGTTTAATCACACACACGTTTTACCTGGTTTAATCCTGAAGCTGCTATCTTGATAAATGGTCTATTTCTGCAAGAGTTCAATCTCCTAATGCATATTACTCCAGAAATACCCAGTGCTGTATCAAAGGTGGGAATACGATCTAAATTATTTGTATCTTCGCCAATTACTGTGTGGAATGCACTGTCTCATAATAGTAGAATCTCATTTACTTTATTATTATTATTATTATTATTATTATTATACCATATTTATATAGCACTCTTTTCATATCTAAATAGGTTCAAAAGTGCTTTACAATTAAACCATTTATACATACTAAAGCAGAAAAGAAAAGAAAACTATTATTAAAGAAAATATAAGATATGAAATAGAAATAAAAACATAATAAACAAAACAAAAACATTTACAGTGTATTTCTAAGGTATAAAAAGAACTTATCGCATAACCTCAAAATTTAAAATCCATATGCCTAGTAAGGTATAGTACAATTATGATAAGAGGATAAAGCAAAGTTGATGGCATACTATTTCTAAAGTTAAAACATGCAACATCTGTATGGGCTTAAAATATATTAAAATATATATCAGCCACTATAAATCTTTAAAACGAAATGAGTTTTAAGAGTTCTTTTATAAGACTAAAGTGAAGCTGAGTTCCGTTTTCCCACCGAAGTTCATTCCACAACTTAGGAACCGCCTTTGCAAAGCTACGATCACCATAGGTACATGTAACTGTGCGGGATCTTGGTATCACGAGGGCCATAGTCATTTTTTTTATTTTAAGTCACGCTGTGGTTTATATATCTTTAACATGTTTGTGATGTAACTTGGCGATTTGTCATTCAATGCTTTATAGGTGTGAGTCAAAAGTTTAAATTCAATCTGGTGTTCCACTGGGAGCCAGTGAAGTTCCTTTTTTAACACTGGTGTTATGTGGTCAAAACGTGAAGTCCTGGTAATGATACGAGCTGCAACATTTTGGACAGTCTGCAGTTTGTTCAAAGTTGTCTTTGGTAAACTACAAAGCAGGGAGTTACAATAGTCGGGTCTGGATGTAACAAGAGAATTTACTAGGGTTTTTGTAGCATTAATGGTAAGATATTTTCTGATATGTCCTATTTGTCGTAGCTGGGCATAACAATACCTACAAACAGAATTCACCTGTTGTTGTTCCATGTTCATGTTGGAATCGAGGAATGCCCCTAAATTTCGAACCCACGTTGATGGTTTTATCTCAGTATCTTCAATTTTGATTTCTATGTTTGATACACGTTCTGCCTTACGTTTGGAGTTAAACAGTATAAGTTCTGTTTTATTTGCATTTAGTTTTAGTATATTGTGGTGCACCCAGGATACAACATTGTTTAGACAAGCTTCCACTCGTCTTATAATTTCCATTTGTGTAGTAGTGTCAATGGGTTCAAATGATATATATAGCTGCAAGTCGTCTGCATAAAAATGATGATTAAGTCGATGGCTTCTACAATTTGCGCCTACGGGTTTTGTATACATAATATAGTTTTTTGGCCCTAACACTGATCCCTGTGGTATACTGTATTTCATGAGGACTGGCTAAGAGAGTTCTTTGTCAATGCACACAGTTTGGAAGCGATCGGTGAGATAGGATGTCATCCATGCAAGCGGTATACCAGCTATTCCAAAGTCATGTTCTAGACGTTCAAGCAGTGTTCTGTGATCAATAGTGTCGAATGCAGCGGAGAGGTTATGTACGTAATACGAGGACAGTAACCTTGTTTTGGTCTAATGATTCTAGAATATAGCTCTGGACTTTGAGTAGAGCAGTCTCAGTTGAGTGAAACCTTCTATTTACTTGTCACTCTTCAAACGTGATTCGAAAGATGACTTTATTCAAATCAACATTTTTACCGACGATTCATCTCCCGGGAAAATTTTGCACTGTTTGTATTGTTACACTCTTTTGTATTTATAAACATAGATAATACTGGGAAAGTACAGTTGAAAGTTCGGCGTTGGAAGTGTTAAATACTCAAAGTAAACTGTTTAGTTACCTAGCAGATATCAAGTTTTGTGCTGTTATTAGTTACAGTTCGCTAGAAACAGTATGTTAGCTGCAGCACTAGCAGTAATAAAGGTAGTAGTAGTAGCATAAGTAGTAGTTGTAGTACATGTAGTAGTGGCAGTGGTATTAATAGTAGTAGTTGTAGTGGTAGTAGTAGTAGTAGTAGTAGTAGTAGTAGTAGTAGTAGTAGTATAGAGCTATACAAATGTGATATAATATTAATAATTTAATACTAATAATAACTAGAAAACTGACTCTGTCAGAGAGGGCCCTGCAGATGATCTTTTGTTGAATACGGCATTTTTGATAAATCAAGGGCAGATAACACTGGGCATGGTGATCTCATTCAACCCCAAAACTATAAGTGTCTTCCTCTCATAATACTAAGCATATGATCTTAATATGAATCAAATATGTAAAGTACTGTTTGAGTTATCTCTTTACATTAAAAGTGTTGACAAAACCTTATGGCATATTGGATGAATCAAGGGCAGATAACTCTAGACATAGTGATCTGATTCAGCCCAAAATCTATAGGCATCTTCCTCTGATGATACTAATATAAACATATACCCTTATTATTAAACCAATATGTTAAGTACTGTTGGAGTTATTGCGTCACATCAAAATTATTGACAGAAGTTGATAGCATTTTTGAAGAATCAAGGGCAGATAACTCTAAGCATAGTGAACCGATTCAACCCAAAAACTACAGGCGTCTTTCTCTGATGATACTATGCGCATGGTCTTAATATGAAACCAATACCGGTGTGTGAAGTACTGTTTGAGTTATCAAGTCACATCAAAATTGTTGACAGCATTTTTGAAGAATCAATGGCAGATAACTCTAGACATTGTGATCCGATTCAACCCAAACACTATAGGCGTCTTTCTCTGATGATACTAAGCATATGCCCTTAATATGAAACAATCATGTGAATTACTGTTTGAATTATCGCGTCACATCAAAATTGTTGACGGACGGACGGACGTTCTAACGGATTGAGTGTATGTGGCTATTCTTTTGTTCAAAATAGCCACACAAACTGAAAAAAGCCACATAAAACCGATGAGAACAAAATATCTTTTGTTCTCATGTAATTATCTAGTCACATAAACAGGAATGGTTAGCGCGGACAGGCGGACGGACAGACATACAGACAGAAAATGTGATTCCTATATGGCTCCTGCAATTTCAATGCAGGGTCCTAATAATAGTAGAAGTAGTAGTAGTGGTAGTAGTAGTAGTAGTAGTAGTAGAAGTAGTAGTAGAAGTAATAGTTGTAATAGTAGTAATAGATGTAGTAGCAATAGAAGTAGGAATAGAAGTATTAGTAGTAGTCGTAGTAGAAGGGGTGGTAGTAGTAGCAGAAGAAAACGTGGTAGTAGTAGTAGTAGCAGTAGTAGTAGGGATTGCAGTAATAGTAGTAGTAGATGTTGCAGCAGCAGTAGTAGTAGTAGTAGTAGTAGTAGTAGTAGTAGTAGTAGAATAAGTAGGAGTGATAGTAATAATAATGTTATTAGAAGCAGTACTGTAGCAGTAGTTAGATCACCCCACACACCAGCGGTTCGATTCCTGGCCTCGGCCGTTTGGAATTTTCATGTCAGAAAGCCAACGAGCTGGCTTGCAGTATGTCGGTGCTACCCGGATGCTCTTCCGTACACGGAACAATACAGTTCCATGCATAGGAATATGTAGGTGACATTTCTTAGTTAGCTTGGCGTCGCGATATGACTGAAATACTTTTAACCCTTCGCTTGCTGAATTTTAAAATACATTTCTCCTTCTTTACCCACGCCCTGTTGTCTATTTACATATATATTCACTGTGTACAAGCATTTGCTGTGCAATCACTGCAGTGGAGTGCACTGGTTGCACAATCAACGTGTAAATAGTGCAGACTCTGATGAGACAGCTCCTGGGTCTTCACTATTTACAGGTAGGTATATTGACATTGACATGAATAGCAAGCGAAGGGTTAAAGCGACGTGAAACGCGAAACAAACAAAAACACAATCCCCTTAGTTCAAACACATCTTTTCCTGGCATGAGGTAATAGTTACCGCGTACTAGACTTGGTAGTAAGGATGGGACCGAGAGCACGAATACCCTCAAACGAATTCAATATATGTCAAACGCACACCAAAGCTGACTGATTTGTAGCATATCAAACAATAATAAAAACGAGACATCGGAGTTTGATATGGCCAAAATACTCAAAGAAATACCTGAATGCTGAAGCATTACAATTACAAAATATATATTTGTTTATAAAAAATAAAAAAAAGTTTTTTCTATATACAAAAGATAAACACAATTTTAAATTATTAATCATTTAAACAATTCATTTGTACGCAAACCCGATTGGTTACGTGTTACATATGTCTCGAGTCATTCTCTGTATATGCACGTGCAACACGGGGTATATCTATCTAGTTATTAAAATAATACATAGATAAATTTAGGTTATTTACAATACATTGCAAATGACAGAAAAAAGACTTAAAACAAAGTATGCACATTGTTTGGCTGGGCTGTAGCTGGAATTAAAACATATTTAGATAATGTTTATGGGATAATTGCACTTTTACATACCTCAGTCAGAAGATATCGATGGTTTTTCAAATCCGATAGAACCGATATTATAGATGTGTACCGGTGGTTACCACCATCCAATATCAGCAAGAAGGAAAATGATGATAAACCAAGCACCTGTTGAAGAAGATGTTACACGGTAGATGAAATGGGAAATGTATGTGGCATCAATTTGCCATTAGTTTCAGGCTTACCACATATACACGAGTATATATGTATCAGAGCTAACAGGGGGGGGGGGGGGGGGGGGCGCATGAGAATTGTATCACTGCTGCTTGATAGATACAATGATGCCACACAGAGCTACATCACTGAGATCGTTACTGGTGATAAAACATTGGTCAAATCTTACGAGACTGGGAGAAAGGAAAGAAAAAAGTATGGATTGGCAGAAATGGCACATGATGTCTTGTAGAACTCGTACAAAAACGCAGTGTTGCTCATGGGAATTGTGATTGCAGTTCATGTCCTGGTCCAGATAACTTGGGTGTTACTGGAGTATTGTGCGGAGACTCGGTATTTTCTCCAGTTGATCAATTATATCCTACAGTCAGACTGGCGTACGTGCGATCATACTCCTACTCGACAGCGCACCTCCATAGACATCAGATGTGCTTTTTTTTACTTCAGGGACAATCATATCACCATATCCTCCACATCTTACGCCGTGTCTTACTCCGAATGATATTTGGACCAATCTGTACACAAAGAACTACATCAGACGTTGCCAGTTGGAATAGCCTTACCCAGTCGGTAGCGGGCTTTTCCATGGTTACCATGTTTCATAACAAATCACGACGGCTTAAACAAATTTAGTTGAGGGTCTGAAAAGATGGAGATTCTCAAGAGTCACATTTACAGCATTCATATAAAATAACAATGAACTCTGCCGTGTGGTTTCAGAGGAGTATATATGGAAATTGGCCATTTAGAGCAGAAACTTATCTAGACTTCAGCATTTCAGTATTTTAAAGAGATTTAACAAGGGTTTTAATAAAGAAGCTATGTGCATGTTGTGCTTGACAGCTTCTCTACTAAACACCAATCTGCAGCTTGTTAAGGTCAACAAGTAGTTCCTTGTCGTTGGTTGTACCACGAAATCGTATGGTAAAATACGGTGAGAGAAGTTTCATGCATGCAGCTCCAAAGCTTTGGAATGCTCTACCATCAGGCATTAGAGACGCAAGCTTATTAGCTTCTTTTAAAAGATGTCTGAAAACGCATTTCTTCAACATTTATTACTAGAACAATTTAGGAAACTTAGCAAATAAATATCATTTATGATAACTGCTGCATTAGCCGACCAGTGTCATTTGGTCTGGTATTATTCCTTTGTCATTTTGCTTAAGGGATATGTCGTAGGAACAGTATACGGGATACCCTTTTTAGCTCTATGTTAGCTAATCGTTAGGGGTTCCCATAAAAGGGTTTTTAACTCCCTGAATAATCTTTGGATATGTCCTATTACCACTCCGTTAAAATAATTATGGAGGAATGTAGCAAATAAAGGGTTTGCAGGACAGACCCTGATCAGACTGTTCCTTTAACCCTTTTCCTCATATTGACGACTTTTGACGACTCTGTAAAATTCACTTTATAAAACCATTGTGATAAATAGAGCATTTGCCTCTGTAGGAGCAAATGCTTTATTTACCACAATGGTTTCAAACTATAAAATTCTAAACTTTTCGGTAGATTTATTCAAAGTGGTTGGATCTAAAAATAGCCTATGAGGGAAGAGGTTTAGAATCATCTGATCTGGGTTTACTCATCTGAAATGACATCAAATAACATTTCTGGAAGGTAAGACTTAAGAGTTTACTATATCAACTACAGGTGTCTCTCAGTGACGCAATATTAAACCATACTTCCGAGTTGCAATGAATCATATGCAGATATAACTATTTGTCTGGGAGACATGAGTTTACCAGCAATTTGCAAGATGTATATATCCATACCCCAGGGCTCCTGAGACCCTCAGATCAGGCCCGGACAGTTTGTCATTCAAAATATCGAATATTATACGCTTCCATACTCTGTGTGTGTGTGTGTGTGTGTCTTTGTGTGTGCGTGCGTGTGTGTGTGTGTGTGTGTGTGTGTGTGTGTGTGAGAGAGAGAGATTTTATATGCGCCGACTTCGTTTGTAATTACTCGGTGCTTTTGGTGTTCCGGCGATGTCTGGTGATCGCAGTTCCTTAAACACAACACGATGCAATTCAGTATCACAGCACCTTAAACCCAGCTCAATCAGTGCGATAATTTTCAGTACGGCGTCTTATGACGTAGTATACCATCTTATCCTTGTGTAGGATATGGCGCCGTTAACCCTGTATTGTATGTTCGTCTGTTCGATTATTTTGATTGCTTGAATTGGTTTAACGGCCCGCGTCACATCAAGGTCATCAATGACCGATTAAATGAAGGCTATGTGTATATGTATGTAGTCGCGCGCACTTAATATACTTATGCTTCTTATGGTTGTTGTGGATTCCCATGTGATATCCCCTGTCTGACATGTGTTAAACTGTTTTAGAAACCGATTTGGCGAACACAGTGTAAGGCTAAATTTACATTATATATAAATTTTCATTGCAAAAATATATACTCCTTCGCTGTCTGCTCTTCATATGCCGTATTTCTGACATGTAATGATGAAACGTCTTTCATTACTGACGAGCCAATGAAATATTACACAAATTGGGCTTGCTTAAAAGTTTGCGAATCACTTACCTTTCTTCTGGATAACATATTCATACCGAATGGGAATGGTATATACCGTCCGCAATTTGGTATTTCTATGGATAAGAAAAGTGCACCACTGGTCGCAGATTCGCTTTTAGACGGCTATGAGAGGGATTTTGTGTTAAGTTTGAACACACAATCCCAAGCAAATATTATAAAAGGCTTCAATGAAACTTAACGACGATATTTGGATGATAGTTTCAACATAGATAACCCTTTCTTTGATGATATGATTCCTACCATTTACCCATAATAGCTCAAATTGAATAAAGCTGACAGTTTTACAGATTTTCTTGATCTAGACTTTAAAATTGACAATGGAATTATTTGTTTTAAATATTATGACAAAAGAGACGATTTTGATTTTAGTATTGTAAAGTTCTCTCGTCGTGACGGAGATGTTCCCCCTGTCCCATCTTATGGGGTTTGCATATCTTAACGTATGCGTTTCCCTAGAGCTTGTTCTTCTGTTAACCATTTTAACAGTCGAAATCTAATTTTAACTGAAAAGCTGTTTAAGCAAAGATATAGATATCATAAACTACGAAACAACATTCTCTAAATTTTACCATCGAAATTTCCCACTTATTGGCAAGTATAAGTGTATTTTTAAGGCGCTCCTGTGACATGGTATTATACATCCTGAAATCTATTGTTATGTGATTTACAAACTTCGTAAACTTATTGGACATACCCATTTTCATATAATTATGTTGAAAATTTCATTAAAAAGAATATCATCCTATAGTACTACAATATACTGCATGTCTGGTTGTCAACCCTTTTACAGTTGGCAATCACGCTGCCCTTTTTTCATATACGCCAGCAGGAAAGGCGTGGTACTCTATTAAGAAGAGCTCTTAAATCCGAAAACGGAAAACGGAAGGAGGACGTCGGATCTTTGTACTCGTACCCTTTATTACTTATCTACAGTTTCTCTGTTTGCAACACCAACCAATTAGTACACTAGCGGATAGGTTCATCCAGTTTGGTTCACTAAAATGTTTGTGTTTTAAGTGCAATTAGCCACTGTATTTGTCATCGCGGTTGTTGTATATTAGTCGGAGAGGGGATATGTTTATTTAGACTGTCATTTAGGATTGGAGTGGAGTACGTTTGAGGTAAGGTGCCTCTAAACCGGTTTCAACCCTCCAGTGACAATTGTCTCTGACCGTTCCAAGGCGGCATTTCCATCTTCCCCTATTGTTTTTATGTTATGTGCGTCTCTTTGTGTCCTTGATATTGGTGTACAATTGCTCCTTCTTGCCGTTTTGCTTTTCGGGCAGGTGTGTATTTTGTGTGTTGTGTGTCCTACATGTACCTTTACCCTTTCCCTCATATTGACGACTTTTGACGACTCTGTAAGTAACTTTGTGAAACCATTGTGATAAATAGAGCATTTGCTCTATTTATCACAATGGTTTCAAACTACAAAATTCTAAGCTTTTCCTTTTCTCTAGTTAATGCTCCTTTTCGGTAGATTTATTCAAAGAGGCTGTATCTAAAATAGCCTATGAGATAATGGATTAAAAAGGAATGATGAGGTAATATTCAATACATGCATCACAACTTGTATGGTACTATTTCAAATATACGATTAGATACATTTGTATTCACTTTTGTTGGCTTAAACTTGAAACAGGGTAGTTTTTGCTACTATAATTAGAATAGTAAAGTTCTGTTTACCTTGTTTTAATGTTATACTTTATTTCATTAAGTATGCTTCCCTATTTTTGATCATGTGATGTTTGCTTTATAAAAGCAGTCAAACAAAACAGAAAACATGCATAATATATCACAGCATCCAAAGAGTCACAAACAAGCCTGCATATATGCATACACATGCACATTATACACAGAACTGCTTCTTGCCTACTCAACATTGACAGCATATCTACGCTATATGACTACACTCAATGTGTTTTTCTGGTTCATGTGAGATCTCACAAGACGTTATATATTTTGTGTGATTATTGGAGTTGATTTGAGCAGTTTAACGTTTGGTGGGAATATTACAAGAGTTTATACTTTCTACGCTCATTTTCATCAGTCAGTTAGTCGCATGGTTTGGCCACTTCCTCGGTGGTAGATACTTCGACCTTTGGTGGTTCAATTCAATCAGATTAAATAGTTTGAACATTTAACGAATGTACATATTAATGAAAGCAGCCCGAAAAAGAGGAGTAAAGGTTTCTCGTTTACTAACTTTATTTGGCTCTGAAGTATTTTGTATTTTCGGGAAGATGTGTTAGTGTCCTTGCAATAGGCATGTATTATTTTTGCGGTCAGATGTAGACATTCATATTCCTTTTAATTGAAAAAGTAGTAAAGTAAAGCAGGAAAAGACACACAAAACACAACAACCACCAAAACTTCGATAAAAAGCAATTCGCGCACACACATACACCCCATGCGCACACGCACGCACACACATACATACACACACAAAGTACAATGACACAAAGACACAAAAATACCTAGCAAACATAAAAGCAAGGGTGACAAAGACAGTGCCGCATTGGAACGGTCAGTGGCAAAACCACCACTCGGGGTTTATACCGGTTCACAGACGTCATAACCCCACACTTATCTCAAAGTCACCCTAGCTTAACAAACAGTGTAAATAAAGGTATTCCCGCCAACTTTCCCCACAACATAGAAGACGGTAAACACAGGACAATATGTAAAACATAGCAGTACAAAACCTTCGAAAGTCCGTGAAATATGTACTCAATGAGTACATCTCCATCTAGAAAATGATAATTAACAATTTTGAATTAATATCTTCCCTTTATCGTATATTATGGACGAAACTTTATCATTTGTGGTGGAAATATTGATATATAAAAAAAGAAGTCACAGTCGGATCGATTGGCTTTGCTTAAATTTTGGGTACTATAAGAAACCATAGTTTCAAACTAATGAGTATCCTAATTCAAACTATCGTCTTATTAAAACATTAACAATATCAGCTTGTGCATCATGTTTTTAGGCTAAGCATAAAATCCTTATCATGGTAATACAAAAACAAACCTGCAACCAGAGGAGCACAATGTGTGCCCATAGTTATACCAACAAATTGACGATATATGATGTCCCAATAGTGAACAACTGTTTTATCTATAAAAAAAAAGGTTAGAGATCTAAAAACATCAAGGCAAGTCCACAATGTGTAATATATTCTGAAAAAGGGAGATTCTTCGAAAGCAAAAGTAGAAATGCAAAAGATAAACTTGCAGACTCGGTTTTATTGAGTCTGTACATGAGAAGTAATTAAAATTGCAACACTACTCACGCCCCCTAGCACCAGCTAAAGCAGTATTCAATTTTTAAAACTACTAACATCAAAACTAATGATCCCGAAGGACCAGACAATGTTCAACTTCTGAATTCAAAATGAACGATCGTTGAAGCAAGGAGCATTCTATTTTCTCTTGCAGAGGTCTTCTCTATAAATTCAATCAGTTTATCTTTTATAAGATTTTGAGGAAGACTAGTATAGAGTGTATAGAAATCATAAGAGTTAAATGAAAAAAATGTCGTACTGTTCATTTTCAAGTTTAGTTAAAATATCATTATAATTGTTTATTGACCAAACAAAATTAATTCCAGAATTTTCATATATGTTATCACAGTAACGTTTTACATGTGCTTTGATAGTAGCAAGACATTGGGTCAAAAGGTTAAATAGTTTAGTAGCAGTACAACAACTAAGATTTAGCAATACAACGCACCTTATAAGGGTTTTTATATAGCTTCGGAATCAAGTACATGTACATAGTAGAAACTGTATGTTGTATTATGTTAGGATCAGACTTTTAACATGTTTCAAGGAGTTTGAACTGTTATATATGTTTCTGAATCAGTTAACTCTTTAAAGAATAGGATTTTCAAATAATGATTACATTATTTTATGCCTTGTCACCAGGAGCAAGAACATTATTTGAATGATAATTCGAAATGTTTTTCTTCAAGTACTGAAATGTAGCTCTAGGTCGAGGTGGTAATAGCTGGTAATTTGGTTTGTAAAAGGCAACACGTACATCAATAATGTCAAAAAACATTTTTCCAATCCGAAAGGGCATTAACATCAGTATGTTCTCGTCATCACCATTTGATGCAGAATTCTTAAATAGCTTAAAACTACAATTTCACATTGTATTAACTTGCATCAATATTTTGCACCATTTGTATTTTATACAGGAATATATCACGACACAAGTCGACTAACAAACATCACGTAAGAGAGTAAAACATAAAAGGGGATATGTCCCAAAGACGAACGTTTGTTTTTGTAGCAAATGAACAAAACATGTAAAAACTGTTTATTTCTTAAGACTGAGCCAGAACATATATTTAATACTTCATATAGCACATGCCATTGGACATGATTGTACAGTGTTTTTTTTGTAGCAAATGAACAGAACATGTAAAAAATGTTTATTTCTTAAGACTGAGCCAGAACATATATTTAATACTTCATATAGCACATGCCATTGGAAATGATTGTACAGTGTGCTAGTATAGAATCTTAGGCTACATTGTATATATTTAAACCATGGCAATCTAAGAATTACTTCAAGGACTCTGGATAGCTTTCTCTGCTGTAAGAGTATGATTATATGTTTACTTATTGATTCCCTGTATGGTTCCCCTTGTCAAATAAAGAACGTTTTCCGTTTTCAAAAATATCTATAACCGCAGGTCGCAGCTAAGCTGGCACTTCAAAGATACAGAAGTTATGGGCATGTGTTCAGATAATCAACTCCAATATTCGAATCGGACCGGAACAATTTTCAATAATAATTATGACGGCAATGTAGCTATAGATTTGTTTTGCTGCAAAACGCACTGTACCACAGTTTATTACCTAACTGCCGTAACAATAGTAATGCTCACAAATAATAATAATTATGGTCGATTAGGATTTTCGGCATTGTTTAATCAATTCCAATGAAACCTCTGGATGTGTTTTTTTCTTTCAGGTCCTGCTATAATGACGTGATTTCGTTTATTATCCCCGTCATTGGTATGTCTTAGACCATCTGAAGTAGGTCTGAAATGTTTGTGTTTGCACTGAAAAATATACATTTTAATGAAGGTAAGTATACAATTTTTGCAATGTCACAGGTTGCTATATAGCCAAACAACATTGTTTTAATATCTAGAGGAACAAAAGGACTATTTGGGAATGTCAGAATATTACTTATGATGGATTGGCTGACTGGACAATACCAAAACAAATGTTTTATTGTTTCTGGTTCCATGTTACAGAATGTGCATTCTATTTTATCTGTATAATTTATTGTGTATAAAAGTAATTTGTTCCTAAAATGCGGTGTAAGATTCTCACCTGAAACCACTGCATAAAAGTATCATTTGTAATATTAAATGGTAAACTAAAAATCTGCTCCCAATCGCCAGCAGTAAAATTAGTGACATGAATGTATTTTTCTACACCAAGTGTCCTTATATGAGGGTTGATCAGACTTTTTGTTCAGGCATTTATACATTAATTCCGACCCCTTTTCGTTTTTATACAGAATTCTAAGATAAGGAGGAATAAAAGGTTTTTGTATATTTCTTATATCGTTTTTGTTTATATTTAAGCTTATTAATGAATGTCCTACTGCTAGCATCATACCGTGATATACTAAGTGATTGGTTTGTAAACCGTATTTTTCATTAAATTATTTTAAGGTCATAAACGTATTTTGGGAATCTAAAATATCTCCAATACAGCTTACTCCTGCCGTAACCCATGTTTTTAGAAAAACGATCTTATTTGCAATTAAGATATGTTGATTATAAAATAACGGATATTCTTTGATTGCGTTTGTCTCAATTTCATGACGGCTAATCAGCTCTGAAAAGGCTTTAAAGGTATCTGACCAGAATTTATTACTGCATGTTTGAGAAAGATTTTCACAATAGTGTTTTCCAGAATTTAGTAATTTGTTCAAATCTATCTTGGAATTTATTATTTCAGACCAGCCGCCATTTTTTGATATTAACTTTATAATCCACGTTGTTTTTAAAGCATTTATAAATGCGTTCAGATTTAACATTCTCAATCCTCCATGTGCATATTATTGTACTAAATCTAATCTTTTGATTTTGTAATTTCCGTTCCAAACAAATTTGTAAAATATTTTGTAAGGTTTATTTGACATTTGTTCAAAAGGATTTGGAAGAAACAGATGATTTAGTTTTGCTACGAGAATACTTATAATCACAGCAATTTTGGCTATAGGTGAAAGTATTCGTCTGTTCCAATTTTTTATTGTATTTTCAATCTCAGATATCTTTGTATCGAGTTAATTTCAATCATCTTTTCTGACTCTACATGAAATTTTACACCTAACATCTGGAATTGTTGTTGGTTCCATATTAATTTCCATTTTGTTTTAATTGTGTCGGAGCTAAATTTGTTCCGAATGAGAAGCCTCGTTTAAAGATCTAACATCAAAAACACCAATTTTATTCAAATTTGTTTTGTAAAAATCAGCACCGAAACGTGAAGTGCCTGGACTTCGATTATTTTTCATGTTTTTTAGGACTGCTGTCACTTCTGTTAAGGTTATATTTCCTTCTATGTTGTTTGTTTCTGAGTCTGTTAGTTTAGGTATATTGATGTTATTAAAGTATTGTTCAAAATCATCAATGGTTGAATTTGTAACCTTTGCTCTGTATAATGACTCGTAAAAATATTTCACTTCACTTAAAATATGTTGTTGTTTTATAATTTCTGAGCCGTCTTCTTTAATTATCTTGTGTATTGGTTTTTGTAGCACTATTCCTTTTCTCTAATCCACAGAAATATTCAGTAGGTTTCTCTCATTCAGTTGCCCATTTAACCATTGACCTAATTATTAATTTCTCATTGTGTAAATGTTTAAATTGGTTTGATACATTATAGTGTTCCTCTGATTTCTCATCGGTTAGGTTTTGTTCTATTTCTTTAATTTTGTATTGTAGTTCGTCCTCTATTTTTTTTACTTTGTTTTTTCTTGAAGGAGCCATATGATATAGATTTTCCTCTAATCTTCATCATTAACGTATCAAGGAAAAGTTGATCACTTATAACAGATTGTATTTCATTTTTCGGTATATTTCTAATGTTCTCCTTGTCATAAATAGGTAGAGCGTATTGATTTATTATTTCCTCTATTTTCGCGTTAATCGTATCTATATAGTCTTTATCCCGTAGAAGAGAATTATTATGTTTCCATAAACCTGAGCTGTGTTGGAAATCATTAAATTGAAATGGTTTGTATTATTGAATGATCTGACTGATAGCTGTGTTCTATTTATGCTTTTGAAATATTAACTGAAAGAGGAGGAGACACCAGAAAAAGTCCAATCTTGCTTGCTGTACTGGTTTGTGTTTTCTCCATGAATAAAGTTTTTTTCAGGAAAGTATTCTCGAAATGTATCAATAAGTTGCCTGTTTGATATATGGAGTAGCACGGTGTCCCGTGTTTTTTATTATTAAGGTTTTTTATCATTGTACTAGTCCATTTTCGGGTCCATAACTAAATTAAAGTCATCACATATAGCGTAAGATGTGTTTCCTATATCATCTATTATATCAAAAATGTTGTTGAAAAAACATGGTCGGTCAGTATTCGGGCCGTAAAGAGAGACAACTGTTATGCGTTGATCAGCTATTGACAGATCAAGTACCACATAATTGCCTTCAGAATCAGATATTAGTTTGGCTACTCACCTACTGTTTGAACTACAAGAACTTAGAAATACATCGGAACCCCATTCTAAGAAAATTATTCTTTATATTTCTGGTGTGAAATGTGTATCTTGGAGGCAGTAAATATGGTAATTTAAATCTTTAAGGTATTTAAAAACATTCAGTCTTTTTTTTTTTGTGCGGATACCTAAATCATTCATTTTGTAATACTGAAAGACAAGTATTCAGTAGCATTGTGTGTAAAAAATCAATAAGTACACAACTTTTAGCAGAATGGCCAACAGATATTACAACAAAGCAAAAATATAACAATAAACAACGCATGCAATCAAACATACAGATTACCATTTAAAAACAATTATGACATTCTTGGTAATCATTACTTGTGACTCAAAAATCCGTGTCGTTGAGGCCAACTATCGGTGAAAACAATACGGTTACCCAAAGAGACAAACCTAGTCAAACGAGATCCTGTTAATACCTTAACAGCATCGTTTTGGAGATACTCGTATGCCTCTAAATTCAGTGATACACGGCTCACCACGACAATTAAGTGTCACAATATAGCTCACTGCTGCACAAAAATATCGCCCACGTTTTCATTTACCCTGAGGCATCTGCAGGCGAACCCGTAACTAACCGAAGCACGACAGATTTGATGATCCAGACGCCAATGTACTCAGCATTTCATCTGGATAAAACATGTTGTACTATATGATTTCCTACACGAAATAACTCTAAACAAGTCCAAGAATGACGCAGTTAGCTTTTCCTGTATACATAAGAAACTTTGAGCAGCAAGTTAAAGGTTAGTATGTTCTTTATCACGCAACAATCCTTCTAAATACGCTGTGAGTACAGCAATACCTACCTTTAAGAAATAAAAACTGCATATTCTACAATATCAAACTATCAAGAAAGCAGATATGAAATTTATCTTCTAAATATCTCGTATATCTTACAACACTTAAGACCATATATTTTGCCCTAAGTTTTGATCCAGACGAGACGCCAAGTAGAAAGACGTCTCGTGAGGATTCAAATCGCCTGACACCCGTGCTGTGTCCGTGCGCGCGTGCGTGCGCCCACACGCACGCACGTACAATGCACGCAGGCACGTACGTATGCACGTTCGTACGTATGTACGCATGCACGCACGCACGCATGTACACACGTATGTATGTATGTATGTATATGTATGTATGTATGCACTCCCAAATATACAACACGCATACAGTGTTTATATGAAACAACGTATTTTTGCGTCATGACAGCAGTGTGGCGAGATTGACCGGAGCTTAAACTACTTAATCTGTATCCCGCCCGCTTAACCAAACGATTTCTACGCATTTGCAAACAAGGTAGACATAGATCAGTTCATATAGGAGTCGTCTGGTCAAGGTCTACTCTGTTTGCTCCCGGAACAATATACTCTCTGCCACAGTAAAGATTTCTTTATTAACATTGCTTTAGGATAACGCAAAACCAGACCTCTATTGACCGATTGCTTCGGAGAGGTTTTACTACACATGTTAGTATAATATATAGGCTATTTCAGTTATAGGTATACATACATCGAATCTAACATTTAAAAACAGTGGAGACTCGTATCAGATAAAGCGACCAACCCTTTCCTTCATACAAGCGTGTTTTCACGCATTTGCAAACAGAGCTAACCCAGACCAGAGGGGGACCTTTACGAGCCGTCTGATCGGGGTCTGCTCTCTATGCAAATGGAATTTGAAAGATCCATTCGTTCAGTTCCTAAAATGACTATAATGACCGACCTTCAGTAAGTAATGAAATACCTACAGAACAGTGAAAGGGTTAAACAAGTCTCGGAACAAACCATGTTGTGAAAATAGCGTTTCAACCCTTTGCCTACAGCGGTCGGATGAGTCATTACCTATGCAGGCAGTTCGGATCTAGATGGTACGTCAATTTACTAGACGTCACATCAGGATCTAAACTGAATTACACCTTGGTTGCATTTGGGTAGACATTCTAATTACAGCTTGGATCTCGAAAATGTAGTCTGCAAAAGGCTAAAGCACTCCCAAATATAAAACACGCAACGTATTTCTGGGCATATACTCAGAAACACACTTTACCTAATACATGTACATGTACCCCTTTCAAGCAAACAGAATAGACTCATATCAGACAGCTACAGGAGGAGCCTATGTGCCTATGTCTGTGGGCAATGTCTATGTCATCGGCTTTTCATTCAATGTCCTCACAACTATCTCCCCGACAGAATCTGACGGCTGTTTATGTTCGTCATGAGGATTACTACTGATTCTTACACTGTTTCTACGACCGTACTGTTCAAGATCGTTAACACATTTCTCTCTGGCCTTTTTTCTTAAGCTTTTTTAAGCTGCTTGTTTTGCTCTTTAAGAGTACTGATTTCGTCTTCATTTTCCTGCAGCTCCTTTCTATACTTATCTGACTCCACACACCTATCATGGACTTCGCCCTCGAGAATTTCGATCCTTCGAGTCACTGACGTCAGAATCTGGTCTTTAATTTCGTCAATCGTTGACTTAACTATGTCTCTGATAAAAGTTCTATCGTTTTTCGTCAGCATTTGAGACAGTTTCTCATTTATCTCATCAATTTTCCTTTCGACAGAACTTTGCGTATCTGCTTCAGAGTCACTCCCATTTTGCACGCTGCACACGAATGCGTCCATCGTGCTCTGTTTCTGCTCGTCTATTTTCTTCTTCTTTTTCTTGCCTTTCTTAACGAGAGTGCCTGGGTTCCCGTTAAATACGCTCGGATCAAGGGCGCTAGAATCAAACTCGCAGGTAGTCGAGGAATGCGCTCTTTTGTTCGAGTTCAGATTAGCGCTCATTCTTGTTACCGCAATACAATGCGTGCAGGTCAGTATATGTAAAACCGCTATACAGCCACCTGTTTTCTACGCTTGCATAAAGTAAAGTCACTCAAGCGTGACGGAGAGGCTTTAACGTGCCCATTGGGTCACCTTTGTCCTCTAGTTTTCTACCCCACCCACTATCCCCACTACAGCAATTTTTTCAAACGATCTTTCTAACTTCAAACAGCGAAATAGCAGACAGATATAATTACCGCTTCAAAAAGGCATGTTTCCCATGAATGTCCTTCAAACTTTATGTCCAATATCTGTTTCGTGGTAATCTGTGATATTTTAACTACTCTGACATTTTGATTACATTTCTACCGGAATCGGAAGTCGGAAGTTCGGAGGTGGGTTTTACTAATATTCTGAAAGTGGGAGATCCTTCGAAAGCAAAAGTAGCAATGCGTAAAGAGAAAATTGCAGACTCGGTTTTACTGAGTTTGCTCATGAGTAGTAATTAAAAGTGCAACACTACTCACGCCCTGGCACCGGCTTAAGCAGTATTCAATTTTCAAAACTAATAACACCAAAACTAATGATCCCGAAGGACCAGAAAATATAACAACACTGAGTTAGCCATATATGCAGTAAAACGAGTCGGCGGGTTTTAAGCGACTAGCCGATTTCCTATTACCATTGAAAACAATTTATTTGTTGCACATATTTTTTAGCCATAATGAGCTATAGGGTGTGTCGCTAGAGGGTTTATTTAGCCATGCGTTGAAATACTGTACATACATACCGTCCATATCTCCCTATTTTAGACAGACGGGTTGTTTACTCCAAGTAGGATAATAGTAGAACTTTCGTCAATAGGTGAGATGTTTGCAATACCATTATTTGGAATTATGAAGCGCCAAAACTTCATATATCTTTGCACATTTAGCATGCTTAGCAGTTCTCTGATAACGATTAACGTTAATATTAGAGTTTGAAATGATGTCTGCTCTTGTATTTTTCGCGTGGCATATTTTCAAGGTAAAATACTTCTTTCGTGACAAGTTTCAAATACATGCTAAAAGTAATTGATTGTCAAATTTGTATTACAATTCCAACATTTTATTCAATAAGCATAGAAAGCAGTTTAGAGTGACATAACCCATCAGTGGTTATACTGTATGAAAGGCTTAAACGTGCTAGAGGATATTGAATGACAAACAGTGCATATCCTAATCAGAGCGACTCTCTAGGAGCCATCTGATCTGGGTCTTCACTATTTGCATATGAAAGCACATGTGTATCTGTGTTGGAATGGTTAACTGACATCCTTTGGTACCCGACAAATTAACAATATGTAGGCTAATTAAGGTTTATGATTTAAAAGATCAGTAAACATTTTGGACCGTAAATCATTGTACAATAACACAGGCTATAGCAGATTAATCTGGTGTCGGACAGGCCATGTTATATTGTAGTTAATCTGTCACTGATAAGGATAACAGTAAAAACGTGATTTTACCTCTAACGTTTATTTTAAAGTCATTTCGTTTTGGCAGGCATCGTGATTCATGTTGTGAAGTTGTCTGGAGGGGGGATTTTATTTACATGTTGACTTTGGTGAAAGTGGGATAAGGACGAGGGTGGGTACCCGTAAACCAGGTTTAAGTCCACCAGTAGCTTATTTTAGTTACTGACAGTTCCAAGGCGGTACTCCTGCTTTCAGCCTATGGTCAATTTTGTTATTTAATATGCTTAATGTTTAATGTTTTTCGTCTTGATATGCGTCCTGTTATGTTTTGTCTTGTGGCCATACCGTTTCTTGTTTGATGGTGTTTGGTGCGGTGTCATTTCGTGTGTGACTCTCCCTGTTTGACTATTTTTCCATATTTGAACATGATTGTGATGGTTTGTCAATTACAATGGAAAGTACGAAGACAAAGGACCGTATTGAGTACTCTCAACTCAAACCAACTCTTCTGTTATCGCGGCAGTACTAAACAACAAGTGTGTTCAGAAACCTGCTTTCACCCTATGTACTTATGTTTTAAATGGTAAATGTTTATTTCTGTTTCTGTGTTTCGTCACGTTTTGTCTGGTAGCTGTGCTGTTATCTCTTTGATAGTGTTTATCGGTACCGTTCCCTTTTGTTTGTTGTGCTTCGTGTAGGAGATTTGTTCCTACTTTAGCTGTGAAAGTTGAATACAGCATAAGCCGGTGCTTGTGGGCGTGAATATTGTTGCGCTTGAAATAAATACACAGGAACCGACACAATAAAACCGTGTCTGTAGTTTTCTCTTTTCGCATTGCTGGTTTTGTTTTGAAAGAATTTTCTTACTTTTAGAATTTAAAATTATTGATAATTCTATCTTTTGTCATTGTGACAAATATATTTATTGACTAGCACTTTACTGGGTTTTCTTAATGTGCATGCGTGATATAGCCGAATATCAGTTAGTTGGTGATGTTAATATTAATGTCTGGTCCCAAAAAATCAATCTCAGGCCAATTTCTGCGGTTTACATATAGGCAACACAAAGTTCATTCTTTTGTCTCAATATCTACGCAGATGGTGAAGATTACATCTACCATCAATTAGATACATATGTATTATTCAACTGTCTATCATATACCGGTAGTACATTATAAATGCACATCGTGTAATAACAAACTATATTCTATATGTTTGTTCCATTTTAGAGCCATTCGGAATTTTATAGTCTGTTTTGTTTTTATTCTATGTATATTGTACATTCGATGTTTAACCATACTATTTGCGGATGGCACAATCTAAATGTAAGTTGGGCGTAAGTTAAGTCTTGGCTTTGCAGTTCAATCTTTTTGAACTGATGCAATGACGTTTTCGCTTTGTCAGAATAACAGACATCCGAGCTTTATTTTGCGGACACTAGTGTTCAATTTTAGAATTATATAAGTGAGGAATAACCATATCGACAATACAAAACGATATGCGTATAAAACAGAATCATGATGGAATGTAGCATTAGTTTCGGTAAATTTTCTTTTAACCTAATGGTGTATAGATCTTATGTTCAGCCAATACTGGAAACACATCAATAGTTTGGATACACTGCTCCGTACACTGCTCAAACTCTTTGGAAGAGCTGCAGAAATGAAACAGTCCGTGAAAAGACTCACCCGAGTTGATAAGTAGACGTAAATTTCATACCATTACTTTCCGTGTACAAAGTCTACCTCAACATTGTCTCGTCATATATAAGTGGCTTGTTGCCGTTAAATACAAGGGAGATAAACATCCACGATTTTAGAATTCCGGCAAAGATTTAACCCCTTTGCCTTTAACAAACATTTGAAAAATGTTGATTTATGTCGTCCAATGTATTATATGACAATAGCAACAATGGTATGAGACATGCAGTCACCTTTTACAAAGGACTAAATACATAATTATTCAAATGAAATGCTTAAGTGCTGAATGTTTGTTTTTAAAGGGGAATTCCCTACATTCGTCACGTTTCAACACTACCTCAAATATAAAAAAAACTCACTAGTTTATATGCTGAAAATAAGTATATCGCAAGAAAACCTATCGAATAATACTTGATAATGACAAAATATCCATGCGTTTGATATCGGCGAACCCGATTTTATTTCTCGATGTTTCAGTCCCATTCGGGTTGGGTTTTTGTTTTGTATCTGTGCGCTATTCGCCTCTCTCCGAACATCTCCGAGACAAGCTGTACATAAACAATAGAGAGATCGGGTGATCATCGGCAAAACGCGGATAATCTGAACGGAAAGGGTCGATAATACTTCGTTGTAGAACAAAAAGATAAGTATTGATGAAATCGGTTTATTTTTATCATAAGTTCAAATTGACAATTTTCATAATAATTATCTAGCATAACAAATGCCAAGTGTTATGATATTACTGAAAATTGAAAATATGCGTTCATTGTAGGGACTACCTCTTTAAATGTGGATATCAGTGAGTAAACCTGTTTAATGCTATTCGAAACTACCAGTCTCAAAACAAACACCTCCCTTCAGAATTTATAATCTTCACAACAACAGGTGTTAAGTACTTGTGTGGCGGCCGAAAAACGTCGCCCCGTACTTTATTCTCAGTATTGTTATACCTTCTGATTCTTCGAGATCATGAGTTTCAGTACTTCTTGTTCTGAAAATTAAATACCGCTTAAGCCAGTGCTAGGGGCATGAGCAGTGTTGCACTTTCAATTACTGTTCATAACAGACTCAATAAAACCGACTCTGCAATTTTCTCTTTTTGGGTTGCAATTTTTGCTCTCGGGAGATCACCTCCCTTCAGAATGTATTTTTTTATTTGATGAATTAGAGAATTAAATGACGACGATAATAGTTGTCGGCAGTACATTCTTTTATGACACAACTATAGAGGGATTTTTGTTTGATGCTGTATATTTGCCATGTTTCAGGTCTTTAATCACTTAATCCAAATTCATTTTAATGTGTTACCTGATCACGTGATGTAGTTAACAGTCATTTTCTATTTATTTTTCTTTTGACTCTCCTCTTCTCTCTTATTGCCCCTCTCAATTTCTCATCATTTTAGCTCTTCTCTATCTCTGTCTGTCTGTCTGTATCGGTCTCTCTCCGTCCCTCTTTGTCTCAGTGTGTTTGTCTGCCTGTCTGTCTTCTCTCTCTCAACCTCTCTCTCCCTCTCTTTCTCTTTCTCTCTCCGTATAGCACACTTTTGTGTCAGAGGCACGTCCCAACAAATCGCAAACGTCGCCAATGAACGGATTAACACTGAGTCATTTTTTACAAAATTTTCAAAATAATGCTCCCTGAATAATATCATATGAGTTGTTTCCGATTAATCTCGGTTTTCCTGTTTAGAGCTGACGATCGACGGCGGTCATATCGACGTCGCGTTGAGTGTTTTGTCTACGTATGCGTTGTAGCAAGATGCGTTCGGTGATAGATCAGTTATGTTGTGGGAGGAATCATTGATAGGGTACAACCACCACTGGTTGTAGTAGAGGGTAATTTAACTGCGGCTAGATATAACATGAGATCCGACGTCTTTAATTTGTTTCCATACTGGGGCAAAATAATTCACAATCCAGTAGAACAATGTACGATCCAACATAGTGAGTGAGGATCTGTCGCGAATGTCTCGCAAACAGCAATATTTAGTATCTGTAATGTATCTCCAACCGAACATTTGTGGCACCAACTGAATAGACGGGTTAGACATCTCCCTATGCTTGCTACGTTGGCTTAACTTAGTGCAGCGGTCAAAGAAGAATGCCAACATTCCTATAAGAAGACAAAATGCTCTCATGAAGTCAATGCATACGTGAATCAGGACAGTGGAGAATGCGAATGGGGTTGGGGTATACTCGGTACTGACAATTCTGTTTTCATAGTAAAAGTCAAACAGGGAGATAAACACAAGAAAGGGCACGACACCAAACATCATGAAACGAGAAACGACACAATTACACGACAAACCGTGACGGTACGCAATCTAGCCTATATAAAATATTGCTGCAATTTGTAGGGAAATAGTGTTGAAAACTACATCTCCCCGGCGTCCTACTTATTCTGGCCGAACTGATATTTACAAATATTTCAAACAAGTTGGGTGAAGGTGAGACACTATGCTATCGGCATCACATTAAATAGTATAACTAACATGTTGTTCTTTCTCTTTCTATATACAGACATGGTACGACAATTATTGCTAGCGGTGACATTTTCCTTCTTTGTGTCTGTGAGCACAGACTGTGGGGGTAGCCACTGGAAAGGCATGCTATGGAATACGTTCCAACACTCGGGTACTGCTTGGTACAAAGAAGGAGATGTAGAGCCGAGTTTCAATACCCGTACAGATTTCCTCATGGGCACAACCCATAATGCATTTTTCGAGGATTTCGGCACAATTGAAAAAACTCTAAAGGTAAGATGTCGAGTAGCACTGCACAGGGTTCATGTCGTGTATGTTATAAGTAGCTATCAACTAAGTTAGAAAATAAAGACATTATCGTTATATAATATAATGATTATGATTATAATGAAAATAACAATACTAATAAATACAAAAATAATAATAATAATGATTATTATTAATGATATTATTTGTTTGGTTGGTTGGTTGTTTGAGTTATTTGTATTGGAATTGTACGTTACTGAAACAGTAATTCGCTTATATCGCGACGTCCAGCTAATTACAGGTGCATGAAGACTCCAACGGATATGCCGTGCACGAATCAATTCACATTGTTCTATGCATAGACGATCCCTCGTGCCGAACCACTGACCAACCATAGGCAGTTGGAACAATAATAATAATAAAGATGATAATAACAATAATATTAATAATAATGATAATAATGATAATAATAATGATAATAATTATAATAATAATGACTATCATCATCATCATCATATCATTATAGTTATTATACTTTATAAAAATGAATATACAAATGTTGGGGTATGTACAAAACGGATTCTGTTGAAATATGTCTCAGCATATGATTGACACTCAAGTTTCTAAACAAAACATCATGTAGTCAACATTGCACCGGATCTAATCTTAATTCGTTACTACACAGATACGCCTTTAACGCATTTACAAACATAATACTTCCAAATCACACGGCTGCTGTATAAATCATCATCTGAACAGGTTCTGCTCTGTTTGCTGTTTTCAAATACTGCAGATCTGATTCTGTACTTTCTGCCATACAAACTCTGGTGGACGGAAACAGCGGTTTACTGATATATTCATCCCAACCAACTTTCAGTCTGCATACTTTCTGAATAATCGTCTTTGCCCTTAGGGTTATTGGTGCAACAAGCCCAAAAGGGTCAAATATCGAACTAACTATTGAAAGTAATCATTGTCTGGTAGTTGGCTTGTCTGCTAACTTCATTCTTAACACAATTGTGTCCCCGTGACGTTCCACAGCACGCCTAGAGCACGGTCGCAAGGCAGTGTGTCAAAAGAACTCAAGCTTGTGACAGATGGCGCACGTTTAGCTTCTGGAATGGCCTCTAGAACATCTCTACTGTTGCTTATCCATTTTGTCAATCTGGGTGACGAGGTAGATCCAAACAAATGAACTTGCATCGAAAAAGTTCTAGGTTGCTGATCTATGTCTCCGTTAGGCCACCAAAGAAATCGGAAAGAGTCGCAATCTTCTTCACAAACCCGTATCTGGTGACACATGGCCTCGACATCTGTTGCAATAGCTACTGGTCCTTGTCTGGATTTCGTAATCACGCCAACCAAACTTTTCAATAGATTCGGTCCCTGAAGCAGCTTGTTATTCAATGATACATCACGATACTTTGCTGCACAATCAAATACGACTTGTACTTTTCCTGGTTTATTTGGAGTTATAGCCGGATGGTGAGGTAGATACCAGGTTTTGTCAGACGTAACTTCAGGGTTTCCTCCTTCCTTGGAAAATCCTTTGTTTATATAATCATTGACTGATGGTGTGTACTTTCTGTGCAGTTCGGAATCTCGCAAGTGTTTAAGGTTGAACTGTTGAAGACGACATTGCGCTAAAACAATATTATTTGGTAACTTCACGTCGTTTTGACACCAAGGCAATATCTTGTAATGTCCATCTTCGAAGCTAATGGTAGACTCCCAAATTTTAATGATCGTCTATCTTCAATGGACAAACACTCCTTTTCATCCTGATTTTCAGTGTCTTTAAAATCTGTTTTACACAATCTCTCTAACTGCCGTTGCAAAATAATGTCATTTGAGCGGCAGTAATGAACGTTTGCTTGACTGTTCACATTTTCACTAGTGACGGGGCCAAGGACGGCCCAGCCAAAACGCGTCCGTACCGCAAATGATTTGTAGCTGTCACCTGATCGTACTCCAAGGGGTATGTGAGCATCCGGTGCATCCACACCAATCAGGAGCATAACATCAACAGTGTCTGCGTTTGGGAACTCCAAATCTGACAAGTGGAGGAAATATCGTCGACTGTAGCAGCGGAATGCTTTGAGATAGGTAGTTGCTTCACCGCCCAAACATTTTTGCAGATTAACTCTTGCATCGCTGTTTACCGTATGTAGTTTACCGTATGTAGTTGCAGATCAACTTCGTGGCCGTGGTGTTTGTTACATGCAGAGGTAACCGTCGACATGTCAAGGTCACAGATTTAGTTGCTACATGTAGGGTTCTTAGTAAACGTTCATCACAAAGTGTCTTGTCTGCACCATCATCAATTAATGCATCAGTTTGACATGAACCGCCATTTTGTCCAACTACAATGACTGGTATTATCCCAAGGAACGTTTTGGAAATCATACCGTTTGTTGCGGCACAATTCACTGATGAGTGCGTAACTGCGTGATCAGACTCATATTGAACATGTTCATGCAAAAGTGGGAGGTGCTTACCTTCACAGTCAAACAGAGTACATGCCTTAGAATTCCTACATTTGTTAGAAAAATGACTGCCGTTTAGGCAGTTATAACAGCTTGCACTGGAAGACAAATTTCTTCCTATGCGCTACAGTCATTCAACTAAACTTTTGGCAAGACGTCAAATCTATAAAGAAACCATTACAGCATTTAAATTCCCTCTCGTACATTGTATTTTCACAATCAGTGCGAGAAGATTATGTAGATATTCTAGTATTATCGGCAGTGCTAGACACATTTTTGGACAGTTTGTCGGATCTATTATGAATTCTCTCTTTTGCTATATCTATGCCATACACCGAATTGGCTACACGTGATCTTTCAGCAACAAGTTTTATAGAGAATAGGGTTCCCTACCAGATTCTAAAAACGAATGTGCGATATCTGCCCATTTTGTGTTCAAGTTCATTAGCAAACGGTGCACAATCCTTTTAAGGTTTTCTGAGTTGTCTACATAGGATACAAATCCTAATTGTGAAAGTGTTATCCGACATTTTTGAATATCAAGAGCTAAACTGGACAGCTCGTCAACGTCGGACACCCTGATTTGATGACCGTAAATAAGTTATTTATCAACGCAGTTCCTAGCTATAATATGTGGTCTACCGTAACGAGGCTGCAAAATTTCTCTGACTTTTTATACCCTTCATCTGGATATAAAAGTACGCAGTCGTCAATACAACGTTTTTCTTCACCAGCGTAATACTGTATAAGTACAAAAATGAGTCATGCAGGAAATACCACATACAGAACAAACACTCGCCCGAACAGCAACACAAGGAAACATCAAATGTACATGGGTAGAAAAAACAACAAGAGACGCACAAAGACAAAACAAACATTCAATAGGAGGAAGATGGAAGTACCGCCTTGGAACGGTCAGTGACAAAAGTCACCGGGGGTTTAAACCGGTTTATGGGCGCCCAACCTCACCCTTATTCCATCCCCATCCTAAAAGACAAACAGTGTAAATAAACGTATCCCCTCTCCGACTAATCTACAACAACCGCGACAGCAAATACAGTGGTAAAGTGCATGTATAACAAAAAAAAAAAAGATAGCTCAATCTGAATCTATTGTCTGTAATATTGGTCTCTATATTTGTCTCAAAGTTTTTTTATACATTTACAGTAATCAATAGTTGATCAACTAAATGTCAATAGTTCTGGTTTGGGTAAATTAAAGCCTTGTAATATTGACGCCAAACGTTGAACTGTTGTATCGCCGATGAGTGTCTGTTTTGCGGCGGCGTCTGTTTGTGGACACTGACACATGTTGGTGATGCCAGTTGTTATTGTTGCTTCTGCTGTTGCTGTTGTTGCTGTTCATGCTGCTGGTAATGTCTCACAGTGTCCTCTTAGACAGACTCTTCAATGCAGGCCTCCTCCATTTCGTTTTCCTGATCGAGATATTGGCGTCTGTTCTCAAGCTGTTTCTGCTAAAGCTTCAGCCGTTGCTTTTCTCTCATCGCTCGCTGGCGATGTTCTTGCCTTCGCACTTCGAAGTTGTGACTTGAACGATTATGAGAATGATTCACTGGTTCCCGAGTGCACAGACACAATATCATTATTCTGAACTGAGTCTTTTATATATACATGTACCTATGCTGGTTTTCGTCGTGGTGCTGTTTGGGTGGTTATGTGTACTTCTAAGTTTTTCAACCACACTGTGTAATGTTCTTTGCATTCAATGAAGTTCTTCTCTTGACTACAGTAATTCGTCGATAGTGCATCGGCATTTGCACTGTCGGAATCACCACATAGTTCCATGCATGTGGTATGAGCCTTCCTGAAAAGTTCAAATCTTTCACACAGTTTTTCATAAAGTTTCTTCACGTTGTCTTTATTTTTCGCGCATATCATCAAACTGTCAATTTCATTGAAGAGTTTGGTTAGTTGAGACAACTGCGTTGTCCGTGATCGTTTCGCTTTGCACAGTTCTGAGTCCATCGTGGGATTTCTATAGCATAACACGTGTAGATCTGGTCGAGAATTGACGACGATGTCATGTAATAATGACGGACTCGAGGATTCGCCGTTACAAATTTATTCTAGCGATTCTCTGAAAATAGAATCGCCAATATTTCAATGTACAGTTCCTGATTGAAATACACACTATACACATTTACATACGCACACACGCGCATATACACATAATTTGATTCTTGCTCGCGTACAATGTAGTTAAATGCTACTAATTCACTAAATTAATAAATATATAAATACAGTAAAACCTCTCTATAACGACCACTAAATTACATGAAGTAGTTTATGTTAAAGGCAGGTGGATGCTTAAAGCAATGTGAAAGTAAAACAGAACGCTCCTATAGAAGCATTCTGTTTTACTTTCACCTTGCTTTAAGCAGCCACCTGCCCTAAATACCAACTAATTAACACAATTTAGTGACCGTTATAGAGAGGTTGTACTGTAATTTGAGTAACAAGAAACAAACTGTCCAAAAATGCAATCCAGCACTGCACCTGTAGCATATAATTCTAGCAAGTTCATTTATCTATTTGGCTAGACTTTACAATTGGTCCGCACCCAAAATGGCCAAAATTATGCACTCACTATTTTTATAAACGTTTATTAATATCAATTTTGGATATAAGTCTGATAAAATAACCAATACAAATCAAAGTTTTGTAAAATCTTAATTTAAAAGAAGTTTATATCAGTATTTTCACTCTCCTCTCAATGTCCGATAATCAACCAATACTAATGACGTCACGCTACCATTTTGTAAATTTTACAGATTCGTCCCCTAACCTAAACAACCCCTTTACTTTTCCTCACTCTAAAAATAACATTGCGGTGTGATACTGACAAACAAATAATAACAAATTACTGTCTTACCTTTATGAGGTGCTGTTATCCTTTTATATAGTCCCTTATAAACACATAAATTTTAAATAATGTCACGAACATTTCCAATAAAAAAGTTACAATATTTCATTCAATTAACGGTAGATAACTGATCTATTATGATTCATTCAGTTGATTCGCGAACTTCACCACATCCTTTAAAAAGGAAATGAAGATATCTTCGCCACTATGTTTTCTCTTCCACATAAATACACTAAGATATCCCTTATAGTGTGCTTCCTTTGTTCCAAATTTCGGAAATTCCGCCTTTGCATGTCTCCAGTCAGATTCAATGCGATTTGTGCAGACTCCAGTGTCCGGGTCTACAAAATTCTTGGAGTGGTTGACTGCAGCATGTTGGTATCCCTGAGGCAGTTCTGGTATCTTCCCATAACTTTTCCAACAGTCACTCCAAATAATGGAACCGGGGGCAATCCATTGCTGAATGACTGATAGCAGTGTTTCCGCTGTCCTGTTTTCCACGGGTACCATGAAAACTTTCGTCTTGTCATCTCTCTCCCTACCCCCAAATACCCATCCCCCAACAACACGATGGCCAACATTATACTTTCTTTTGGCAAACTTGGATTCATCTATCTCTACAACAATGTTCTTCCCGCCTATCTTTTCGCTGTTTTTCATTACAGCCCATTCACATACTTCTCTGCAAAAACTTGCCCAATCAACGTCTGTTTTTGCACATGTCCTTAGTTCATGGTTAATAAAGGTTTGGGAAACACCAGTGCACCATAAGTACATAAATTGCAACATTTCCTCAAGTGTCAAATTACTCCTGGCAAAAAAAGTTCCAGTTCTTAAACTGATCTTGTGTTCATGTTTGTCTGGTCCCGTCGTTTTCCGACAATACCACCTGTGTCCATCTGATACATGGCTATCTGCGATGAGCGACATTGATCTGTTGCATGTTGGGCACAATTTTGTTGCAGGAATAAGTCCAACATTGAAACAGAACTCTATTGTTGCTCGTTTGCTATAAATAATATCTTGAATTAAAGTTTTATAGTTGGTGTGCTTGTCTTTCAGTTTAGCGCTATAGCTAACCGCGCTTTCTGATCCGCACTGTGTACATTTGTCCTTCTGACCAGGCACAGACTGCGTACCCCTGTCTTTTTGCTTTACACTGCACTGAACAGCCTCCGATCTATATCTCACTTGATTATCTATGTTAGTATCCAAAGTCCCTAGCGGTCTGCGCTTTTTAATTGGCGGTCCTAAGTCAAAATCGGTCAAAGAATCGTCCATTTCTTCTATTCAATGGCATTGATACTTGTCATTGATCAGTATCGAATGTTTGTTTACACTTTTAAAACGCGCGCGTGACAAACCTCACACATGGCTGTATCGTGGTTGATGCTGTTACGTTGACGTCATGTAATGACCATCCAATGCTAGTTAGTTCAATCGCTGATCACGTGAAAATCTAAATATTAATTACTTGGTCACGTGTTCAATTCTATTAATAGAATTATCGCCCCACGATACTGTAAAAGTTCCGAAATTCGAAAGTAACAACGCAGCAATGGCCGTGTGGTGAGAGAGGTGTGTGCATATTGAATGGAATATTGTGTATAATATGTTGTGTAATGTATAATATAATCTAATGTTTGTGTTTGAAGATTCGCAGGTACCCAAAGTGTGCTATGGACAGAATAAATGGTTGAATACGTTACGTAGGAATAAGTGAGATGGAAAATAAAGACGGAGAAGGTGGATAAGACGAGGGAGGCTGGGAGGGGAAGAAGCTACCATCGAAAAAAAAAATTTCTTTTTCTTTTCTTTTTTTTTTAATGTAAAACCCCACAAAATACTAAACCCCTCTTTTTTTTATCATTCCCCACAAAATTAATCCCCTTTTAGTGCGAATATTAGCCGAGAAAATGACTGGTTTTAGGTGCGGACCAATTGTAAAAGTGCTCCACTTCCGTAAACTAGATCTCAACTTTTTTAAATACAATGACTGTTTTTCAAACACAACTGACGTCACGTCATGTATAAAAGATACGCAGCGCGATGTGACGTTACGACGCGCCCTATCGACGACGACGTGAACGTCGTATCGCGCCACATAATATTTATTGAACAAACTTACTTTCTGAAGAACTGGAACGAAAACAAAGTACATGCAAGTAGAAACAGTCTAGATCATGGTTGCAGAATACTTACTGCTTTTGCAGGACACTAGGGGACAGTAAGTGAACACATGCAATGCGCTAATTCACTGAATCAGTTTGACGATAGACGAAACACGACGTTATGTTTAGACAGAATCCGACCTGTTCTAGACCGGATTGTAATTCTTAAGAGAAAAGGTCATGTTGCTATCGACACAGAATATAAATATGTTTAATATGTTTTGTCGGCGCTCACTATAAACGTTGTATATAATCATTTGTTTTCATTCTTGACAGATCTTCGACAACGGTGTTCTTTGTATCGGAAACTGTCCTGACTCATATGGATATTTACCCTCATCAGGTATGACTTGTATTGAATCAACACTGTGATATCCGTACGCATTTCATTGAGACCACTAATCGCATATCCACAATACTCTCTGTGTCAACATAGCGATATCTGTACTGAGTTTCACGTTCACAAATTTGAAATAGATTACCAAGCTGATCCTGTACACATATCGGAAAGGTTTCAGAAATTAGAGTTATATCTCCTTACAAATGTCCTTGGGAGCATCAAGGTGTTCTCCGTACGAATTTATGATTAAGTTAACTCATTAAACTTGTCTTCTAGACGACATTCATTATCCGTGATGAGTTTTGCATACAGACGCATATCTTAATGCAAACATTACATACACATCAGATACCCTTATGTAAGTCCTTCCGTCCGTCCGGTTTCCGTCCGATGCCATATCTCTGTAACGGATGGACAGAATTCAATGTAACTCGACATGAATATATGTTATCACTGGGCACCGTTCCAATGTATTACTTTTCCAGATCGCTTGCGGCATTTAGGAGTTATTGCCCTTTTATACGCAAAACTCGTTCCCATATATTACATTTGCAAATCGCTTGTGGCATATGTTCCCCATGCTGTGGCTTATTCAGTATCAAAACATGTACACTATTATCAAAGATTGCCATAGAAAGCATTAATTTGGCCCTATATTCATCATGTTGGTCAAAATATCTATTTAAGTTATGTACCAAAGGCAAGTAAAACCTGGTTGAGCAATCCAGGGCTGTCATAGCCCTCATGGTTTAAATTGATTATCTAAAGACCCCTCTAATTGTTTGCCGCATTACTAGGTAATACATTTGGCAAGGGATATCAAATCTATGATTTTGCTTGTTTATATTCTGCCAGTGATTTCGAATGATCTCCTACTTTCGGCATTACATGTATATGCCTGATATATGTCATAGTATGACTGATCTATACTAGGATTTCCAAAACTAACCCTTCCTTTGCCTTACAGTTAAAATCTATCGTGTCTGTGTTACAAAACAATATGGGAGTAAACAATACACTAAACGTCAAATTTCATCCAAATTCGCCAAATTTATCAGTCACTAACGCTCGACAAAGAACCATACCTAACTAACTATATTGAACTGCACTTTACTCACAGTTCGGTATCCTTCACAAATGCGAAAGCAGACTTGCTGTTTTGAGTCTATTCATGAGTAGTTATTTCAAGTGCAATACTACTCGAGACCCCGAGCACCGGCTTAAGCGGTTTTCAGTTTTCATAACTAAAACATTAAAATTGATGATCGCCACTCAAATCACTTAACACCTACTGTTGAAAAGTACATACTTTCTGAAAGTAGGAAATCCTTCGAAAGCTAAACAGCAATGCCAAAGAAAAATATTGCAGATTTTGTTTTGCTACATTTGTCAATGGGTAGTGTTTTCAAGCGCAAAACTATTCACCACTCCAAGCACCGGTTTAACGAAGTAAAGTAGAATACTGAACCCCCGGTCAGTATTTGTTAAAAAATAGTGACCCCCGGTCATATTATTTTGACCCCCGGTTATAATATTACGACCCTGCACACGAAGAAAACTTACCCCTTAGGAAGAATTGTGACCCCCATAGAATAATGACTCCCTCTGTTTGTTTCAACAAAACATACACCCGCAAGCATGTGCACGCACGCACACACACGCGCACACACGCACAACACGCATGTATGTACAAAATTACACACCCGAACGAATGCTCACAAACATACCGATACAGTCATGCATGCACGCACGCACATATACCGGTACTTACACTTAGAACGCTCGCATACATGCAAGCACACAAACACTCACACACGCACTCACGAGCACGTGGGAGCACATGTACAAGCATGCATATATAAAGAGATCGCTTAATCAGTTGTAAAATGTATTGACTTCTATCTGACGCTTTGCAAAAGGTAAATGGCTGTTAAAATTTCAATAATCTAAGTTCTAGCTTAAAACATTTTGGATGGAAATTTGTTTCAATATGTAAAAGTAAACTTACTACTACTACTCCTACTCCTGCTACTACTACTCCTCCTTCTTCTTCTACTACTACTACTTATATTCATACTACCATTACTCCTACTGCTTCTCTTTCTCCTTCTCCTACTAATTCTCCTGCTACTATTACTCCAACTACCACTATTCATACTATTACTACTCCTACTACTACACCTACCACTACTACTACTACTACTATTACTACCCCTACTCCTACTTCTACTACTACTACTCCTAATACTCCTACTTCTACTACTACTCCTCCTCCTCCTACTACTACTACTACTACTACTATTTCTACTACTACTCCATTTGCTGCTACTACTACTACTCCTACTACTACTTCTCCTTCTCATACTCCTACAACTCCTCCTTCTCCTCCTACTACTCCTTCTAGTACTACTACTCCTACTACTACACTACTATTACTACTACTCCTACTCCTTCTACTACTACTACTACTATTATCTTACTACCTACCTGCCTACCTACTACTGCTACTACTGCTACTACTACTACTACTACTACTCTTACTTCTTTTGCTACTACTACCACTGCTGCTACTGCTACTGCTATTACTACTATTACTACTACCACTCCTACTCCTACACCTATTACTACTACTACTATTATTACTTAACTACCTACCTATCTACTACTGCTACTACTACTATTCTTACTTCTACTACTACTACCACTGCTGCTGCTGCTACTGCTACTACTACTACTACTACTACTACTACTACTATTGCTACTGCTACTATTACCTACCTACCTACCTACTATTACCACTACTTCTACCACTACCACTACTACTACTAAATCCAATTGAGCACATGTGGAATGAGCTGCAGATACGGATATCTGTTCGCAAGGTGCAACCTAGAAGCATCCAGGAATCTTGAGGCCATGTTGGTGCAAGAATGGGCAGCCATCCCCGCTAGGACTATCAGAAACCTCACAGAGAGCACGAGAATGCGTTGCCAAGCAGTTGTCGTTAGCAATGGGTCACATCACATACACGCTACTGAGTCTAAACTTGTAAACATAAAGGGGAATGTGAAAATTTGAAAATAAGTTGCGTGTCCAAACATCTTGGATATAGGGGCTCTTCCTCCTCTCTTGCAAATAACTTATGCAAAATCGGTAAAAAAAATGTTAAATTTGTCCTTCAATCAAATTGATTTAACATGAAATTGACGTTAAAAAGCATGTGTACGACGGTAATCAAATAATTGCCGAAAATATTCACACTAAAACAGTTTGTGCTTAGAAAGGTTGAGTAGGGTATTTAACATTGGTCATAATTCTTACAGATGTAGTGACTCCTGATCAGTATTTGTTAAAAAATAGTGACCCCCGGTCATAGTGCTTTGACACGTTTATGATATATTGAACAACTCCCGAAAACTTAATCTGCCTCCAGTATTTTTAAAGAAAGGGTTTCACGTGAATGGAAAATAATTTAACCTTGGTCATAATTCTTACAGATGTAGTGACCCCCGGTCATAGCAATTTGATCGGTGTTTATTATAGCAAGACTAATGCGCGCAATGTTAATTGAACTCAAGTATTTTGTAGAAAAGGGGTCACATTTTCTGAAGAATATCGACCACGGTCAGTATTTGTTAAAAACTAGCGACCCCCGGTGATAGTCTTTGGCACTCGTTCATGATATGTTGAACAACTCATGCAAACTTAATCTACCTCCAGTATAATTTAAAGAAAGGGTTTAACATTAATCGAAAACTGTTTAACCTTGGTCATAATTCTTACATATGTAGTGACTCCCGCTCATAGCAATTCGAGTCCTGTTTATAATTTCATTACTAATGCGCGCACTGTTAATCTAACCCAAGTATTTCGTACATAGGGAGTCACATTTTCTGAAGAATATCGACCGCGGTCTGTATCTTTTAAATATAACAACCCCTGATCATAGTGCTTTGACACACGTTCATGATATGTTGAACTACTCCCGCTACCTTCAGTATTTTGAAAGAAAGGGTTTGACGTGAATGACAAAATACCTTGGTCATAATTCTTACAGATGTAGTGACCCCGGTCATAGCAATTTGAGCCGTGTTTATTATATGAAGACTAATGCGGGCAAATTTGGACTCAAATATTTTGCAGAAAGTGGGTCACATTTTCTGAAGAATATCGACCACGGTCAGTATTTGTTAAAAAATAGCGACCCCCGGTGATAGTGCTTTGGCACTCGTTCATGATATGTTGAACAACTCATGCAAACTTAATCTACCTCCAGTATAATTTAAAGAAAGGGTTTAACATTAATCGAAAACTGTTTAACCTTGGTCATAATTCTTACAGATGTAGTGACCCCCGGTCATAGCAATTTGAGCCATGTTTGTATCATGACCAATGCGCACAATGTTAATTGAACCCAAATATGTTTTAGAAATGGTGTTACCTTTTCTGAAGAATATCGACCGCTGGTCTGTATTTTGTAAAAAACAGTGACCCCCGGTGATAGTGCTTTGACCCATGTTCAGAATATTTTTAAACAACGTCTGCAAACTTAATCTACCTCCAATATATTTTAAAGAAAGGGTTTCACATGAATCGAAATATATTTAACATTGGTCATAATTCTTTCAGATGTAGTGACCCCGGTCATAGCAATTTGAGCCCTGCTTAGTGTATCATGACCGATGCGAGCAATGTCATTTGAATCCAACCATTTTGTAGAAAAGTAGGGGGTATTTTTTCTGAAGAATATTGATCCCCGGTCAGTATTTTTTAAAACAATAGTGACCACCGGTCATAGTGCTTTGACCCACGTTCATGATATGTTGAACAACATTCGAACATTTAATCTACCTCCAGTATTTTTAAAGAAAGGGTTGCATGTGAATCGAAAAAAAAACATTTTTCCTTGGTCATAATTCTAAAAGATGTAGTGACTCCCGGTTATATAATTTCGAGCGGTTGTTTACTATATTATGACTAATGCGCGCATTGTTAATTTAACCCAAGTATTTTGTACATAGTGGGTCCTATTTTCTAAAGAATATCGACCCCCGGTCAGTATTGTTTAAAACAAAAAAATCGACCCCGGTCATAGTGCTTTGACACACGTTCATGATATGTTGAACAACTCCCACAAACTTTCTCTACATCTAGTATAATTTAAAGAAAGGGTTTAATTTTAATCGAACACTAGTTAACCTTTGTAATAATTCTTACAGATGTAGTGACCCCCGGTCATATCATTATGAGCGGTTGTTTATTATATCATGACTAATGCGCGCAATGCTAATTTAACCCAAGTATTTTGTACATAGGAGTTTACATTTTTTAAGAATATCGACCCCCGGTCAGTATTATTTTTAAAAAAGCGACCCGGTCATAGTGCTTTGACACATGTTCATGATATGTTGAACAACTCCCGCAAACTTAATCTACCTCCAGTATAATTTAAAGAAAGGGTTTAACTTTAAACGAAAACTATTTAACCTTGGTCATAATTCTTACAGATGTAGTGAACCCCGGTCATAGCAATTTGAGCCGTGTTTATTATATCACGACTAATGCGCGCAATTTTAATTGAACCCAAGTATTTTGTACATAGGGGGTCGCATTTTCTGAAAAATATCGACCTCCAGTCAGTATTTTTTAAACCACGAATAGCAACCCCCAATTATAGTGCATTGACACACATTCATGATATGTTGAACAACGCCCGCAAACGTAATCTACCTACAGTATTTTTAAAGAAATGGTTTCACGTGAATTGAATTTTTTAGCCTTGGTCATAATTCTTACAGATGTAGTAACCCCCGATCATAGAATTGTTGAGCCCTGTTTATTATATAATGAACACTGCGGCGCTCAATATTAATTGAACCCAAGTATTTTGTAAAAAGGAAGGGGGTCACTTTTTCTGAAGAATATCGATCCCCGGTCAGTATTTTTTAAACAACAGTGATCCCGGTCATAATGATTTGGCCCACGTTCGTGATATTTTGAACAACGCAAGCAACTTTAATCTATCTCAAGTATACTTGAAAGAAAGGGTTTCACGTAAAATGGAAAAGTTTTAACCTCGGTCATAATTGTTACAGATGTATTATCCCCCAGTCTTATCATGTTGAGCCCCGTTTAATATATCATGACCACTGTGCGCAATGTTATTTTAACCCCGGTATTTTATAGAAATGAAGAATATCGACCCCAAGTTAGTATTTAAAAAATGCTGACCCTATTTCATGATATTTGGAACCATGGAAACTAAGTAATACGACTTGTGATCATTGTTTCTACAGAAAATAAAAACACACACACGCGCGCACACACGCACACGCACGAACACAATAACTCACACATTAACACCCTTCCGCGCGCACCCACGCATTCACACAACCCTACACAATATCTTTCCTACTAAAATATAATTTCGTTTATAGAGAATTGGGTCAATTATTGTCGAAGAGGTGCTGTTGATTTTCTTATAAAGGTCAAGCACATGTGACATACACCATAGCAATATAGTGTGCACATTTACAACAGGCCATTTGCCTATGCAGATAATAAACATCAGTTGAGTTGTTCATAGTTGTTTTTACTTTTATTTTAAACGAGCCTTGTAGAAAACGACAACAGGATTTGTCGCGTGTTTATTTTTGTCTCAAAGGACGAGTTTAATAAATCCATAAATCATGAACATGAATGTTATATTCTATTCGTAACATAACCTAGAAAGGATTTATTTCCTTGTATGCTCGTCACCTATTTGTGACTGCCTAGTAAGTCAAATGAATGACATCGAAAGTATCAGCACCTATTGAGTTTCAAAACAGTTTGCCAATCAGACTGAAATAAATCGTCCACTTTTATCCTTTGATATTCAATTGAAGTTAATTTGTGTTTGTGTTCGTTTATATTTAGAATTATTACTAATAAAGGGTACAAAACAAAATACACAAGTACTAGAGTTTGCCTTTATGAAAAGAAGAGTTTACTTACTGTAGAGATTTAAAACACATGACTTTGACAAGTAAGGGCAGTCGCTGTTAGAAGTACGAGTATATAACCATACTGATTTATGATATCGCACAGAAAAGCTTGTTAAACTAGGAACTGCATTGTAGTTGTCCCCTTAAAATAAGTTATATTACCACTACCACTACTTCTACTAATACAACTACTACTACTACTTCTGATTCTTCCTCTTCTTTTACGTCTTCGTCTCATTCTAGTATTTCAACAAAACCACCGTACTTTTACACCCACTGTAACTCTTCTGCTAGTGTCAACAGTTTTTCAAAATACTGACAGTTTCTAAATAAAGGCGTTTGCGTTAAATTTCGTTTACCCCCCCCCCCCACACACACACACACACACACACATACCCACCCACTCTATGCTGCAGCGACAACAACAAAAACATAGCTGCAGCCATACCAATATTAGGTATTCAAGTATTTGCAATGGTTGATAATTTGTTGGTAATAGTTGGGGCGGGGTTCAATATTCTATAGATATCGCGGAGGAGGGTTACTATTTTTCAGAGGAAGTCGGTGTTTTTCAGAAAGGGGGTCGTTTTTTTCTGAAGAATGGTGACCGGGGGGTCAGTATTCTATGGGGTCACTTTACTTCGTTACACCGGCTTAAGCGGTAGTTAATTTTTTCATAACTTAAATATTAAAGTTAATGATCCTGAAAATTCAGAAATTATAACAACAAGCACTTAACACCTGCTGTTGTAAAGTACATCAATTCTGAAAGTAGGAGATCCTTCGAAAGCTAAATAACAATGCAAAAGGAGAACATTGCAAACCCTTTTTTACTGAATCTGTTCATGAGCAGTTATTTCAAGAGCAGTTCTACTCACGTCTCTAATCACCGGCTTAAGTGGTATTCAGCTTTAAAACATAAAACATAAAAATTGATGATATCGAAGGAACAGAAATTATAACAACACTGAGAATGAGATACGGTGCGACCTTCTTACGGCCCCCCACAGACACTGTTGAAAAGTGCATATCTTCTGATAGACGGAGACGCAGAAGGGGAAAAGTGCACGAGCAGTTAATTTAAGTGCAACAATACTCACGCTCTGGTACCGGCTTAAGTGGTAGTAACTAAACCATTAAAATTGATGAGCCGAAAGATAAAAAATCTGCAAACATAGAAGGAGGTTTCTAATCAGGGTCTGCTATGTTTGATAATGAAATGTGATAAATTGTTTCTTTATTTTCTAAAATGGCTACAATGTAACGCCTTGCATATTTCACTATAACTGTTTTGTCAATGAGTATTCAGTAGGTATTGAAATTTGAAATAAATTTAGAACTTGGAAAGGGTTAAGGGTATTTGAAAATGTATAGCCGTACATGACTCATTGAAACCAAACAGGCACAATTGTGTTATAAAGCAAAATATTGATTTGTTGAACTGTGGTCAATGATGCTTTGATTTCTGGGAATATTGAAACGTTTGGCGTATGTCATATTCACTTAAATCATTTTCTTTTGCGTTCAAACGTATAGTGTTTGATTTGTTTGCTGTTGCGTAAGTGCAGATTGTCTCTTTTTTAAATGTATAACCATATAGCCTTGTGGAATGAAAAACCGAAATGCTTACGGTCTGACAGTAGCCTCGCGATGACAATGTTTACGCCAGAACTACTATAATGGTATTAAAAGAAAAAGATAGTGACAATTGGACACATGTTTCCAGAGTTAAATTCGCCTGTTTGTTTCTGAGCATGTCGGCTCGCCTTAAGTTTTATTTCAAAATTCCCTGTAATCTTAAACGTGCAAAGTCAGAATGATCAAGTTTTTGTTTCTTCTAACTTAAACTTATTTGTTTAATCGGAGATGATCTCAATCAAATCGTTTATCTATGTTTTATCTGATGACAAAACGGGTACATCATGTACAAAGGTTATATTGTATGCAACAGTTATATATACAGAAGTAGAGCAGTCAAGCAGGAAATGTCACGCACAAGAGGCAACCGCCACCAAAGTTAGTTATAATTTATTACATAAAACTAACACTCCTTGTTTATATGCAATCGCCAAAACACAGTACGGTTCACTTTTGTGTTGCATTATGTTTTGCAGCAATTGCTGATACAGAAAACCCGTTTGTGGCTGTGCTGACGACCTTCCCATCAGGACAAATGAGAATGACATTTGAAATGAAGTTTCTTTTGAGGGAGGACGAGTTGTGAGTGTAGTACAGTCCGTACCATTGTATAGTTTCTTGTCATGGATTTTAAATAAGTCACCAGTGAATGATAGATATAATGTACTTCAGATGAATTATGACCGTATTTGTGTTGGTGCATCTCAATTCTACCGTTATTCATCGAGATCGAAATTCTTACATATACATTATACATATACATATACATTTTTCACTATATCGGCACAGCATTTGCATTTTGCATGCAGCGAACTATCCTTGTTATGGGGTCTACATATTAGGGAGCATACTGCAAATACTGAATTGTGGAAACAATGTAGACACAGAGCTTTGGAGTCTACCAAGAAGCAAAATGAAGTAAATACGCATTGCAAATTGAACAAATGATTCTACCCAAAGGCATACTGAAAAAAACACAGTATTGCAAATAGTGTAGACACAAAACTATGAATTCTACTTTAGAGTCCACTGAATACACTAAACACAGAGTCACAGATAAGGGTTCGTACGCAAACACTAAAATCGTCATTTCTCCACCAAACCCTATACTGTGACCACTCTGTAGAATGGTCACGAAGAGACGATTCTAAAGAGTGGTCACAGTATATGGTTTGGTGGAGAAATAAAAGAGTTATTCTTGAAAATAGTATATTTTACGCATCTTGTCTAGAGCTCTGAAAGACTATAAACACTGTAGACACTTAGTTACGGAGTCTGTTCAGGGGCATGCTGACTATACCGAATAATGCAATTAGTGTATATACAGATCTATAGTCTACGCAGAACCATAAGGATTGTTTGTTTGTATCGGCCTCAAACATTGTTTACAGTATTTCAATAATAGATCGACGTCTAACTAGGTCCCAGAGGTTCTTTGGTGTACGAAATAAAAGGCATTGCTTCGTGCACATATAACGTCATGGTAGAACCGCTGACCTACCACATATCGTTCGATAAAACCAAAATTGTGTTGTTACAGTGATCCCTCCCTACAACGGCCCTCTCAATAACGATTCCCTCCTTACAACAATGCATGTCACGGTTTCCGAAACAATAAGGCTCTAGAAACAACATTTTCCATCGTATTTTCTTTGCGCCTCCATCAAACCCTATGTTGTGACCACTCTTTAGAATCGTCACTTTGTGGCGATTCAAAAAAGTGGTCACAACATAGGGTTTGATTGAGGCATAACGGTTTTAGTTCTCGAAATACACCTTATCTGGGGATCTGCAAACAAGCTAATTATGTTTGATTTTCCCTCCCTATAACAACTCCCTCTGAACAACACATGCAATCTTCGTATCCAAAAGGGTGTCGTTGTAGAGAGGGGGCACTGTACTATTGTTTTGAGACCTTTCCAATTAACTGCATGCCACAACATAGAGTTTATGGAGTAATAAAGAAACTATTAAAGAGAAATAATACAAGCATTTGTTTTCATTGAATAGCAATGATGATGGCTTAGTTGGGCCTAATATTTGCTACTTTGAGACGGTGGACTACAGACTTAAGCCTTACGCCGGGAATGTGATGGTAAAAGAACTTGTTATTGTCACCTGGAGGCAGAGGAATAATGCCGACGTGAGTATACCGCTTCTATAGTCAAGTTGATAAATTGTATCTTAAAATATTGGAACCCCGCCATCCACAAGGATACAGAATACAGTTTGCTGAAACCAGCAATTAAAAAGTCCTTTGGTTAGGCATACCCAATGTATTACTAATGTGTCTTCATTGGATCGCTGCATCAAACACAATGGTAATAAACAAATAACGAGAAAATGGTAAACTTCAAACACATTAAATCAATTGAAATAAGATTGTAAAGATGATAACTCCGTACAGAAGGATTGTATATCAAGTATATATATTATGATGATATAATTGTGTAGCAATGAGATACTTGTGCATTAAGAAAATATTTAGAAATTAGCATACCCTGCTACAATCCAAGAGCCAAGACATTGTAATCGGTGTGTGCCATTTAGATGTGTAATGGCATACATATAGAGTAAAACCTCTCCAAACCGATCGTTCAATTTAGTTTAAATATCGATCTTGGAGACAAGTGTCACCTTAATGCATAGTAGAAGTAATGCAGAAAGCTCCTCTTGTTAGAGCTTTCTGTGTGACTTTCATCCTGCATATAGCAGGTACCCACCTAACATTTTCTCGCTTCTCAGACGTGCTAGATAAGCTGAGTTACTAAAAACAGTAGTGCTAGAAATCTTTATCTGGAACACCACTTGTCTGGTGTATTCATACGCGCGATTGGGTAAAATCAGAGACATATACATATGTGTATATGTCTTTGGTGAAATCAATATAAGGGAAGGAACTCTTACAGAATTATACCAACATTTCAATAGTAAACGAGTTTATAATTTAAAATTGATACGTTGTGTGTAGTCCCACAGTCTTTTATACTTTACGCCAAAACGTAGCGTTTATGGTAGTGTCATACCGGTAACACATGACGTCATTTAATGTCACTTACAGTTATATGCTATTAGATACAGAAGTCGCATTACGTAATGGAAAGTAGTACTTCACAAAATCCATTACTTTACTTGTTTTAGGGTGTATTTAAGCGAGATAAATAACCAAGCATGCGTTTTGTTAAGGCCGGGGTTCTATACCCTCGGTTGATTGTTTCCGACTGGGAACAGACCAATCTCGGGTATAGAAACCCCCGTCTTTAACAAAACCCATGCTTGATCCTATTAATCTAATATTTTCTCTAATAGAATTTCGGATTAGAAGGGTTTTACAGTATTAAACCCCTATCCCGTTCTACATCATGTTACTGACATTTGCAAACTGCTTGGATCCATATGAGACACTGAATAACTAGCCTTTACATCATCACGAGTCTAGTTGGTTGACACAAGGTAAATAGTAACCAATTTGTTTTTATCCAATCGGACGCATTCAGATATATATTTGTAAGCAGTCATTATTTTTACAACGGGGTAAGTTAAAGAGTAAGTACATCAAGAATAGCTAACATGTCTAACAATAACTGCTTGCAACAGGATTAGTGTGCAAGTAGACGTTGATATAACTACTGAAGCATTATCCATATTAGACAAATAGTTAATCGGAACACCGTCAAGGACAATACTCTTTGACACACTGGTCTTGATTTTTCAAGAGAATGGACAGCAAATAAAACTAAAATAGAACTATTGGGTGAACATTGCAATCTGTTTTCCACCTTCAACGAGGGTTGCGTGCGAGGCATCCTTCCAGTTTCGTTGTAGAACTGTCACTTAATACTTTGTTCGGAGGAGCCGTACACACGAACCTTTAAAGCAAACTTTAATATATTTGCAGTCTGAGGAGCTGTTGTATCAACTTGTTCTTGCTTATACAAGTGACAACGGGTCTTACGCCATGATGTACATCGATCCTGAAGTTAACTGGTCCAGTTTTACTACCCGTATAGCGGTATGTATTGCAGTACAATCCAGAGGCATATCTAACACATTACGTAATTTAAACCATTAACGAACATTTCTATATTTCTCATTTACTCCATAATACGCCATTTAACGTCTTTGTTAACAGAATAGTCCTAGAACAGACGGCTCAAGTAGGGTCGTCTAATAAGGATATTTGTTTACCTATAAGCCTTTACTGGTCTGACTACAATTTCAAATACGGCTTAATCAAAAAAGTACGCAATTTTCTTTACCAGCATTTTCGTCATACAGGACATTCTTTCAAATATGTTTCGGTTCAACCAGTAGAACAAATTTATTATGATTCTAAAACTACTGGTAGTTTAAAATCTAAAGCTCGTTTCATCACAGAGCTAGACTGGATAAAGAAATTACAAACACCTTTTCCTTTAGGCCTTAATGATAACATTTTCCAAAGCGGCAATATTTCTAAAGATCCAAGTATCGACATTTTCTCTATATTTTCTATTCGAAAACGTAAAAGTAGATCACATGGCAGACGTAGAAATGGTAATATTAAGCGTAAATTACGTCGTAATATGTCTATTCATGATTTACATACTATTCTAAAACAAACTGGTAAACATTCTATGCTATCTTGTTTATCGTCTTTACCCTTTTCCTGTCTTAAGTCAATAGACGAAGAGGCTGATAAAATCTATATGCGTACAGATCCGTTAATTAATACTGCCTCACTTATACAAAGTTACACACAGCATGTTCTTCGTCCACGTATTGATAAAGAATCTGAACATAAAAGACATTTTCTGAAACTTCAGTTCCTAAATAAAGGTATCGATTTTATTGATATTCAAAGTATATTTCGTGATAAGAATGTAATCGATGCTATTCCCAAATATTTCATCAACTCTGAATCACCTATCATCTGTTATAAATATAATAAACCTATTAGAAATGTTATTTTGAACTACAATAAAATTGTCTCTGACTTAAATATTGATGTTAATACCCCTATTTCTTGAGATTGTAGCATTTCTAGCTTTTGCTATAAACCAGTTGGTCATGTCATTACTGGTAATTTTGATATCATTAAGGATAAACGTCTCAGGACCCTCCTAACTAAAGGACCTAAATATAGATTACCTTCACTTATTGATTTTGACGCTTGTCGAACTCATATTGCGGAAGCTATTCAAGAATTCTGCATGAAATGGTGTCGACGAGAACATGCTGATGTTAATGCCCTTTCGGATTGGAAGAAATGTATTTTCGATATTATTGATACACGAATAACTTTTTACAAATCAAATAACCATCTTTTACCACCTCGACCTAGAGTTACATTTCGCTACTTGAAGAAAAACATTTCTAATTTTCATTCAGATTATGTTCTTGTTCCTGCTGACAAGGCATCAAACAATGTAATCATTATTTGAAGATTGTATTATGTTGATGTTTTAAAGAAGGAGCTAACTGATTCAAAAACTTATATAACAGTTCAAACACCTGAAAAAGATATAGTCTCGGAACATGTAAAAATGTGCAATGATTTTAAGTCTGGTCCTAACATAAAACAACATAAACTTTCTACTTTGTACTGGATTCCGAAACTACATAAAAACCCTTATAAGTCGCGTTTTATTGCCAACTCTAGCTGTTGTACCACTACTAAATTATCTATACTTTTGACGTCCTGTCTTACTACGATCAAAGAACATGTTAAACGCTACTGTGATAAAATATATGAAAATTCTGGTATTAATGTTTTTTGGTCCATAAAAAATTCAAATGATGTTTTAACAAAACTTGAAAATGAACAGTATAACATTTCTTTACTGAGCTCTTATGATTTCTCTACACTCTATACTACTCTACCTCACCATCTTATAAAGGATAGACTTATTAAATTAATAGAAAAAACCTTTGCCAGAGAAAACAAAATGTTCATTGCTTGTAATGTTCAACGTTCATTCTTTTCGAATTCAGAAGTTGAACATTACACAATGTGGACTTGCCTTGATGTTTGTAGATCTCTTACCTTTCTTTTAGATAATATATTTGTGCGTTATGGAGATACCATATATCGTCAAGTTGTTGGTATACCCATGGGTACAAATTGTGCCCCTCTTGTTGCAGATTTGTTTTTGTATTGCTACGAGAGGGATTTTATGCTTAGCTTAAAACCTGATACACAGACCGATATTGTTAATGCTTTTAATAAAACTTCAAGGTATTTAGACGATATTTTGAATTTAGATAATCCTTATTTTGATACTATGGTTTCTTCAATCTACCCAAAAGAACTGTCTTTAAACAAAGCTAATCAATCTGACATTAATGCTTCATTTCTAGATTTGAATCTTTCAATTACAAATGATAAAGTTTCGTCCAAAGTATACGATAAAAGAGAAGATTTTAATTTTAAAATTGTTAATTATCCTTTTCTAGATGGGGATGTGCCACGTTCTACATCTTATGGTGTTTATATTTCTCAACTTATTAGGTTTGCCCGAGCCTGTTCTTTGCTTGAAGATTTTAACAGACGTAATCTAGTTATAACTGATAAACTTCTTAAGCAAGGTTACAGATATCACAAACTTCGGAAAACCTTTTCTAAATTTTATTATCGAAATTTACCTCTCATTAGTAAATATAATTGCAATCTACGGACGTTACTGCGACAAGGCATTTCTCAACCAGAATTTTATGGGGATGTTATCTACAAACTTAGGAAAATTCGGGGTCATATCCATTTTCATGATTTGTTTATAAAACGCATTAAAAAATTTAAAAAGAAAGGTTATGATCCTATTATATTGCAACACACTGCATGTTTGGTTATCGACCCTTTTACAGTCGGTAGCTACGCTTCCCTCTTTGCTTGCGCGATGACAGGCCGAGGGTAGTACTCTATGATGGTATACTCTTAAACTTGGATACAGGAGGAGCTTACCAGACTCATGTATTATTTTTTCCCTGTCGTGCCCTTAACGGCTTACCTGCAGGTGCTCTGACTTCAGCAAAGTCATTGAGTACATATTTGACGGATTGTCACAGTTATTATGCTATGTTGTACATTTTGTCCTGTGTTCACCGTCGTCTATGTTGTGGGTAAGTCCAGCGGGGATACCTTTATTTACAATATTTGTAAAGCTAGGGTGACTTTGAGAGAAGTGTGAGGTTAGGACGTCCGTAAACCGGTTTAAACCCCCAGTGGTGTTTTTGCTGCTGACCGTGCCAAGGCGGTACTCTCTTTGTCACCCTTCCTTTTGTTTGCCTTGCGTCTTTGTGCTTGTGGTTTGTTCATGTTGTGGAACGTTTGTCCCTGGTTCTTGTGTGTCTTTTGGTGTTTTCTGTGTTCATTTCGTGTGTTTGTGTGCGTGTGCGTTTGGGTGTGTGGTTGTGTGTGTGTGTGTGTCATGCTGTCTATCGGTGTTTTGGTGGTGGTTGCGTCTTGCATGTGGCTTTGCCTGCTTGACTTTACTACTTTTCCATTAACATTCCTTTGTACATGAGCCTATTATAAAACAGAACTAGTAGATACTGATGATGTCTTGCATTAATCATTTTTCTCGTATAAACGTCTTTTCATGCATTTGAAAACAGAGACCATGATCAGACGGATCCTATATAAGCAGTTTAATCAGGGTCTGCTCTGTTTGCTAATGGAATTTGATAGATACAGTAAAAACCTCTCTTAATCGGACGATAAATTTATTATAAATATCGGTCATGGAGACAGGCGACAGCTTAATGCAGGGTGGAAGTCATGCAGAAAGCTCATAGAGGAGCTATCTGCATGACTTTCATCCTGTATTAAGCAAGCATCTGCCTAAAAGTATCTAAATTCTTCTCAACTAGAATTCGGGTTAAGAGAGGTTTTACTGTATGTGTATTTAGTAATTACATGGCTACAACGTCCCACATTCTATATATTGTTATAACTTTTTTCATGAACTTTCAGTAGGTATTGAAATTTGTAATAAATATAGAACATGGGTTAAACAGATTTCACGGTCACCACTCAAGAACGTTGTTGTTTACATCTGCTTCTCCCAATTACGGAGTCAAGATTTTATACTTCCAATTATTTTGTTAATTCCTAAATACCAAGGTCTAATTTGTAATGACTTTCTTATATATGATTTTCTTATAAGATGTAAATCATCAGAGTAAATCATCATCTTATCCGGTCCGAAATTTATTGACACATAACATGGTTGTTTAAAGACATATGTGGAGAACGCAGATTCATTTGAAGAATTGAATCTGCCAATAATTTCTGTCAATATATGTTACTTATTTCGCTACTCGTAGGTCTGACTGAATGAGTTACAGTTTTGGAAATTCCTATGAAAAACTGGTACGAGTAAATTATAATTAACATGGGCCCAATGTTATAATACTTTAGAATCTGACCAATGAAATGCTTGAGGATGATTTCAGACTCAAACAAATGTTTAATAATCTCGGAGCATGGTCCCAGGCAAGGCAACAGTTCCAACATACGGTGTCTGATCATGACTTAACTGTTTTTGACACCCACAAGATTCACATTAGCCGTATTCGACTGGGCTTTTCTTGTTATTCCGTCATGTAATATTCTCCCACCTATTGAATTCAACCAATCAAATTATAGTTTGATTAACTTTACCTTGCGTTACTCAACGATCTCAACGGTTTTCAACCTGCGTTGAATAATATTGTTTCGTTACTCAACGCGTATTGTATTCGGCTGGGAATTATCTTCGTTGCTTAGTGGTACTGGGCCAGTCGAATACGGCTATTGATTTGTCTTCGAAATATTAACAATTTAATTTTTAGACTAGTCTTAATTGAACCCTTTCCCGCATATTGGCGCCTTTTGATGCCTCTGTAAAAGTCACAAATTGAAACCATTCTGGTGAACACAAATCAAACGTTACCTTTTTTCTAGTAAATACTCCTCTTTGGTAGATTTATTCAAAGAGGCTTGGACTAACATTAGCCTATGCGGGAATAAGTTAAGAGACGTTTCATGTCTTTATATACATTGTTTGCGATACAACTCGCATTATTTGTTACCGCGCGTCTGAATTATTATTGCATGAATTCATACTAAATGGTGTTCTGTTCAGTTCAGATCAATAGTGTCTGTATTTTAGGGCCATGTCAATGGATATTATGTAGACGCGGAATCGCCAAAGTACGCCACAGTGTGTGGCACGAGGCAGGAGATGGCACTGAAGTCAAACAACTTCTGCGGCCAGCCAGGGGAAATCGTGTTTGATCTAAAGAGTAAGTGCATTTATTTAGCATTTAAAATGGCAACCTACCTGTTTTTGCTACACTACTACTACTACTACTACTACTACTACTACTACTACTACTACTACTACTACTACTACTACTACTACTACTTCTACTACTGTTGATAATGCTATTATCAATACTACTACTACTACTGTTGATACTGCTACTATTATTCCTATTGATAGAAGTAGTAATGGTAGAATTAACAGTAGTAGTAGTACCTGCACTACTATTACTTCTACTTATAATTATGTTACTACTAATAATAATGATAATAATAAAAAAGTTATGAAATAATAATAACAATTACAGTACCTTTACTACTTCTGCCCATGCTACTATAACTACTACTTCTACTATTGCTGCTGCTGCTGCTGCCACTACTACTATTACTACTACTACTATTACTACTATTACTACTACTACTACTACTAGTACTACTACTGATGAAAAAATAGTAACATCAAGCAGGCAAAGCTACATACAAGACGCAACCACCACCAAAACATCGATTGACAAAGTACCGTGTTAAGGTATGAGGAAACGCATTGAATGTAGAACAATTCCTGCAAGAGGAAGAAAACGATATTGATTGTTACTACTACTACAACTGCCAATACTATTACTACTACTACTTCTACTATTACTGCTGCTGCTACTACAACTACTACTACTGATACTTCTACTACTACTACTACTACTACTACTACTACTACTACTACTACTACTACTACTACTACTACTACTACTACTACTATAACTATTACTACAACTAATAGTAGTACTACTAATACTTATACTTCCACTACTTCTTTTTCCGCTTCAACTACAAGCACTACTACTACTACTTCTTCTTCTACTACTACTAATAATAATACTAGTACAATTATTAACAACATTATTATTATTATTATTATTATTATTATTATATCATTTTTATTATTGTTATCATTATTGTTTAGTATTATTAATTTAATAATTGTAATGATAATAAAAATAATTCCAAACGTTCGCATTCCCTTCTTTAAGTGTTTCAAATATTGTTTTCAGCAAAATTATATCTTATTAAAGCATTTTCGTCATTCTGCATTCATTTCAAATGTCCCCATGTATCTCTTGATCAAAACTACTAAATAGTATTGCTCTTTGTGTTATCTTCTATCCTGTTTAAAGATTTGTTTACGATTGCGTAAAACCTCGTTTATACATGTTACACTTCAGCTTATTTTCCTTACTTTAAACACCTTTTTACTCTTAATTCTATCACGGACACTTTAACATACATTTACTTAAATTATATACTCAGGGAGCCAGTAGTGCCTACCGTGCACCCCCCCCCCCCCTAGACTTTTTTTCATGGGTACCAAAATGTTCAGAAAAGTGTCCTGAATCAGAATCGCGAATGTACTCAAACTTAAATTATTTTAGGCTATGTGTATTTTAACCGTTTCCATGGCAACCCCCCAGTTTTCGTAATGATGACCCATACCTACAAATTCGCCCATATCACAGCCAGTTTTTGTCCTAAAACTATAAAACTGGTACCAAATGGAAGATAAGACATTGTGCTTTTATTTCTAACTTGTTTTTTTAAATTACCTTATTTGCATACTCATGAATATTAATGAGAACATTAAAATTAGTAAAAAAAGTATAGAAATAACGTAAACCTTTCATTTTTTTATCCTACAAATATCAGAAAATAACTTCAAATGCAATTTAACATGATGACGAAACCCACAGGAAACAAAACATCCAATTTGAGGACCATAGCATTAATTTTAAGCACCATTTTCACCGTTTCCATGGCAACACCCTAGTTTTCGTAATGATAGTCCGTACCTGCAAAATCGTCCATATCACAGCCAGTTTTTGTCCAAAACCTATAAAACTGGTACAAATTTGGAGATAGGACATTGTGCTTTTATTTCCAGTTTATTTTTTTTAATTACCTTATTTGCATACTCATGAATATTAATGATAACATTAAAAATAGTAAAACAATATAGAATTAACGTAAATATTGTAAACTATTCACTTTTTATCCTACAAATATCAGAAAACAATTTCAAATGCAGTTTAACCTGATGACAAAATCCTCAGAAAACAAAACATCAAATTTGAGGACCAAAAATTTAACTCTAAGTAACTTTTTAACTGTTTCCATAGTAACCATTCATTTCACACTGTTCACACAGTTTTGTTAGTCGACACCTACCTGCAAAAATCTTCCATATCACAGGAAGTATTTGTTCTAACTGCATAAAACTGGTACCAAATTAAAGCTAAGACAGTGTGCTTTGGTTTAAAAGCTATAATTAGGAATTACCTTATTTGCATACACATGAATATTAATGAGAATAATTAAAAAATAGCAAAAAAAATACAGAAATAACGTAAACCTCACAATTTTTATCCTACCAATATCAGAAAACAACTTCAAATGTAGTTTATAATGATGACAAAATACTTAGAAAGCTAATCATCTTAATTGATACCCAAACAATGAACTGTAACATCAAGCAGACAAAGCCACATACAAGACGCAACCACCACCAAAACATCGATTGACAAAGTACCGTGTTAAGGTATGAGGAAACGCATTGAATGTAGAATAATTCCTGCAAGAGGAAGAATACAATATTGATTGTTACTACTACTACAACTGCCAATAATACTACTACTACTACTTATACTATTACTGCTGCTGCTACTACAACTACTACTACTGCTACTTCTACTACTACTTCTACTACTACTACTACTACTACTACTACTACTACTACTACTACTATAACTATTACTACAACTAATAGTAGTACTACTAATACTTATACTTCCACTACTTCTTTTTCCGCTTCAACTACAAGCACTACTACTACTACTTCTTCTTCTACTACTAATAATAATAATACTAGTACAATTATTAACAACATTATTATTAGTAGTAGTAGTAGTAGTAGTATCATTTTTATTATTATTATTATTATTGTTTAGTATTATTAATTTAATAATTGTATTGATAATAAAAATAATTCCAAACGTTCGCATTCCCTTCTTTAAGTGTTTCAAATATTGTTTTCAGCAAAATGATATCTTATTAAAGCATTTTCCTCATTCTGCATTCATTTCAAATGTCCCCATGTATCTCTTGATCAAAACTACTAAACATTATTGCTCTTTGTGTTATCTTCTATCCTGTTTAAAGATTTGTTTACGATTGCGTAAAACCTCGTTTGTACATGTTACACTTCAGCTTAGTTTCTTTACTTTAAACTCCTTTACTATTAATTCTATCACGGACACTTTAACATACATTTACTTAAATTATACTACATGTACTATTATTTCTATGATTACAACTACTACTACATGCACTTACGTATTTAGATCGACAACTTCTTTTGTTACTGCTAATACCGACTGTAGCATTTCTAGGAAGCACTTTCACTACTATCGCCACATGTACAGAAAACAAACATTTCAGTCATACGATGTAACATTGGAAGATCTTGGGCATTTCCAAAATTTACTGTATAAGTTATCTTTCATTAAGTCAATAACCATGCGAACGTGTTAAACCAGACATACTTGTATATATGATTACACGTTTGTTTGATATTTATCATTGTTTGTGGATAGGTGCATAATATAATGAATGTTTTGCATTTCTTTCACAATAGATCCGTGCACAGATACCCCGTACTGTGGTAAGTGAATCTTTAACTTGTAGAACTATCAATGTCAATGACTTCCTTTACCGTTTTAACCCTTTCCCTCATATAAACGTGTTTTCACGCATTTGCAAACAGAGTAGACCCAGATCAGACGGCTCCTAGAGGAGCCATCTGATCAGGGTCTGCTCTGTTTGCTAATAGAATTTGATAGATATTTTTCTTTGCTTTCTAAATTGTCTACAATGTTCCACCTTCCATATTTCTTTATAACTATTTTGTTAATGAATATTCAGCAGATATTGAAATTTGACTTAAATACAGAACAGGGAAAGGGTTAAACACTAAATCTAAGGACATGTATCGTCATGGTAAGCTGCATAGAATCACACCTGTAATTGATAAGCAAACATCGCATACCATGACTGACATATCCTACATAAACTGTCTGATTTGGTTTCAAACGACGGGGTTATCAAGTAAAATATTAACCCTTTCCCTGATCAGAACTCATACAAGAAAATATGACACCATGAATATTCATTAGTTGAATTTTATAATGGCATATTTATACGTAGATATTTGGAATTTGTAGAAACTGCAGTAAGACCTATTAGAATTTCACAAGCAAATATAGTAAAAACTAATCAGACGGCTCCAATAGGTCTGATCTGGGTCTACTCTGCTGGGGCGTGAACAATTGTTCCTGGTTAAACATGATAAACACTGCTGAATGCAGGTTTCTGCTGAATGCAGAGTGAACGTCATTCAAAAAGCTTCTAGAGAAGCGTTCTGCACGACGTTCACCCTACCCTGCTGCCACCTGTTTCTAAGATAGCTCATATAGGGGCTTTCAGACCAGGGTCTGTTTTGTTTAGTTGTGGAATTGTATAGTTATGCTTCTACAGTTGTTTTTTCTTAGTCAAAGTTTCCACTGAAAATATAACTTTATACACATGAAGTTAATGAATATTGATGAGGCGTTCAGTTCAAGTATAAATGTTCACTTTGGAAAGGGTTATATGAACGTATGTCCGCAAAATGAGATTCTAGAACTTTCCAATGATTATGTATGTACGCAATGATACTATATTGATTATTATTTATTACAGTAAAACCTCTCTTAACCGGAATTCTTATAGAGAACAATTGAGATATTTTAGGCAGGTGACTGCTTAATGCAAGGTAAAAGTCATGCAGAAAGCTCCTAGAGGAGCTTTCTGCATGACTTCCACCCTGCATTAAGCTGTCACCTATCACAAAGACCGACATTTATACTAAATTTAACGTCCGGTTAAGAGAGGTTTTACTGTACCTGATTATTTCTAAATTGGTATATGAACACAGGAGGTCTTGCCTTGGCAACTATAAACTCAGGTCTATATAATTCCGTACGCAAATAGTGCTGACCCTGATCAGATGGTTCCTACAGGTGCCGTCTGATCTGGTTGTGTTGTGTTTGTTTGTGAAGTAAATAGTTTACAATATCGATTTCTCCAAATCATAATTACACAGTAAACCATCTCTAAACTGGACGTTAAACTAACATAAATATCGGTCTTGGAGACAGCAGGCAGCTGGGTGAAAGTCATGCAAAAAGTCATGCAGAAAGCTCCTCCGTATCAAACGTCTTATCTGCTATATGTCCGGTTAAGATATATTCTATTGTAGCCATATTCTGTTGCAGTATATGCAAAGTATAGTAGAGCCTAGATCAAGCGACTTTCCAATCGATATTTTACAAGAAAATAAGATTAATTCAAAGAGCATATCTAGAATGGCAGAACAAATGTATAGAACCTTTTTAAGGATGGTCTTTGGGTGATCCTGTCAAAATAGCTAAACTGGTTTGGATCCATGTACAACTCTTGTTGCCAGGGCAACCAAAAGAAACAATCTTTAAATCGTTTATTCTCCAAAACCAATGGTCATATTTTAAAATAATTTGATGGGAATAGGCATTAGGTGACTTTCTACCAAACATAGCTAAAACTATGACAATTTCTAACACACCATGGCCACTAGGGGACGGGCCTGTTTTCCTTATATGTCTATATAGAAAAAACAGCGAAATCTTCAACTCTCCTTTTCTCCAAAACCATTGGTCTGATTTCAGAATAATCTGATGGGAATAACCATTAGGTAACCCCTACCAAAATAGCTGAAACCGTTTGGATCTATGCGGAACTCTGGTTTACATGGCAACCAAAAGAAATATATTTACATATCTACTTCCATAAAACCGATGGTCAGATTTCAAAATAAGTTGATGGGAATAATCACTAGGTGAACGTCTACCGTAATAGCTGATTGGTGACAATACTTAAAAAAACATGACCGCTGAAGGGCTTGTGGCCTGTTTTCCTTACACAATAGGAATAATCTTTAGGTGACTATCTACCAAAATAGCTAAAAGCATGACAGTATCTAAACCAACATGTCCGCTAGGGGACAGAGCCTGTTTTCCTTATATGTCTACATAGACAAAATAGCAAAATCTTCAAATCACTTCTTCTCCAAACCCAATGGTCTGATTTCAGAATAATTTGATTGGAATTAACATTGGGTACCCCCTACCAAAATAGCTAAATTGGTTTGCCATGGTAACCAAAAGAAAAAAGGTTCTTCTACAAAACCGATGGTCACATTTCTAAATAGATTGATGGCAATAGTTTTTAGCTGACCCTCAACCGAATTAGCTGAAATGGTAATAAAACTCTGAATAGCATGGCCGTTGGGGGCTGTCTTCTTTTTATGTCTATATAGAAAACGTAGCAAAGCAAGTGAGCGATACAGGGCCATCATTGCTCTGTTGTGGTACCGTAAACTCGCCGAACTAAAACATGTGTGAACATTCAGAATGACTACACTCTAATTTCATCTATGAAACTATCATATTGATTAATTAACTTTATCACTTTAAAAGCTAAGCTCTATTGCTAAAACAGACAGAATGTGAGATGATAAATGCATGACACTTTCTTTCGAAGAAAATCTTGAACCCAATCCGCTAGACAGGGATGGCAACTGCAGGGACCTGGTAATTCCCCACAGCGGCGCATGTTATGGTAAGCATCTATTATCTTATATATCCATAATCATCGTCATAACCATTATAATAAGCATCACATTCGTAATCATAATTGAACGTAGTAGCATTTCTTGATCTGCATCAGTCGCATCTGAAAATGGATTTCTTTCAACAAAACATCATTTATAATCAGTAACATCATTATCCGCAGCAGTTCAATCTACAATGAATATCCATTAACAGCAGCAGTAGAATCATTATAATCAATTTCGTCATTAAAAGTTACATAATCATCACCATCTTATTCTTCATCTTCGTCTTCTTCTTGTTTTTCCTTTCTTTTCTTCTTCTTCGTCTTCTTCTTCTTTTGATTCTTCTTATCTTCTTCTTCATCTTGTTTTTCTTGTTCTTCTTATTATTATTATGTTTCTTCTGTTTCTTCTTCTTCATCTTCTTTTTCTTCATAATTGTCATCCTCGCCACCATCATCATCGTTACTTTCCTCATTATCTGCAATATCAAAGAGCATACATACTTTTCATTTTAAATCATATTTGAATTCACCATTATCATCAACGATATCGTGTTCATCATCATTGTCATTATTTTCGTCATCATCGTTAAATGTATCACAAAAGGCAAAACAAATGTCATATTCGTCGTAACAATTAACTGTCATATCAATGCCTCATATGTTATAATCATTATAGCCGTCGTTGCAGCCTTGGTCATCCTTATTATCGTTTTCATTACCAGCAGCAGCATCATCTCACCAACTTATCGAATCACTCATCATCACCATATCATTATCAGTATACTTATCATCATCATCACCATCATCGTCACGTTATATATTATTGTTGTAATTGTCATGATGAGCAGTTATTATGATCACTACTGAATATAATCGTAACTACTCGGCCGTTTAAGCTTACTTAGGAACGGTGCATTAACCCTTTCGCTGCCAAACTCTGTCGTCTGCTAAGTTTGTTGTCTGCTACAAATTTTCATTTTTTTGATTTTCTTCATTTTTGTTTCAAAACCATAGTAACAGTAACAAACAGTTTGGATCCTGATGAGATGCCGAGTTACTCGGCGTCTCATCTGGATCCAAACTGTTTGCATAGGTAATCCCATATCCGGCATTGGCAGCAAAATGGTTAATTCTCTATACATGTACTACAGACATTTAATTTTCTGACTCGTCCTGGCGAAGTCCGCTTTTTGTGTTTTGCAAATAAACACAATAATTATTCATACACTAAGACAAAAACAAAGTGATGTCAGCAAAGCTGGCATTCATGTTAAGTTTTCAAAATATCTCACTTGTGTCTCAGAATTACAATCTGTGATGTCATGTTGAAAGTTACTCGTCTACAGCCGTGCGGTACTGTGGCAGAAATTGGTTTTATTTACTGCTCCTTTAAGTTTAACATCTACCTGTATGTATCTCTTTAATTAAGATATTTACAAAATTTACAAAATGTTTCATCTTTACTCACATGAAATGGATTGACATAGTTATTGTCTCCATGGTTATTATAATACCCATATTAACCAAGCGTTAAGACATGATAACAAGTGATTAAAATGATTGAAAAGATTGTTCAAAACCTACTTCATGTTCAAAACCTACTTCATGTTTATGTTCCTACTTCATGGGAAATAATCAATATCTTCAACAACAACATTTCAGTCTAGGACTTTTTAGCGATCGCTACGGTTATATTACAATCAGTTTAGGTTATTAACCTTTCGCTTGCTATTCACGTCAATATACCTACCTGTAAATAGTGAAGACACAGATGAGACAGCTCCTGCAGGAGCTGTCTCATCAGGGTCTGCACTATTTACAAGTTGATTGTGCAACCAGTGCACTCCACAGCAGTGATTGCACAGCGAAATACTTGTACACAGTGAAGATATATGTAATTATACAACAGGGCATGGGTAAAGAAGGAGACATGTATTTTAAAATTCAGCAAGCGAAGGGTTAAACACATTTTCCATAAAAGGCGAAGTATTCGGGATATATATATTTAATTATCAACCCGGGATACGCATGTTTGTCGTTTGCAAACAGGGACTGCACGGGTTATCACTCAAAATTGTCACATAAGGGCAAGCCTTTCATACAAAGTGGCCTGTATAGCTAAACACTGACGAGATATTGCACTCAGAGTTGAAATGGTTAAAGTATCCATATTGCAATGGTATGAGGTCCTTCCTTTACAGGAGCACTGGTTAAAAGTATATGGTATTTTTGACAAATAATACAACTTACAGATTGTTTTGTGATTTTACTTTTTATTTACAATCTGATAGATGTGGTTTTATTTTATACATGTGCATGAGGAACTTGCAGGTACAATATACAAGGTGAATGAATTAATGATAAGCCTTGTAATTAACATCTAAAGTATGATTAGATACTCACCATGTTCCAATCTTGTCTGACAACCTGGAAGTGCTTTTGAATAAACAATATACAAAATGAAAGTCATGTAAGATATGCAACACAAACACACACACACACACGCACGCACGCACGAACGCACGCACGCACACACACACACACACACACACACACACACACACAGACATACACTTACACACGCAGCCATACATAGACAGCCACATTGGCACACAAACACACCGCCCCTACCACCATACATACACATCATAAAACGTAATGATCTATAATCCTACTTTAAGACTTCACATATGCTGTAAATGAGTCTTTGTATTTAATTTATTGATCCATTACAAACAGTGGATCTGCATTTAAATCACTCTCTTATTTGGATCCACATTTTTTTTGCAAATAGCATCACTAATTTGTCTCATTGATTGTTTGACAATCGGGTAGTAATTTTGACAAAAGGACAAAATGGCTTTGTAAGAGTCAATTTCTGAAACCATTGTGATAAATAGAGACTTTTCTGCATAGGAGTAAATGCTCTATTTATCACAATGTTTTCAAAACTTCACAATTCTAAAAGTCCCATTTTCTCTAGTCAATTCTCCTTTCTGGTAGACTTGTTCAAAGAGGTAGGATCTAAAAATAGTTCTGAATATAGAGGATCTTTGATTGATTACAAATTGTTTTTTAAACGAGTTGTCTATAGCAATATGACACGAGCTTTATTCATTATAGTAAACGGTTTCGTGAAAATAATGAGCACGCAAATAAGATCCTCCTTATTACATAACCCTTAAAAGTGCCATAGAAAGTGAAACAGACGATACGTGACGGCCATTGATTACAGTGTAGTAAAACTGGATTCAAACTGTTTATTTACATAAAAAAAATGCACTAATGCATTTCTGCGGTTTACGACATTCTGTTTCGGCACTCCCACTTGGCAGATATGTGATAAACGATTTTACGAAACTATCTTTGTGCTTTAGGACCAATATTTCAAACACCTAATATGTCAGTTTTGTAACGCAACTACACTAAAACGAAAACCCTAAAAAAGTATGTAGAACACATCGACATTAATTATCATTCAGAAAAGGTTGAAAAATGCATTTACAATATGTATTATATTCATTTCAGTTACAGGATCTTGTCAAAGGACCACCGAGGATGAGTTCACATTTGACTTCAGATTCTCTAAGGAATTTTCAACATTTGGAGATTTCGAAGTTATCAATGGCACAGAGCAGCTCGGAGACCCAATTTGCACACTGGACGCTATCGACGAGGGTACCTCTTACCGTGTCGTTCAGGTTGTCAACCAAGCTTACATTGACACATGCGGTGTGAACGAGCTGGTGGGTATAGTCATGGTCTTATTAACCTTTTAACCGTTTAATTGGTAATCCTGCGTCTGTATGTTTTTGCTGCAGCATCTATCTGCTCTGTTTGATTTTATGTTACAAATCTAATTATGTGTAGCCATATATAAGAATTACTATGCTAGTAGCTTTGAAGTTCAGCTGTATTTTGGCGAGTTATAAAAGTTGTTAGATCTAAATGCGAGCCTTGTCGAGCATTTAACTACTTTTCTGACAAGCCAAAATACAGCTTAACTTCAAAACTTTTAGCGTAGTAATTCTTTTATCATGCAGCACCAATAAAGAATGGAGAAAATGAAGAAAAAGAAAGTTTGCTCAAGCGGTTCTGTCCCCTGAATAAAAATACATGCCAGTACAATATACTTGACGTCATATTAGCGTGCAGTGACGTCGTCGATTTTTACAACATAAACAAACTTCATTCTCAGTGTTGTTATACCTTCTGATCCTTCGAGATCATGGATTCCAGTACTTCTTGTTCTGAAAATTGAATACCGCGTAAGCCGATGCTAGGGGGCGTGAGCAGTGTTGCACTTTAAATTACTGTTCATGAACAGACTCAATAAAACCGAGTCTGCAGTTTTCTCTTTTTGTGTTGCAATTTTTGCTCTCGGGGGATCAACTCCTTTCAGAATGCATTTAATCCTTTTATATGGACAAACAGTTGAGGCAAAGGTGAGTAAATGTGTTAAAGATGCTTATGTTAAATTGTGCCTTTTATTCCTTCTGTTTTCCTCCTATTGGCTGAATTAAACTTGCATCCCAGTGGGGTCAGTACACATGCACTGTACCTCACAAAATACAGCGTCGACGTGGAAAATATTATGCTAGTAGGAAGTGACTGTATTTAGTGACGTTGCATGATAAATAAGAATTACGATGCTAGTAGTTCTGAAGTTCAGCTGTATATTGGCGAGTTAGAAAAGTTGTTAAATGCGAGCCTTTGGCAAGCATTTTACTAAATCTACTTTTCTGACAAGCCAAATATAGCTCAACTTCAAAACTACTAGCGTAGTAATTCGTTTATCATGCAGCACTAATAAAGAATGGAGAAATGAAGTAAAAGAAAGTTTGCTCAAGCGGTTTCGTCCCCTGAATAAAAATACACGTCTCCTCCTATTGGCTGAATTAAACGTGCATCCCAGTGGGTTCAGTACGTGTACATGCACTGTACCTAATCAAAAACAGCGTTGACGTGGAAAATATTAAGCTGGTAGGACGTGACTGTATTTGGTGATGTCATTGGTGCATGATAAAAATGAATGTCCTGGTTTTATAGTTTTGATATCTAAATATTTAATATGCACTGTAGATAGTATGTATTCCATTTACTTGAACAACTTGAATGCGTTACGCGCATGTAATGTCATTTGTAATCAGTTTAAATCTAGATCAAGGGGCTCCAAGGCATCATTCCGATCAGAGTCTTCACTGTGTGTCATTCAAATTCGTGTAGCAAGTTCAAGCCTTTCATACTGAGTGGACTCTATAATTAAACAGTGATGGGCTATACCATTCTGTAATTTCAAGTCTGTGTTTAAAGGTTTAGAATTATCATCCGATATCCTATGTTTGTTTATTGTACATTTACCATATACATTTTAGCTCGTCTGTTTCGAAGAAAAGTCGAGCTATTGTGATCACTGGGTCGTAGGCGTTATCGTCGTCGTCGTCGTCGTCGTAGTCGTTGCGATCGGCGTGCAAAAACTTTAATGTAGCTCATTACTCGAACAGTATAAGAGGTATCAACATGACACTTCAAAGGTTAGTAGATCTTATTGAAGGGAAGGTCCCTATATAAGAACCATAACACTTGATTTCAAAATCTTGGCGTTATGGCCCTTTATTTTTATTTCATTTTTGTTTTAATTTATCTGGACAAGCATCAAATCAGACGAGCGTTGGCGCCGCACGCGGCTCTTGTTAACCAGATAAGATGCGTAAATTCAAACGAATTTGGGTACGCACGTTCTTCTGTAGTTCTGTTTAACGCTCTATTTATCACAATGGTTTTAAAACTAAAAAAAATCTAAAATTTACCGTTTTGCTAGTAAATGCTCCTTTTTGGTTCATTTATTCAAAGAAGTTCGGTCCATAAATAGCCCATGAGGTAATGTGTTAATCGAGTAAAATTTGGCGTGATCAGGGTGTCAAACAGTATAGCTGTTTTCTGTATTAGTTTAGCCCAAACATACAGGATTTTGAAAACAAATGTTTTACTAATATACCTTTATTATTAAGTTTAGAATTATATTTAATATGAATTATTATTGCAGACGACACTTTAAAATTTGGCGCCAAAAGAGTTAAGACGTCATGTGCCTCGGCGTCGTCTCATCAACTTTCTGTAAATGTCCCCTAGGTGGCGTTTAGCATGATAAGGTGTTAAAATTATCAACTGAATGTTGGACAGCGTCGATCTTAACAGTTGACAATTTATCTGACCTGGCTGGGTTCAAGCGTCTTGCAAATGTTAGGAGAAAACTGGGAAAGAGTCGTGTAAATTGTATAGTTTTATTTTCTGTTTGAGTTTGTGAAAATCGAAATCATTTATTAGGTATCATCGCTATTCTCAGTCACTCATTATTTACTCGTCGTTTTTTAGGTTTCGGACTACTTTCCGAAACCTAATAGTAATGCATCCCCAGGGCATGCCTCAAGCAAATTTATAAAGAAATTCATATCCCATAATGCGCAATCAGACCACTGTTATACTACGAAATATCAATTTATGCTTAGAATGCATACGTTCATTAACCCAAATGCAGACATTTTGAATGGTTTAACGTTGACAGAATGTTTATCACGTAGCGCCGATTACGCGATTTAGTTATCTACGGGTGTATTTCACCTGTATTTCTTCTTTCATTTTGCCAAAAATGTGATTTTGATAACACCCCTTGACAAAAATATAGTTCCAAGTGCAATGCATTTGATAAACGATATCGATAATTCTTCATTTGGTATTTGTGTCAATTATTAAAATACGGGTGCAACTGTTGCAATTACCAATAATTTTGCCGTGTAAAATGCTACGTTATATTCCGCGTTATATGATAAATTTGGTCGCGTACAAATATATACCACAGAGAGCGCCGGTAAAAATGAACCAGAAAGTAATCGACATCTAAAAGTCGGGCGTTTATTTGAAATCTACAAGCATTTCTTGAATATGTCGGATTGGTACAGACAACGTTACGGAGAAAACAGTGATGAATAATGGTCGGAACGTCGTCAATCTCTACATATTACACACGAACTATGGGAATGAAGATAACGACTGGAAATTGCAGGATACAGTATAAACACCCGATATGACGGGTATGACTCATATCCGCGGATATGAATTTCGCAGCCTAAAATCGGCCACAATTTTAGCATTATTTTTCTTATTAGAAAAACCTTTCATCGAGCTTATTGGCTAATATTGTCCATATTTATTATTTGAAATACGTAAATTTATTATTCATTGCATAATAAGTAGTAACAGCCTGGAGAATTCTACTCGTCAGCTCGCTATGACGAGTAAAATAAAAAATTAATAAATATAAAATAAATGAATTATTATTTAATTTACTGTAATTTAGTTTATAAATAAATAAAATTTAATAATTTAATTAATTTATTATTATTATTATTAATAATTTATTATTATAATAAAAATAAATTAGAATAAATAAAATAAAATAATAAATAAATTTAATATAATTTAATTTTATTTAATTTAATTTACTGTAGTTATAGTTGAAGTTGAAGAAAGCTAAAAAATCATAATATTCGGCACCGACCCTTCTGCACGAAGGAGCACGGACCGTAGTGAAACGTTCCGGAGATATATGGATAACCTTGAGCCTCAAAAGCAGTCTGTATTCTGAATGCATCAGAAGTATTTATATTGAGTTTAGAAGATCATAATTATATTTTTACATGATGTGTGACAAGCATAGTAAACATTGATCATAGACTTTTCTGTTCTATAAGACCCATGTTTATCATGTGTGTACTGTGTTAGGAGACTTGGTACCAGGTTGTAAGCATTTAAGGATAATTACTCCAATTATAGAGAGTTAGTAGTTATAAATAAGATAAAGTGGACTTATTTTATTGTATGTGTTACATAATGTTAATTATAACATAAGCTGAACGTATATAATTCTTGACCATTTTTTGTTTGTAGTGTGTGTTTAAGCTTTTTCCCCAGCATTAATCTGTGTTAACATACAAGCATGCTGTTATTTTCACCCCTGGTATATAATAATGTCCCAAAATGAAGTAGAGGGACATATTGTGTTTGCTCCGTTTCTTATTCTTATTATTCTTTCTTCCGATTGTGATTCTTCCAATTGTTCTTCTTCCGTCATGAACTTGTCCAGAGCATTTCTCAGTAAGACTAAGTAATTGTCCGATCCTAATGAAACTTCATATGAATATTGCTTGATACATGCAGATGTACATCCCACTTTTTATGTTTTGAAAATCACCATAACTAAATGGTTGGCTATAATTGGTCGAAATTTAGATAGTGTTTGGCGAAGTTATATATCATTCGATTTTTTGCTGAAAATTGGTATCATGGGATATTTGAGTACTCCAAATCAATTGGTTTGTGTTTCGAAAGTACATTATATTGGTTGATTTTGCTAAAAATTGGTATTACGGTATATTTTGGCACTCGGGACTAATTTATAGGTCTTTTTAAAGAATTGGTTGCCATAGTAACTGAGTGGTGGCTCTGATTGGTCGAAAATTTAGATATTTTTCGGCAAATTCAGATATTGTTCGTTTTTGCCGAAAATTGGTATGTCGGGATATTTTGACACTCAGAATTGATTGGTTTGTCTTTCGAAATGATTTGTTGGTATGGAAACTGAATGGTGAGATCTGATTGGTCAAAAATTTAGATATTCAAATTTGCTGAAAATTGGCATTTAGGGGTATTTGGGTATCCCAAACTCAGTCAAGTTGTTTTGAAATACTTGGTTGCCATGGTAATGGAGTAGTGTCCTCTGAATGGGTCACAATTTACATATTAGATTTTTCGGGAAATTTGGTCAGTAGGGATATATATGCAGTTGTTTTAAAAGTGCTTGTTGCCATGTAACCAAGTGCTCAATAATGGCCTGTTATTGGTTGAAATTTAGATATTATACTCACCAATAACAGTTGTAAGTTTCGTTTAGGGGACATTCTGCAACATATTCTGTTACAATTAGATCTTGTCAACTGTATGATATTTATATTCACATGGCATATATAATTTATCCAAACGTGGTTGTAGTGTATAGATGGATAGGTGATTGATGCACGCCAAATACTGTTACAATCCACCAGTTAGTAGCAGAAATATGACCCTTTGTTGCTTTCAGATAGCCATATAGGAAATATGACTGTTAGAAGTCATATCTTGGAACAGCTTGCTCAGCTTTCATTTAAATTTGACGGGGTATTTACATGGATAGGTGCATGAGGCACAATATATGACGCCAACGTCGGCCAAATAATAATAGAGTTATGGCCCTTTACTAAATTCAAATATAAATTTAAGTAAACTTCAGGCAAATTGAACTATTGGAACTGCACTGTGTGCTACTGGTCATCAATTTATTTCTTTAAACAATATCTTAAACACTGACAGGATTTTCAGAAAAGTTCACAGCAATTATGTTCAGATGACCGGTCAATTTTAAAAAAACAGTTCCATTAAACACCATTTTAGTTCAGGAAATAATGCTTTAGAGGTCATCTAACTATGTATCAATGGTACCAGTCCTTCCCTACCAAGCTTTTTCGTATTGTATAGTCACAATCGACATATATATGGTCCGAAACCTTCAGTACTGTCAGTACTTTGATGTTATGTATCACGGACGATATATAGACTATTTAATGTTCCTGTGCTTTATCGTATCGCCGCTAAACTAAATCCACATGTTAATGCCTAGGTCACACACTCACGGATTTGACGCCGGATTAGCTACGGATACGATCCGGCATCATTCGTGGCAATCTGTATTGGTTCGTAGCTTTCCGTACTTTAGCCGTAGTCATACGTAGTAGTACTTGTATATCCGTAGCTTTCCGTATTTTAGCCGTAGTCATACGTAGTGGTACTTGTATATCCGTGACAAGTTTTGAACATGTTCAAAATTTGACCACGGATCAAACAACCGTAGTGCATCTGTGCTATTGCGTATTAGACCGTTCTTTTTCGTACTAACTCTTACTATACCGTAGCAAACCGTTGTTCATCCGCAGTGCAAATCCCAGACACGTGTCGTTCCGCATTAAACCGTGTCAGTTCCGTATTAAAGCCTATGTCACATATTCACGGGTCACCTCGCTGGTTCCACTACGGATTAAATCTCATGGACGACCCCGGAAATGCTAACTTCCGTAGTCCGATACTGATGCACACAACGTTGTGACTAAGGGTTTTGACTTACCTATGGTAAGAAAATGTAGGAATGGGCCACGAGGGGTACGGATTGTTACGGAACGGCACGATTTAATACAGACATGACACGGGTTATTACGGAAATGACACGGTTTAATACGGAATAAGTACGTATTAATACGGTTTAGTAAGGACGTACTACGCTTGTTTGAGCCAGGGTCAAATTTTGAACATGTCCAAAAATTGTCACGGATATACAGGTACTGCTACATATGACTACGTATAACCACGGCTAAAATACGGAAAGCTACGGACCAGTACAAATTGCCACGATTAGTGCCGGAAAGTATCCGTAGCTAATCCGGCGTCAGATCCGTCAATGTGTGACCGTCAAAGTCCATTGTCACACCATTGTGTGCATCCGTATCGCACTACGATAATTGGCATTTCCGGGGTCAACCGTGAGATTTAATCCGTAGTGGAACCGGCGAGGTGATCCCTGAATGTGTGACCTAGGCATAAGACTATTCTACCGATTTCAATGTGTAGAGTGTTTGCCGAGTTATTTATAAGACATAGTGATTCATACAGCTCGGATTATGGTGAAACGCCTCATTGCTCGGCGTCTCATCCAGGTCCTAAGGTTAACACTTTCTCTCATACAAAAAGCCGTTTCACACATTTACAAAAAAAATTCATTGAAAAGTTTACAAAATAGAACCTCAACTAATAAATATTCCTAATATCACTAGTTCTTACATGACTCTATCACGACTCTGAACTTACGGCATATAAACAAAGAATACCGAGAAACGTGCTTTAATCCGTGATAATGAACAGCACGCGCGGCATTTCTATCGGCTGTTACAATTTCCCCATACGCGAAATTTATGAATAAAATTCAACCACACACAGTCAAATGTAATTTCACATTTCTAAATCTGTAAACACGATGGCTCTGGCATGGAGGTGTGCATGTATCATGTAAATGGTATAGTTGTTCGCCTCAATGTGAAAGATGAAGCATTTTGACTTTGAATTGTTGTTTTCTGTTGGGATTTGGCCCTCTACTCGTACAACATCATGGGTGAAAGTCGTGTAGAGTAAATGTAACAGCAAAAGGTGGCATAACCACTGACAACGCTTCCGGTTTTGGCTTATTCTTCGGGAAAAGTATTTGTATTAAAAAGGCGTGTTAGATTCGAAATAACAAATTCGTAGCTGTGCATTATCGCGCATTAGATCACAGTTAGTCGTTAAGATGTGGGTTATTAGAGCACTCGACCTAAAGGCCTCGTGATCTAATGTCTCCACATGTCAACTCCTAACTGTGTCCTAGTGCGCGATAATTCACAGCTACTGATTTGTTATTTCTTAAATTTTGAGTGAGTGAGTGAGTGAGTGAGTGAGAAGGCTTTTACGGCACTGCGACACTGAATAGGTCATATAGCGCCGATTAATGATGAGTTGACATGGTGATGAGGGATGATTTCATGAAGTTGATTTCGGCTAATCTCATTCGCTGCACTTAAATATTGAACTGGAAAAGAATATTGTACAGGCAAGGGGCTAATGCGTCATCATATAGATTCGATGGCGAAACAGTCACCCACTTACTAATAACATTCACTCCAACTTATCTATTTGTCATCGATTCACATATCCTCACATCACCTCACTCACTCTTACAGGGCGACGGCTGGTACGGTTTCACGGTGCACAACTATGGCACATCTAACATGCTGTTACGACCGGGAACCAAGCTCTTAAATATTACATGCCATCCTGACCAACTACTCTCCGATGTTACAGAAGAGATTTCCGCCGGGTATGATGTAAACTTATTCATCAGTATATAGTATAACCCTTCTAAACCGGACGTTAAATTTGGTATAAATACCTGTCTTCGAGACAGCTGGAAGCTTAATGCAGGGTGAAAGTCATGCAGGAATCTCCCCTAGGAGCTTTGTGCATGACTTTCAGCCTGTATTAAACTACCTGCCCAAAAGTATCTAACATTTTCTTAATTAGAATTCCGGTTAAGAAAGGTTTTACTGTATATTCCATTATTATCAAATTATCCCCTTCCATCATATCAAAGCTTTTTCATCCCTTTGCGAACAGAGTAACCCATGATCATCAGATGGCCCTCTGAAGGAACCGTCAGATCAGGGTCGGCTCTCTTTGTAAATAAGATCATATATAGATATGACTTTTTACAGTTTTTGTCATGGTAGAATACCCATTTGGTAATAACAAGATCATGCAAATTGATCTAATCGATATTCATCATGTCAATATGTCTTACTAAATGATCATGAGGTTAAGCGTGAAACGACTTAACATGTAGGCGGACAGTTCTTTACTCCAGAAATATGCATTTCTGCTGTCCTGAATATCCATAGTGTAAAGGGTTAATTATGTGAATCGTTCCGTAAATAGGAGATAACGAGTTGTCAACGCATAGCTATTTACCCTGCTGCAAACAATAGTGTCCTGTCTGCTGCAAACAATAGTGTCGTATCTGATGCAAACAATAGTGTCCTGTCTGCTGCAAACAATAGTGTCATGTATGCTGCAAACAATATTGTCGTGTCTGCTGCAAACAATAGTGCCATGTCTGCTGCAAACAATAGTGACGTGTCTGCAGCAAACAATAGTGCCGTGTCTGCTGCAAACAATAGTGCCCTGTCTGCTGCAAACAATAGTGTCGTGTCTGCTGCAAACAATAGTGTTTGTCTTTTGTAATGTATTCTACAGAGATATCGACCAAACCTTACATCTAGAGAGAGAATCTACTGTAATATATACTATAGAGATATTGACCAAACCATATTTATACTTATAGAGAGTATCTATTGTAATATATTTACAGAGATGTCGACAAAACTAAAGTAATAAAACCCATCTACTGTAATGTATTTAACAGGAATATCGACCAAACTATATAGCTATAGAAAGGGTCTAATGTAAGATATTCTGCCAAGATCATTCGACCAAACCATATCTAGGGAAATAATCTACTGTAATATATACTATAGAGATATCGATCAAACTATAAAGCGTATATATTCTACAGAGATATCGTCCAAAGTACATTAACCCTTAGTGGCGGTGACTCACTAAGGATGTCGTTTGGGAACATGGCCAATCCTAACGATAACCAATACCTGGAATTTACTGATGGTGCCAAAGTGCTCGTTGGACGTTATATATATACGTTTATTACGTATCAGGCCGTTTTTCAGTACACAGGTAAGCATATAAAACCTCCAGCTATTAGGTTTTATAAATATATCATATTTATCGTACACATGCTTTATATGTAATCCTAAATAATCGAGGGCTTCTGAAAAATTGCATCTGGGCAGGACCAATAGTGAGACAATCACTGCTGATAATTACAAACAGAGTTGAATTTGATGGGATGATGTAGTTTCAATAGGCGAATATTGTTTTAAACCCCAGTGGTGATTTTGCCATTGACCGTTCCAGTGCGGTACTCTCTTTGTCACCTTTATTTTGGTTTGCATTGTGTCTTTGTGCTTGTGCTTTTGTTCCTGTTTGGAATGTTTATCTCTAGTACTTGTGTGTTTGTTAATGTTTTCTGTGGTCATCTCGTGTATGTGCGTGTGTTTTGGGTGTGTGGCTGTTTGTGTGACATGCTATCTGTCGATGTCTTGGTGGTGGTTGCGTCTTGTATGTGGTTTTGCCTGCTTGACCTTACTACTTTTTTTCATTTATAAATACTAGAATAAGAGATCACACTGAACCGTTTTCGAAGTATCCACACTGTATACGATGTGCTGTCGGCAAGCAGAGTCAGCTTCAGATTGCAAATATAGGAAGATGATAGAGTGATAGCAAATAGTTCTTGGTTTATCACCACGTTCGACATGTAAGAAATTGCTGTACAGGTACAGCAAAGTGAATAAGTGCTGCGGCAAAACAAAGCTTCCCATTTAATGTAAACCTAAATATTTGCTTAATAAGTATTAAATGATATTTCATACTGAAGTGTAAAGTTTTTTATTATTTGAGCATTGAAAGCAAAGTAATTTTAACAGTATTGACACTGGTAAAATACCCTTTTTTCAAAGTATACTAGTATATGAAAGGCTAGTCTTCTGATGCTGATATGAATTAATATTGCTAGGAAGTAATAAGAAGATCAAACGTTGGAAACAACAAAGTTAATGATTAGTTATCTTTATTTAAGAAAGTTCGTACAATAGAAAAGGAACACGTTTGGTGTTGATAGCATACTTGAAACTACTAAATAAATGGCAATGAAGGACATTAGTTAGTTGTTTGCTCGAGATAAAAGTAGAAGCTTTTTTAAACAAAATCATGGCTCCCTTTATTTGAAAACCTCTGGCTTTATCCTTGATGCACATGTCGACCAAGTAAAGGTTTAAATTTGGTTAATGAAGAAATTATATTGATGAACTTTTGTGAAAAGAAATAAGGACCTAACCTTCTTTAGTAGCAAAGAGAAATGAACAACTACTGTTCCTCATTTTTGGTGAATAATTTATTGATTAAATCATTAGGTAAAATAAAAACAAAAACTAATTTTCACTGTCATTGGGAGTGCTGTCTGAGATGTACAGTATTTTTATTATAATTATCTTTAAATATAGCAGACAAAAATGTAACAGCTACTTGAGGATCTGATCGATTTTTGTCTGCAAAGATGTTTAAGTGTATATGTGTGAAAAATATTAAATTGAACATTTGAAACAATATAATCTACACACAGAAAGTAGGCAACATGTTTTATAGTACAATATAAACGCACAAGTAGTTAGTTCCGTGTATCAGATTTTAACTGATACGAAATATGTCACCTTTTTCAGACAATAAATCTATATCGTGCTATAGTTTGCTATTAATGTACTTATATCTATACATATGCATTTTAACACCTTGGCAAATAGAACAGACCCATATTTGACACTCTTTTAGGATCAGTCTGATCAGGGTCTGTTCTGTTTGCTTATGAAATAAAACATATCAGATAGATTTTTATCATGTCGGTATATAGATACGATAACGTAGCTCTATTCCTAAATAGAGCTACGATTCGCTAGCATCTCTACAATGGCGCAAAATCTAAAGTGCTTGTAAACCAGCACGAGTCTCCAAACAGTTAATGTATTCCTTTAAAACTTATTATTTATCAATAAAAATCAGATTTTATCAGCCTACGCTATCTTATAACTTCTCTGCGGTCGATTAAAAATATTTGCAATACCGGCCGACTTTTATTTTGATTTTGGACGCCATGACAGATCTCGCGAGATCTCGTTTTGCCATATAAGGAAACCTTACTACGGGTCGGCCATGTTGTTTAGATTGACGATTGTTGCTCGTTTTACTACGATTTCCATATATGGAAGCTATTTGCATATAAGGTCACACGTGACCACCCGGAGCATGGGTATTTTTTTCAAAATGGCCGACCATCTCTCGGAAACGTCGTCCGCTTAGAGTGGTAAAACTTTAATCGGAAATTACATGATTTTCAAGAAAGATAACATAATTGTGTTAGCCCAGCGTGTTCAAAAAATCGTTTTAAATCGAAACATTTATTTATTTTTACATTTTTTGTGAAAATAAAAGCGTTAAACCGCCGCGTGTGATTCACATTCGGCTTGCGCCACAGTAGAGATGCTAGCATGTCGTAGCTGTAAACTGGACGCTAGTCATTATCAGTCTTACAGCTACGATATCGCATCTAGTCGGTATATAGCTCAATCATTGCTATTTGTTCCTTATGTATTTGCTCTGTATATTTCTTGCTTGACAAATATGTTTGTTCATTTACATTTGTTCGGTATACTTATTGTTTTATAAACTTGTGTTTTTTATAACGTGAAAACTTATGTTATTGATTTGTTTCAGCAAATCTCGATCCATACGGTATATATGTGGAGTACTGTGAGATTAGCAAAACTCCATATTTTAACGACAGTGTCATTACGGTCATTGAAAACCGGTAAGTGCATCACCTAGGTATTTTATTGTGTAATTACGCTGTGGATTAGCACTATTACATGGTTAATAACTGTGGTCTAGTCTATACAGTTTTATTAGCCGAGTGTGAGACCAAAATTAAAACGATCTTTAGCGAACACAATGATCCCCCTTGAGTCTTCCTCCACCTGTAACTAGCTGGACGTCGCGATATGACTGAAATACTGTTAAATTGACGTAAAACCCGATAAAAACCAAATCAAACCAAACAATATTCCCGAATAAACCAAAACCACTAAGTTTTTGTTTCATCTAATCACCTTCCTATTTGATAGGTTAATAGCAAAGAAACACTAGTTTGTTGTGCCTTAGGCAACAAAATGGCATGTATAGATACACCACTTATTAATGCATTGCTCGCTTTGGTGTGTGAAGCGTTAAAAATCTATGTAACTTCCTTATCCTTTTAAACCACGGCAGAATTACTGATTCTATATTTTACAACAGGGTTAAAGCACGTATTTTCGGGAAATAACATTTGCAGTGTCCCGGTGGACTGCTGTTGTCCCGAGTCCGAAGGGCGGCGGCAAGAACAGTCCCAAGGGACACTGCAGCTGTTGCTGCTCGAAAACACGTTAGAAATACAACCCAAATTATACACTACTTCTTTGACGTATTTTGGAGTTGTTTTTACGTCATTTCATAAGCCAATCAGAGTTTAACCCGTCGCTTGCTATTCGCGTCAATATACCTTCCTGTAAATAGTGAAGACCCAGATGAGACAGCTCCTGCAGGAGCTGTCTCATCAGGGTTTTCACTATTTACAAGTTGATTGTGCAACCAGCGCACCCAACAGCAGTGATTGCACAGCGAAATAATTGTACACAGTGGAAATATATGTAATAATACAACAGGGCATGGGTAAAGAAGGAGAAATGTGTTTTAAAATTCAGCAAGAGAATGGTTAAGGCGTCATTTGTGTAGTGTGGAATATACACGGAATTTAATATGTGTGGTTTCACCATATCTGAATGTTAATATTTAAAGTCTTAGCGATATACATTTAGCACTGTGAGTACATACTTATTAAAGATATCTAATCTATCTAGCTATCAGTTGTTTTAGGTGTCTCAATTACGTTACATACCTACACGGGGAAACATCTTTCTAATCGTGTAACCACATGAACAGCAATATGAAGTAGGTCACTGTAAGCGAACTATTGGTTGTATTACATTTTACAAGGCATTTCGTTTAATTCATCTACTGCCAAGAAGTGTCTCAAGGCCTCTAAAATATTCGCATCGCTCGCTTAGCTTCAACAAATTACCATAGTAGCCAGTCTGAAAACAGTCTATGATACGCAATCGACAACGTGTCATATACTACATGACTTGACATTGTTTGTTGGTCACATGTCTGCTACCATTGTTTACGTTAGGCCTTGCAAAGGTATAAATAAGTCCGCTTTACAGCAACAAGTGGGAGCGATAATCGCCTTGTTAATACATGGGTAATCGGTACTACATGTACATGTATCACTTTTTTTTCAATAAACCGTGTTAATCACGACGGCGGGTCATTGATTCCTATACATTCAGCCTGGAATTAATTCAAAATTATATCTGCCTAATGGGCTTGTCACTGTCACTTGTTTCAAGGTCAAGATGCTGATACATGAGAAATGGAATGATAAAACACACCAAAGTGTATTTCAGGACTATATCATATAGTACTACATTAATTATTTACATGACCACGAACCAACCATTTGATATGAAAGACTGGACAGTGTTCCAAAAACCGCCTTGCTTTTAATACCACACATTTGCCTCTTACATGATGAAGTTTATCTCGTGATTATGTATATTTATTATCATACCTTTTAACCTTATCGAGGACAGTAGTATCTTTAGCTTTAACCCTTCGCTTGCTGACTTTTAAAATACATTTCTCCTTCTTTACCCATGCCCTTTGTATGCTTACATATATCTTCACCATATAAACGTATTTCGCTGTGCAATCACTGCTCTGGAGTGCACTGGTTGCACAATCAACTTATAAATAGTGCAGACCTGATGAGACAGCTCCTGCAGGAGCTGTCTCATCTGGGTCTGCACTATTTACAGGTAGGTATATTGACGTGAATAGCAAGCGAAGGGTGAATAATAATAGAGACGATTACTGTATAATAATACATAAATTATTATAAATGCAATTAATATAACATTAACAAATAATAATTATATTAATAATAGCAATAATTATGATAATGACATTTAGACATTCACTTAATTTCCTTCAGTTGCCCGGTGCCAGGGGTGTTTGGGTTCTCTTCAGGCTTCCGGAGAATTGACATCGCTGGCTCCTCCGAGTACCACGTGGTTGGTGGACCATTTCAAGCTGCTCGATGGACCAACAGCCGATTCATATGGCTCAGGTGTATTGTTGGCCTCTGTATCACAACCGACTTCGAAGACTCCTACTGTAAAAATGTATGTCCAGTAAAACCAATTTAACCCTTTACCTGTTCAATGTTCATGTAAGAAATAATTAAAGGCCTCTATAACAGAATTGATTTACCTTGGTAGAACTAGAATCATATATGTGTCTAGTTTATTTACCAAAGCGTAAAAAGGAGTTTATATCATGTAAAGGGTGAAACGGAGAATATGTGATAACCTTTGCTAGCAGTTTGGTGTGACCCGATGTTTCATTATACATGTACTTTGATCACGCTTTTTGATAGAGAAAGGAATGCGATTCAACATACAAAAGACACTGGCGACAATACGGGGTTGTGACGGAGTTCAATGCATTTCATTTGGCTACACTTGAGCATCCACTTAAAATGATTAACATTCATGTAGGAAAATGCATGTATTAATTATCAGTTTTATATAATGGCATTATATATAAGGGGATAGGGAACTATGGTAGAAAGTGTAGAATGAGCCTTTTCTTATTTCAAAACTCTTAGTTTTAGTTTGCAAATAAGCGCGTGTCTCTATCAGGTAAGGATTAACCTACTACATCATTAGCTATTTTAGGCCTAACCTCCTTGTATAAACCTACCGAAAAGGAGCATTAACTAGAGAAAGGGACACTTTTAGAATTGTGCAGTTCGATGGTGTCAAAACGTGATTTTTACATAGGCATCAAAAGGCGTCACTATGAAGGAATGGGTTAAGAGAGGTCTTATATTAGTTACACAAAACATTGCTTTAAATTTTGCATACAGTGTAAATGTTCATTGGCAGAAAATGTCATTCAAATTATAACGATTGTATAAGGTTCTTCTGTTTCTTGGCAAAGACAATGCGTCAAACCAGTTTGGTCCCGATGAATCATCATAATTCAGGTTCCATTCAGGAGCGTAGCTGAATCCAAAATTAATGCAATATATGCACCGTTGCTATAGAGGTTCGAGGGCATGCTTCTCCGGGAAATATTAGAATCATGTAGTTTTGAAACCATTGTGATATATACCGGTATAGCATTTACTCCCATAGGAGCAAACGCTCTTTTTATCACAAAGGTTTCTAAAGGTTAACTTTTAAAAAAGGCGTCAATAGGCGTCATTATGAGAGAATGGGTTATGTGTTACATGACAAGACAGAGCGTTTATCAAATTATAATCCCTAAGCCTTCTAGTTTTGTTACATTTTGGCCATAATAATGTGTTCACCTTTCAGATTGATGTTATGCACGTGTGTAAGAGCACATCGCTGCCTACAACACTGCCATTTGTATCTGCAGTTGACGAATTTTATGCGTAACATAAACGTGGCTTACCCATTTTCAGAATATATGTACTTCACAACAACAGCTGTTAAGTGCTTGTGTGGCGGCCGTACTTCATATCTCAGTGTTGTTATATTTTCTGGTCCTTCGGGATAATTAGTTTTGGTGTTATTAGTTTTGAAAATTGAATACTGCTTACGCCGGTGCTAGGGGGCGTGAGTAGTGTTGCACTTTCAATTACTACTCATGAACAGACTCAATAAAACCGAGTCTGCAATTTACTCAATTTGCATTTCTACTTTTGCTTTCGAAGAATCACCCATTTTCAGAATATAATTACCTTTCCACTATATGCAATATGGTTTTCTAAAACCGAACAATTCGAACACCTTGTAAATCACCTCACAAACAATACTGATGCCAACTTACGGACGGGTCTATTTTCAATATGATGTCTCATTATTAGAGACTGATTTAAAAGGCAATTGTGATAAGTTAGTGACGTATTCGGAAACATTAAACGTTTGAAACGTTATTTGCATTGGTTTTGTGCCTTTGTGTTCATATTCTCTTACAGGGTGAATACGTATTGTGCTTATTTGCGAGTTGGTCGAAAACTATTGGGCAGTTACTATGGAAAAACTAAATAATGTGTTTAGAAAGACTGCTAAAGCCACCACTGACGGGTTACCTTCTTCCTGTCGTATGACTGTCTGAATACGAGCAACGAGTTTATCGACTTATGAATATAAATACACTATAACTGGCATTGATCAGGGGTCTAACAGGAGTCTATAACACTACAAAGGAACCTGGCACACCCGGACTACATTTAATTTATTTCAGTCTTGTAATGGAAAAGGCGTGAACAATGACGAGAGTGTCAACCAGGCAAGAAAACGACGACAAGCTTCAGACAAGTCCATTGTGTTGACAGCCCATCTTAGGATCGTTGACAGTGGTGTGTTCACAATTTATCTTTACATTCATATATTCATTAATATTATTCTTATTAACAAAATATATACCTCAATCTCATAAAATTAGCAATATTATACGTACCATTTATATATGTTACTTTAAACCTTTTAGATGTAATACAGTAAAACATCTCAAAACCGGACAATTAATTAAGTATAAACTTTGATTGTTGGGGACATGTGGCAGCTTAATGCAGTGTGAAAGTCGTGCAGAAAGATCCTCTATGAGCTTTCTGCATGACATTCACCCTGTATTAAGCGGTCATCTGCCTAAAAATATCCAAATTCTTCTCTTCTAGAATTCCGGTTGAGACACGCAGATTACAACTTCACTTACAAATTGAACTATAGATGTAGGCGAAATGTTTCTCTTTAAATTGTACAAAGGTTATATATTCTGCGACACTGCAATATGCGTATGCATGTTAGCTAAATGATTGAAAATACCTTGTATTTCAATAATACAATGGAATATTCATTCCGCGTCACACCTCTGATCAGATTCTGCATTATTTGTTTTACAAATGAATTATTTTGCAAACGCCATGTCAGAATTTTCTTTGCAATTTACTATAATTTATAAACGTAAAGTGTGATATCTGTTTCATTTTTTCAGTGTCAGATGATGATCAACTCGCGTTGTCCTGTGCAAACAAAACCCTTGCTTACTCAGCCATTGTTGCTCTATTACTCCTGCTTCTCGTTGCAAGTGTAATTACTGCACTGCTCTTCCTAAAGGTAATCATTTATTAATCTGATATACCAATGATGTTTTGGAATAACCGATTTACTCAATACCATATCATTCAACCAAATCACTTGATCGATTGGCAAACGGTTGACAACGTTTAATCTGGTTGCAATCTAGTTTTAAAGGCTATAGGTCGCAGAGACTTTAACTCCAAACCATCCAATTCAGTGTTAAGCCTTAGAACAACGGTTTACCGTAAGGTGTTTTGTAGATTCGTTATGACGTATAATGTGTAAGTTATGGTGTCACATCATGTTTTTTGTTTCCGATTATTTTGGTTTTTTGAATTTGGTTTAAAGGTGCTACGATACATTATAGTCAGATAGTGGCGATATGTTTGTGACAGTGATAATTCATGAAGCAATTCTGTGAAGGATTTGTGTATGTTGGCGTGCATTTGTGCTTTTGAGATTGCTGTGAACTTTCATGTGGTATCTCCTACCGGACCTCCATTCTATTGTTGTATGTAGGTTGAACTAAACTGTTTACAATAAATATTGCAAAGAATTATCTATACTTTGCACAATCTTGTTATATATTACTATTTGATCCAAGACCACTGTTTTAAAACAAAATATTTTATCATTTTCTCTTTCAACACTCACTACATACTTTTTCTAACACTTAATTATGTTGCAATATGTCTTCTTTTTCAGTTAAGACAAAGGAAACTGAAGTGAGAGCTTACAACACAACGGCCATAGTGCCGCCTTAGTTCCATCAGCTATTATATGACATTGTATTGGACTTGAATGTGTCTACCTTGAACCTAAACAGGCATCAAAAGCAGTATATACTTTGCAGTTAATTAATCCACTAGCCACACTAATCACGCTTTGTTTGTTTATTTGTTTGTTCAGTAAATAACATGTGGAGGACGACCACAATATCTTTCCCGGTGTCAAATTGGACTGTTCTGTGCACAGAACGGGTAGAGCTACCGCAATAAAACTCGAAGGCTTCCTCGCATGAAAATTTCAAATGCCTATTACACCGTAGAAGGGCTAAGTGGTTGTCAGTCGAGTAATATATAAATGTGTGTATGTGTTATATTGTGCTTGTTTGAAGTTGTGTAATCTAATTAAATATACATCAATTGCAATTTGAACACTAAATAATTGAATAAGCATTAATGTTTTCCATACTAGGTATTTTCGAATTTATTAACATGTACCATGATGCTCTCTTCGAGAAGGTGTGTGTATTAATTTGGCAATGTCAGGCGGCCGGTCCGATGGTCTGTAGACCACATTGTTACTGATAAAAACATGAAACCACTGGCCCAGTGTCTTGAAACTAGCTACATGATCGGTAGATGACATCTATTATGGATGGTCAAAGGACAATGTATTCTGAATTTGAACATGATATTCAATTTCACACAATAAAAGAGGATCTACAAAACTGGTAGTTATGACTCCTAGTAGATGCCCCGAATTGTTTTTTAGGTCATCAGGTAAAATACCATGGTCATAATGAATGGTTTGTACGCATTGTTTACAGTCAATAACTACAGAACATTTTTGCCCCATATTCTGAAATTAAATACGGAGGTTTGATATAATGATTAGATTAACCCTTTTAGTTTGGGGCATTGAGGGTCAAACGTCAAGGCCATTGTGATCTATGCCTTTATTCAAAACAGAGGAATGCAAATGTATATGATTGTCAAAATAAGTCCACGGCATGGTTATAATAACTGGATTGTTCTTAGCCCATTAACCCTTTCGCTGCCAAACTCTGTCGTCTGCTAACTTTGTCGTCTGCTACAAATTTTCATTCTTTTGATTTTCTTCATTTTTGTTTCAAAAACATAGTAACAGTAACAAACAGTTTGGATCCTGATGAGACGCCGAGTTACTCGGCGTCTCATCTGGATCCAAACTGTTTGCATAGGTAATCACAGATCCGGCATTGGCAGCGAAAGGGTTAAACTTGTTTTAGCTACAGTATTCATATTTAGTAGGAAGTTTGTTCATAATCAATAGATGAGCTATACAGATTGTAACATCAGTTGGAAAAAGGTCCAGGTCAAGCCTTAATCTCAAAGGTCTACTTTCTAAACCGTTAACACTGGTCATATCTTTTGAACTATTACAAATAGAGAAATCATATATGGCATGCATACTCATCTCATATATTAACGTTTGGTGTCATATCAGATCAATGTCACATTTCATTTTCAAACGTCATAGAGCCATACAAGTTTACAATCGTCTCTTGGATGGTGTCAAGTCTTAACCCTTCGCTTGCTATTCACGTCAATATACCTACCTGTAAATAGTGGAGACCCAGATGAGACAGCTCCTGCAGGAGCTGTCTCATCAGAGTCTGCACTATTTACACGTTGATTGTGCAACCAGTGCACTCCACAGCAGTGATTGCACAGCGAAATACTTGTACACAGTGAAGATATATGTAATTATACAACAGGGCATGTGTAAAGAAGGAGAAATGTATTTTAAAATTCAGCAAGAAAAGGGTTTAAGATGAGATGTCAAGTAAACTGGCATCTGATCTGGATAAAACTTGCATGCAAAGGCTTCACGATTCATCAGAAAAATGTTTCGTGCTTTTGACGTACTTTTGTCACTCGATTTGAATCGCGTGTCCTGTCTTTTTTTAATACCGGATTGAGGGCATTTAAATAATTTGTATCATCGTGCTTCAATAAAGCTTTCAGTCCTAAATGGCTGATGAATGACGTCGAGTGGGAAGTTCAAATTTTTCGCGAGGGTTAGTATAGCTCTTAGAAAGGTGACGTCATGTAGAACTACGCCATTGTTTTCATATCAGTATGCATATCATGCTTATTGGGCGGGTGAGTGGGTGATTGTGTGTGTAGGTTTTAAATTCAGATTTGGACACATATACCAACACAAATAATAGTTTTCATTTATCTCATTGGTCTTGCTGTTTAACTTGGTGATAAGTTGTCAATGTCAATGGAAATAAAGGTTATTTATGTATCCAAACTGAAAATAGAAAAATGTATTGCGTGTGTTGTGCGTGAGAGTTACAGAAAACTTTAAAAAAAAAAAACATAATCAGCTTTACACATATATTTTTAGCGTCATGTTCAATAAAATATTCAATAAAATCATTCATAAATGGCGTTGCGTGTTTGTTGTAATTAAAAGTCATCATTCTTATGAATTTCAATTCAGAAGTACTATTTGCTTTGGCGGCCACTCACAAAATGTATTATTAATAGTTGGTGATTTTAAGATTATGTTATTGATGAAAGCAGAACATCTATGAAAGCTTACTTTCACATTTTCTGCATTATTATCTGTCTAAATTAAGCAGACATCTGGTGTAATGATATCCATATATATGCTTTAAGTGGTCACTATAGGAGATGGGATTTAATGAATGCATTTGATGAATGTAATCGGAAAACGATTCAGTTACAGTGAATCCGCATAATTGTTATGCACAATATAACGTAGTAACGTTTTAATAGTTACAATTGATTCCAGAGGTAAATCACAAATCAAACGACCTGATTTATAGCGTCATCTGTCGAACGATTACAATTATGAGTAATCGTTTATTTAAAGCCTCGTGGGTTATGTAAAAATGATATGCAAAACACTGAAACAGGTACACATTCTTTTAGCGACCACTTATCACAGTGTTCAATAAGACCAGATACTTGATTAATTCAGAACGATATCTATAACATTCGTCCGGCTCTAATTTTCCAAACTCCAACATTGGACATCGTTTGAGTGATCGCTAACAGGTGAATGTAGGAGGAGGGTTTGTAACTATAGCGGCGTCATTTGTTTGCTAGAGTGCTTAGGCTAATCTCCGTCTAAAGGCGAATCTGCCATGGTTTCGCCTACTAACATGGTATCTTATAAGAATCGAAACTGAGGACTGTGTCATTATATTTTTAACTCTTTCCATGTTCTATGTTTAATATCAATTTTCAATACTTAATGCATATTCATGGACAAAATAATGACATATGGAAGGTGGAATATTTTAGCCATTTTAGAAAATAAAAGAACCGACCAACCAAACTATATTTGCAAAGAGAGTAGACCCAGGTCAGAGGGTTCCTATAGGAGCCGTCTCATCTGGGTATGCTCTGTTTGCAAATGCGCGAAAACACGCTTATATATATGAAAGGGTTAAATAAAAGGAAGGACGTCAAACAGTGAATTTTGAATCAGACGCCAAGTTTTGCATACATTAAGAAATGACAGCGGAAGCGTAAGATAAAGATATGTATCACTTTAGGTTTTGACACATTGAATCAACTGCTGTAATTTACACACACTGTGACATACTGCTAAGCTATTATAGTGTTAGTCATTTCTGAGCGGCATTGTCAACATCATATGCATTAACTTCAATCCACTTATATAACGTAATATTCTTATACCAATGAACATTTCAAGGACGTTCTAAATCAAGTTGCAAACGTGTCAGTAAAACTTCTTAAGGCATTAATGTGATATATTGGATGTTACATAAAGGTAATAATAACTTGAAAACCCGAATCATGATACTGTATGGAAGAATGTGAACCCATCGATGCACAACATTATCTCCTGGTAAAATCATTTCTAAGTGGTACTTTCTTTGTAACCATTATTTTAATGTTTTTTCTAGTACTTATGTGGGTGTTGGTTTTGAGATTTGCATATCTCGTGTTTGTGTGGGGGATCTCACTTGTTTTGTTGTGCCTTTTCTTGCTTGACCTTACTATTTTTCTTTCATTATTTACGATTCTGGTAAACAGTTCTAATTATCACTAAATGCTTGTCCCAAACTCATTTGACACACTGACTGAAAGTTGAAAATTTAAAACATAATTATAAGACAAAACGTGACGAAACGCACAAAAAGATATCAAACATTTACCATAAAGAAAATCAAAGTAGAAAATAGGACGAAAGCAGGGGTACCACTTTAGAACGCTCAGTTGCCAACGAATGGCTACTGGTGACTTATCTAATGCATATGTGTAGGCAACAACTGGTAATCGCTCGTATAGATCAGTACGTTTGGTCTTTGCTTTCAAATCAATCAAGTGAAATATTCATTTTCATACACAGTTGAGTACGATAGGCAACTTTATGTGGACAAGTGGATATAAAACTCGAAATACAATATATAATTTACAATGTCTAAAATCACATAGAAAGGCATCAATTGGTAATCGCCTTTCTGTCAAACTGTATCATGATTAGCGTTTTGTTGGGGTTTTCAATGTTTGTATAACATAACCTTGGGTGAGCGAGTGCCGAAACCGCGGAAATGCACTAGTGCATTGTAGTCAAATTAGCAGTTTGAATCCGGCCGATTATAAATCTTAAAGAGAATACGTGGAACCATTGTGTGATGCATTTAATTTTTAGGTAATCGTAGCGCTACATGACAAATTCACTCCATGTGCGTCGTCTGGTGTGTTACTAAGTTGTTTGTAAACAATGGCCTAAACAGCTGTTAGCTATAGCTTGGTCCATTGTTTGTGGCACCTTTAAGAGTTATGTGATTAAAAAGGATCTTACTTTCGTGTTCATTATAAGTCAATTATAACACCCAATATGTGATGTACACTGATAAAATGTGGGACAAAGCGTATAGACAGTACAGAAACAAGTATGTCGCATTGGGAACATAAATATATAAATAGTAACATGAAAATGCCTACGTCCTCCGAGAACTAGAGTTAGTAGACAGTATAGACACAACTATGTGGCATTCGGGACAATACAGACAACATTGACAATACTAACAAAAATGGTTGCATTCAGAACAAATGGAATATAGAGAGTAAAGACCAAATTATGCGGATTTCGGGGCAACGTTTATTGATGCTGTATTGACAATGTCAAAAAGATTTCAGTTTGAAGTTAGTGAAATCAATAATTCATATATTTGTATCCAAATAAATAACTGAAGTTACAACTCAGTTTATATATATGGGCCAGTTAATGTCTAAATAACATATTTCCATCAAATGATTTTTAAACGCATACACCCATATGATAGGAGAGTCGTTGTGATACACGTGTGCGTGTAGCCATTATGATCGTTTTCTGATTTGAGGAGCGTAATAATGGCAGAGGCAATCAAAATGATATCGGTCTTACAGTTTAGTCGACTGAACCTTTGTTTTCAAATAAATAAAATAAAATATCCCTTTTCATACACAATCGATGACCAGAGACCAATTCAAGAGCGAAGATATACATGTAACTTCATATACAATACTTTCACTTATAAAAATAAATTCAAAGACAAACTATTAACTTATAAAATAGTAACACATATAGGATTTCTATTTCACCGAGTTTCCATACCAGTTTAAAAAATAAATAATTTAGAGCATGGGGAAGACACATGCACATGGTGTTTGGAATAATAACGAATGCACATTGCACTGTTTAAAACACACTGCAAACATATCAATGTAGTAAGCAATGACGCCATGTTGTGTGATGTTGTAATCAATAGTATGTTTGTTTGGCCGAAATAATGTCCCTCAACCACGTAGTCAAGAAACTAATACCAAATCAATCCATGGACTATAAGGGGTATCACAGTGCCACTGACAACGTGTTCTCGGTATTAAAAGATGGAAGAGGATGAACAAAACGTGCAAGGTTGGCCAGAGGTGAATGGAAAAAGTAACGACGTAGAAAGGATACAGATATTGAGGAGTATTTAAAGTAAAGAGCTTGAATAGAAACTTGAACCTATTGTTAAAAACAATTAACATTTACGAATCTCAACATGTAATGGTCGTGCTACACGAGTTAGTAAAGAAAACAAATATTCACTTTGGTGTCAGTATACATAGAACAAAGCATGTTGATGATTCTGTTTATATATAAGTTGTCACCAGACCCATGTCTGCAAACCAACAGAGCAGAGAGCTTACATAGTGATCCGTTTTAGTTTTATTTGTTCATGTAAGTGTTCTGCAATTAAACACCACCAGATGCAGAACACAAGTAAAACAGAAAACTCATTAAGCTCCATTACATTCGTACCATTTTAAATTCTAAAATCGGCATTCCTTCACCTTGTAGTGACCACTCTTTAGAATTATATAAAGTGATTACAAGATAAAAGAAATAAAAGAACTGTTCTTGAAACAATGTTTAATTTACAAATCTTATCTATGCTTCAGGTACCATAAGTTTGTTTTCTTTACAGCGTAGCCACATATGGCTATATAAGTAAACAACGAGCAGTGAACCATAAAAAATCAGCGCTGTCCACTTTTGGGTTGGAATTGGCATTCTTTCAGCATACCTACAGCAAACTTATCAATATATATTAAAACATGGATGAGAAAATCATGATTTTCCCCTTTTACATATCTTAGTTAGATGGACAGCATCAATGCCGATACCACTAAATCGTGGAACATACCAAACTCTAAACTACATTCACGGTTCACTGCTCGTTGTTTACTTCTACCAGACCATTAACAGGCAAGACTATATCCGCATTAAGAGAAAAGAAGAGGTATGATTTTGACAAGGGAAGTAATACGTATCTTGCAATGCTATCCAATTGACAGATAATCTTTCTTGAAACAGCATCTGATAAGCCCTTTTCAGTGTATTTTAAGATTCATATGACTCGTGTATATTCATATGAATAACAATACATTTATTAAGCCTGTCCCTCATATACACGTGTTTAAGCCTTTGCGAACGGAAAACACCCATATCAAATGGTTGCTCTAAGAACGATCTTATCTGGGTCTGCTATGTTTGCTTATAGCATTATGGGTCAAACCCAATGTATCTATCTGTTCTGTGTACAGTACTACAGACATTTGCTTTAGATTTCTTAATTTATGTTACTTTCCAATCTGATAATTATCCTAAACTAGCTATGTAATAATTATTGTTGTCTGCAAAAGTTGTCATCTGCTACAATTGTTCACCCTTTTCTCCGTGAATATTCATGTAAGAAATAATGGCATCATAAATACTGATTAGATTAACTCTTTTGGCGCCAAATTTAAAAGTGTCGTAGGCAGTAATAATTTCATATTAAATATAATTCTAAACTAAATAATAAAGGTATATTAGTAAAACATTTGTTTTTGAAAACCTGTATCCTTGGGCTAAAAAAATACAAAAAAACAGTGAAGTCCCAGGTCAGATGCCGCCTTGAAAAGGCGGCATCTGACCTGGGACTGCACTGTTTCCAATGGTGCCAACAGGCGACATTGGCGCCAAAAGAGTTAATTGTTATAGTAGCTCATGGTCACAGGATTTCGAGGTCATTCCAGAAACAGTACAATCATATCTATAATACAGTAAAACTTCGATTATTCGAAGACTAAAATACGTATTATTATCTATCTTTAAGACAGGTGGCAGCTTAATGCATGGTGGAAGTCACGCAGAAAGCTCCTCTAGGAGCTTTCTGCATGAATTTCACCATGCATTAAGCAGCCACCTGCCTAAAAGTATCTAAATTCTTTTATACAGACAATTCGAATAATCGAGGTTTTACTGTATATCATTAGCAAACAGGGTAGAATCTGATCAGCCGCCTCCTATATACCAGACGGTCTGGATTTACTCTATTTGCAAAGGCATAGAAAGGCGTATTTATTGAGTAAAGTGTTAAAAAAGATTTTATCCATTGTTTATCAGATTCCATGTTCCAAGTGTCAACTAGTTTAGAACCCGATGAGGTAGGTTGCCACACATTGGTCGCTTGTATGTATACAAAGAGTTAACCCTTACAACACTGAACTTTTAAATGGGCAATTCAAAGATTTAAACAGGTCAAGCTTATGGTGAATATTTAGGGATTTTTCTTAAGGAAAGTGTAACAAGACAAACAGTGCAAACCCTGATGACAGGACTTCTCTAGTAGCCCTCTGATATAGGTATACACTGTTTCCAAATGATATTTGTGACTCGTGTCCCGCACTGTAATGTTTAATATTATTATGTGCTAATATTATCATGGGTTTTCACAAAGTCATCACTAGCCTTCGTAGAATTAATTACCGTCTAGTGTGTACTACTACGGACAAACTCAGTCTCATTATATCACGCAAGATGTGATTTGATTGTAATGGACATGTTTCTGCATTAAGTCTGGTTACCTTGCTACTAACAGTCTTGTATGTTGATTATGAATTTATGTGTTTGTCTGGTTTGTTTCAGATTTTGAGATTTGCCAGTCAGGAGCTAAAGAAGAAAAGTTCAACTCTATATTTGATAGAAATACCTTTTCATGCCTTTGCAAACAGAATAGACCCATGTCAGATGGCTTTGTAGAGTCCATTCGATCAGTGTCCGCTCTGTATTTTGGATTATATAGATCTGATTTTACCGTTTCTGCCATGACCAAACATATGTTAGCATACCATTATTAAAGTTCAGCTAATACATGTTATAAATTTTTTCATACATGAATATTGATGATGTAAAGGGTTAACCAAGATACTGAGTCCGTGCCATCTTTGTTTTTACTGATAGACAGCCTCGAATCAGCTGTTAGATTGCAATTCAGAATTAATCTTTAGCACCATGTGCTTATTGTTTACAATGTCCAAATAGACAGCCTCGTGTCAACTGTCAGATTGCAGCCTAGAGTTAACCTGTAGTACCACGTGCTAATTGTATGTTTGTTTAATAACCAACTGGGTCTACTCTGTTTGAAAAGGCGCGAAAATGGTATATTTAAGAAGTAAAGGGTTAACCGGGTAGTTCTTCAGAATCTACATGTCTTTGCCACTCAGACAATGTTTTTGTAAAAACTAAATGGAAGAAAAATTGAACTTTTAGAATTACAGTAAAACCTCTCTATAACGGCCACTAAATTGTGTTAATTTGTTGGTATTTAGGACAGATGGCAGCTTAAAGCAAGGTAAAAGTAAATCAGAACGCTCCTATAGGAGTGTTTTGTTTTACTTTCACCTTGCTTTAAGCAGTCATCTGCCTTTAACACAAAATACTTGATGAAATTTAGTGGCCGTTATAGAGAGGTCTTACTGTACAGCAAACGACATGCTTTGCAGAACAACGTTACTAAGCATTCAAAGGGTTGAATTTTGCTATGATCAGTTTTACTACAGTAAAACCTCTCTATAATGGCCACTAAATTAATCCAGTATTTTGTGTTAAAGGCAGGTGATTGCTTAAAATAAGGTGAAAGTAAAACAGAACGCTCCTATAGGAGCGTTCTGTTTAACTTTATCCTTGCTTTAAGCAACCACCTGCCCTAAATACCAGCTAATTTACACAATTTAGTGGCCGTTATAGAGAGGGTTTACTGTATTTAAATATCTAAATGATTGCTACCGGGACTGTCGTATCTGGATTTACTCTGTTCTGCAAAGGTTTCAAAGGCAGCTCTATAAAGCAAACGGTTAACCCTTTGGATGTAGGTTATTAGTGTACTTTCAACTGCAAACAGTTTTTTTCCAAATCAGAGGTCTAGACAAAACATTTAAGGCAAATAGTGACGACCCAGATCAAACGAATATTTACTTCTTCGTTCGTTTCATTTCAAAGCTTTCAAAATAGTAAGGAATTGTTCAGGTTAACAAACCTGTGGAGAGGGAGATTAGATATCATTACTTGTAGGTTAATCCTTTACTCAATAAATACGCCTTTCTAGGCCTTTGCAAACAAACACAGTAGACACAGATCAGATAACTCCGGTTGTAGTTCAGGGTCTGTTCTATTTGCGTATGATATCATATAGATATGAGTCTACAGTTTCTGTCATGGGAATCCAAACATTTTTTTGCGTCATTGAGCTATTATAACAAATAATATATTAACCATTCTCTTGCTGAATTTTAACATACATTTCTCCTTCTTTACCCGTGCCCTGTTGTATAATTACATATATCTTCACGGTGCACAACAATTTCGCTGTGCAATCACTGCTGTGGAGTGCCCTGGTTGCACAACTTGTAAATAGTGCAGACCCTGATGAAAAAGCCCCTGCAGGAGCTGTCTCATTTAGGTCTTCACTATTTACAGGTAGGTATATTGACGTGAACAGCAAGCGAATGGTTAAATACAGTAGTTTGTGCTTGGTATAATCTGTTTGCACAGGCGAGAAAAGGTGTTTATATAAAGGTATAGTTATAGAGATGCCTTATCTTTCACATGTTTGCAAACAGGGTATACACAGATCGGACGCCTCCTATAGCAACTGTTGCAATTAGGATATGCTCTGTTTGGTTATAGAATCATATAGACCTGAGTAGAATACCATGACCTAAATTTATGTATTCATACATCAGACTGATTCAGCTAATAAATATTCATAAAGTCATTATTTTACATGAGTATTCATGAGGTAAAGCGTAACGATATAAAACACAACAAACATGTGTCATGTAACATGTAAAAGGGTCATTGGATATCAAAATATTGTAGAATAAGATTAGTTACCACTATGTTTTCATCAGGTTCTGTACTATTAGCAAATAGGACCCCTTATTCTATAAAGGTGGTCATATAGAAATGAATGTATGGATCTTAAAAGCAGCTTAATATAAACGCTTTCATTCAACGCCTTTTCACGCCTTTGCAAACAGAATAGACCCAGATCAAACGGATCCCTTAGCTCCCTGTACGTATAACATTATATAAATTTAGTCCTACAGTTTTTGTTTAGGCCAATAACTCCCTTTTAAATTGTAACATATGAGTTAATGAATATTCATGACGTAATAATTTCATGCATTATGTTCATTGTAGAAAGGATAAATAGTGCTTTTGTTTTCATGGATATGGGCGGAAACCTAAACTTATGGTGTATTAGTTGAACTACAGGGGCTTTGAATTAATTACTCTGCTCGAACAGAGTGTATTCAGTTATATATACTCAAACACGTTATCCCATTGCATCGAAATTTCAGTTTTGACAAATGGCAGTTATGTCGATCCCACAATAGATTAAACGAGTAGTAAATGGTTTAATACAGGGGATATTTAATACTAATATATGTATAAGTTAAACTTTGATACAAATGCAATGAAAAGGGTGTGATGGGCTGTACCAAATTGCTAAAGATGCTACTAAATCGATTAAATTACTTTGTCTAGAGAAACACCCACACTTATGATAATGTATGCGATATATATACACGCCCGGGTTAACCCTTTCCACCATGAAACTCAATGTAAGAAACCATGGCCTTGTGAAAAGTATTTAGATTAAGTGTTATAATAGCATATGGACTTAAGATCTTTGGCCACAGCAGAAACTATAGAATCATATTACATGATATATCATAAACAAACAGAGCAGACCCTGACCAGATTGCTCCTACAGGAGTCGTCGGATCTAAGCCTACTTTTGTCCGGTCGCACTTAGCGTCATAAGGATTAAACGAGTATTTTTACAGTAAAACCTCTCTATAACGGCCACTAAATTACATCAAGTATTTTGTGTTAAAGGCAGGTGGTTGCTTAAAGCAAGGTGAAGGTAAAACAGAACGCTCCTATAGGGGCGTTCTGCTTTGCTTTCACCTTGGTTTAAGCAGTCACCTGCCCTAATATACCAACTAATTAACAACATTTAGTGGCCGTTATAGAGAGGTTTTACTGTAATTCGTAATTAGTAATAATTATTTACATTTTCACTCGTAATTTCTAATCATTTGACAAAATATTTTTGCGATATCGCGAACACATGGGAAAATCGTTGGTATATTGAAATCAGCTGAAAATCACATAGTCCTCAAATGAAATAGTACAATGCAAATATCAACTTGTTTGGTCTGACCAGTGTCTACTTACAGCCATTGTTTCCAGATGGTGTACATACTGTACTTTATTTTGTAGACATTTTTTATTTCTGGCTTGATAGTCAGGATGACCACAGCTGTCACTTCAATTACCTAGCTACAAAAACCTCGATTTCATCCCCACTGTGTCACAATTAGCTTTCGAATAATTTATACAGTGATTTAAACATTGGCTGGTTTGTTAACCCTGATCATCCTTCTTTTGAAGCTAAACAGTTTTATCCTCTATAGTTAGAGTGCGGGCCATGAAGATCGTAGGGCGCGTTTCCTCATACTGACGCCTAGGTAGGTGGCGGTGGTCTAGTGGTAACGCGCTTGACTATCAGTCCGGAGGTTCGGGGTTCAAATCCCGGTCCCACCCGGGAATTTCAGAGACGCTTTTCCGTGTCTCCCACCCGCACATCCTCTCCACCCAGGGGTTAAAATGGGTACCTGTGAGGGTCACTCGCCGGTACTGCGGCTGCATGATTGCGCCATATGTTAGCAGTGCTCAATATTGTAGGCCAATGACTCAATGACCAGGGGAGTAAATGTAAAGTCGGCTGAGCGGTCATTCGGACTGAAAGTAGACTTTAACTAGGTACTTTTTTACTTTTTAAAAGCCACCTTCTGAAACCATTGCGATAAATACAGCATCTGCATAAATAGAGCGTTTGCTTCACAGGAGCAAATAAATAAATGCTCTATTTATCATAATGGTTTGAAATTACACAATTCTAAAAGAAAGCTTTTGTCTAATAAATGCTCCTTTCCAGTACATTTATTCAGTGGTTAGGCCTAAAAATAGCCTATAAGAGAATGGGTTAATGCAGGATAAACGTTATCCATAAAACGCATATATTCCAATAGTAAAGCATCACTTGGTCGCCGTCGCATTAAATTAAACCATTACCTCATAGGCTAGTTTTAGATACAACCTATTTTAAAAAAAATCTACCGAAAAGGAGAATTAACTAGAGAAAAGGAAAAGTGTAGAATTTTGTAGTTTGAAACCATTGTGATAAAAAAAGCATTTGCTCCTATAGGAGCAAATGCTCTATTTATCACAGTGGTTTCACAAAGTGACTTTTACAAAGTCGTCAAAAGTCGTCAATATGAGGGAATGGGTTGATAAGACTACTATAATCAATGCAGAACATCTTGAATGTACTATGTCTCAAAGAGAAAACTTTAACGTCACAATGAGTATCACAAAGACGGGACTGAGCTGAGAAATGTGGACAAAAGTACACCAGTACTTCTTAAAACATCGTTCGTGTTGTCTTTTCTAGCCTAAAACTAGTACTTATATCTACTATTATTACAGTGTAGAACTTGATCAAAGACCGTATTCAAATGTGCCCTAGACCTACACTGGATGACATTCTAAAGCATTACTGCTATTAGTGTATCTCCAATCAAGAATGGTTTTAAATTCGACAGCTGATCTGGGTCAATACATTAAATATAATGGCATTCTCCAGCACGTCTGCTATAGTATATGTATGCCTTTCAATTATCGAGTGCGGTTAAGATAACTCAAGTGTATAAGGGAACTGTGTCTGGAAACACGCGGGAAACGAATGTACTGGCAAGCGTACGGTTGAAAAGTCCAAATACCTAGACCGGGATTCGAATTACAGCGGTGATACTATTTTAATAATTGATTACGATTTCGACCCCCACCGGACCAAGTCCTTCAGACGAGACTATAAGCCTAGATCCGGTGCATCAGTGCTTTGCACTGGGCATCTAAAAGAACCAGGTAAACTCTGTCGATAATAAGAGTACGGCATAGCGCCCGGATTTCTCTGTACCCTCTCCCCTCGCTCTTGGGCGTCCAAATTGGCCCATAGTGAGCAGAAACGAACGTCAATGAAATATACTGTATAGTTTGCCTCTATCGGCTGTAATGATGTTACTATGATGCACATATTGATGAACAGTACAAGTAGTTTTTATACGGTTGAAATATTATGATTCAAATGGCCTAGTACAAATCTAGTACAATTTTATGACACGTGATGTTGGCTTGATATTTAAGGATGTTTTTCTGCTATGCGTGCTCAAAGACTTTTTTCTTCTTCCAGGATATGATGACGAGCAGTTGGCATCCTATATATCCTGTGTAAGAAATAATGACATCATGAATATTAATTAGTTTTAATATTTAAAATGGCACATGGGCACGGGTTATTTTGGCCATGGCATAAACTGTACAATCACATTGTTTGTAATTTCAAAAGCATACAGAGCAGACCCAGATCAGACGGCTCCTGTAGGAGCTGTCTTATCTGCGTCTACCCTATATAAAAAGGCTTATAAAGGCTTTGTGACGCCGCATAGGCGTGTCGCCGCACAGACGTGGCGGTTTCGTCTATGCGGGCGACGCGCAACGCATATACAGGTCGTCCTGTCTTTGCGGCACTAGTGTGTATGTTTGCCGCATAGACAGGTCTAACTTGAAGTATCCATCATACATTTAACAAATGGGTAATATAACAACTCAAATGATGATGATGATGATGATGATGATGATGATGGTGTTGATTACTTATATTTGCGGGTTTTTTCTTTTCTTTTTTCTTTTCTTTTTTCTTTTTTTATTTACCTTTTTCGTATCGTTCCATTGGTGTTCTAGTGATGAAATATGCCAGCATGATTGTCACGTTTTCAGTACTCGTTGGAGAGAGAGAGAGAGAGACAGAGACAGAGACAGAGACAGAGACAGAGAGAGAGAGACAGAGACAGAGAGACAGAGAGAGACAGAGAGAGAAGAGAAGAGACAGAGAGAAGAGCGAGACAGAGACACCGAGGGAGGCAGAGAGACAGAGACAGACAGACAGACAGATACAGACACCGATACAGGGGGACAGTCCAGTTGCGATCGTCGTATGTTACAACTAAGGATACTTTCTGTCGTGTGGAATTAACAGAACTTGTCGCATACAATAATGTGATAATTTTGGCTATAATTTTGGCTATGTGAATAGTATTAACTATTGTAAACTGTAGGACTAGTAATTACTATCGTAAACTTACGATAAGTTTGTTGGGTACGATCTTTGTAAAACAGGGTCCAGATGACTCATGAAAGAAACTCTTTTATCAAGACCTGCACTCTTTAATTAATAAATCATATTCTGAAAATTGATAAATTATATTCTGAAAAATTACCCAAGAAAAGTCCTTTAAAAACATTAATTGGTTCAGGATACAGAGGTCCAGATAAGATGCGTAAATTAAAACATTTTCAAGAATAACTTCTTTATTTCTCCACCAGTTCTATCTACCAAACCATACGTCCTGGGTCCATGCTTATAAAACTTTTAGTTAAGTCTGAGTTCGTTCTCAAGTTTTTGATTGAGAATCAAAAGCTTGAGAACTCAAATCTGACCAATCAAAAGCTTGAGAACAAATTCAGACTCAACTAAAAAGCTTTATAAGCATGGACCCAGACTACTCGTTAAAACCGCCCTGCATGAAGCTACAACCTGCCTCAGCCGGACAGAATTATGCCCCTTTTTGGTGGTCGCAAAATAGGGGATTTACTGTAATTATATTCACGATACAGTAGAACCGAATTATCGTGGGTACATATAAAAGTCGGGCCATTTTGCAGTTTCTCATTCGAACAACAAAATAGTTGTTCGTAGTTCAATATCCCAATATACTCAAGACACAGTAGACTTAAATCATATGTGAATCAAATCTTATATATAAAATCCGGAGCCATTTCGCAAGTCGCAATTTTTCCACAGTTCAACCTCCGAATAACGAAACGGTAAGAGTAAGTTATAAATGCGCAGTGACGATATTCGAGACACTCTAGATCCAAATTAGTGTGGATTCAAATCTTTTATATAAAATCTGGTGCCATTTCACATTTCGCCATTTGAATAACGAACTGGTTCGCAGCTAAACCTTCGAATAACAAAATGGTCAGAATAACCTAACAACGCACAGTGATGATATTCTAGACACTATAGACCTAAATCAGTGTGGATTGAACGCTTATATAAGAAAATCTGTGCAATTTCGCAATTTTATATTCGAATAACGAAATGTTTCGCATGTCATTATTTGAATAGAGACCGGGTTCGGGGTTCAACCTTCCAATAACGAACTGATGAAAATAAGTTATAAACGAGCACACATGACATTCTAGACATTGCAGACCCAAATCAGTGTGGATTCAAAATTTACATAAAATATTCGGAGCAATTTCGCAGTTCGTTATTCGAATAACGAAATATTTCGTAGTTCAACCTCCGAATAACGAAATGGCCAAAATAAGCTATAAATGCACACTGGTGATAATTTAGACACACTAGAACCCGGTCATAGTGGAATCAGTAATTTATATATAAAGTCCGGCGCCATTTCGTTGTTCGTTATTCGAATAACGAAATAGTTCGCAGTTCAATCTCCGAATAACGAAATGGCCAAAGTAAGTTACAAATGCGCAATGATGATATGTTGGACACACTAGACCCAAATCATATTTGAATCAATTGTTATACATGTATATTAAATCCGGCGCCATTTCGCGTTTCATCTTTCGAATAACGAAATAGTCCACAGTTCAACCTCCGAATAACGAAATAGCCAAAATAAGTTATAAATGCGCAATATTAATATTTCAGACACACTAGACCCCCAGTCATAGTGGATCCAAAAGTAATATATATTCTTCCGGGGGCCATTTCGAAGTTTGTTATTCGAATGACGAAATATCTCACAGTTCAACCTCCGAATAACGAAATGGCCAAAATAAGTTATAAATACACAATGATTATATTTTAGACACACTAGACCCCAGTCATAGTGGAATCAATGATGTATATATAAAGTCCGGAGCCATTTCGCATCGTGAATATCAATAAGATATTTAACCCTTCTCTTGCTGAATTTTAAAATACATTTCTCCTTCTTTACCCATGCCCTGTTATATAATTACATATATCTTCACTGTGTACAACTATATCGCTGTGCAATCACTGCTATGGAGTGCACTGGTTGCACAATTAATTTGTAAATAGTGTAGACCCTGATGAGACAGCTCCTGCAGGAGCTGTCTCATCTGGGTCTTCACTATTTACAGGTACGTATATTGACGCGAATAGCAAGCAAAGGGTTAATTCTGACCTATGCATATACCAACGTTGGCTATGGCAGCAACTGTAGAACCGGATCAATATTACTCATAAGCAAAGAGAATAGATCCTGGTCGGACGGATCCTACAAGAACCGTCTCATGCACGTCTACCATTATTTGCAAATGCTAACTAGTTTAACCCTTTCCCTGTTCAATATTCATGCAAGAAATAATGACATCGTGAATATCTATTTGCTGATTTTTTATAGTTGTAAATTTTCAAAACATTGATTTGCTGTGATAAAAACTGTAGAATCAGATCTATATCATGTCAAAATCAAACAGAGCAGACCCTGATCATAGGAACCGTCTGCTCTGGGTTTACTCTGTCTTCAAATGTGTGATAATGCGTTGATATGAACAGAAAGGGTTTGACAGTATATTTACCGCTTGATTGATGGGCTCCTTCAGAGCTTGCAGGCACGCTCAAATCCTATACTCGCTCACATCATAACATTACATAAGAACATAGCAAGATTAAGCCCTATACAACAGCATTATAATTTAAGATAGGCCCCACAAAACAGTCAAATAATATACATTTGTCTGATAAGTACATATGAAGTTGATTAAAACCTATCAATTTATTCATTGTCATCTCCAGTCTCTTAGAGTCTTTTTATATATAACTGATATTCGTATTGACAAAACATCAATAAAAGCCTCAAAATGTGTTGGTCGGGTCAACATGTAATAAATACCAAACAGTTAGCAATAAAAAATTTCGCTTCATTATATCCCAGTTAATGCATTTGGTCCGAGATTTTTTCCTGTCCTGCTTGAACTGATAACGGTATATTTCAAAACAAAGCAAACTTCTTCATTTCTACATAAAGTTAATCAACATCCACAACAAACTACTCGAAGTACATTAATAATTATAAAGTACAAATATTTGTTGTGAAACATGCTTGTTTTATGGATGGAATAATCTATGAAACCATAAGAGTATGGGGTATACAAAAAACTGTTCAATTTCTTTATATCGGTAATCGCCCTATACTGGCAAACTCAGCAAAACTACTGCTGTATAGAGTGTCGACTGTACTTATTTGGTTTGTAGAGTCTAGAATATCATCATTAAGCATGCATAGCTTATTTTGACCATTAAGTTATTAGGAGATAGAACTGAGAACCAGTTCTTTCTTCGATTGACGAACTGCTAAATGGCCAGATACTGTTGGCGGTTGCTATAAACATTGAACCAATGGTTATTTTGGTATAAAAAATGTCTATGACACCATCCCTGCTAATTTATAGCGTAATTTCACCAAATCGTTATATTCGGAGGTTGAACTGTAAACTATTTTGCTATTCGAATATCCAACTGTGAACTAGACCTAGAATTTAAACCAAGATGATTTGGGTCTACGGTTTCTAGCATATAATCCCTGTTAAGTTATTACATATTTTGACTATTTCGTTATTCGACTGCAAATTATTTCCTTATTCAAATGACGAACTGCGAAATATTTGGTTATTCGAATACCGAACCACCAAATGGTCCTACATTTTATAAATAAGCTTTGAATCCACCATGATATGGGTCTATAGTGTTTAAAATATCATCATTGCACATCTATAACTTATTTTTACCATTTTTTTTGTTATTCGGATGTTCATCTGCGAAATTGTTCATTATTCGAATAACAAACTTCGAAATGGCTCCGGATTTAATATATAAATCATTGAGATCACTATGACTGGGATCTACAGTGCCCGAAATATTAGCTCTGTTCATTTATTACTTATTTTGGCCATTTTATTATTCGGATGCTGAACTGCGAAATATTTCCTTATTCGAATGTCGAACTGCGACATCGTCCTTGATTTGATAAAAAGTGCTTATAATATCATCATTACGAATATTAAACTTAGTTTGGCCATTTCGTTATTCGGATGTTCAACGGCGAACTATCTGTTATTCGAATAACGATCTGCGAATTAGCTCCTAAATTAATATATTAATCTTTGAATCCACTATGACTGAGATCTACAGTGTCTAAAATATCATCGCTGCGCATTTACAGTGGTAAATACGCTATTCTACCCACTTAACGCGTTTCTTACGCGTTTCCTACACGTGTCCTATCCGTTTCTTACCCGTTTCGTTAAACGCGTTTCTAACCGTTTATTTACGCGCTGCTTCTTAGTGCGTTTCGTAAGCGTTTAAGAGCCCGGATGAAAGGGGAGTAATCATGGACGAAATTTTTATACTGATCCACATACTTCATGATTGTCCATTGACCCCTTGAACATGTCAAATTTAAGGATCCTTATGATTCTTATGCATACTTTGAAATCTAGGGGTCATTAATATATGATTTAAAGAAATCAAGGGCCATTTTTATATAATACAGAAGCAGCGAGTCGTATTACATTTATCTACATGTACTTGTTAAATGCATGTGGCTGATAGATACATATATAATACATGATTATGTAACCGGATATAACGTTACTGATCCGTATTAATATACAATAGCACATTTTCATGGCGTGCACTTTATCTGATTCGATGACAAGTACATGTGCCATATCTAGTAATTTTGTAGATCACTTTTAAAATGCCAGGTTGTCACATAGTTCTATTAACCCTTTACCTACAGAATATTATATTCATATGTTTTCAGTTAATAGTTTAGATTACATTAACTCTATGGATGCTAGTTGCAAAACCATGACAACAGATTGGATCCATATTAGACGCCAAGTTACACAGAGTTTCTTCAGTATTCAAATGCATGTCTATGAAGAATTGAAGCAGACAACGTCTAATACAAATGATTATTTTAGATGCAAAATTACTTACCGTGCAAAGAGTTAATTCTACAAGTTTGGTGCATTGCTTTGATCAGTTTTATTTATGCATAGGTCCGCTCGTCGATAAATAAAACGGTCGATCCATTATTAACAACAATTACAATTATATATAACAATATAACTTTTGGTCATATAGATCTAAAGCAATATTTATAGAATTGGCACTCTTGTATGTATTGTATTAACTCCAAATATGTGGACATGTAAACCTATAGAAATAGCATACCCCCCCCCCCCCCACACACACACACACACACACCGCCCCATATGAAAGTAGACACTAATCAAATCTTTGTACAACTTAAATGAAGAATTCTTCATGCTTTAACCCTTTTTGATAAGTGCAACTTAACTGGTATTTGCAAAACAGACCCTGATTAGTAACATGATATGGGTCTACACTGCTTTCAAATGTGTAGAAAGGAGGCATATTTATGGAACAAAGGTGTAGAACCAGATCAGACGATGTCTATAGGATCCGTCTGATCAGGGTCTGCTCTGTTTGCTTTTGGTAGGTTATATATCTGATTCTACATTTTTTATCAAGACAAAAAATCCCTTGAAAAGTTTTCATTGTCAAAATTGAGCTGATAAATATTCATGCTGCCATTATTTCTGTCTGTCTGTCTCTCTCTGTCTGTCTGTCAGTCTTTGTGACTGTGTCTGGCTGTCTGTCTCTTTCTCTCCCTGTGCGTGTGTCTCTCTCTCTGTCTCTATCTGTCTCTCTGTCTGTCTCTTTGTCTCTCTTTAACTCTTTATGTCTCTTTCCCCATCTACGTCTCTCTTTGTCTCTCTGTCTCTGTGTCTCTCTATCTATGTCTGTCTGCCTCTGTCTCCCTGTCTCTCTGTATATGTCTCTGTATCTGTCTTTCTGTCTCTCTTTCTCTGTCTCTCTTTGTCTCTGTCTGTTTCTGTCTCTCTCTCCCTCTCCATCCTTCCATCTCTCTTTATCTCTGAACCACTTACACAGCCAGACATCTTTCTCTCTTTTCTGTCTTTCTTTCCATTGTTCTGTCACTCTTCTGCTGGTATCAACATTTTTAAAAACACTGGCAGTTTCTTAATAAAAGAACGTTTGCGTTAGAGCGCGGGGTCAATATTTTATAGAAATCGCGGAGATGGTCACAATTTTTCAGAGAGAGTCGGTATTTTTCGGATAGGGGGTCACTTTTTCTGCAGAATAGTGACGGTTCACTATTGTATGGGGGTCACTTTACCTCGTTACACCGGCTCCGGCCCCTCTGAATCCACACCTGTCCTTCCATCCATCAGTCTATCGCTCTTCTTTCTCAGAATCCTCGAACACCCTCTCTCTATCTCGACCGGCCTTCCCATCAATCCATCAAAATATCGTCCATCTTTCTCCTCTCACATTGTATCTATTTTTCCTCTCGCCTATCTCTCTTTCTCCTTTATCTCTCTCGCTGTTTCCCCTCTCTCCTCTCTCCTCTCTCTCCCCATCACTCTCTTCCTTTGTGTATATCCTTGTCTGCGTCTGTCTATCTGTCTCTGTGTGTGTTTATCGCTGTATCTCGCCCTCTATCTACATTTGTATCTATCTACCTACCTACCTACCCAACCACTCACCCACTCAGTCAGCCAGCCAGTTAGACAGACAGACAGACAGACAGACACACACACACACACACACACACATACAAACACACAGAAATACACAATGACAGACAGGCAGGTAGACAGACAGTCAGGCAGGGGCATACGCAAACAGAGTAGACCCTGTTCAGACGTTTGATCGTGGTCTTCTCTGTTTGCATAGGCGTGAAAATACGTTTATGTGAAGGAAAGGTTTAAGCAATACTGATTTTATGAATATCGATTAGTTGAAATTTTATAATGACATATGAACAGTGGAATTTGTGGTTATTACAAAAACCGTATCTATATTTATTCGTCAGAAAACAAAACAGACCCTGATCAGACAGCTCCTACAGGAGTTGTCTGACATCGGTTTAGTCAGTTTGCAAATGCATGAAAATGCTCCTAGAGTTGTCAAGTAAAACGGTTAATAAATAAGCATTATAATATTATACTTCTTTAAAATCCAGAACGAAAGAACAGGAAGCACCTACGTAAGACCCCTGCATAACCCTCGTCTGAATTAGTGCTACTATTTACCACAACCATTTGCTACATATGTTATGGTTTTTAACGCAATTACAGACAGGATAGATTGGGGACTTACAAGAGTCGTCTGATCAAGATCTGTCCTGTTTATGTATGTAATATTATACACTGAAATCCGTCTAAAGCGACCACATAAATCTTCTTTAAATGTAGGTGGATGCTTATGCCAGAAAAAAAGAATACAGAAAGGTCCTGCAGAAATTTTATGCCTACCTTTCGCCTTGCTTTAGTCCAAAATTACATCCTTTTTGGTGGTAGCTTTATAATGGATTTACTGTAGATCTGATTTAATACACACAGAAGCAGATAGACAGACACAGACAGGGAGACACAGAGAGGAAAGCGGAAGAGAGCGAGGTAGAGTAAGAGAGGATAAAGAGAGAGAAAAGTGAGAGAGGAGAACGATAGACAATGGATTGACAGATTGATGGGTAGGTTGGTCGAGGATAGAGAGTTGATCAGTCAGGACAGAACGAAAGAGAGAGGAGATAGAGAAAGAGAGATAGGCTGATTGATAGACGGATGGAATGGTTGTAAGTGGGTTGGGGATAGTGCGAGAGAGATAGAGAGAGATGGGAGAGACAGAAAAAGGAGACGAGAGACAGACAGACAGACAGACAGACAGAAAAGAGAGAGTTGGGGGAACTTAGAAAAATAGGGTGGATGGCGAGTGAGTTGGTCAGGGACAGAGAGACATAGAGACGGAAATTAGAAACATCGAGATAGAGAGAAGAGAGTTTGAGCCTTGCTTTAATCTCATATTACACCCTCTTTGGCTGTCGCTTAAGATGGGATTTACTGTAGACCATGCCATGAATTCCAGTGTTGATATCATAATAAAAAATCATATAGTTAATATCCATGATTAGATACATATCCAAAAACAGGTCACCGAGTGAAAATAGTAAAGTACCTAGTTATAGTCTACTTTCAGTCCGAAGGATAATCAAGATCAAAACGATTTGACACACTTGATTTTCAAATTGTGTTAAATTAGGAGTCATCTGGTATTTTGAAAAAAAAATAAGATTATTATTAAGCAGATGAATTTCTAGCAAACAAACTGTGGAACAAAACAGTCCTTTGCTTGACATTCTTGAATGAAGTGATTACTTTTGCACATCGTATCACATGCTGAAATATTCATGCAGTTTATCTATTTACATAATGTATCTACCGGAGTAAAGAAATCTTAAAGTATAAGAACTGGTATTTCAGACGGGTTTGCTTATTGCAGGTTGAAAGTCATGTAGATTTCTGAATGACTTTCATCCTGTATTAAGTAGACACCTTCCTTTTTAGACCTAAAGTATTCATTATCAAATTTTCGGCTTATAGGGGGTTGACTGTTCTTGTCAAACACCAAGTATACAGTACAATGTGTCTTAACCCTTCGCTTGCTGAATTTTAAAAAAAAGTTTCTCCTTCTTTACCCATGCCCTGTTGTATAATTACATATATCTTCACTGTGTACAAGTATTTCGCTGTGCAATCACTGCTGTGGAGTGCACTGGTTGCACAATCAACTTGTAAATTAGTGCAGACCCTGATGAGACAGCTCCTGCAGGAGCTGTCTCATCTGGGTCTTCACTATTTACAGGTAGGTATATTGACGTGAATAGCAAGCGAAGGGTTAAGCGGCCATTCATTTATTGAACACAGGAATGCTAACTTATTTTGGCCGTTTTGTTATTCGGAGATTGAACTGTGAATTATTTCGTTAATCGAAAAATGAACTGCGAAATGGCTCTAGATTGGATATATAAATCAATGAGTTCATTTTGACTGGGGTCTACAGTGTCTAAAATATTATCTCTGTTCATTTATAATTTATTTTGATCATTTCTTTTTCGAATAATGAACTGCGAAATATTTCGTTATTCGAATAACGAACTGTGAAATATTTCCAGTGTCCAGAATATCATCATCACTCTGCATCACTTATTCTGACACTGTCGTTATTGGGAGGTTGAACTGCGATATAGTTTGCTATTCAAATAGCGACTTGAGAAATGGCTCCGGATTTTATATACAGTGAACCCCCTCTAATGCGACCACCTAAAATAGGTATTATTCTGGATGGTAGAGACAGGTGATAGCTTAATGCAGGACAAATGTAATGCAGGAAGCTCCTAGAAGAGTTTTCTGCATTACGTTCGTCCTGCATTAAGCAACCACCTGCTAATAAAGACATCCCTGTTTATTAATTAAATGATCGCATTAGAGGGATTCTACTGTATAAAACTATGATTTGGGTCCACAATATCTTAAATATATTGTGGTATTAAAATGCGTACTATTTCGTTGTATTTTTGTTTATTTCGTTATTTCGATGAATCGGTTCTACAATGTATACAATACACATATGATTACTGCTACTTATAGCTTTTAATAACTATTTCGTTATTCCAATAGCAAACTATTTCGTTATTCACGTGCGAATAACGAACTGTGAAATAATTCGTTGTTCGTTATTCGAATAACGAACTGCGAATTCGCAGTCAACTTAACGCTGCCCCTCAAACTCAATGTCTTAGACTCAAACGTTCAGAGCCTGGGACACACCTATACGTCTGCTCCCATCAAAACCTATGCAGTGACTGACACAAGATCATACCCTACACGGCAAACATTATCTACAAAATATCCACTGATCATGCAGGTTTTAACAAACTGATAAACAAACTAGGTCTGGCTGCTACGTCAAAACAGTAACACAACTAACAAGACCGACTGAATTAAGACATTGCATTTGACCTTCAAATGTGACCCTTACCTTGAGTCGACATTAGTGGCACATGCGTCCTGCACATTGGCCCAACTTGGTTAACATTTGAGGCAAGTTTCATGAAAATCCTCCCAGGGATATAGGAGTTATGGAGCGGACACGTGATTGTTACAGACGGACAATTGACCTTCAAATTTGACTTTGACCTTGAGAAAACATGACTGACATATGTGTTCTGCACATTGTCTCAATTTAGCTAACATTTCACTCAAGTTTCGACACTTGGAGCGGCCACGAAATTGTTATGGACAGAGAGTTGACATTCAAATGCGACATTGACCTCGAGCCGACATGACTGCCACATGTGTTTTGCAAATCGTCTGAACTTGGTTAGCATTTGAGGCAAGTTTCATGAAAATCCTTCCAATGGTATAGGAGATATGGAGAGGACACAAAATTATAGTTGACCTTCAAATGTGACCTTGACCTTGAGCCGACATGACCCTGCACATAGCCTCAATTTAGCTAACATTTGACCAAAGTTTGGTGAAAATCCTTCAAAATGTTTAGAAGATATAGAGCGGACACAAACATGTAATGGAAATTGAAGGTTAAGCACGTGATCTTCAAATGTGACCTTGACATTGAGCCGACATGATTGCCACATGTGTTCTGCACATCGACCTAACTTGGTAAACATTTGAGGCAAGTTTCAAGAATATCCTTCCAAATGGAATAGGAGATATGGAGCGGACACGAAATTACACTTGACCTTCAAATGTGACATCGTCTCAATTTAGCTTACATTTGACTAAAGTTTTATGAAAATCCTTCAGGGGTTTAGAAGATATGGAGCGGACACGAAAATGTAATGGAAATTAAAGGTTAAAATATTTGGCATTCAAATGTGACATTGACCTTGAGCCGACATGACTGCCACATGTGTTCTTCATATTGACCCAACGTGGTTAACATTTGAGACAAGCTTCATGAAAATCCTTCATTCTCTTTCTATCTTTTGTCTGTTCTTGTTTAATCGTTTTCGTCTGAAAAAAGAAAAAAACGGATTTGACTTACGTGGGTTTCGAACCTGGTACATTTTGATTCGGCTGAGAACGACTTTATCCATTCGGCTACAGACTCCACACGCATTATGACGTAACTGTGAGGAATTCCCTGTCGGGTTATATCAACACTTCACTGCTATACAGTGACTGGCCCAAGACAAAACCCTACGTTCAGCCTATACAAAAGTCTACTGTAACAAACTACCCTAAGTAGATGATAAACAATAATGTAAACAACCCCAGCCAATTAAATTTCCTGACAATTTAGACTTACTTAAAGATCGGTTTAGAAGGATGCTACTGTATACGTTTTTTATATCAAATTATCCACCTACTGATATTTGAAAAGATTTGTATAGTGTTGTGTCAACCAAGCATTTCCCAAATTTCATCTAAAGTTGAGTACAATCGATTCGATTCATAAGGGATAAACGAAACTTAAACTATTTATGTTATTTGCAAACACCACCCCGCAATTTGAATGATTCCCATTTTAAACAACATATCGATTTGAACGTGGTGCGTTTACGAAATGTAATTTAGAAAAAATAAACTATGACAGAAAACATTGTTGAAGCCTATGAGGGAAAATCGCTTAGTCATATCTTTGAAAGTTTCAATCTGCGTGCGATTTTACTCTATGGATCGGACATTAACCCATTACCTCATAGGCTATTTTTAGATACATCCTCTTTGTATAAATCTACCGAAACGGAGCATTAACTAGAGAAAAGGAATATTTTAGAATTTTGCAGTTTGAAACCATTGTGATAAATAGAGCATTTGCTCCTATTGGAGCAAATGCTCTATTTGTCACATTGGTTTCACAGAGTGACTTTTACAGAGTCGTCAAAAGTCGCCAATATGAGGGAATGGGTTAAATCGGTAATAAAGCAACTGTTACAGTAGGATCTCACTTACTACAATTCCTTTTAATGTCCATCGTAATTTAGGGGATAATTGAGCTATGTTTGGCAAATATGTTTTACAACACGAGCAATAGCTAATTTTCATTCGTGTAACCCTTTCCTCCATAAATACCCCTTTGTAGAAGACCCCGATCAGACGGTCTCTATATGAGCTGTCTTATCAGGGTCTGCTATGTTTGCTCATATGATTATACACTTTCTGTTCTGATAAAAAGCCCATGTCCGCAGTGATATTATACCATTTCAGTTAGTTAGTATTCATGCTATCATTATTTATTGTATGCATATTAATGGAGTAAAGGGTTAGATGTTTAAGTATTCAGATCAAAGTAACGTTTACTTAATCATTTATTAGATACTACGACTTCTTTATTTGTTGGCAAACAGTGAGGTGCCAAATCAGTTTAATCGGTGATTGTTTGCCTATAGATTTCTGTTTATTTTGGTGATAATTGTCTTTTGTTTGTGCTTTTAGGAACGATTCTGAATTAATTGATATTGCATAAATGTGTATCAGCTAAAGGGTCAATTCAATTTCGAAACATTTACAAGCATACACTTTCTCTTCAAAATATGTTGTCGCAGTCTCATTTATGTTTTAGTTTTCACATCACCGAGTCAGCTGCGAGGAAGTCTTCCAGCTGGCTTGCGAAGGGCTGGCTCGTTCTACACGGATGTCCTTCTGTGAACGAAACAATGCAATTTGTCATGTGCAGGGAAACACACTGGGGTCTCTGTTCAAGAGACGTTTAAACAAGAGCATATGTCTTGTACAGATCTGTTAGAGGATATAAATTTCTAATACATGTACATAGATTGCATCAGACGAAATAAAACTTTTAGGCTGCTGTGAGCATATGTGCAATAACCCTGCGGGAAACTGGGCGTCTCTTAGTGATTCATTCTGTTTTCTGCTTGAACAGAAATGCGAATTAAATCAAATGTGCAGTCTGAAGTGGATGACAGTTTTGATTTGCTCATCACACCAAATGTTAGAACAGCTCTAACAGAAGTCATTAATACTATTACATCTCACCGGGATCCATACTGCTTGTTTCTATGTCTACGCCTTTAACCCTTTCACCGCCAATGTCGCCAGAATGCACCACGACAAATAGTGCAGTCCTTTTCAATGCGGCGTCTGATCAGGGACTTCACTTTTTGTCTCAATCTCTAGTTCTCGATCTGTATTTTATTCCTTTAAATTCTGTATTTATTTATTCCATTTCCTTATTTCACCGAATGATTTAACAAAATTAATTTGCAGACGACAATTAGAAATTTGGCGCCGAAAGAGTTAAACATACAGACAGACAAACAATAGTTTATTTATGTCTCACTTCTATACATGTTTTACAAATATATACACGGTAAAATAGCAACAAATGACATGCATAGAACCACTCAATGTTGAGTTATGACAGACAACAAAAAATGCAAAGAAAAGCCAGGTGTGTACTGTGATAGAGGTGATATTTGTCTAACAATGACATTATTAACCCTCTTTTCTATGAATCGTCATGTATCGTTGTCCTACAAGTAACAAGTTCTTTTATTTTAGTTGCGGTGTGCCTGTGCACATATTATGGCAAAAACATAAACACCTTAAGTGAAAATAAATGCTGGAGTTATTGACACCACGCAAAAAAGATTGAAACCAAAAACCATTTAATCGCATACACTTTTTACCTGGATCAATCCTTGATCTGTTGTCCTAATATATGATCTGTTACCTGCAAAAGTTCATTATCCTAATGCATATCACTTCAGAAATACCCAGAAATACCCAGTGCTATATCATAGGAGGGAAATACAAGGTACTAATGAGTAGTAGTAGTAATATTAGCAGCAGTATTGGTAGCATATATTAGACCACCCCTCACATCAGCGGTTCAAACCCTGACCTCGGTAGGTCGGAATGTTCATGTTTAGAAACCAACAAGCTGGGTTGCAGTTGATCGGTGCTACCAGGACGCACTGTACTACGTTTTATTACCCGAAAAAAAGGCCGTAAAAATAGTATGTATCAGAAACGTGTATGCTCGATTGGGGTTGTTCGGCATTGCTCAGTGTTACTAGGTTAACCATATATACTGTTAAGCGAGGCGGTTACCTCTTCAGCGAGTTGCCGATTCCCGATTACCATTTAAAACATAATTTATTTGTAGCACATATTTCTCTCTGCCATAATGAGCACATTGAGGTATTGCCGTGTGTCGGTTAACCCTTTACCCAATAGCCTGTTTCTAGTTTTGAAGACATATGACCACTTAAAGCAGGTTGAAAGTAAAGCAGAATGCGCCTTAAGGCGCATTCTGCTTTACTTTCAGCCTGCTTTAAGCTACCATCTACTAGGATATAGAAAATATTTATTATGCAATATGTTCATGACTGTATGAATTTGAACTATTTTCTTCAGCGGAGAAATAAATCAAACACGCGAAAAGCCGCTTCTATCAGGTAAAGGGTTAAGGGTTCATTTAGCCATGCGTGAAAATACTGAACTCATCTGTAATTAAAGCGTATACATATACCGATCATCACTCCCATTTTAGACAGACGGGTTGTTTACTCTTGAGTAGGATCTTAGCAGAACTTTCATCAATGGGTGAGATATTTGCAACACCATTATGTGGAATTATGAGGCACTGACACGTTTTATATCATTGCGCGTTTAGCATGCTTAATAGAATTTCTTTGATAACGATTTCCGTAAATATTAGTGTTTAAATAGCGTCTGCTCTTGCGTTTGTTTGCGAAACTTAAGGAAACCTGGAACCAAAGTTTTACATAATTCATTTGGTTACGACTGTGTCCAATATTCAAATATATGCTAGTAGTAATTTGATTGTCAATGTTGTGTTACAAAATATTTTTCAATAAGCCAACAGAGCAGACTCTAACCAGACGGCTCATATATGAATTGTATCATCTGGATTTACTCAGAAGCGTATTTATCAGGTAAATAATTACGTATGAAAACAGACGAAACCATTAATGAATAACCCACTTAACCCTTTCAACCCTGGATTTACAGAGCGGAAAAACCAACCAGTGTCATACTATACAGTATATGTAGTACATTCAGTATGAAAGGCTTAAACTTGCTAGAGGATATTTAAGGGCAAACATTGCAGACTCTGATCAGAGTGCCCGTGTTAGAATGGTTAACCCATTCACTCATAGTCTATTTTAAGAATTCCGAAAATGAGCATTAACTAGAGAAAGGGAATTGTTTAGAATTTTGTAGTTTGAAACCATTGTGATAAATAGAGCATTTGCTCCTACAGGAGCAAGTGCTCTATTTATCACAATGGTTTCAACAGATGATTTTTACAAAGACGTAGAAAGGCGCATTTATGGAGGAAAGGGTTAACTGATTTCATTTAATACCAGACAAACCGGACAATAAACATTGTGTAGGTTAATTAAGGTTTAAGATTTAAGATATTATTTAAGATTTGGAACCAAAAACATTGTACAAAAACACAGGTTATAGATTAATGAGCTATCGAACAGGTCATGTTATATTGTAATTAAGCTATTACTGACAAGGTTAACATCATTGCGATGATTTCTTGATTACAATGGAAAGTACTTACATAAACATATTCGTCAGCTCTAGTCTGTGAGCATATCAACAATTTATCCAGCGAGATTTTTTGGTCAATGTTGCACACAGGTTTGCAATCCATTTTACGCCTTTCGAAGAAGCACTGTATTGAGTATTCTAAACCTACTATCATGTTATCGGGGCATTACTAAACAACAAGTGTATACGGAAATAAAACACGCGGCGTAATAAAAGGCTGTAAAATTGACATGTATACATGTATTTCGATTTGAACCGATAATCTATTAAATTTGATATAAAACGTATCTGCTTTATCACCGGGTTTCCCTCTCCCATTCATGATCGCATCGTATCCAGCCTATTTGTGTGGTATTTATTGTTTATGTTTCAATTTATTTTTTCTCAGAAAACACGAACCATAATACACCATTCTTAATATTGTATGAAGAAACATTTATTATTTGATTTTACGTGGAAGCATTTGCACAGACGCTGCTGAATTGGTGTACAACTGTCTAATAGGGGTACTGTCTAACAGAATATATGTATTTCACAACAGTAGGTTTGAGTGATTGCGTGGCTGTCGTTAAAATTTGCCCTGTACTTCATTTGCAGTGTTGCTATATGTTTTGGTATTTGGGGATCATACATTTGAATGCTTGTGGAGTTGGTTAGAGAAATATTTTACTTTACATTATGACTCGAGTGAAGGTTGGATTAGCGTGCAGTTGGATAACCGCAAACCAGGTTTAAGCCCCTGTACATTGTTTTGGCAACTGACCATTCTAAGCTAGTACTCCTGCTTTCACTATACGGTCTACTTAAGTTTTAAAATGGTAAATGTTTTATGTCGTTTTGTACGTTTCATCACGTTTTGTCTGGTTACTGTGCTGCTACCTGTTTGATAGTGTTTATCTATAGGTGCCGTACCCTTTTGTGTGTTGTGCATCGTGTCGGATAATTTTCCCACTTTTAGCTGTAAAAATTGAATGCAGCATAAATGCTGAGGAAAAGGCTCAATAAAACCGAGTCTGCAATTTTCTCGTTTCGCAATACAGCATTTGTTTTCGAATAATCTCCTACTTTTAGATTTGAAGGCTATTAATATCTCTATGTTTTGTCATTGTGACAAATATATTCGTTCACTAACACTCTGCTGAATATACTTTATGTATATGCGTGATTCTGCAGAAGATCAGTGGGTGATATTGATATAGATAATCTCAGACTATTTTTTGCGCTTTACTTATAACAAGCACAAAATGCATTGCTTTGTCGCAATATCAGATGGTGAATCTGACATCTCTCATCAATTAGATATATACCTATATATCATTCATAATTATTCAATTGTCTATCAACTGATATACCGGTAGTACATTATAAATACGTGTGATAGCAAACGACATTCTTGTACATGTTTATGCCATTTTAGAGGTGTTCTAATGTTTGACAGTCTATTTTGTTTTAATTGTATGTAAATCATATCCTCGATATTTTACCATACTATTTACATTTGACACAATCTAAATGCAAGCTTAACGTGATATAAGAAATGGCTCCTCAAGTTCAAATGTAATGCTCTGAACTGATGCGAGGGATTTTTCTCTTTATAAGAATAACATGCATCCTAGCTTTATTGTGCGAACACTAGTATTCAATTTGTAGAATCATATTAGCAAGGGATAACCATATCGATAATATATAACGCGCTACGCGTGTAAAACAGTTGGAATCATGATTAAAAGAAGCCTTTGTTTCGATAGATGTATAAATGTTATGTTCAGCCACTACTGCAAAGCACTTCAACAGTTTGGAATCAATGTTCCGTATATTGCTCAAATTCTTCGGAAAAGCTGCAAATAGAAGCAGCTCGTGTTGTATCTTGACATACCAGAGACGGTAAGTAGACGTAAATTACAAACCATTATCTTCCGTGAACAAAGCCCACCTCAACATGATCTAATCATATATAAGTGAGTTGTTACCGTCAAATAAAGGGGAGATAAACCTGTAGGATTTTAGAATTCGGGGAAAAGTGAACCCCTTTTTTATAACCAACGTTTGAAACAGTTTATTTTATGTCGTCAATTGTATTCCCTCTGGTATCTGTCTGTCGCTGTCTGGTCGTCTTTCTGGCTGTCTCTGTTAGTATATCTGTCTCTCTGTCTCAATCTCGCTCTCGGTCTCTGTCTAAACTGCTGACATCCTGTATAACTAATGTCCAAGATCACTTAAAACGTTACTGTATCCCGTCCAGAATAAATTCTTTTAACTGTAAGTAATTCCTTTCTTGGTATTTCTGGACGGGATACAAGTAATTTTAGAAAATAACAACTTTTCATTTAGCGATTTACATTTCAAGCAAATAAAGGGAACAGCTATGGGCACAAAAATGGCACCAACATATGCTACTCTTGTTCTAGGTTATTTAGAGCATAAACTTTATGACATTGCCACTCGGCAAAAGGGAGAGCAATTCGGCCAATTTATACGGGACCAGTGGAAAAGATATTTAGATGACTGCTTTATACTTTGGCTAGGTTCTTTATATGACTTAAATGAATTCCAGATTTTATTAAATTCACTTCATACGGATATAAAATTTGAAATCCAGGAAAGTTCAACAGCACTACCATTTTTAGATGTACTGGTAATGAAAAATGGGACAATACTTACCACAGATATTTACAGTAAAATTACAGATTCCAAACAATATCTTAATTTTAATTCTTGTCATCCAAAACACACTAAAATTAACATTCCATTTTCTTTAGCTCGCAGAATTTGTACAATTGTAAGCGATTCGGATATTCTTTTAAAACGTTTAGAAGAATTGGCATTTAATCTTATAAAATTGAATTATCCACCAGAAATAGTTAGGACAGGAATTATTAAAGCCTTTAAAATACCAAGAAAGGAATTACTTACAGTTAAAAGAAGAAAGGAAGAGCACATTATTCCGTTTATTTCAACTTTTAATCCAAAAAATAAAGAGATATTTGGTGTATTGAAACAAAATATGGAGATTCTAAATAATGATGAAACAATGAAAAGAATAATGGACAGTACTAGGGGATAAAAGGCAAACGGCAACTACCAAACTTAAAGCGCCTTCTAACAAGATCTAATTTTAAAGAATTTGGATTGCGTCCATCAGTTAACAAATGCAAAGAGCCCCGCTGTGGACTTTGTAGCTGCATAGTGGAAGGTTCTTCCTTATGTTTAAATAACAAAGTATTCCATGTAAAAGAAAATATTAACTGCACTGTTAGAAATGTACTGTACGTTCTCATTTGTAATGGATGCAGAGAATTTTATATTGGTCAGACTGGAGACAAATTACGCAACAGAAGGACAGTGCATGACCAACAAATCAGAGATCCATCAACAAGACAAATACCGTTAAGTTCTCATTTAGACCAGTGTTGCAATATCAATCCTAAATTTTCAATTTTTCCATTTTACAAGTTTCACACCGATGATGTTTCAGCTAGGTTACTTATGGAAAAATATTTCATACGGGTATTTAACCCAAAATTAAACAGAATTTGATAACGTCATTTGACGCCGTCTTTATTCCTTATGACGTCATATATATATAAACATAATGATATAGTCCCCCAGTAGCCTTTTTTTATTGCTTTTGGCTGCTGGCCGTTCCAAGGCGGCACTCCTGCTTTCAGCCTACGGTCAATTTTGTTTTTTAATATGCTTAATGTTTAATGTGTTTCGTCTTGATATGCGTCCTGTTATGTTTTGTCTTGTGGCTTTACCGTTTCTCGTTAGATGGTGTTTGATGCGGTGTCATTCCGTGTGTGGCTCTCCCTGTTTGACTATTTTTCCATATTTATGACGTCATGTCGTCGTTACTGCGGCGTTACCAAGTAACGTCATTGCTATGTATTTGTTATTCCCCTGATGAGCAGTAGTGAAACCGGTAGGGAATAAAAATGTAAATCTTCACAAGTGGTGTCAGTTTATCTTTTCATATAATTTTCTTGTTCTGGACTTTCTTTTTACCTATATATATATATATATATATATATATATATATATATATATATATATATATATATATATATATGTGTGTGTGTGTGTGTGTGTGTGTGTGTGTGTGTGTGTGTATGTATATACATATATATATATATATATATATATAATCTGGTATTAATGATATTTTAATTCAACTTGAAGATGAACAGTGCAACATTTCCTCATTGAATCCTAAAGGCTTCTCTACACCCAATACTAACTTACCTCACCATTTTATAAAGGATATACTGATTTAATAATAGAAAACAAATTTGTCATAGAAAATAAAGTGTTTATTGTGTGTACAATTCACCGTTTAATCTTTCCGAATCTAGACAGAAGTTGAACAGTACACTTTGGACTTGATGGATGTTTGTAGATGATTTCTGATAGTAGGATATCCTTCGAAAGCAAAAGCAGCAATGCGAACAGAGAAACTTGCATACTCGGTTTTATTGAGTATGTTCAAGAGCAGTTATTTAAGGTGCAACACCGGCTTAAGCGGTATTCAAAACTAATAACATCCAAACTAATAATTTGTCAAGACCAGAAAATATGTGTACGCTATGTTGGAACCCTATATGGTCAAGTTGATGGTATACCCATGGGTATAAAGTGAACCCTCTTGCAGATTTGTTTTTGTATTGCTGTAACATAACATTTTTGTCGAAGCTGAATAATTAACACAACCTGGTGTAGTTAACGGTCACGTAAATAGGTAAAAGTACAAAAATGAGTTATGCAGGAAACACCAAATACAGAACAAACACTCGCCCGATCAGCAACACAAGGAAACAGCAAATGTACATAAGTAGAAAAAACAACAAGAGACGCACAAAGACAAAACAAACATACAATAGGAGGAAGATGGAAGTACCGCCTTGGAACGGTCAGTGACAAAAGTCACTGGTGGGTTAAACCGGTTTATGGGCGCCCAACCTCACTCTTATTCCATCCCCACGCTGAAAGACAAACAGTGTAAATAAACGTATCCCCTCTCCGACTAATCTACAACAACCGCGACGGCAAATACAATGGTAAAGTGCATGTATAACGAAAAAAAACAATTGAACATACTGTATCCACCTATCGCTAGTGTACTCAATGATTGAGCTGCAAACAGAGTAACTGTAGAAAAGTAATAAAGGGTACGACAAAAATGAATTAGTACAGAAAACACTTTTTCGCAGATATTTGACAAATTGGTATTTTTACGACGTATACATCATAAAAGAAAATCAGTCATATCGCACTTAGTAGCTGTCATACGTCAACGATAAGCATCGGCTACTTTTGGGCTTATGTGACAGTCGCGATAAATGTCAAAGTCGATATTGTATAGGAAACATCCGCACGTAATATATTTCTGCTTCGTTTGAGCGCTTGAGGTGTTTTTCCTGCTTGACAAAATATTAAATATGTTTTTTTTTCTATTTACGCCGACAGGAAAGGATCTAGTCTCTATGAAGACGCCCTCTAAAATCCAGAAACGGAACGAAATTGCCAGATCTCTCGTTCTCTGTTGTACTTTATTACTGAACTACAGTTACTCTACGTTTCTAGCCAAGTCAATTCGTATACTAGCTTTGGATAGATCCAGTTTGCTTCAGTTAAACATATTTTCGGTTTATATGCAATTTTCCACTATGTTTGCCATCTTGGTTGTTGTTGTTGATAGTCGAAAATTGGATATGTTTATTTCTGTTGGGTATATAGAATAAATCAAGGCATCAAATATGGATTTTCATTATTAAATGTCCTCTAAATATCAAGATGCTTCAATAAAGGCAATGATGACATCTGTCTGTGTATCAGGTCTCAGACTTCATATGAATTCCCTCTCATAGCGTTACTAAAATTGGTATGCGGCAAGATGTACGTCATTTGTATCTATGGTAACACACATAACTTAACGATATATGACATCCCCATAAAGTACAAAGATATTGTGAAGATAAAAGGTAAGATGCACAAACTTTGGATCAAGTCCATATAGTGTAATGCTTATAGTTTTCTGTATTAGGTAGGCTATCGAGAGACACATCGTTTTCGATCTGTTGTTCCGTATTCGATCGTATATAACTAAATCACGGCTGACGGAAGTTCTGGGAGTACGTGCAAGTTTGATGTCTTTGCAAAGTCAATGGCAAACAGATGTCACTATGCTTTGTATGTCCCACCCGAGCAAAGGTTGTTTTTGCCGTCTGTTGCTTGGTAGGTTTGTGCCCAACTTTAATGTTGGCGATAATTTTGTAGCCATTGCACATTCATACGTCAAATTTGTCATTCATGTGCAACTTAAAGTGGCAATCCTTTTATGGGCGACTTATTAAAGTCAAGATCATACATCAATGTCAATGGTCAAATTAAGAGTCAAATGTAGATTGGCGAAAATATTGTCGCCATTCCACATACATACTTTAAACTTGGCATGCATGTGCAACTAAAGCCGTGGTCCTAACCCGCCGTATTCGCAAGTGCATGCAGTCTACTTGCCAAAACATGGGCAAAATTTGGGGATCAGAAAAAACGTATGTGCTATAAACACACAGGATATGTTGTGACCGGGTCTTTATGGAGGCAAACATTTTTGGGTACAGGTCGTGCATGTTGTTTTTCGAGTAAAATTTAGATAGGCGATACTTTTGTCGTCATTTAACATACATCCTACAATTTTTGCATGAAGGGGGTAGATTCATTCAAAGAGGTTGGGTTAAGCTGCCTTTACCCTCATCAGGATAAGGAAGTTTGCAAAAACTTTCGATCCAGGTATGACTCCGAACCATTCGGCATTTCACCAGGATTCAACCTATTTAAAACATTGCTGCTTTTTGTAGGGAAATATTGAAAGCAGGGAAATATTGTTGAAAACTGTATATCCTCGACATGCAGGTATCATTATCATACCTTTCCTGGCCAGATTGATACTAACAAATATGTTCAACCAGGTTGGATGAAGATGAGACACTTGTCTTACCGGCATCACATAAACTTGCATAACTAACATGTTATTCTTTCTCTTTCTATATACAGACATGGTACCACAATTATTGTTAGCGGTGACACTCTCCTTATTTGTGACTGTGAACACAGACTGTGGGGGTGGCCACTGGAAGGGCATGCTATGGAATACGTTCCAACACTCGAATACGTACGGGTACACAGAAGGAGTGGTGGAGCCGAATTTCAATGCCCGTAGAAATTATCTCCTTGGCACAACCCAACATGAATTTTTCGTGGGTTACGGCACAAATGAAAAAACTCTACAGGTAAGACGTCGAGTAGCTCTACACGGGGTTCATACCATGCAAGTTTTACCAATCTATCACTCAAATTATAGTATAATAATTATTACATCGTCATATATATAATGTTTATAATAATAATGATAATAATAACACTTTATTATTATCATTATTATTGTTATTATTGTAATCATTATTATTATTATTGTTGTTGTTATTATTATTATTATTATTATTATTATTATTATTATTATTTTTGTTATTGTTATTATTATTATTATCATTATTATTATTATTATTATTATTATTATTATAATTATTATTATTATTATTATTATTATTATTACTATTATTAATTTTATTATTATTATTATTATTATCATCATCATTAGTATTATGATAATGATTATTATTATTATTATTAATATTATTATTATTATTATTATTAATTTTATTATTATTATTATTATTATACTTACCTCCCGTAGGCAGATGAATCAACACTTATAATAATAATGATGATGATAATAATTATAACAATAATATTAATAATAATAATAATAATAATTATGACCATCATAATCAATGTTTCACCATAGTTAGTTTACCACCTCGACCTAGAGTTACATTTTGCTATTTGAAGAAATTATTTCAAATTTTCATTCAAATTATGTTCTTGCCCCTGCTGACAAGGCATCAAACAAACTAATCATTATTTGATTACTTTCTACTCTGTACTGGATTCCTGCATTAAACCTTTATAAGGCATGTTTTATTGCTAACTCTAGTTCTTTTACTACCACTTAAACTTTTGACGTCCTGTCTTACTACGACCAAAAGAACATGTAAATATGATAGAACATGATAAAATATATGATAACTCTGATATTAATGTTTTCGGTCCATGAAAAATTCAAATCATATTTTAACTTAACTTACAAATGAACAGTACTTTTCTTCACTGAGCTCTTTTGATTTTTTCTACAGCTTATATTACTCTACCTCACTATCTTATAAAGGATAAACTGAGTAGATTAATGAACAAAAGCACAATGTTTGTTGCTTGCAGTGTTTAACTTTCTGTCTTTCCGTGTTCAGAAGTTGAACGTAGGGAAATCTGGCGGGAATATCTTTATTTACACTAATTGTTAGGTCAGAGTAACTTTGAGATTAGTGCGAGGTTAGGACGTCCGTGAACCGGTTTAAACGTCTAGCTGTGGTTTTGCCAAACACTGTTCCAATGCGGTGCTCTCTTTGTCACCCTTGATTTTATGTTTATTCTTGTAATTGTGCGTTTGTTCATGTTAAACGTGTTATCTCTCGTGGTTTGGGGTGCGTGCATGTGTTTGTGTGTGACTGTGTGTGTGTTTGGGTGTGTAGTTGTGTGTGTGACATGCTTTCGATGTTTTGTCGGTGGTTGCATCTAGTGTGTGGCTTTTCCTGCTTGCCTTACGACATTTTCATTAATAATTAATAAAAAGAATATACAAATGTTCAGACATGTACAGAATGGATTTTGCTGATACTAGCATCAGCATATAATTGGCACTCAAGTTAATATTTTCGAAACAATACTTCATCTCATCGGATATAATCAACATCTAATTTTTATCTAAATTTATTTCTTTACTCCACAGACATGTCCTTTAAACAGAATAGTTCCAAATCATACGGCTGCTGTATGAATCGTCTGATCAGGATCTGATCTGATTATGTACCTTCTGTAATGGTCAACGACTCCCTTATTTATATAGCGAAAAAACAGCCCTCCATGAAGCACCACACACAAAAGTACACGGCTTCAAACACAAAATACAAGACAAACGTGACTAAACGAACAAAACGACATAGAGCATAAACCATAGTGTGAAAGCAGGAATACCTCCTTGAAACGGCTAGTTGCCAAAAAGGCTACTTAGAGCTAAAACCGGTTTTGTGGGTACCCAAACTCACGCTTACCACACCTTCACCCAAGTCAAAATGTAAAGTAAAATCCCCTTCAGAAAACTAGAACTATCTTACACAATATGAGTATCGATTTCAAAACCAATTAATATTTAAATAAACTGTGAAACACTAAAACGAGTGACGTTACTAAGCCCCAGACATTTCAACACCAACTTATTACAGTACAGATCTCGCGGAACTTTCAAAGCCCGCGATGTCGCGATGGGGTTTTGGCTGGCTTCGCGGATAATGCTCGTGATTTTACCGCGATTTGTCATCGTGATGCATAATTATTCACGAAGCTCAACGCGGAAACGAGCGCGGCGATCTCCGCCATCCATGGCTATCGCAGGCCTCGCTTATCACGACGGGTAATCGCGATTTACAGGTGATGCAGTGCAAGCATTTTGTGAATGTTGTACAGTACATGTTACATGTACAATGTACGCACATTCACTTGATGTTGTTTACAGTTGTACTTGTATGTTATTTGAATTGATAAATTAAAAAAATGCACACACATTGATTCCGTTATTGTTTTCATTTCCGAAACTCACTCGATTTACCCGTTCAAAATTCAGAATAAGTTCTATGTTATGATATAAAATCGAACGATAATTATGAGTTGACAAAATTGGCCGACATACAGTCACAGCGACACTGTATGATATTCTAGGTGCCATAAAGAATGGTCTGTAATCTTATCTGATAGTTTTGTTTAGGCAACTTACGACTGCCATTTAGACGAAACATATTCTCATTTCCTACATAAATTCATTTTTTATATAAATACTTAAACTGCTCTGATCTAATATTTCGACCACTAAGGGCCTTTGTCAAAGATTATCATGTCAAAATACACGTCACATTTTTGTTACATGCATTCAGCCATAAAATCAAAGAGAATATGATAATCTTTGACAAAGGCCCTTAGTGGTCGAAATATTAGATCAGAGCAGTTTAAGTATTTATGTATTATATTAATTCCCTATTTTGGAATATTTACTTCATTTTTTATAGACAAATTGGCAGTAATACGAAATGTCCGACACCCTTGTGTTCACATCATGAACAACTTTAAAAAAAATGTTTTCACTGAATGCAAGTGCTTCTAATGCTACAAAACGCACTATTTATGTGGGAAGATGTGTTAATAGTTCTAAATAAATCGCCAGCTCCCATGTTAATATGGGCATGCAGACATACAGTCGCTGCGTCATTAAAATAGTCGAGATAGGTTTTCAGGGAATGAGAAATACATGTAATATAATATCCATTATAATAAATGAAATACTATGTACCTCTTCTGTCGAGCAAAAAAAATTCCTGGCACTCTGACCTGCAACTTGCTGTCACAAAAGTACTGAACATGGTACGACAACCCTCGTAAGGAGTTAATAGTCCAAGAATTGCACTGCACAGTCATTGACAATTGCATCCAATAATAATCTTAAGAAAATTAATTATCATCCATCAACTTGACCTTTAATTGGTATAAAAATTGACTTCCACCATTGAATGAAAATCTTAGCTTAATAAGTTTGTCACACGATTACATCTGATAAATTATTCACAGAATTTTATTCCAAAGTGCGAAAAACTACTACAAGTTCAAAAGGGTCGGCCGTGTTTTAAAATTTGCACTGTCTTTGCTCTAACGGTTTGCGGCATTTGTTTGTTACTTTGATCAGTTTTCATGTATTTTTTTTCACTTAGTTCTCTAAGAAAAATCTTTGATGTCTTAGATCGGTACCGAAATACAAATTCTTCAATGACATGTACCGTATTTTCCCATATTAACCCCGTGTTATTTTCAATAAGGAGGCATATAAAAGGCAAAAAGAAATATCTTTTCCTTTTTTACCTCCTAAATATGTGCCCCGATAACCTTTTTTTAAGCTTCAATGTGTTTTTTAAGTAAAATTTCGCCGATTTAAATGCATAAATGAAGGTTTCAAATTCAAACCAATTGGAGACTTTACGGTAATGCAGGTGTTCACTCTGGGAGGATATTAACACAGCAGCCCTGTGAGCCGACCAGGGTCCTGACATAACCTAATTTGAATAAAGCTAATTTCTGCAGAGGTCCCCTGCCCTTAATTTGCATAAAGCTCCTTTGGACACAGGTCCAGCACACTTTTAACCCGTCCCCTGTATGTTTATTACAAATTTCAACAAATATCTATTGAACGTTCATATGGAAAAAAATGATTATGAAATATGGAAGGTGGATCATTGTAGCTAGTTTAGAAAGTAAATAAACATATTTATCAAATTCCATTAGCAAACAGAGCAGACCCTGGTCAGACGCCTCCTATTATAGGTACCATATATTCTGGGTCTACTCTGTTTGCGAATGCGTGAGCACAGGTTTATATGAGGGTAAGGGTTAAGAAATAGTGTTCACTGTTCAATACTTGTCAAATCGTGAAAATTGCAACACATATTGAAAACACGCGTCGTATATTGCGTGCTTCAAGCTCAAGGTTACCAAAGTTACATTAAATTCATATTTGGAGTGGATTTGGATAGTTCAGGTCAGGATAACAGAGGTGAGCCTGTTTGATTGTTTTGTTTGTTTATTTGAACTTCGAGATATTTTTTTCCGGTGAAACAAAATGGGAAGCTGGGATTCTTGTCGGTAATTAGGGAAACTCAGTTATAATGCGCTTGGTCTTATGTGTGAAATGGTTTGAGGACGAAACTTCACAGTTAGTCTTTCGAAACTAAACTGTCGGTTAAAAAAAATAATAATAATAAAGCTAGGTTGCGAGTAGTGCTTGTACATGTTCTGTGTAGTGTTGAAGCTGACAACTCATTATTGAAGAGCAAAAACTCAGGTAAGTTAGAATCGCGATGTATCATAACGTTTATCGAAAATCGCCATGACCCGTCGCAGATTCAAAACGCGATGTCACACGCGATGGGTTCTAGTGATTTTCTATAATCCGCGGCAGATAATTTCTTCCCGCGAAAGGTCAAAATCGCGATGAATCGTGTTTTGCGAAAGTTCCGCGAGATCTGTACTGTACATACTGACATTAGAGAGGTTCAGCCATTAATGGTCATGATGCCATTCTTTCTTACATAAATAAAAAAAAATGGTATGTGTAACTACACCAACAACTTCGTAGATGACCAATCTTAAGCTGTAACAGCATTGTTTGGGAGAACTTCTAGCTGAAAAGTAGTAAAGTCAAGCAGGAAAGGCCACACAAAAAACGCCATCATCACCATAACTCCGACAGAAAGCAATTTATATAGCAATCTATACACACTAACAAACACACACATACAGGAGAAAGCCACAAACAAGACGCAATCACGACCAACACATCGACAGACAGCATGTCAGACACGCACAAAACAAAACACACGCGCACACAAAAGAAGAACACAGAAAACACCATCCAACACACAAACACACAGATACAAGACAAACAAAATTAAGGGTGAAAAGGAGAGTACCGCCTTGGCACAAGTCTGAAAGTATGAGATCCTTTGAAAGCGAAAGCAGCAATGTGAAAAGAAAAAATTGCAGACACGGTTTTATTGAGTCTGTTCATAAGCAAGTCCACACCCAGGGCCAGGTAGAGTTACCCCATCTGACATTTGCCACGGGTGCCAGGGTGTTTGGTAGACTCTGAATAGTCGTAGATTAGTCTGTTGTAGATAGGTCGGAAAGGGGATATGTTTATTTACACCGTTTGTCTTTTAGGGTGGGGATGGAATAAGTGTGAGGTTGGGCGACCCGGTGCCTTTGTGTGTCTCTTTGTGTCTTTTGATATGGATGTATATTTACTGTTTTCGTCGTGATGATGTTCGGGCGGCTGTGTGCTTTATATTTGGTATTTCCCGCATGACTCATACATGTACTTTTATATGTAAAAGCATAGTTCTGTGCATTTGGATAATCACAGATGATATCAGGTCTAGTTTTCACCAGATACAATGTACTAGTGTTTTGTCTCACATTCTACGGGTTTCTCATTAATATTCATGACAATGCTACTGAACTGACTAATCTATGATATTCTCCCGTTTGCTATGGAAACTAAAACTTCATAAAAATAGAGACACTATTTTTAAAAAAACACACACAAACATATTGGCTAAATTACTCTCCTCGTGTTGCCTTTCTAAGAAGACATTTCTGTGTATTTGGAACATCACAGATGATTTGAGATCTAGATTGGCACCATATTCTTGTCTTATTTTCTTCACTTTTCGGTTTTCTCATTGATACTCATGAATATGCATATAAGGTAATTCACAAAAACATATTCTTAATGAAGGGCAAATGTTGAAACTCCATATTGATACCAGTTTCAAACACTTAGCGTCCCGAATAGCATAGATATGATGCATTAAAAGTTTACAGCCGTTACCTACCATCGTTAACCAGACGAACGGTTACCATGGAAATGGTAGAAGTACTCATTGCAGGTTTTCATTAAACACCCCCGTACCCATGTAAAAAGTCAGGTGGGATGCATGGTAATCATTTCTGGTCCGCAGTGTAATACATTATTGGCTAGCAACACATGTTGCATATATGAATTGTTAGATACTAAGAGGAAGTGTGCATATGTACACTTCAGAAAGATCACAGGTATATTCTATCATAGACAGCTAATGCAAACTGTAGGTGTTATTCGTACCACAAGGTCACAGTTACCCATATTAAACAGTAAACCATTACTACTACGTTCAAGAGCTTGTAACTCATATAATTTAGAGATAGAAAGCGAAAACTATTTAATGAACATATGCACTTCATAGACGCCATATTCGATGCATGTAATACGTTCATTGAAATCTATTGAATAAAAATGAAAGAGGTGTTTTCCACACCAATTACCCATGTTAAGGCCATAATGACACATATACTTAAAGCGTAAGGGAATATAATTCTGCGTAGCCGGTACTAGACAGGGGACAAGTATGTTTTGCACATCTACTACACGTTGTTTTTATGAATACCAACAATAAGGTAATTGTAACAATAAATGTTTATACCTATCGAAAGACAACAAGACACGAACAAAGACATAACTACCAAAATAGGGAAAATGGAAGGACCGCCTTGGAATAGTCAACGACAAATGTCCCTAGGGGGTTAAACCAGTTTAGGGGCGCCAATCCTTATTTTTGTTCCTTCCTCACCCTTAACGATAAACAGTGTAAATAAACGTATCCCTTCTCCGAATAATTGTAAATGTCTCATTTAATCGCGACCATTTCTTGTTATAAAATATTTTTTCATAGTTGGCGCAAAAGTGTCTCGGCAGAATCCAGGCTGTTTGACACTCGTTCAATACTCTCTAATGAGGTTAAACGAACATGCAAGTAGAAACAGACTAGATCATGGTTTTAGCAGATAGAAGTGGAAAAACAGGGAGAACCACACACGAATGGACACAACATCAAATACCATCAAACAAGAAAAGACTCAGCCACAAGAAAATACCGAACGGGACGCACAACATGACATAAAACATTTAATATTAACCACACAAAATATGAAGTACACTTCTTTTTCCAAATCAGTTTGACGTTAGACGAAACACGACATTACGTTTAGACAGAATTCGAGCTGTTTTAGACCCGGGGTTAATTCTGAAGAGACAAAGTCAAAGTTTGATTGGAGCCTTTCGACACGGAATATAGTATACGAGTATATTTGTTTAATATGTTTTGTCGGCACTCATTACAAACTTTATTTTCATTTTTGACAGATCTTCGACACCGGCGTTGTTTGTATCGGAACATGTCCTCCCGCAGATGGATTTCTAGCCTCAGACGGTATGCATTTAATCGGATCAATACTGTGTCAACATACTGATATTCGTACTGAGTTACAAATTTTAAATAGATTACCAAGTTGATCCTGTACACAGATCGGTATGATATTAGAAATTAGAATGAGGTTCTCCTTACAAATTGCCTTTTATTTCGAAGAATATCCTACCTTCAGCATTATATGGATGGTTGATCTATGATTTTCAATACAATGTATCTACCCTTCCGTCTACCTAACAGTTACCATCGGTCTTCTCGGTGTCCTTAATTCTTACAAAACAACATGGTAGAAAACAATACACTTAACGTAAAATTTATCAGTCACTGACATCATAATCCGTGACAAAGAACCATGCAATATATATATCATTGATCATCCCGAGGGATAAAAATTAATAACTCTTATCACTGAGAATAAGGTACAGGCGACTTTTACGGCCCCCAGACAAGCACTTATCCTTTTATTCCATAAACACGCCTTTCTACCATTTTGCAAATAGAGTAGACCCAGACTAGACACATAATGGTATGTTCTGTTTGTTTATGATATAACATAGGTATAATTCTACATTCATTATTTCTTACATGAATATTCATGAAGGAATGTGTTAACACCTGTTGTAAAGTACATAGATTCCGAACAAGGAGATCCTTCGAAAGCAAAGGCAGCAAGGCAAAAGCGGAAACCATCAGACTATGTTTTATTGAATTCGTTCATGAGCAGTTATTTCAAGTGCGTAACTACCCACGCCCAAAGCACCGGCTTTAAGGGTATTCAGTTTGCATAACTTAAAGTGGGAAAAAATGTTAGCAAGGAAAGCCACACACGAAAAGGCACGGCACCAAAGACCATCAAACAAGAAAACATTAACCATATACGATGACAAAGAAGAACATAGGAGGAGTATCGCCTTGAAAAACAATTGCTACGGGGGCTTAAGCCAGGTTTCTGGGTAAAGTAAAAAAAAAATGAAATAAAATAAAATTAATGATCCCAAAGGCACAACAATTATAACAACACTGAAAATGAAGTACGGGGCGACTTTTAACACCTGATGGTGTTAAGTACATACCGCCTAACGGTATGAGATCTTATGCATCAGTCCTAAAGAAGAAAATTTCCGACTTAGTTTTATTAAATCTGCTCATAGACAGTTTGTTTTTCAAGTTCAAAATTTGCACCGGCTTAAGCGGTAGTTAATTTTCATGCCGAAGGATCAGAAATTATAACAACAGAGCCGCCACATAAGCACTTAACGGTTGCTACTGTGATGTAAATATATTCAGAAAGTGAGAGATCATTAGAAAGCGTAAAAAGAAAATTAAAGAGTCGGTTTTTTTTCAGACTGTTCATGAGCAGTTGCTAAAAGTGCGACACCACTCACGACCCTAGCACCAGCTTACGCAGTATTGGATTGAATGCATTGAAAATTATGATCCTGAAACTATCACAACACTTGGAATTAGCTTGAATGAGTTAAACTGATACCGCATATGCTGGTGCTAGGGGAGCGTGAGTAGTGTTGTACTTTTCACGAGCGCTAAGGAACATGCTCAATAAAACAGTCTAAACATTTCTCCTTTTGCATTGCTGTGGTTGCTTTCGAAGGGTCTCCTACTTTCAGAATATATATTGTATCGTATATGTATTCTTCCGCTGCTATTGTTAATACACCGTTGAACAGAGATAAAATCACTGCGACGATCCTATCTGAAGTCGTACACATAACACTGTGATGATCCAATGCACATTCGAGATACATTCTAGATAAGCCCACTGGCAGATTATTGCGATTATATGATGCACATTCGTCCAAATTTCACACTGATGATCTGTGCCAATATTCATTTAACTCCTTAGGAATACAGTATAATCCCTCTAATGCGACCACTTAATGAATAAACATGGGTGTCGGTATCAGCAGGGGTGCTTAATGCAGGGCAAAAGTAATGCAGAAAGCTCCTCTAGGAGCTTTCTGCATTAGTTTGTCTTTGCATTAAGCTACTACCTGCCTCTACCACCCAGAAGTATGCCTCTTTTAGGTGGTCTCATTAACGGGTTTTTTACTAAATTTAACTTTAGGACAACTTTAGGAGAAATTATCTGTGTACATTATAGCAAACCAATTGAGTGAATTTTCATTCAAGAACTTCTAAAACATGTGGTTAAGTATATATTTTATATACAGCTTTATTTGTCTTAAATATCTTTACTTGTATTGCTTTTATTAGATTAAGGAGTAATCAAGATACTAAGAACTTTTCTTAAGTTTCTCCTGAGGAGCTTTATGAATATGAGCCCTGCTCCATAATTATCCGTACACATACCACTTGGTTATCATATACATATGTGTACAGATATCAGATCGTACTTTCTGTGGTGATTCATCGAAACTCCATATTGATGCTATCGTGATGACCCGATCCGGTACATAGAACATCGTGCTGATCCGATGCAAATTTGTGTTGATATCAACTTGTTAATCTGTTTCAAATTGGTGAGCATGTAACTGTGAACGGAAATGATTGCAGCTGTACGAATATCGCCATGTTGTTCTATTTCAAATTCACTACTTAGTACCATGAATAGTTTGATTAACAATTGTATGAGAATTTCTAAAAATCTATTATACATATGATTTGAAGGATGCAAGGAATTGTTAATGTGAATTCACATTTTAAACCATGTGTGTGCCGCATTACTGTTACACATCTAAAACATAATTATAAGGATACAAAAATATCTAGTGGTAAATGTCATCAACTAGAACAACACTCTCATATCCGTACGAATTTGAATATGATCACTACAGTGGGCTTCATACATTATTTGGATATCCATGGTACGCAGTGTATTAATTTAGATACGATCGCCATGGTGATGTGCGTTCACATGTAAATCAGATTCATACAGGGACTCCTCTTGATAATTTAATATAAAGTCATAGTATTCAATTTACGGTTTTTAATCGGATCACTATAGTGATTTTAACAGATTCAAAGCGGACAACCGCGGTAATTTCCGAACATAGTTAAACCCTTGCTGATCTTGGCTGATAGTTAAACCCTTGCTGATCTTGGCTGATATTTGCAACCAGTTTGGATCCTGATAGGACGCTGGTAACTCTGCATCTCATCTATTTCAACAATTTCACTTGAATGAAGTACAATACCTATATAAGGCATTATAAAGTAAATAATACCGATTCCGTATAAGCGCACCAGACCCCAATGTATATTAATGTATGCCCTTTCTCCGTTCATGGGTTTCATTTGTGTCCGGGGTATTGTAACTTATTATACTGCAAAGTAAAATCCTCACTTCTGATTGGTTAACTAGCCGTGTACATGAGTCCATGTACCCTGTGAGCTGACAGGGTACATGGAAATTCCCCATGGCAGGCCCCACATATTATGGTCAGACACCAATAGACCGACTTCTCGACTCGGCTTAACAATAGCAAAATTCGTAATAGACAACTATTGATACGTAAAGAAAAAAATGCAGAAATGAATTAAAAAACATCATTGTTTGAAATGACCAATAAAACAGTTTTTAGAGGAGTTATTATATCGTCCCGCCATCTTTAATAACACGAACGCCGATGAAATACAATACACACCACTTCGGATACCTTCGGGTACAATTAATGTATCGGGGCGCTTTTAGGGGAATTAGCGTGTTTAGTGATTCAACATGCCAAAATGGATTTATATAAATTATCCGAACCGTAAAACTTTGCAGTATAATAAATTCGTTATACAGTTCTTTCCCAGGGTACATGACGATTTATTCCCGGCTGGTAAAATCATGTAACCCTCGCCTAACGGCTCGGGCAACATGATTTTCCTCAGCCGGGAATAAATCGTCATGTACCCTGGGAAAGAACTGTATAACTAATAATATAGACTCATGGAATATGGTCCAAAATTCTTACTGTCTGACAGTAATTTCTTGATGATACTGTTTACACAGGAGCTATTATAATGATATTTAACGACCAAGTTATTGGCAAATTGGCACGGGTTTCCAGAATTAAACTTGTCTGCTTATTCCTGAGCACGTCGATTTGCCTTGGTTTTTTATTTCAAAATCTCCTGTAATCTCAAACATGCAAAGTTAAAGGGGAAGTCCCTACATTCGACACGTTTCAAACGTGCCTAAATAAACAAACTTCATATGCTGAAAAGAAGTATATCGCCAAAAAAAACCAATCGAATAAATACCAAAGAAGACACGACTTTCATATGTTTGATATATAATTCGGCACTGTATTAGTATTTATTCGGCTCGCGTTTTAGTTTCGTTAACTGTTCGACCAAGGTCGATACTATTTTGTTGTAAAACAAAAATATACGTGTCGATGAAAACAGCTTATTTTGTATCACAGGGGCAGTTTTGATATAAATTCAAATTGACAATCTTCATAATAATGATTGAATATGACAAATATTAAGTTTTTATGACATTATTAAAAAAATATGCGTTCATTGTAAAGACTTACTCTTTAAAAATATCAGGGTTCTGTTTCTTCCGAATTAACCCTTTCCCTCATAGAAACGTGTTTTCACGCATTTGCAAACAGAGTAAACCCAGATCAGACGGCTCCTAGAGGAGCCGTCTGATCAGGGTCTGCTCTGTTTGCTTATGACATTAGATAGATCTGTTTCTTTACTTTGTAAAATGTCTACAATGTTCTACCTTCCATATTTCTTTATAACAATTTTGGCCATGAATATTTAATTTGAAATAAACATAGAACAGGGATAGGGTTAAGCATTTTTGTTTTATCGGAGATTATCTAGCTCAAATCGTTTATGTATGTTTTATCCGAAAAAAAATCAGGTACATAAAGTTTCTGTGTTACAGTTATAGAGTTTTTCATAATTTAGTACATAACGATTATACCCCTGTTTATATGAAATCGTCTAAATACGATATGATTCAATGTTTTGTTGCATTATGTTTTGCAGCAATTTATGATACAGAAAAACCGTTTATTACTGTGCTTAGGACCATCGCAACAAACGCCCTTAGTATGACATTTGAAATGAAGTTTCTTTTGAGGGATGACGAGCTGTGAGTATAGTACAGTTTGATTGTTTCTTGTTTCTTGTCATGGATTGTTATTAAGTCACCAGTACATGGTATATATAGTGTACTTCAGATGAACCATGACCTTAATTGTGACAACTCTACCGTTATTCATCGAAACCCAAACTCGACATACATGTAGTAGAGTTTAAGATACATATACACTATATTGGCACTGCATTTGCATATTGCATACAGCAAACTTTCCAAACCATGGAGTCTACTCATTAGGGAGCATACTGAAAATACTGAATAGTGAAAACAGTGTAGATACAGAGTTATGGAATCTACTCAGGGTAATAGTGAATATATTAACTAATGCAAACAATGCAGACACAGAGCTTTGGAGTCTAGTAAGGAGCATGATGAAATATTTACGTATTGCAAATTGTACCTTTGGTTCTACTCAGGAGCATACTCAAGAAAGGCAATAGTGTAAACAGTGCAGACACAAAAATATGAGTTCTACTCAAGAGTCCATTGAATACACCAAGGATTATAAACAGTGTATACACAAAACTATGGATTCTACTCAGGAGTTCATTGAATATACTTACGACTACATACAGTGTAGACACACATTTATGGAATCTGAGTAGGAACATGCTGAAGATACCGTATAATGCAATCAGTGTATAAACAGATTTCTAGAGTCTTCGCAGGAACATAAGGATTGCTTGTTTTGTAAAGGCCTCAAACATTTTTACCAGTATTTCTGTAAAAATACGAAGTTCAGCTACACCCTAAAGGTTATTTGGTGTACGGAACAAATGACATCGCCTCGTGCACATAAAACTTCCATGTAGAACCACTGACCTACCGCAGGCCAGCTGGTAGACACTTATCAATACTTGGTTTAAAAATTTAAAAAATGATTATAAAACATTTGTTTGAGTCTGAGTTCGGTCTCAATATTTTGATTGGTCAGATTTGAGCCAAAGGCTCAAATCTGACCAATCAACAGCTTGAGAACTCAAATCTGAACAATCAAAAGCTTGAGAACGAAACTCAGACTTAACTAAAAGCTTTATAAGAATGGACCCAGATACAACTAAATGTTGTTTTTACCATTCTTCCTAGACCTTTCCAATTCATGGGCATGTTACCACATAGCTTTTTGTGGAGTAATAAAGAAACTATTACAGAGAAATAGAACAGGTATTCATTTTCATTGAGTTACCCTTTTGTATCAATAGTAATGACGGTGGAATCCCCGTTGGATCTAATATTTGCTACTTTGAGACGGTGGACTACAGACTGAAGCCTTATGCCGGGGCTGTGATGGTAACAGAACTTGTTATTGTCACCTGGAAGCAGCTGAATAATGATGATGTGAGTATACCGCTTCTATAGTCGGACTGATCGATTGTATCTCAAAGTATTAGAACCCCACCACTCACGAGGATACAGAATGGTGAGAATTCAACTTGCTGTAAACGGCAATTACAAAGCCCCTTGTTTAGCAGACACAATGTATTACCAATGTGTCGCCAATGGATCCCTGTATCGAATGCAATGGTAATTAACAAATACGCCAAACTTCAAACACACCATATCAAATGAAATAAAGTGTAAAAGCGATTACGCCATACAGAAGGATTGCATATCAAGTAATTGATTTTTTATCATGTAGTACTGAGATACTTGTACATTAATGAAATACAGTGAAACCCCGCTAATGCGACCACTCAATAAACAGCCACTGATGTCGTTTAAAGCAGGTGGTTGCTTAATGCAGGACGAAAGTTATGCAGAAAGCTCCTATAGGAGCTTTCTGCATAACTTTCGTCCTGCATTAAGCTACCACCTGCCTCTGCCACCCAGAATTATGCCCCTTTTTGGTGGTCGTATTAGCGGGGTTTTACTGTATATAGAAATAAGCATGCCCTGCTACAGTCCAAGAGCCAAAACATTGTAATCGGTGAGTGCCATTTAGACGTAATAAAAGTATTAAACCCTTATTTCGTTCCCCCGACAAACTGCTTGGACCCATATGAGACACCGGGTAACATACCTTTTCATCGTCAGGAGTCTAGCTATTTCACACTAGATCAATAGTTTCTAGATTGTTTTATCGAATCAGACACAGTCAGTGTTTGTATTTTTACAACTTGGTTAGTTTAAGAGTAAATAGTTTAGCTAGATATTTATTTAGGATAGGACACCAAACTATAATACAGTAAAACCTCTCTATAACGGCCACTAAATTACATCAAGTATTTTGTGTTGAAGGCAGGTGGCTAGGAGCGTTCTGTTTTGCTTTCACCTTGCTTTAAGCAGCCACCTGCCCTACATACCAACTAATTAACATCATTTATTGGCCGTTATAGGGAGGTTTCACTGTCTTGGATTATTTCTCATTTGAAATGATTAATCCATATCCTGCTCATCACACACCGTTCGTATGCACACGCAATTTTAAGCTGGTCATCCAAGCAGAAAGGATTCAAGCTGTTTACCACTCAGTCAACATGTTTGCAAAAACTTGTCTAAAATATTTATATGGTGTTTAGTAAAATGAAACAACAGACAAACTTATCATAAACAAGGGTAAAACGTAATTCCCACTTCGCCTAATGGCGGGGCATAAACATATTTTAGCAGGATGAGAGTATAAGTAAACGTTGTTAATATAACGAATGAAGAACAGAGATAGACGGAAGTAATGGGCAAATCAAAAGCCCCCTTTACTATGCAACGCATTTGCTATCATGGGCGAATCACTGATAGTCCCTGTATACGGTATGGGTCCATATTAGACGAATAGTTAATTGGAGGGAGCATCATCAAGGCTCATACTCTTTGACACACTGGTCGTGATTTGAGAGTGAATGGACAACAAATAAAACTGAAATAGAACTATTGGATGAACATTACACTCTGCTTTCCACTTTCAACGAGAGTTCAGTGCGAGGAATCTTTTCATTTTCGTTAGAGAGTTGTCACTTAATACGTTTTGCGGAAGAGCCGTACACACAAACCTTAAACCCATTCTCTCCTACTGATGCATTTTTGCACCTCTGTAAAGGTACATGTATGAGTCATGCAGGAAACACCGCATACAAAATACAGAACCGCCCAAACAGCACCACGAAGACAAACAGCAAATGTACATGTATATAAAAGATACAAAGAGATGCACAAATACATAACAAACAATCAATAGGGGGAAGAGGGAAGTACCGCCTTGGAACGGTCAGTGACAAATGTCACTGGTGAGAGGTGCTTAAACCGGTTTAGAGGCGCCCAACCTCACACGTAATCCATCCCCATCCTAAAAGACAGTGTAAATAAAGATTCTTCTTTAACACCCGCGATGGCAAATACAGTTGTTAAGTGCATGCACGACGTAAACATATTTAAGTGAAACAACTGTATACACCTATTACTAAGTTTACTCAAGGCTTCAGCTGCAAACAGAGTAACTGTAGAAAAGTAATAAACGGTACGACAAAAACGAAATAGTACTACCGGATTTAAGGTTGCCTTCATAGAGTACTATACCTTTCTTGTCGGCGTACATGCAAAGAGGACAGCGTGAAACTCATTTGTTGAAACAATTGTGATAAAAATAGAGCACTTGCTCCATATATCACAATGGTTTCAAAACTACATAATTCTAAAATTCTCCTTTTCTATAGTTGATATTCCTTTTCTGTAGATCAATTCAGAGAGGTTGGATCTACAAATAATCTAGTACGTAATGCGTTAATGAAAACCTAATATATTTGCAGTCTGAAGAGCTGTTTTATCAACTTGTTCTTGCTTATACAAGTGACAACGGGTCTTACGCCATGATGTACATCGATCCTGACGTTAACTGGTCCAGTTTTACTTCACGTATAGCGGTATGTATTGCAGTACAATCCAAAGGCACATACGTAATTTGCAGGAGAAATGAACAATTTGTATTTGAAGGTCTTCCTTTATATATAGTTCAAATCCGTTACTTCATAACACGCCATTTAACGCATTTGTTAATAGAGTAGACCAAGAATAGACGGCTCAAGTATGGTCGTCTAATAAGGATCTCCTCTGTTTACCTATAAGGTTAGACTGGTCTGATTCTATAATTTCAAGCATGGCTAAACAATCCTTTGTTCATAAGCCTATTATTAAAACAGTAGCTAGATGATGTAATAATTTCTTACATCAACTCTGTCCCTCTCATAAACGTGTTTTCTCGCATCTGCAAGCAAGCTAGCTCAGAATCTGATCAATCAAATGCTTGAACATTATCTCAGACTCAAGCAAAAGAAAATTATGAGCTCGATACATGGTCCCCATCTAAAACACGGTTTCTGATCAAGACTTTTTTACGTTTTTTACACCCGCCAGATTCACATTGATTTGTCTTCGAAATAATTAACAAATTAGAAGTTTAAACCAATCTTTATTGAACGCATTCCCGCACATTGATGCCTTTTGACATCTCTGTAAAAGTCACTATGTGAAACCATTGTGATGAATATATATATATATTCATCACAATGGTTTCACATAGTGACTTTTACAGAGATGTCAAAAGGCATCAATGTCCTTCCTCTTCGGTAGATTTATTCAAAGAGGCTGGGTCTAAAACTAGCCCGTGCGGGAATGGGGGAGAAGTTTCATGTCTTAATATGCACTGTTTGCGGTGCAACAATGTCTGTTTTCTCATGAAGTCTCATTATTTATTACCGTCTCAATTATTATTGCATTATTGCATACTAAATGGTGTTCTGGTCAGTTCAGATCAATAGTGTCTGCATTTTAGGGCCATGTTAATGGGTATTATGTAGACGCAGCTTCGCCAAAGTACGCCACGGTGTGTGGCACGAGACAAGAGATGCTAACAAAGTCAAACAACTTCTGCGGCCAGCCAGGGGAAGTCGTGTTTGATCTAAGCAGTAAGTAATACATCTACAGTAAAACCTCTCTATAACGGTCAATAGATGGTGTTAATTAGATGATATTTAGGACAGGTGGATGCTTAAAGCAATGTGAAAGTAAAACAAAACGCTCCTGTAGGAGCGCTCTGTTTTACTTTCACCTTGCTTTAAGCAGCCACATGCCTTTAACACATAATACTTGATGTAATTTAGTGGCCGTCATAGAGATGTTTTACTATATTTAGCATTTAAAATGACCAACTACCTGTTTTGTTATATATGTACCTTTCCTCATCGAAACTACTACTACTATTATGTTTGTACCATTTACAAATGACAGCCAAACGAGATAATAAGGTTTCAACGCAAGGTTTGCGGAAATATTGGTTGCAACAATTATTAAACACCGATCTAGTTGGGCTAAATGTTTTAGAAAATATCGGGCGAGTTGCAAACAGTTACTCGGTGTCTTATCTGGACCCAAGTTGGTTGCAAATAGCGCGTCTATCGTGAAAAGGTTTGGACACATACTATTATTCATACATCATTTATACATGAGGGTATACATTTAGCATTTTGATACGCACCTTTATATGTAGCTCTATGATAGTGTATTAATTAATAATGTGAATTTGCAAGTTCTATTTGTCCAAATGCAGAAAATGTCAGGTAAAGCATGGAAATATGATGAAAAAAAGAAAGAAGATGTAAATTCTATGTGGTAAACACGTCTAAATATCTCAACATTATTTCGGAACATATTACCATTAAATTACTAAATTTATTGCATAGTCTAGCATTGACAGCGCAGTAAAGTACTTCTCCAGAAAGGTGGGAGTACGGCACATATGTTTATTTGAATAAAGTCGCCTTTACATTTAAAATGTGATGATGTACATGTATTTCTGAATATAACATTTTGGGGAAGTGCATTCCATAGTTACAAACGCTAATTAGAAATATATTTCAGTCATACGATGGAAGAAGATCTTGGGCATTCCAAAACTGCACTGTAATCGCTCATTAAGACAATAATCACGTGAGCGTGTTAAACCAGACACAACTTCACATTTAATTACACTTGGATTTGTTATTTATAATCATTTTTGAGTAGATGTCAGTATACTAGTATGGCTTGTGAATTTTTCTTCCCTCTATATGTACCGTCTTTTTTATTATAGATCCGTGCACACAGACCCCGTACTGTGGTAAGTGTTTGTTTTTACTTGTAGTCTATATCAATGACTTCCTTTACCGTTTTAAACATTACAGTAAATCCTCTCTATAACGGCCACTAGATTGGGTTAATTAGTTGGTATTTAGGGCAGGTGGCTGTTTAAAGCAAGGTGAAAGTAAAACAGAACGATCCTAGGCTGTTTAAAGCAAGGTGAAAGTAAAACAGAACGATCCTATAGGATTATTCTGTTTTACTTTTTCCTTGCTTTAAACAGCCACCTGCCTTTAACACAAAACGCACACGATGATTGACAGATCCTACATGAACTGTCTGATTTGGGTTCAAACGACGGGGTTATCAAGTAAAGAATTAACCCTTTCCCTGGTCAATATTCATGTAAGAAATAATGACATCATGAATATTCATTAGTTGAAATTTTATAATGGCATATATACACGTGGAATTTTGGAATTTGTAGAAACAGCAGGCAGATCTATTATATATAATTTCATAAGCAAACACAGCAGACTCTGACATTGCATTCCCGGGTCAGACGGCTCCACTATGAGATATCTGATCTGAGACTACTCTGTTTAAAAATGTGTGAAAAAGGGTTTCTGTGAAGTAACTGGTTAAACACGATATTAAGAAAATACCTATCCATATACTTATTCAAAATGTATATCAGCATATTTGAGTGTATGTTAGAAAACTATTACTCGTTTTGGGACGTATTGGAAAAAACACCTTCAACAGATTTAACCCATTACCTCATAGGCTATTTTTAGATCCAGCCTTTTTTTAAATAAATTTACCGAAAAGGAGCATTTACTAGAGAAAATGAAAGTTTTGGAATTTAGTAGTTCTGAAACCATTGTGATAAATAGAGCATTTGCAAATGCTCTATTTATCACAATGGTTTCAAAAAGTGACTTTTACATAGGCGTCAAAAGGCGTCAATATGAGGGAATTGGTTAAAGTAAATGACAGATTTAACAGATTTAAAGTAAGTGACACAGTAATACAGTAAAACTCCTCTACCCCGGAATTCTAGTCGAGGCAGGTGGCTACTTAATGCAGGGTTAATCTTTTCGCTGCCATAGTCTGTCGTCTGCTAACTTTGTCGTCTGCTATAAATGTTCACTCTTTTGATTTTCTTCATGTTTGTTTCAAAAACATAGTAACAATAACAAATAGTTTTGATCCTGATGAGACGCTGAGTTACTAACTGTTTGTATAGGTAATCACAGATCCGGCATTGGCAGCGAAAGAGTTAAAGTCATACATAAAGCTCCTAGAGACGTTCACCCTGCATTAAGCTGCCATATGTTTACAAGATACATCACGTAGGAGTTTTAAGATCAGGGTCAGCATTGTTTAGTTACGGAATTATATAGCTCTGATCTCAGTTTTTGTTTTGTCCTAGCCAGAGATTCCATTGCAAATATAACACTATACAAATTACGTGCATTAATATTGGTGACACGTTCATTTCAAGCATAGATGTTCACTTTGGAAAGGATTATGTGAACGTATGTCGGTAAAATGATATTCTGAGGCTACTTGAACATCACTCGTGAATATTTATGTAAGTAGTAATACCATTATGACTATTTATTACCTCATTAGTTTTTAACCCATTCCCACTTAGGCTATTATTAGACCTAACCTCTTTCATTAAATATACCAAAAAGGAACATTAACTAGAGAAAAGGAAATTTTCAGAATTGTGTAGTTTTGAAACCATTGTGATAAATAGAGCATTTGCTCCTGTGGAGCAAATGCTCTATTTATCACAGTGGTTTCATAAAATGACTTTTACAGAAGCGCCTAAAGGCGTCAATATGCGGGAATGGGTTAAATTGGTATATGAACACAGGAGATCTTGTCATGGCCAGTATTAAACCAGGTCTATATAATTCCGTACGCAAAAAGAGCAGGCCCCATTGAGATGGCTCCTGCAGAAGCCGTCTGATCTGGTTGTGCTCTGTTTGTCTGTGAAGTAAAAGGTTCATATCATTATCTCCGAATCATGTTGCCATATTTTGTTACAGTACACAGAAAAGTAGAATCTAACGTGTGAGATCAAGCAAACGACTTTTCCATTAATGACTTCAAGTTTTTCTATTTGTTTTAACCCAGCTAAAATTGGGTACATTCGAATTGATATTGTACATGAAAACAAGATCCATTCAACGAACATCTATAATAGCAGAAAAACTAATCGTTAACCTTTTTCCAATGGAGTTAGCATAGTTATGTGTCAGTCATGGTTGTCTAGTCAACTTTATTAGCATAGAAAAATACAATATTACTTAATCTTTTTTATAGTACACTCGCTAACCTAACACATGTGTGATCATTCACAATGAATGCACTCTAATTTCATATATGAAACTATCATGTTGATTAATAAACTATGTTACTTTAAAAGCTAAGACCTATTGCTAAAGCAGACACATTTAAGATTATTAATGCATGTTCCTTTCTTTTGAAGCAAATCTTGATCCCAATCCGCTAAACAGGGATGACAACTGCAGGGACCTGGTAATTCCCCACAGCGGCGCATGTTATGGTAAACAGCTATTATCTCAGTTACATAATCATTGTCATAGCCATAGTAAACATCACATTCGCAATTATAATCATATATATATATCATTTTATATATTTGCACCAGTCGCATCTGACGTTGAATGTCCATCAACGAAACATCATCTATAATCAGTAACAGCAGCATCATCATCCGCAGCAGCCGCATCTTACGACGAATCACAATGAACATCAACAGCAGCAGTAGAATCGTTGTAACCAATATCGTCATTAAAACAATAATTATCCTCTCAATATATATCGTGACTATCATATCATTAATTTCAGTAATATCATTCTCCTTCCTTCATTCCTTCCTTCCTTCTTCTTTTTCTTCAATATTGTCACCCTCACGACTATAATCATCGTTACTTTCCTCATCATCTGTAGTATCAAATAGCATACTTTCTGTCTTATCATCATCATTATTATCATCATTTTTCAATCATATTTCAATTCACAATTATTGTTAACGATATCGTTTTCATCATCATTGTATTTATTTCGCCATCATCATTAGAATTATCACAATGTCATAACCGTCGTCATAATTAAAATCAGTGCCTTATATGTTGTAATAATTTTAGCCGTCTTTGCAGACTTGATCATCCTTATTATTGTCGTCATTATCAACAGCATCACACAACTCGTCTAGCCATTCATCATCACCAGCATAATCGTCATCATTATTATCATCATCATTACCATTATCATCATCATTATCATCGTCACGTTATGTACCATTGTGGTAGTTGTCATGATCATCAGTTATTATCATCATCGTTACCATTATCATCATCATTAAAATCGTCACGTTATATATTATTGTGGTAGTTGCCGTAATCAGTTATTATCATCATCATTGAATTTAACCCTTCGCTTGCTGAATTTTAAAATACATTTCTCCTTCTTTACCCATGCCATGTTGTATAATTACATATATCTTCACTGTGTATAAGTATTTCGCTGTGCAATCACTGCTGCGGAGTGCACTGGTTGCACAATCAACTTGTAAATAGTGCAGACCCTGATGAGACAGCTCCTGCAGGAGCTGTCTCATCTGGGTCTTCACTATTTACAGGTAGGTATTTTGACGCGAATAGCAAGCGAAGGGTTAATAGTACACATGTAACTACTCGGCGGTTTCAGCTAAGATAGGAGTGGTAATTTGTTTATATTAATTGGCTATCCCTTTACTCCATAAATATGCCTGTCTACCCCTTTGCAAACAGAGTACACCGAGAACAGGCGGCTCCTATAGGAGCCGTCTGATCAGGGTTTGCCCTGTTTTCTTATGATTTGATATATATATGATTCTACATGTATAGTTCCTTCAAGTGCCAACATGTACGTGTCCTTATGTTATTATTACTGATCTATCGAATTAATATCCATGGTGTCATTATTTCTTACATAAATATTCACGGAGTAAAGGGTTAAACTACATTGAAGCCATTTAATTGTGTGACTCGTCCCGGCGAAGTTCGCATTGTGTGTTTTGAAAAAAAAAACACTAATGATTATTCATACTCTTAAGACAAAGCAATGTTTTCGAAGTTGGAACAATTTCATAACATTCGTCTGCAAACTTTCTCGTCTGCTACAATTTTCCATAATTATTTAGTCTTTATGAACAGACTCAATAAAACCAAGTGTTTTATTTTAACATTGCTACTTTTACTTTCGACGGATCTCCCACTTTCATAATATATTTCGTCATTTTTGTTTCAAAAGACAGTCACAGTAACAACCAGTGTCCCGATGATATGCTAAGTTATTTAGCGTCTCATCTGGATCCAAACCATTTCCATACCTAATCACAGATGCGAAATTGGCTGCGAAACAGTTAAGCCTCAAAATATCTCAATTATGTCTCAGAATTATATTCTGCGTTGTCATGTTGAATGTAGTCCTTTTATATAGCCTCGTCAGTACTTTTTACGATGTTATGTATGCAGAAACCCAATATGTTTCACCATCAATCGCCGGTAAGTGCATTGATATAGGTACTGCCTTCATGGTCATCGCGTGTTATAGTACGAGTATGATAGAATGTGGTTAGAATAATTGTTCGAAACCTGTTTCATTTTGGGAAATACTTTTCATCTTCAACAACAACACCATTTCAGTCTAGGACTTTTTAGCGATCACTACGGTTATCTTAGAATCAGATTTGGTTATTACGTACACACATCTTCCATAAAAGGCAAAGTATTCCAGATTATATACAGTTAAACCCCTCTAATGTGACCACTTAATGAATAAACATGGTTGTCTTCATAAGCATGTGGTTGCTTAATGCAGGACAAAATAATGCAGAAAGCTCCTCTAGGAGCTTTCTGCATTACTTTTGCCCTGCATTAAGCAACCACCTGCATCTAGCACCCATAATTATACCTCTTTTAGGTGGTTGCATTAGCGGGGTTTTACTGTATATTTAATTATTAACTCTTTCAACCCGGGATACGCATATATTGTCACTTGCAAGCAGTGACTGCACGGGTCATCTCTCCAAATCGTCAAACAAGGTACGCCTTTCATACAGAGTTGCATATAGCTAAACACTTACGGGATATTCCACGCTGAATATTCAGGGTTGAAAGGGTTAAAATATCCATAGTTCAATGATGTGCAGTCCGTCTTTTACATAAGCACTGATTCGAAGTTTAATGGAGATTGTGACAAATAATATCGTTTACAGATTTTGTCATCATTTTATTTTTCATTTACAATCGGAAAAGTGTGGTTTTATTTGACTTATGAGCATGAAGAAATTGCCGGTGGTACAATCTACGAGGTGAATTAATGATAAGCCTTGTAATTAATATCTAAAGTAGGATTAGCTACTAATAGTTCAACGTCTCATCATGTTCCAAACTGTACGTGTTTTCCAATCTCCATTAGAGTTGTCGTTCGTTACCCTCACATACACCTCAGTGATGAGCTCAATGACAAGAATCTTGGCAAAACCGACGGTTTGTGTGTTATCGTTATCCGAGTCGGTAGTTTAATTTTAATAGCCTGAATAAAAAACAAATCGTTTTTATTTTATCATAAAACCGGCATCTTTTTTCATGCCGCTTTACGCTTCGATTATTGCACAAATGTAAACAAAGATGGAATAAATGTCTGCCAACATTTCCTATGTTCATATGATATTATAAAACTGAATCTAATTAATATTCATGACGCCTTTATTTCCTAATATTCATTGGGTAAAGGGATAAATCACTCTGGATCCGCATTTTGTTTGCACATAGTATCATCAGTTCGTCACAAAGACTGTTTGACAGTCGGGGTGTATGTGTTAAAGTAAAAGACAAAATGGTATAAGTTTCAAGGGAAATATTCTGATAATGGGTGATCCTTCGAAAGCAAAAGTAGCAATTTGAAAAAATAAAAGTTTGTTTTGTGTCACGTCCGATTTGAACTTTAAACAGGAATGTCAAACATTAAGACGTGAGTTTGAACTGAAAAAGTCTACGTAAGTATTTGTGAAGTAGTAATCGGTTTGCTTAACCACAACAACCACCAATATGAGAATCGTCGACATCTCCAAATAAACAGAGCAAACTGAAAACCAACATTGTTGCACAAGTAACCCAGACTCTTATATGGACGCCTTTTGACGCATTTGTAAAAGTTACTTTCTGAAACCATTGGAGCAAATATTTTATTTATCACACTGGTTTCAAAACTACACGATTCTAAATGTTCCCCTTTCTCTAGTAAATTCTCCTTTCCGGTAGATTTATTCTTACAGGTAGGATCTAAATATGGCCCATGAGGTAATCAGTTAAAGGCAGTTACGTAAACGGTTTTACGAAGTCGCTTTATGTTTTAGGATTAATATTTAAAGCAACTAATATGCCGGTGTCGGGGTTTGACTGTATATTTGTGGAGTTCGGGATGTAGTGTAACGCAACAACCCTAAAACCACATACCTAAAAAAATGGATGTAGCACACACCAGCACTGATTATCAAACAGCAGATTACTCCGCCGGCTAAAGGTTGAAAAATGCATTTACGATATTTATTATATTCATTTCAGTTACCGGATATTGTCAAAGGACCTCCGGAGATGAGTTCACATTTGACTTCAGATTCTCTAAGGAATTTTCAATTTTTGGAGATTTCGAAGTTATCAATGGCACAGAGCAGCTCGGGGACCCAATCTGCACACTGAACGCTATCGACGAGGGTACCTCTTACCGTGTCGTTCAGGTTGTCAACCAAGCTTACGTTGACACATGCGGTGTGAACGAGCTGGTGGGTACCCATTGTCTTGTTAACCATTTACAGCAAAACCTCTCTACAACGGCCACTATATTACATCAAGTGTTTTGTGTTGAAGGCAGATGGCCGCCTTCATGCCACCGCATGTGAGACGTATTTGACCTATAAGCAACGTATCTTTACCGACTCTCGTGTATTCAACGTGCCTTATCGTATCGCCGATAAACTAAATCCACATGCTTAGACTATCAGCGTCAACCGATGTCAATGCGTAGAGTTTCTGTCAAGTTATTTTATAAAAATAAATATCAAAGCAAAATATTTCCTTGAAAAGTTTATATTATAAAATGTCAAATAATACACATTTATAATATCACTATTTCATACATGAACATTGAACTGGCAAACGGTTAATATGTTATTATATACTGTAAAACCTCTCTATAACGGCCACTAAATATCATCAAGTATTTTGTGTTGGTTGTTTTGGCTGCTTATAGCAAGGTGAAAGTAAACCAGAACGCTCCTGTAGGAGCATTCTGTTTTACGTTCACCTTGCTTTAAGCAGTCACCTGCCCTAAATACCAAATAATTAACACAATTTCGTGGCCGTTATAGTGAGGTTTTACTGTAGATTGGATGGCGAAACGCAGATCAATCAACCACTTACTCTCATTCACTCCAACTTGTCCATTTAGCACTGATTCGCATCTCTTCACATCATCTCACTCGTTTTTCCAGGGCGACGGCTGGTACGGTTTCACGGTGCACAACTATGGCGGATCTAATTTGTTATTTCGACCGGGAACAAAGCTCTTAAATATTACATGCCATCCTGACCAACTACTTTCCGATGTTACAGAAGAGATTTCAGCAGGGTATGATTTAAACTGATTTAGTATATAATATATCTCCTCTAAACCGGACATTAAATTTAGTATAAATATCGGTCTTGGCGACAGATGACATCTTAGTGCAGGGTGAAGTCTAGGAGCTTCCTGCATGACTTTCACCCTGATTTAAACTACATGCATAAAGGTGTCTGGATTATTCTTCACTAGAATTACGGTTTAGAAAGGTTTTACTGTATAGACCATTATTAAAGTATCCCCTTCAATTATATCAACGTTTTTTCCCCACCTTTGTGAAAAGAGTAGCCCAAGATCATATGGCCTCTGAAGTAACCGTCATATCAGGGACTGATCTGTTTGCCTATGAAAGTGAGTTTACAGTTTTTGTCATTGTAAAATTACAAGATCATACAAATTGATCTAATGAATATTCATCGTGTCAATATGTCTTACTAAATGATCATGAGGTAAAGCGTTAACCCACTCCCTCATATTGACCACTCTGTAAAAGTCACTTTGTTAAATAATTGTGGTAAATAGAGCATTTGCTCCTATAGGAGCAAATCTCTATTTATCACAATGGTTTCAAACTACAAAAATCCAAAAGTTCCCTTTACTCTAGTTAAGTCTCCTTTTCGGTAGATTTATACAAAGAGGTTGTATCTAAAAATAGCCTATGGGTGAAAGGGATAAACGACTTAACAATTTCACCTGACACATATTCATTATGTAATGTATTTCATGAATATTCATGGAGAAAATGTTTCTTGTGTGAATCATTCCGTAAATAGGAAATTAACAGTTATCAACGCACAGCTATTTACCTTGTTGCAATCAATAGTGCCGTGTCTGCTGCAAACAATAGTGTCATTCTGCTGTAAACAATAGCATCATGTCTGTATCTGCTGCAAACAATGGTGTCATGTCTGCTGCAAACGAAAGTGTCGTGTCTGCTGCAAACAATAGTGACATGTCTGCTGCAAACATTAGTGTCGTGTCTGCTGCAAACAATAGTGTTATGTCTGCTGCAAACAATAGTGTCGTGTCTGCTGCAAACAATAGTGTTATGTCTGCTGCAAACAATAGTGGCGTGTCTGCTGCAAACAATAGTGGCGTGTCTGCTGCATGTATATTTAACCCTTTGAAACTAGTTATCTGCCATTTGTAAACAAAGTACACCTAGATCAGGATCTACACTTAGTCTAATTCTCTCACATATTACCCTCCCATACTTAATGAATTCTACCTTTAACTCATTCTCTCCTAGGCTATTTTTAGACACATCCTCTTTGAATGTATCTACCGAAAAGGAGCATTAACTAGAGGAAAGGAAATAATAGAATGTTCTAGTTTGAAACCATTGTGATACATAGAGCATTTGCTCCTATAGGAGCAAATGCTCTATTTATCACAATGGTTTCATAAAGCGACTTCTATAGATGCTAAAAAATACGTCACTAGGGGAGCATGTGTTAAACAGTGATTGGCTATTCCTTCTTCTTATTCAGAATTGAAAGGTGTAAACAGATATTTAAATCAAGTGATATGATTGTTTAGTTAGCTTTTGTCTCGTCATAAACTGTCAATACAGTATCAACAAAACCTAGCCTGTAATGTTTCTTTTTGCATTACTGCTCTTGCTTTCGAAGAATCGCCTACTTTATGTAGGACATATTTCTATGACAGTTTCTGCATTGTTTTCTTCATTTATCCATTTAGCGATTGTTACAAAGATGGTCTACTGTAAGGTACTCTAAAAAATTATCCAAACTATGTAGCTATAGAGATGGTCTTCTGTTATGCAGACATATATCGATCGCACTATTAAGCTACAGAGAGGTATATTGTGATATATACTACAGAGATATCGCCCAAACTATATAGGTATACAAAGGGTCTTCTGTAATGTATTCTGCAAAGATGTTGTCCAAACAATTTAACTATAGAAGGAAAGAGATATCCACTAAACTATGTGGCTATAGTGATGGTCTACTGTAACGTATTCTTCATATACCGGTATATCGCACAAACTATATTGCTTTAGATATGGGCATGTTACGTAGCTAGATATCGACCGAACTATTCAGCTACATAGAGGATCTACTGCAACACAATGTATATATTATTGAGATTTCGCCCAAACTATAGAGATGGTTTATTGTAATGTATTCCATAGAGATATGGACCAAACAATGACAAGGATCTACTGCAATGTATTTACAGAGATATCCACAAAACTAAAGTAATAGAGACCATCTACTGTAATTTATTCTAAAGGGATATCGATCAAACTATATAGTTGTAGAGAGAATATACTGCAATATATGCTAAGGAGGTATCGACCAAATCATATACTTAAAGAGAGTATCTATTGTAATGCATTCTACAGAGATATCGACCAAACAGTATATCCAGAGAGAGAATCTACAGTAATATAAACTATAGAGATATCGATCAAACAATACTTATAAAGCTTATATATTCTACAGAGATATCGTCCAAAATACAGTAACCCTTAGTGGCGGTGACTCGCTAACGATGTCGTTTGGGAACATGGCAAATCCTAGTGATAGCGAATACCTGGATTTTACCGATGGAGCCAAAGTTCTTGTTGGACGTTCTATATATACGTTTATTACTTATCGGATCGTTCCTCAGTTCATAGGTAAGCATTAAAACAACCTCCAGCCATTATGTTTTATATACAGTAAAACATCTCTATAACGACCACTAAATTGCGTTAATTAGTGGGCATTTTTGGCAGGTGGTTGCTTAAAGCAAGGTGAAAGTAAAACAGAACACTCCTATAGGAGCGTTCTGTTTTACTTTCACCTTGCTTTAAGCACCCACCTACCTTTAACACAAAATTATTGATGTAATTCATCGTGCATATTGTTTATATGTAAACCGAAGTAAAAGGGTGATTCTGAAAAATTGAATCTGAACAGGACCAATAATTAGACAGTTACTGTTTAATTACAAACAGTGTTGAGTTTCAGAGCTATAACTGATCTAGGCGAATATTGTTTATAAATACTAGAATAAAAGTTCATATTGAACAATTTTCGAAGTATGCACACTGTATACGATGTGCTGTCGGCAAGCAGAGTTAGCTTCAGATTGCCAATATAGGAAGTTGATAGAGTGATAGCAAACGGTTCTTGGCCTATCACCACGTTCGATAAAGGATATTGCGAATTAGATCTAAAACATCCGATGAAAGAGCCATCTACCTGGTGATTGGACTGGACCACCTGGCTAACTATTATAACTTGAAAATTGTTATTGCTTTGTTTCAGTAAATATCGATCCATACGGAATCTATGTGCAGTACTGTGAGCTTAGCAACTCTCCATATTTTAACGACAGTGTCATGACGTTAATTGAAAACCGGTAAGTGCATCACCTAGGCTTTCCATTGTGTAATTCCGTTGTGGGTTTACTTGCCAAATTATAAGACTATATATTAAGCGAGTGTGAGACAAACATTAAAACGTGCTTTAGCGAGCACAGTAATCCTCTGGGGTCTTCTTCAACCTGTAATAAGCTGGACGTTGTGATATGACTTATATACTGTTAAAGCGACGTAAAAACTAAACCAAACAAAACAATAATCCCGAATAAACAAATGCTACATTAGTATTTGTTTCAATATATCACCTTCCTAATTGATAGATTAATAGCATAAAACCAATTGTCTGTGCCTCTTTAAACAACAAAATGGCATGTGTAGATATATCACGTATTAATGCTATGTTGCTCGCGTTAGTGTGTGTGAAGCGTTAAACAGCCTATGTGGCATTGTTATCCTTTCAAACCACGGCAGAAATAAGGATTCTGTATTTTACAAGAGGGTTAATATACGTAGTTTCGGGAATAAAGATCTGCAGTATCTCAAGGGACTGTTATTGTTCCCAAGTCCGATGGGCGGCGGCAATAACAGTTCCAAAGAATGCTGCAGATGTTATTGCCCGAAAAACGTAAATTATCGCTATTCTTGTATAATTTATTTGTTCATTTAGTGGTTTGAAATACAATCTGAACTATAAATATTTCTTAGACTTCTTCATTCGATTTATGCTGTTACCGAGCCACTGTTTTGTTTTTGACGTCGTTTCATAAGTCAATAATGTTTAAGTGTGGAATACACAAGGGATTTAATATGTGTGAGTTTAATATGCCTGGATGTTAATATTTTAAGCCTAAATTACATACATTTAGCACTATGAGTACATACTTTGTACAGATATATAACCTATCTAGATTTAAAAGTACAAAAATGAGTCATGCAGGAAACACCACATACAGAACAGCAACACAAGGAAACAGCAAATGTACATAAGTAGAAAAAACAACAAGAGACGCACAAAGACAAAAAAACATACAATAGGAGGAAGATGGAAGTACCGCCTTGGAACGGTCAGTGACAAAAGTCACTTGTTGATTTAGGAGTCTCAATTACGTTAAATACTTACCTGGGTAAACATTTTTTTAATCGTGTAAACACAAGAACAGCAATATAAAGTAGGTCACTGTAAGCGAACTATGGTTTGTATTACATACAATGAATTCATTTAATACATATACTACTAAGAAGTGTCTCACAGCTAAGATACTATAGTACAAAGCCTGAAAACAACCTACAATACGTCATCGACGATGTATCATATAGTACACTACGTGACAAAGCTGGTTTGTCAAATGACTGCTAACATTGTTTACGTTAGGCCCTGATAAGGCATACTTAAAATCGGTAAGTAGCAGCGCGTGGATCATGGCGAAAGGTCATATATTCCTATGCGTTCCGCCTGGATTTAATTCAAAATTATTTCCGCCGTATGGTCTGTCAATTTTAATTGCTTCAATCTCTAACGCATAAATATAAGGTGCTGATACTTGAGTCACGGAAAGATAAAATGCAGACTATTTCACTACTTTAGCACCTTTATTCACATTAAAACGAAAGCGTTTTCAGGACTTAGAAACTACATAATGTATTACTTCATTAATTATTTACATTGCCACGAATCAACCATTTGATGTGAAAGACTAGACAGGGTTCCCAAGGCCGCCACATAGTTGCCTTTTATATGATTAAGATAATCTGTTAATTATGTATAATTATGTATATTTGTTATCATGAAAGTACATATATGAGTCATGCAGGAAATACCGCATACAAAACACACAACCACCCAAACAGCACCGCGACGAAAAACAGCAAATGCGCTCGAATATAAAAGACACAAAGAGACGCACAAAGACATTAGGGGGGAAGATGGAAGTACCGCCTTGGAACGGTCGGTGACAAATGTCACTGGTGGTTTAAACCGGTTTAGAGGCGCACAACCTCACACTGATTCCATCCGCACCCTAAAAGGCAAACATTGTTAATAAACGTATCCCCTCTCCGAGTAATCTACAACTGCGATGGCAAAAATAGTGGTAACGTGCATGTAAAACGAAAACATATTTAAGTGAAACAACTGTATCCACCTATTGCTAGTGTACTCAATGACAGAGCTGCAAACAGAGAAAGTGTAGAAAAGTAATAAAGGGTACGGCAAAAACGAGTACAAATATCTAACGTCCTCCTTCCGTTTCCGGATTTAAGAGGTCGCCTTCATAGAGTACTAAACCTTTCTTGTCGGCGTTCATGCCAATATGGCACTGTGGTTGCCAACTGTAAACGGGTTGACAACCAGACATGCAGTATGTTGTAGTACCAAAGGAACATATCCATTTTTAATGTTTTTTAATGTATTTAGTAAACAAAGTGAGAAAATGTATATGTCCAATAATTTTACGAAGTTTGTAAATCACATCACCATAAAATTCAGGATGTGAAATGCCGTGTCGCAGGAGCGCCTTAAGATTACATTTGTACTTGCCAATAAGTGCTAATGCTAATAAAATTTAGAGCATATTTTTCTTAGTTTATGATATCTATATTCTTGCTTAAGTTTTCTTTTCAGCTTTATCGAGGACCGTAGTATCTTCAGTGAATGAGTTTTAATAATAGAGATGGTATCTGTATCATAATAAATAATGATAATAAATAAAATTAATAATAATAAATAATGATAATTAATATTAGCAATAAATATGAAAATGTTTTTTAAACACACACTTAATTTCCTCCAGTTGTCCGAAACCAGGGGTGATTGAGTTCTCTACTGGCTTCATTAGTATTGACATGGCTGGCTCCTCTGAGTACCGCTTGGTTGGTGGACCGTTTCCAGCTGCTCGATGGCGCAACAACAAATTCGTATGGCTCAAGTGTGTTGTTGACTTCTGTATCACAACCGACTACGAAGAATCCTTCTGTGAAGACGTATGTCCAATATAACCTGTTTAACTCTTTAACTGATCATTGTTCCTCAAAGAAATAATTATCAGCTGTTCTTATAATGGTATATGAAAACAGGTTTTGTTTACCCTGGTAAAAATGTAGAATCATATCTGGGTCTACTTTTTTACCAAAGCGTGAAAGGCGTTTATATCATGTAAAGGATAAAGCGGAAAATATGTGATAATCTACGCTGGCAGTTTGGTGTGACCCGATGTTTTTATCATATATGTACTTTGACTATGCTTTTTGATGGAGAAAGGAAGCTGATTCAAACATAAAAATGCAGGGGACAATACGGGGTAGTGACGGAGTTCAATACATTCCATTTGGCTACACTTTAGCATTAACTTAAGCTGATGAACATTCAAGTAGGAACAGTGGTTGTAATAATCCTCAATTTTATAAAATGGCATTATAGATTAGGGAATATGGGACTATGGTGGAAAGTGTAGAATATGACTTTTCTTATTTCAAAAGGTCTAGTGTCTCTATCAGGTACGGATTAAGAGAGGCCTTATATCAGTTACATCGGATACAGTGTAAATGTCCGTTGGCAGAAACTGTCATGCAACTCAGAACGAGTGTATAACGTTCTTTTTCTTGGCAAATATAAAGCGTCAAACTGTTTTGGTCCCTGTGAAACACCATACTTCTCGTTCCATTCAGAAGAGTAGCTCACTCCAAATGTAATGTATGCACCGTGGCTATAGGGGTCCGCGGGCCATCTCCTTCGGGAAATGTTAGACTCGTGTAGTTTTGAAACCCTTGTGATAAATATAGATGTTTGCTCCAAAGGAGCATATGCTTTATTTATCACAATGCTTTCAAAAGGTACAGAGACGTCAATAGGCGTCTATATGGGGGGAATAGGTTAAATGTTACATGACAAAACAGAACGTTTAACAAAGTCTAACCCCTAAGCCTTTAATAAATGTCCCATTTGGCCATTATAATGTGTTCACCTTTCAGATTGATGTTACGCATGTGCGTAAGTGCGTATCGCTAGCTACGCCCCTGCCTTTTGTATTTGCAATTGACGGATTGTATACGCAACATAAATATGGCTTACTGTTCCACTATAATATACACCGGTATTGTTTTCTAAATACGAACTAGCAATTTGTAAATCACTTCAGAAACAATACAGACGCCACTTTATAAACTGGTGTATTTTCAATACACTGTATAAGGTCTACTTATTAGAGACTCTGATTTAAATGCAGGTAATTTAAAGTTTTATGATAGGTTAGTGAGGCATGCGGGAACATTAAAGGTTTGATAAGTTATTTGCATTGGTTGTGTGTCTTTGTGTTCGTATTCTCTGACAAAATAAATACTTACTGTAATTATCTGCGAGTTGGTCAGAAGCTATTGGGTAGTTACGTTGGAAAATATAATAGAAAATTCACAGTAAAGTACTAATGTGTTTAGAAAGCTTGCTAAAGCCAGCTTTGCCGGGTTATATTCTGTCTGTTTTATAACAACAAACAAGTTAATAGACGTATGAATAAAAGGGAAACATAATTTGCACTAATCTTAGGTGTAACAGGAGTCTATGACACTTTAAAGGAACCTGACTACATTTAATCTATTGCAGTCTTGTTTTGGAAAAGGCGTGAACACTGACGATAGTGTCAACCAGGCTAGAAAACGACGACAATCTTCAGACAATTCCATTGTTTTGACAGCCCATCTTAGGATCGTTGACAATGGTTTGTTCTCAATTCATCTTTCGGATTATATATTCATGAAGATTATTCTTAACCCCTTCCGTGCCACAATGACGGGTTTCTGATATCACATGCAAACAGTTTGGATCCAGATGAGACGCCGAGTAACTCGGCGTCTCATCAGGATCCAAACTGTTTGACACTATGTTTACTGTTTTATAAAGAAAGTGAAAGAAGTGCACATACTTACACTAAAAATAAACGAAACTATGCCCAGCAGACGACAATGCTGGCACCGAAAGGGTTAATAGTATAATATTTTCCTAAATCTCATAGCAATAGTATAGGTACCTTTAATATACATTACCGAACTCTTTAAACGTTTAAGCCTAGATGTAAACCAGTAAAAGCTCTCTTAATCGGACGATAAATTTAGAATAAATATCGGTCTTTGAGACACATGGCAGCTGAATGCAGTGTAAAAGTCATACAGAAAGGTCTTCTGGGAGTTCTCTGCATGTCTTTCACCCTGCATTAACGTATCTAAATTCTTCTCTACTAGAATTCCGAAGGTTATATATTCCTAAAGAAACTATTATGTGCGTATGTATTTTAGCTAAGTGATTGAATATACCTTGTATTTCAATAATGCAATGAACCCAAAATATACAAATATTCATAACGGTAAAAGTTAAAGAACAAAATTAAATGCCATACATACGGATGATTTAACCGATTTAAGAGTTCCTTTTGGGAGACACAAACAATATTATCAAAGGGTTCTTCATTCCACATCAAACCTCTGATCAGATTCTGCATTATTTGATTTACGAATTAATTATTTTGCAAACGTCATATCAGAAAAAAGTAGTTGTTTTGCAAGACTAAGCATTCAAATGAAGATAAAACTGGTTCGCATTGCGTTGTTTGCATTTGCTTTGCAAGAGGCTGAAATGGGCTATAATATTTACTATAATTCATAGACTCAAAATGTGATATGTGTTTCGTGTTTTCAGCTTCAGAGGATGACCAACGCGCGTTGTCCTGTGCCAACAAAACCCTTGCTTACACAGCCATTGCTACTCTATTACTCCTGCTTTTCGTGGCAACTGCAATTACTGCACTGCTCTTCCTAAAGGTAATCAATTATTTATTTGATATACCAATTATTTCTTGCAATAACCAATTTAACCGTCTATCAACAACACCGAAATTAGCTACCAGGCGAAACGAACAAAGTGATTAAACTGATCAATACCAGGTGTAAAAATTATTTGTTTTTTTAACTCGCATATGTGTAGCCGTCATAAAAAAAGCACCCATGTATCCACGAACATTTAATTACTTCAATCAGAATTTATACTGTTGAATAAGTTGGCAACATCAGATTAATTAACCCGTAAAATACTTCCCTTGTACCGAGGAAAAGTCAATGCCGTTTGATATATGAATATTATTTAAGGAAACTTGTATTTATATATTCACGAATTAACTGCCGACTCTAAATATATGCATAAATACTTGACTTGCTCTGATCTAATATTTTGACCACTAAGGACCTTTTTCAAAGATTATCATGGCAAAATACACGTCGCATTTTTGTTACATGCACTCAGCCATAAAATCAAAGAGAATAATATTCTCTTTGATTTTATGGCTGAATGCATGTAACAAAAATGTGACGTGTATTATTGACATGATAATCTTTGAAAAAGGCCCTTAGTGGTCGAAATATTAGATCAGAGCAATTCAAGTATGTATGTATTATATTAATTCCCTATTTTGGAATATGTTCTTCATTCTAAATATATGGTTGTTCTGTTTCATGTACAAAAAATGTATCTCTCCATACATCGTGTGAGAACATGTTAGAATATTCATTTGGAGGGATGTGTACGGCGCGAATAGTTGTTATGGTGTACGGCGAATAGCGTTTCTGACGAATGTCTACATTTCTACAGTTTTCGAAAAAAAAATGCCTTTAAAAGAAAAGCCATCCAATTCAGTGTAAGACCCTAGACCAATGGTTTACCGTAAAGTGTTTGTAGCGTCATTATGGAGTATACTGTGTAAGTTATGGCGTCAAATCTTGTCTTTTGTTTTCAATATGCTTGGTTGTTTGAGTATTATTTTAAATTATGATGTCATTTAAATGATGACGTCGCTTGTTTACCTCTAACGTTTATTTTAAAGTCATTTCATTTTGGCAGACATCGTTATTCATGTTGTGAAGTTGTCTGGAGGGGGAATTTTTTTACATTTTGACTTTGGTGAAAGTGGGATAAGGACGAGGTTGGGTACCCGTAAACCAGGTTTAAGTCCCCCCAGTAGCTTATTTTGGTTACTGACCGTTCCAAGGCGATACTCCTGCTTACAGCCTATGGTCAATTTTGTTGTTTGATATGCTTAATGTTTAATGTTTTTCGTCTTGATATGCGTCCTGTTATGTTTTGTCTTGTGGCTATACCGTTTCTTGTTTGATGGTGTTTGGTGCGGTGTCATTTCGTGTGTGGCTCTCCCTGTTTGACTATTTTTCCATATTGAAGGCGCTACGGCACTTTATGTAATAGTTAGTGGTTATTAAAATTTATTAAGAGCGAATTTAACGATTAAGAAGCCAGAACGAGCGTAGCGAGTGGCGGCTTCTTAAACATTAAATTCTCTCTTAATAAACACTAACTAACTTAGAGTTTGGCATGTCCTATTACTACGTCACACTGCAATATTTGAAAGCCCGCACAAATAGTCGTAGTATGACTTCCAAATATAGGTCGTGTTTCCTCCCTTTCATTTTGTTTTTGTGTAGTGAAACAGTAAGTTACGTTGAGTTTGAATTTAATAGTTTCGAGTAAGAATTTTCGTGGAAATCTATTTTGAAGATAGATTTTTTAGAAGGAGATTCCGTCGTCAGTTATTTAACATAAGCACCCAGTGACTGATAGACTCTGATAAAACGCCATGTAATCCTAAAGGTCCATACTGAACGCTTCTAAAGCCGATGTAAGGTAACGTAAACAAAGCCAGAAACAATGAAGGAAATATAATGGGTTGTCATTATGTATCCAACACATTTCAGCAAGCTGGATCTCATTATGTACATTATGGTTGCATGCTATGGTTAAATGTGTTCAAGAATTTGTCTATGAACTAACTATTCGTCTAGTTTAGTTTTCATTGTACAAACGTAAACTGGTCTCGTCGCACTCCACGTGAAAGTGTAGTAAACCTAACACGAGAATGGGCGGTTCTTGAAACATACTCATCGCATGAGCGTAGTGCCTTGTAAATACTAGTCTCTGCAAATCTCGAACTCTTAGTGAATTGATAATGAAAGTCTCGCCAAATCTCGAACTCTTAACAATTAAATTGAGTATATATTTTTAATATCCGGCTTGATGATTGGTCGATAATCGTTGCCAAACTCTAAGTTCATATAGTAAAGATATGTTTGTGATGGTGATCATGCATGGAGTAGTTTTTGAAGGATGTGTGTATTCTGGCGTGAAGACATCATTTGTGCTTCTGAGATTGTTGTGGACTGTCATGTGGTATCTGTTACTGGACCTCTATTCTATTGTTGTTTGTATGCCTGATAATTGTCGTTTTCTACGGGTTTTCAATCGATATTGCAAAGAGCTATTGTCCTGTTTTATTAACCTGTCAAATTTGAATATTCCTACGTCACTGAAAGGATATATTTAGATTGGGTAAACCTGTGTTTTAAACGTTTTTCACGAGATTCACAATAAATATACAGGTACTTGAATAAGCCAAGTAGGAAAGCTTTTATTAGCGGAAACAATCGATATCAACCGAAGCTATATATGGCATGTTCAGCAAGCGTATAATTTGACAGGTTAATAAAACAGGACAATACCTATACAATTTGTTATGTTTTACTCCTACTATTTGAAACAAGACCACTATTTATCATTTCTTTTTCAACAATCACTGCATACTTTTTCTAACAATTCATTATGTTTTATTATGTGTTCAATACATCTTCTTTTCAGCTGAGAGAACGGAAACTGAAGTGAGAGCTTGCAACACAACGGTCACAGTGCTGCCCGAGTTACATCAACTATTGCATGACATTATATTGGACTTGATTGTGTCTACCTTAAACCTAAAAACTCATCATAAGCAATACTTTGAAGCTATTTAATCCTGTAATCTCAATAATCATGCTATGTCTGTTTATTTTGTTTGTTCAGCCAATAACAGGTGGTGGAAGGCCCCAGTGTATTTCCTATTTGATTATTTCGTGCGCATAATGGTTTGAACTACCGCAATAAAACTCGAATGCTTCCTCACATGAATACAGTAAAACCTCTCTTAACCGGAATTCTAGTAAAGACGAATTTAGGTATTTTAGACATGTGACTGCTTAATGCAGGGTAGAAGTCATGCAGAAAGCTCCTCTAGGAGCTTTCTGCATGACTTCCACCCTGCATTAAGCTGTCACCTGTCCCCAAGACCGATATTTATACTAAATTTAATGTCCGATTAAGAGAGGTTTTACTGTACAATGTATTTAAAAAGCATATTACAGCGGAGAAGTTATTGTCAGTAATATATATTATAATATGCATTTTTAAAACAGTAATCTAATTGAATAAACATTAAATGCAATAAATAATTGAGTAACCATTAATTTTGCCGTATTAGATTTTAGATTTTCGTTTTTCGATTTTCGATCGTGATTGTTTTGTCTTCGTGCGTCTCTTTATGTTTGTGATAGATAGATAGATAGATAGATATTCTTTATTTCCTCCTTAAGGAGAGTTCACAATACAAACAAACAATCACATTACACAAAATGACAACACTGTTAACAATGACAGTATGAACATGGAAGCAATTCTATAGTAACGTTACGGTAGATTTTCAGTAAATGAAATGAATAAACAGGACAGGTAAAGATGTACTGATTCCCCTACTCTGTAGGCCCATATCGAAACGAAATGTATGGGACATACTTCAGGGAACTGTTCATCCGCAATATTGCTGGGTGTCGAAATGATTATCACCACTATCGACATGCCTCAAACAGTGTAAACTCAGCCCAGACGGTGCCTTGCGCAGCCTCTGTTCATGATGTGTACTGCTTGTCGGAAATACTGATAGTTTTAAATCTGATGAAATATCAGCAATTATCAGCAAAGGTAATTAACTATACCAATCTCGAGAGGAAAAAGAAACAACAAATAACCTAGGATACAAATATACACCAAACAATACACAGCGTATCGATACTAGACTATTTACATATATGCGGATGCATTGCATATTAAGTGCAGGGTTGACAGTGAGTATACCGCAAACAGTGTAGATCCAGCTTAGAGCGATAACTGAACTGGGTATACACTGTTTGGCATAGTAGGAGAACTCTCAAAGACAATAACCCTAAAGACAATGAAAAGACAGTTGCCTTAACAAGTCCTTCCAAAATAAGGCCTTAGTATGCAAACAACCAAACAAGGTCACAAAGAACAACTTATCAATAATAACATAAGCACCATTATGGCATTATACAGCTAATCTGGACAAGTATGCTACCATGCGTTCGAATGGGAGGACGTCTTTCGGATAACAGTGTAGACACAGCATATAGGGTTCATTGCGAGCCACTTTGATTAGGGTCTACACTGGCTGTCATCTTGCTGTGTCTGCTTGTGTTGCTGTTCGGTTGGCTGTTTGTTCTGTATGTGGTGTTTCCTGCATGACTCATATTTGAACACTAGCCCATTGTCTTGAAACTTGCTAGAGAGGATAAACATGATAGGTAGCTGACTTCCATTAGTGTGAGACAAGGTATTCTGACCTTAAAAACGATATTCAATTTCACTCAACAACAGAGGATCTTCAAAACTAGTATGTTATTTGGTCATGACCCTAGTAGATGACCCCAATTGAATTTGAAGTGATCGGGTGAAAGATCAGAATCACAATGAATGTTTTGTACAAAGTGGTTCCAGTCAATAACTACAGAGCGATTGTGCTCCAGATTCTGAGAATAAATACAGCGATTTAATATAATCAGTAGATAACCCCTTTTATTTTCGGGTAATGAGGGTCAAACGTTAAGATCATTTTCATCTTCAATTTTAGTGTGCAACATGGTCATAACTAGTAGATGATCACTATTGATTTGGAGCTCATCAGGGGAAATGCCAATGTAACAATGAACTTTGCATTCTCAGTGTTGTTATACCTTCTGATCCTTCGAGATCATGAATTTCAGTACTTCTTGTTCTGAAATTGAATACCGCTTAAGCCGGTGCTAGAGGGCGTGAGCAGTGTTGCACTTTCAATTACTGTTCATGAACAGACTCAATAAAACTGAGTCTGCAATTTTCTCTTTTTGTGTTGCAATTTTTGCTCTCGGGGGATCACCTCCCTTCAGAATTTGTATAGAAAATATTTCTGATCAATAACTGACTTGAGATGACTTTGGCTCAAGATCCTGAAATATAGTCTGACCTTGAAAAGAATTATGATTTTCGACATAATTGCGCTGCTTGGTAGTGCGTCTCTCAGATTGCCACGATTAATTTTGAGGTTATTTGGTCAAAAGTCAAGATAACAATGATCTTTGCATTAGATTCTGATCAATAAATACAGTCTTGGTCTTAGTTCATTAAAGTTATTTCAGCTAAAATTTGCATATTTAGTAGGAAGTTTGATCATAATCAGTTGATGACTCATACAGATTGTGAAGTCAGTTAGTGTAAGGTCTAGGTCAAACCTTAATCTCAAAGGTCATCTTTCTAAACCTTTATCATTGGTCATATTTTAAACTATTACAAATAGAGAAATCATATCATATTTGGATAGTGTCATGTCAGATAATTACACACTTCATTGTCAAACGTCATATAGGGGCATACGTGTTTTACAATCGTCTCTTACTTATTGCATTGTGTCAAGTGCATATATGAGTCATGCAGGAAACACCACATAAGGAACAAACAGCCGCCCGACCAGCAACACCAGAAAACATAGTAAATGTAAATAACTGCCAAAACATAAAGAGTCGCACATAGACAAAACAAACAAACAATAGGGGGAATATGGACGTACCGCCTTGGAACGGTCAGTGAAAAACGTCACTGGGGTTAAAACCGGTTTAGGGGCGCCCAATCTCACACTTATTCCATCCCCACCCTAAAACACAAACAGTATAAATAAACGTATCCCCTCTCCGACTAATCTACAACAACCGCGACTAAGCTACAACAACCGCGATGGCAAATACAGTGGTAAAGTGCATGTAAAACGAAAACATAATTAAGTGAAACAAACTGTATTCACAGATCGCTAGTGTACTAAATGATTGAGCTGCAAACAGAGTATCTGTAGAAAGGTAATAACGGGTACGACAAAAACGAGATATCCGACGTCCTCCTTCCGTTTTCGGATTTAAGAGGTCGCTTTCAAAGAGTACTTAACCTTTCTTGTCGGCGTATATGCAAAGAGGGCAGTGTGCTTGCTAACCTGACTTGTAACATCATGCTTTGGGGTTTCCCTCGAATTAGAAAGATTTCAATCCTAAAACCAATGTTTATCCATTGTAAACCCCTGTAATTTCTATTGCAAATGGCTGAAGAATGACATTGAGTGGGACGTTCAATATTTCACGAGGCTTAGTATTGCTCTCTGACAGTTGACGTCGTATATGACATACGCCATTTAGTTTCATATCAGTAAGCATTTCATCTTTATTGGGTGGGTGAGTGTGTGCGCAAGTATGAGTCGCTTATTTTCTATCGCTGTTTTGGTGGTGGCTGTGTCTTGTATGTGTTTTTCCTGCTTGCTTGTCTTACTACTTCTTCATTAAACACGTCAGATGAAAAAAGTTGCCTCTGTTTACACAAGTTCAGGTATGAAAGTTTAACACTGGTTTTGAATTCAGATTTGGATACATATACCGACACAAATATTATTTTTAATTATCTCATTGGTCTTGCTATTACTCTGATACTAATTTGTAAATGTCAATATCTGTTATCTATATATCCAAACAGATACCATGTACTGCGTGTGTTGTGTGTGAGAATTGCAGAAAACTTATAAAACATAATCAGCTTTACACATATATATCCTTTGCGTAATGTTCAATAAAATGTTCATTAAAATAATTCATAAATGGTGTTACGTGTTTGTTTTTATTAAAAGTCATTCTTTTTAGGCAGGTCGGTGGTTTTCATCCCATGCGCTGCTTTGCATCGAATGAGATTAGCCGAAATCATCTGCCTGAAACTATCCCTCATCGTCATGTCTCATCATTCACCGGTGCTACATGACCTGTACAGTGTCACAGTGCCGTAAACCAAAATTCACTCACTCACTCACTCACTATTTTTATGAACTTCAATTCAGATCACACTACTGTCTGTTTAAGGCGGCCACTCACAACCTCACAAAATGTGTTACTATTAGTGATTTTAAAAGTATGTTATAGAAAACTTCAGGACATGTGTGAAAGCCTACTTTAAACTTTTCTACATATATAATTTATGTACTATCGGTCTACATTAAGCAGACCTCTGTTGTTATGATATCCATATATATTCATTAAGTGGCCGCTATAGATAGATTGGAGTTACTGAGAATCTGCATATATGTTGTTCACAGTATAGCGTACTTATACACAGCGATATTTTAACCCTTTCGCTGCCAATGCCGGATCTGTGATTACCTATGCAAACAGTTTGGATCCAGATGAGACGCCGAGTAACTCGGCGTCTCATCAGGATCCAAACTGTTTGTCACTATTACTATGTTTTTGAAACAAAAATGAAGAAAATCTAAAGAATGAAAATTTGTAGCAGACGACAAAGTTAGCAGACGACAGAGTTTGGCAGCGAAAGGGTTAATCCACACTTAGTCGCATAACCCTAACACTGAGCAAACAGTCTTAGCGCTATCCCCATGCTCAACAAATGAGTAACTATTACTATTTAACCTTTGACTTGCCACCTCCCACTCAAAGGGCGTATGCGCTACACAGTTTCAAATAAGAGGCGCATTGATCAATCAAGCTTTCTTGTTTTTAGCCAATACCCATCTTGTCATGTATTCTACAGATGAGACACGTCAAATACATAGTAACACGATCAGGTTTTGAGAAATATAATTATATTACCTAGAATTACTACCCTTCCATTATCGAGTAAACAACTGAGCTGTCCATGTGGTTGAGATGTTCCGTACGAAAACACGGTGCCGTTGATGCCGTGCATACATGTGCAAACAATTGATCCCAGGGGTAAACAAACCAATCGACCTGATTTATAGCGTTTATCTTGTAATACGATTACAATTATGAGTAATTATTTATTTACAAGCCGATTATAATATGTATATGCAAAACAGTAACACTTCCCTTTAGCGACCACTTATATCACCATGCTCTATAACAGCAAACAGAGCAGACCCAGATCAGACGGCTCCGCTGTTTGCAAATGCGTGAAAACACGTTTATATGAAGGAAGAGGTTAAACAAAAGAACAATGAAAATTGAATCAGACGCCGATTTTTTCAGACAACAATGAATGAGGTACAGATATGTATTACTTTCTGTTTGATACATTGAAACAACCGCTGAAATTACAAATATGAGTCATGCAGGAAACACCATATACATAACAAACAGTCGCCCGAACAGCAACACAAGAAAACACAGCAAATGTACATAACTAGCAAACACACAAAGAGACACACAAAGACAAAACAAACAAACAGTGGGGGAATATGGAAGTATCGCATTGGAACGGTCAGTGACAAAAGTTACTGGGGGATAAACCGGTTTAGGGGCGCCCAATGTCACTTAGTCCATCCCCACCCTAACAGACAAACAGTGTAAATAAACGTATCCCCTTTCCGACTAATCTACAACAACTGCGAGGGCAAATACAGTGGTAAAGTGTATGTAAAACGAAAACATTTAAGTGAAACAAACTGTATCCACCTATCGCTGGTGTACTCAATGATTGAGCTGCAAACAGAGTAACTGTAGAAATATAATAAAGGGTACGACAAAAACGCAATAGTACAGATATCGAACGTCCTCCTTCCGTTTCCGGATTTAAGAGGTCGCCTTCATAGAGTAATAAACCTTTCTTGTCGGCGTACATGCACAGGGGTCAGCATGATTGCAAACTGTTAAAGGGTTGACAACCATACATGCAGTACATTGTAGTACTATAGGATCCTATCCCTCTTTAGTGACATATTTGATGAACAACGTGAGAAAATTGGTATGTCCAATAATCTTACGAAGTCTGTAGATCACATCACCATAAAATTCAGGATGGGAAATACTGTGTCGCAGGAGACTCTTGAAATTACATTTGTACTTGCCAATAAGTGAGAGATTTCGATAATAAAATTTAGAGAACGTTTTTCGTAGTTAATGGTATCTATATCCTTCCTTAAGCAGATTTTCAGTTAAAATCGAATATTGACTGTTAAAATCGTCAACAGATGAACAAGCTCTAGCAAAAATAGTTGAGATATATAAACCCCGTAAGATGGGGCACGGGAAACATCTCCGTCAAGATGAGGGAAATTTACAATTTCTTCGTTGAGCTCTTATGATTTATCTACACTCTATACTACTCTATCTCACCATCTCATAAAGGATAAACTGATTGAATTAATAGAAAAAACTTTTGCCAGAGAAAATAAAATGTTCCTTGATTGTAATGTTCTACGTTCGTTCTTTTCGAATTTAGAAGTTGAATTCGGACGAGACTATAAAGCGAGGTCCGATGTATCAGTGCTTTGCACTGGGCATCTAAAAGAACCAGAGAAACTCAGTCGATAATAAGAGTAATGTTATTTGTACTATTCAGTATTGGAGGAAATAAAGATGATAATGGTTATGGGCTAATTGGACGCCCCAGAGGGAGGGAGAGGATACAGAGAAACCCATGCGCGATGCCCTACTCTTATTATCGACTGAGTTTCTCTGGTTCTTTTATATGCCCAGTGCAAAGCACTGATACATCGGACCTCGCTTTTATTACGATAATTGAATTAGAGTTAATGCATAGGATGTTGACAATGCCGTATATCTTAGCAGTACATCCTCTAGTGTGTGCAAATCGCGCCCGGGTTTCTCTGTATCCTCTCCCCTCTCTCTGTGGCGTCCAATTAGCCCATAGTGGGCAGAAACGGACGTTAATCAACACAAACAAACAAACAAATCAGAAGTTGAACATTACACAATGTGGACTTGATTTGATGTCTCCAATTTGAAAGAGCATTAGACTCAGCATGCTCTCTTTGACACCATTTAATACTAAAATTTTGTAAAGCATCAGCAATCTGACCTCGAAAAGAGTTAAAATCTATCAAGAATGGTATTCTATGTTTGGGATCTTTATTCAGAAGAGATCGTAGAAGTTTATCTTTAATTATCTCGAAATTACCAGTAATCACATGACCAGCCGGAGAATAGCAACATTTTGAGTAGGCGCAATCTCACTTATCAGGAATATTATAAATAATATTAATGTCGGTAACAAGTTTACGCACACTACAGGATGTACAGCTGGTCATTTCTGAGTGGCATTGTCAACAGCATATGCATTAACTCTAATTCAATTATCGTAATATTCTTACACCAACACACATTTCAAGGAAGTTCTAAATCATATTGCTAACGTCAGTAATTCAACTGCTTAACTATTTGCATGCTAAGTATTTTTTGCCTACTTAATTGTCTTCTGCAGCATTTTCAAAACTATTAATTTTCTTTTTAATGTTTGCAGGTGGCGGTGGTCTCATGGTAACGCGCTTGACTATCAGTCCGGAGGTCCGGGGTTCAAATCCCGGTCCCTCCCGGAAATTTCAGAGACGCTTTTCCGTGTCTCCCACCCGCATATCCTCTCCACCCAGGGGTTAAAATGGGTACCTGTGAGGGTCACTCGCCGGTACTGTGGCTGCATGATTGCGCCATGTGTTAGCAGTGTTCAATATTGTGGGCCAATGACTCAATGACCAGGGGAGTAAATGTACAGTCGGCTGAGCGGTCATTCGGACTGAAAGTAGACTATAACTTGGTACTTTACTTTTTGGCGAGCCTAATTGTCAGTCAGGTTGGGTTTCAGATCGGGCCGCACATTTTGTTGGGCCTGATATGATTCTATTGCATAGGACATAGACGGTGGCAGAATCTACCGTTAGCATGCAAAGAGTTAAGATATTAATGTGATATATTGGATGTTACATAAAGGTATTAATAACCCGAATCATGATACGGTATGAAAGAATATGAACCCGTCGATGCACAACATTAACCCTTTCCCTCATATAAACGTGTTTTCATGCATTTGCAAACATAGTAGGTCAGTGTCTGCTAATAGAATTTGATAGACCTGGTTCTTTGCTTTCTAAAATGTCTACTATGTTCCACCTTTGATATTTCTTTATTACTCTTTTGTGAATGAATATTCAGTAGGTATTGAAATTTGGAATAAACGTAGAACAGGGAAAAGGTTAACTCTTGGTAAAGTCAAAGTAACTAGCCCCCGGTGATGGTTACGACACTGACAATTCCAAGTTGGTACTCACTTTGTCACCCTTACTTTTATGTTTGTCTTGTGTCTCTTTCTAGCATGTATGCCCGTGTTGGTTTTTGAGATTTGCATCTCTCGTGTTTATGTATGGGATCCCATTTGTTTTTATCGATGGTCCTGGTAGTGGTTGCCTCTTGTATATGTCTTTTTTCTGTTTGCCTTTACCATTTTGCTTTCATAATTTACGGTTCTGATAAAGTTTTAGCTATACTAAATGTTTGTTCCAAACTCAGTTGGGACATCAAAATAATTATAACTAATATGGATAGGCAATAACTGGTAATCGCTCTTACGATTCAGTAGGTTAGCCTTTGCTTTTAAATCAATAAAATAAAATATCCATTTTCATACACAGTTGATGACTATAGGCGAATTTATGTGGACACATTTACATATAATTCGAAATAGAATTTATAATTTACACTGTCTTAACGTATAGAAAGGCATCAACTCGTAATCGCCGTTCTGCTATACTGTATCATGATTAGTGTTTGTTCCATGCTTTTATTATTTCTATCACATAACCTGGGGCGAGGGAGTGCCAAAACAGGGTGTCGAAAACCGCGGAAATGCACTAGTGCATTTTAGTCAAATTAGCAGTTTGAATACGACCGATAATAAATCTTAATAGAATAAAGAGAATACGCGGAACCAATGTATGATGCAATTAATTGTTAACTAATCGTATCGTTGCATGACCGATTGACTCATTGTGCGTCGTCTGTTGTGTTACTACGCTCTAAACAATGGCCTAAACAGCCGTTGTAATGAGGAAAAGTGACGCCGTAGTAGATCGATCGGGGGTCGAATTATTATATAGTACTATGACCCCCGGGTTATTGTACTATGACCGGGGCAGTCTTAGTACTATGACCCCTTTACATATAAAATTCCGACCCCTCATATCACAAACTGACCCCCATAGTAAATCGGGGGTCGTGTTATTATGTAGTACTATGACCCCGATTATAGTACTATGACCGAGTGAGTCATAGTGTACTGACCTCCTTACGTATAAGAAACTGACCTCACATACTATATTATAACAAACTGACCCTAAAACGTGTGCATAAAAATGTAGTAAAGTCCTACTTAATTATCATTATAAATGTCTCCACCAAATGTATATGGGGCATATTGTTTTTGCCAGGGTTGTTTTTCCGTCTCTCTGTCTGTCTGTCTGTCACAAATTCTGTGGCATGCGTAACTAAAAAACTGTTAAGTCTAGAATCCTGAAACTTCACAGTAGTGTTGTGCACCTCTATATCTTCAGTTCTCCCTACGGTAGTTTCCGAGTTATTGTCTCTGAATAGTTTAAATTTGACATAATTGATAGGTATTTTGCGGCATGCATAACTCAGAAAACGTTTAGGCTAGATTCCTTAAATTTTACAGGAATGTTGCCCAATATGAGTTGCTGTGCAACTCCATATTATCAGTTCCTTCTTCCTGATAGTATTGGAGTTTGGCCCTGCAAAGATGAACATTGTCATAGTTTATATCGAACTTTGACCCACACATATCACAGAATTTAATATGGCCAGAGTATAGAAACTTCACATGAATATTGCATGGCATGAGCTGTAGCACAACTTTATATTTTCAGTAATCAATAATTCATATTTTTATCCAAATGAATTACTGAAGTTTCAAATCAGTTTATATATAAAGGCAAGAAAATATCTTAAATAACCATATATTGCGAAACGCATATACCTGTATGATAAAAGAGTCGATGGGATGCACGTGAGCGTAAACCCATTATGATCGTTTCCTGTTTTGAGGGGCGTATTGATGACAGAGACATTCGAAATGATATCGGTCTTATAGTTCAATCGGCTAAACCTTTGTTTTCAAACTGATTAAATAAAATATCCCTTTTCATATACAGCCGATGAGTATAGACTAATTATTAAGCAAAGATATACGCATATCTTCACATACAGTATATTCACTTATACAAATAAATTCAATTACCAAAGACAAACTATTACCCTATCAAGTAAAAACACATATAGGATTTCCATTTCACCGAGTTTCCATCCTAGTTTAAGAATCAATAGAGGATCGTACATGAGTGTTTATGATTAGTGTATTTATTAAATTCGTTTTTTCAAAACGATAAGAAAACGAGATTTAAAGTATCCGATGGGGATACCTTTATTTACACTGTTGTGGGTTTTCCACTGAGCGTTCTAAGGCGGTACTCTCTCTCTCTGTCACCCTTGTTATTGTTTGTTCGGTCTCTTCGTGTGTTTGTTTAGGTTTAAAGTTTTGATCTCGTGCGTGTGCGTGTTTGTGTGTGTTCATCCTTACATTTGTGCTGGTCTGGTGTCTTTGTATTTGTGCGCTTGTTCTTGTTAGAATATTCCATCTCCCCTGTGTGGGGGTGGGTGAGTGAGTGGGTGGGTGCGTGCGTGAGTGCGTGTGACATGCTATCTATTGATGTTTTGGTGGTGGTTGCGTCTTAGTTGGCAATCCTAGGTGTAAAAAGTCGCTTATTTTTCGAGGTCCATGGCATTTTTAGTAGAAATGTTTGAATACCATAATTGTGTTGCCAGATACTTATCATTTGAGGTTCTGGTCCATGCCACTGCCAAAACCCTCTTTGAAGGTCAGAAATTAGGTCAAAGGTCAAATGAGTGCAAAAATGTAATAAAATCTCTATATAGTATAAAATAACCGTAATTTTGACAATTTCGGCACTTTGTTTTGCATTTAATTTCTTAGCAATGTCTCCACAGTAAGTACAGAAATATTTATGGCACATTTAAAGTAGATTTGAGTGACCTGTGATGATTGCATGTTCGGAAAACATCGTTTTAAATACGTTTACAGTACATTATCGTACAGTATAATTATAACTTTGATGCAAATCTGTGCAATTTATAGTACCTGTTCACGCAGATGTACATCTTTCGATAAATCATGTGGGAAGCTACTGGAAGGCTGCCGAGATCCCAACCTTAAAGGCCTCTAGGCTGGGGGCCGTTACTAGGCTCTCTGGCAGTTGGTTCCACAGGGTTGAAGCAGTTGGGAAGATATACGCCTTCATAGTCTGGGTCCGGCAGAACTGGGGGATGAACCGAATGCTGTGGCCTCTTGTTGATGCTCCTTGTGGGTGGAGGGTTGTAGGCACACTGATGGAGACGTGTCCATATATGATCCTGTACATCATCGTTGCCTTGGCTTCCTGTCTGCGCTGATGGAAGCTATCCCAGCCAAGCGAGTCGAGCATGGCTCCAACGCTGCTTGTTCTGTAATAGTTCCCAGAGACGTATCTGGCAGCACGACGTTGGACCATCTCGACTCGATCTGCTAGGGCCTTTGTGTGTGGGTCCCATACGGTGGAGGCGTATTCCAATTGTGGCTGAACAAGGGCCTTGTAACTGGCTTCTTTGGTTGAGCATGGGCAGGATACTAGATTTCTGCGGAGGAAGGCGATGGTGTTGTTTGCCTTTTGTGTGGTTATGTCTATATGGGCGTTCCAGGACATGGTCGGAGTGAGGACTACTCCTAGGTATTTGGCCTTCTTCGTCATTAGCAAGGTCTGACCGTGAATTGTGTATGAGGCCTCGATGTTCCTACGCTTGTTGGAGATCCTAAGAACCTCGCACTTGTCTGTGTTAGGGTTCATCATCCAGTCCCTCTCCCATTCCTGGAGTCTGTCGATGTCTTCCTGAAGGAGGTCGGCGTCGGCTTGCGATGTGATGTTCCTGTACAGCAAGGAGTCATCTGCAAACAGGCCGCAGGTTGAGCTGACACATTCAGGGAGGTCGTTGATGTACGTCAGGAATAGAAGAGGGCCTAGGACAGTGCCCTGGGGAACACCCGAGGTGACTGGCGCTGGACGAGATTAGATACCATCGAGCATGACCTGTTGGCTTCTGTGACTAAGGGAACTTTCAATCCACGTGAGCATGTTATTCCGAACACCATAATGTTGAAGCTTATGCAGTAGTCTCTTATGGGGGACCTTGTCAAAAGCCTTCGAAAATCTAAAAGGACTGCATCAATTTGCTGGGATTTGTCAAGGCCAGATACTGGATTGTTGATTGTGGCGATGAGCTGAGTCTCACATGAGTGATGCTTTCCGAAGCCATGTTGGTATTTACTAAGGATATCATGATCTTCGAAGAACTTTGTCAACTTGCTATGAAAAACATGCTCAAGTAGCTTGCATGCGACAGATGTCAGCGAGATAGGCCTGTAGTTGGACGGCTTGCTCCTGTCTCCCTTCTTGAAGATCGGCGCAACGTTGGCTGTCTTCCAATCTTCTGGTGTTGTGCCTTGATCTAGTGAGGCCTGGAAGATAAGTGTTAAGGCAGGGGCAAGTGGGTTGGCCATTTCCTTCAGGAAACGAGACGAAATGCAGTCCGGTCCTGTGGCCTTGTTGGGGTTGAGTCCATGAAGAAGTTTTCGTACACCATTGACAGTCACGTGGATAGGAGGGGCATCCGGGTACGGTGATTATCCGAGGTCTGACAGGGGTGAATTACCTTCTTGTGTGAAAACGGAAGTAAACTGGTCGTTAAGAATCTCCGCCTTTGATGAGGCATGACTGATGCCGTCTCTTTTAAGGGGTGCGACGCCTGATCCATCACTCTTCTTACTCTTGACAAAACTGAAGAGTTTCTTCGAGTTATCGTCCGTTACCAGGTCATGCACATATTTGTTATGCTCAATCATACATTCTGTCTTTGTGAGTTTTTGGATATCTCTGCATTTGTTCCAATCCTCCTTCCTGTTTGATCTACGGGCTCTCTTGTGTGCACGTCTTTTCTTCCTGGAGAGCCTTCGTATTGCCTTGTTGCACCAAGGTTGGCTGTACCTTGTGGATGTCATCGTTGAGGGGACGTACTGGTTGACGGTGGATATGCATTCCTATTTGAAGGTATCCCAAAGAACATTGACTGGTGTGATAGTGCTATGTGTTGATGTGAAGCTTGTGGTAAAGTCAGTGAGATGTGTTGTCATGGCTTACAGGTCTGCGTGCTTCCACAAGTGGATAAGGCGGGCAGCCGGCTTTCTCCATGAGGGTATGATGTTGAGGACGGCAAGTACAATGTCATGGTCACTTACGCCAGGGATGGATGTGCACGTGTTAACCAGCGATGGCCTATTTGTGGCAAACAAATCAAGACGCGTAGGGAAAGATACTAGTTGTTCACATCCAGTATCGTGGAACAGACTGATAAGTGTGTTGTTTATGCGTATTGGGTATCTGTTGCCAATGATGGAAGAGTTCTTCCAATCGATGTCTGGGAGGTTGGCATCCCCACCAATGTAGATTGGTTGGTTGGGGTGCTTAGCTGCAATGCTATAGGTCCGTGAATGATTTTGTTGCAGTTGACACCCCACATTCTGACGCCCTCTCGGTGCACTACAAGAGGACACTCCTTAAGATTCGTTCCATGGTTTTGCAGGACGAAGTTCCTCAGGGAATATTGCTTTCTCTCTGCTGTCAATATTATCTGGAACAAGCTACCATAACATCAGGTGATAGCTCCCAACTTTCCAGGCTGGGATCTCAGCTGTCATGTAATATTATTTTGTTTGCAATGTTTACCCTGTTTATTTTTAATTTGAACGTTTGATCCTCCCTCACCTATGTGCATATCACAATGGTGCGAGTAGCCTGCTTTAAAGCGGCCAAGCTCAACAAAAGAAGAATCAGAAAAAGAAGCCACAAACACAGAGTTGGTGTTGTATATTAGTACTGCTGTATTCAACAGATGCATTGAAATATCGTCATTCAAGGCAAGTGCAGACATGAAGTGTCCCATCTGCCATCAAATCATGATGAGGTGGGTGCATGGATTGTCTTGCATGCGTTCAAGGCTTGGATGCTGCTAGAACGGGTTAAGGCTGGATAGTTGTCAAATGCCTAGATTTTGATGTACGGCTTGTACTGATATACTGCCTTGGACCTTTGTAAGGCATTGAAGTCTGGATGAGGGCTGGGACCTTCAAGAAAACAAAATTGTATTTTCTGCAAGTTATCTCAAGATGTCTGCTGGAACATTTTTGAGTTTCATGCAATAACTGTATCTGAGGCAACCCTTGCTTTCACTGGAATCGGAAAGAGTCCTGTTGGAAGAAATATTTTACATGCCCGATCTGCTTTCAGATATTTGAAGAGGTGTACGGTCATACACAGACGTTTGATGTTTGATGCCAATGGAGAATCCATTGATGATGCAAGAATTTCACAATATTGTTAAGATTAAGAAAACATGAACTGCTTCCACCAACAAAGGATGTACTAGAACTGAAAATTGCTAGAGCAAACTATCAAGCTGGTATATGGATCTGAGCTGATAGATACAGAAACTACACCTGATGCATGCTTTAAACAGGTTATGGGTGCAAAACCAAGTGCAAATCTATTCGTTGTAAATGCTTCAAAGTAGCTTTTAAAAACACACTAACTGTGTTTGGGATAGTGTTAAATGTACCAATCCAGCAAATATCCATACAAATATAGTGAATTAATTAGTTCCTTTAAACAGAACTGAAGTTTAGTTTAGGTGTTCATTTACCCCACCCACTTTACTTAAAGAAGTACTTGTGCATAATGTATAGCTGGTATGACTGCATGCAGTTATTTGTTCCAGTAGGATTCTGTCTAACCTTTATGTTGATGTTATTTATGCTTGTTAAATAGCAACAATGGCGAAGACATGACAACATGTATCATCGTTACATGTTGATTTTAACGGATTTTTTTACTGTTTTTGGATGTTCATGATTATATTCATGAATATTCAAATAATATATTTTACACAAAGTAAGTTTAAATTAAAAGCCAATGTTTAACCTTCATTTTGGTACCATGTTTATTATTTTACACCTAAAATTGATAAAGATATAATGATTTCTCAAATAACGTACATGTATATGAAATATGCACTTAGTTGACCTTTGACCTAATGAAGTGAAACAAGGGCAATTTTTAGGTGGCATGGGGCAGTTTCTGAATACTTATACATCAAATATTACATATCCAGTGAATGCCAAATTCTACTATTTCATGCCATGGCTCGACACATTTTCCTCAGTTGGATGCCCAACTATCTTGTATGTGGCTTTCCCTGCTTGAATTTACTATTTGTTCATTTAAATAACGTCTAGATAACAGAATATCGAATTATCGAATTCTAATCTGGACAAATAATCAAGTTCACAGCTTATTGCATGTTCAAAGTAATGCTGAAAGCTGCTGTAAGAACTTTCAGCATTAGTTTTGACATGCACTAAGCTGTCACATGCGTTTCTAGATATGCGTAGTGATACATTTTAGAAGAATTCTGTAATGTAAATTTTGGAAGGATCGATATTTTACTCCGAGTTTTTCAGAAGTTCGAGTTATCCGAGTTCGATAAATCAATGTACAATTGTACCCGTTTCCCTCATATAAAAGTGTTTTCACGCATTTGCAAACAGAGAAGACCAAGATCAGACGGCTCCTGTAGGAGCCGTCTGATCAGGGTCTGCTCTGTTTGCTAATGGAATTTGATAGATCTGTTTCTTTACTTTCTAAAATGGCTGCAATATTCCGCCTTTCATACTTCATTATAACTATTTCATCTATGAAAATGAAGTTATTATTGATATCTGGAATAAGCACAGAACAGGGAGAGGGTTAAACATATAACCATAACGCACCTCTACACACAAACATGACAAGAGAGTCAGTATTCCATTTATCGTCCATCTAATTAAATCGCTTAATTATGTTCGTAGACACATGAACAAGAGAATCGTATGCGAATGCTAACGTTCGTCTATTTTTGCGAAACGGTCGTAATTTTTCTAATTATCGATGATGGATACATGGTCCCATAAGAGAATGCAGCCGTTTGGATGATGGACATATATGCGAAGTGTGATAGGGATGGCTCTACTGCCACTTGAAGTACCATGGGTAGCTATACGCCAACGCCGACGACGACATAAAGACTATGCCGCTACCTCGAACATTTCCAATGTAATACAAAATAATCACAGAAGCGTAAACAGAGCAACCAGATCAGCAATATTTTGCACGAGGAATATCACTTTGAAAGTATATCGACACCCGGCCAATAGATATAGAGGAAATTTGTTTTGAACATTTCCTTTAGCTAGTAGTAGTAGTATAATAGTAGTAATAGTAGTTATTGTTGTTGTTGTTGTTGTTGTTGTAGCAGTAGTAAATATATATCATTATAATGACTTGAAATGAGCCCAGAGAACATGAATACCACACAAGCGCGGATGTTTCCAAATGCAAGGGCAGGTACTCAGAAACACAGGTTTAAATCCACCTGAGAAAAACAGATTGGTAACATCAAATGATGATATTCATGCAAATCTCAAATAGTTTTGCAGTTAAAAAACGCAACAAACATTGCGAAGGGTCATAACTCTACATGCAGTGCTAGAACGCATGTACCAGTATTCCATGTAAGCAACTTAATATTCACATTAAGGTTCATAAACCTAGCGGATAGATGGACAGACAAGTGTGAATCTAAATTAAATGTTGTTGTATAAAACTTAATCATATATATTTTGATCGGTGTAGTACAAAAAGTGAACATAAAACAATGTAAATATAGATCAGGATCAAATACCGCCACAGTCGTTAAATGTTTAACCATGAGCATTCTATGATTCTATGCATGGCATAATGTTGTTTTTTAAGTATCGTTTAGTACGAATATCCAGGTCAGCTTTACACATACCGTGAGACAGTTTATCGCTTTAACTCTTATCACGCTATCCCCGACCTGACTCGAATGTGAAAACAGCTTGGATTTAACCCATTCCCTCATAAGCTATTTTTATATCCAACCTCCTTTAATAAATCTACCGAAAAGGAGCATTAACTAGAGAAAAAGGAAAATTTTAGAATTTTGTAGTTTGAAACCATTGTGATGAATAGAGCATTTGCTCCTACAGGAGCAAATGCTCTATTTATCACAATGTTTTTAAGTAGTGACTATTACAGAGGCGTAGAAAGGCGTATTTATGGAGGAAAGGGTTTAAAAAATGAGACGTCGAGTAACTCAGCGTCTCATCTCCATCTCGCTGTTTGACACTCGGTCAACAGTTTCTCAAAAGCTTGTTCGTTTCGGAAATAGTCAAACTTGAACCAGGGTCCATGCTTATAAAGCTTTTTAGTCGAGTCTGGGTTCGTTCTCAAGCTTTTGATTGGTCAGATATGAGTTCTCAAGTTTTTGATTGGTCAGATTTGAGCCAAATCTGACCAGGCTCAAATCTGACCAATCAAAAGCTTTATAAGCATGGACCCTGATCCATATTTTAGCAGACATTATTTTCCACAGCATTGTAAAGGTTATCACTATACCACAGTGTCTCTGAATATGAATTAGCGGTAAAATATGACATCTTGCGTAGTTGCTGTGTTTTATTAATTTTGAAGGTTGTGTCAACCTTCGTTACAATGTCATTCTGACAACTACAGTGGTTATTCGTTCGCCAGGAACATGAGTTTTGATTTAAAAGGAAAGCGATGCTTGATCACACAGGCTGGAAGAGGTGTGTATGGCTTTATGTTTATTTTCTTTATCAAGGTACCTACCAATAATGACAATTAGTGCGTTTTAAAGTGTTGTTTTGTAACGAATTTACGCATCACATATTTTCTTTTTCGTGTCAAAACATGATCAGGTTTAACGATTCATATAGAATCCAGTAAATATTTTATTTGATGTGCCCCCATCAGCTTGAAAAATGGATGGGTTCCAAATAAAGGTGTCGGTGAGTTTCTTTAATTCATTCCCTCCTAGACTATTTTAGACCCCCACCTCTTTGAATAAATCTACCAAAAAGGAGCATTAACTTTGAAAAGGTGAAGTTTTGAAACCATTGTGATAAATAGAACATTTGCTTCCATGGAGCAAATGCTCTATTTATTACAATGGTTTCAAAATGTGACTTTTACAGAGGCACCAAACTGCGTAACTAGGAGGGAATGTGTTAAGTCAGATAGGAATACCTGGACCACTGTACTGTCTGGTGTTCTGGTTCCGTATTTAGAGATTCAACTACGGAAATAGAAATCTACATGGGATAATAGAGGAGAATTAGTTAGAATTAGCATGCAAACATGTAACTGAAAATAAGTAAAAGTGTAACGCTTTATCTGCAGAATATTTATCTAAGAAATAATGACGTCATAAATGATCATTAGATAATCTTTTATATTTATATATGAACATAGGGGGTTTGGCCATGGCAGAACTATAGAATCGTAGTACATATTCATCAAATCTCCAAATATATCAAAACCTTAGTTCCTCACTATTACTTAACCCCATTTACCCTTTCATTGCTGAAGTGTCGTATCGACTATTCCAAAATTCAAACAGGTCAAGCTTATGGTGAATATTCAGTATTTTTTTTTAAAGATAAAATGTAATTTAACAAACAGTACAGAGTTTGTTGAAAGGTATTCTATCTGGGTCAACACTACTTGCAAAGGACACCAGTGACTCGTTTCCTGCACTGAAAGAGTTAAATTTAACATAAGAGAGCTTGAAGAATAAAACGTTAATGTATATAATGAAATATTATGAGGGTCATTGACTGAATGTGTACTCAATACTTTTGGTACGGAGTTTCCCTTAAGTTGTCCTGTAATTACAAAATTCCCAAGGAGCTCTATAAATATAAGGCTAGATATATTATACTTCACCAGTAAACAAAGCAGACTCTGATCATTCGGCTCCCGTTGGACTCTTACGTGACAACGGTCGTGAAGATGTATATGTATTTATGTATTATCTTTATTGGTTTTATTATTGACAGGGATTGGAAGGGAGATCGTACGGTGTCTTGTGGCCTGTGGGGCGAATGTGTTTGCTGTAAGTGATCGTTTGGAGGATTTAGAGGGTCTTGAGGTGGAATGTCCCGGTATTCAGCCCATTTGCTGTGATGTTGGAGACTGGGATACTACCAGAGAGATGCTCCAGCGACACTTACCAATTCACCTTCTCGTCAATAACGCCTCCGTTCCAAACGCACAAGGCTTCCTTGACATTAGCAAGGACTCACTTTCTCAGTCCTTTAACATTAATGTCTTCTCTCTTGTGAACATTTCCCAGTTCGTCGTAAAAGATTTAATCGCAAGACATGAGGGCGGCTCTATTGTTAACCTGTCCAGTGTTGCCTCCAAGATGTCGGTTGAAAATGCAATGAGTTACTGTGCTACCAAGGGTGCTGTCAACATGATCACCAAATGCATGGCCAGAGAACTAGGGCCTCACAAAATTCGCGTGAACGCAATCCTTCCCACGGTGGTTATGGAAGAGTTCACACAACAGTTCTTAAGCGATGCCACCTCCAACGAGCCGTTTCTAGACAGACACCCACTCGGAACGATTGCATCAAAGAAACAGATTGTAGACGGCATTCTATTTCTCCTGAGTGACATGTCTAGCTATATCACTGGCATTGAAATGCCTATAGACGGTGGATTTCTAACATAATTACATAAATCAACTGGGCTTTTAAGAAAGTTGCTCTTTTAGGCTGATTCCTGTTTATGCCGGATGGAAGTTAAGCAGCTATCTTCTTTTGGGGCGTTTTGTATTATTTTCCCTATGCAATAAGCTGCCATCTGTTATAAAGGACGACCTTGACACTAATTTAAAATTCCGGTTTATATGGATTTTACTGTACTTCGAGAAAAGAAACAACCTTACACTTATTATAAAGATAAAAACAATTCAATGATATATGACTGTTAACCCTTTCCCTGTTCTATGTTTATTCCAAATTTCAACACCTACAAAATTTTCATCAACAAAATGTCTATAATGAAGTCCTGAATGTTGAAAATTGTAGCCATTTTAGAAATTAAAGAACCAGATCTATCAAATTCCATTAGCAAACAGAACACCCTGATCAGACGTCTGATCTGGGTCTACTCTGATTGCAAATACGTTAAAATATATTTATATGAGGGAAAGGGTTAAAAGATTATATTGCATAGATATGCAACACCAGCTACGTCATCTAATATTAAAAATGGAAATGTGTATACGAGATATGTTTTTATCTCTACAGTCATTTAGGTAGTCAGCATAAGAGCCTAATGTAGCCATTTATATTGCACTTGGATATACAGTAAAGGATTAATTGTATATGTTAACGAATCTATGAGTTATCCTTTCCACGTTTAGCGTAATAGCCCGCTTGAACAAAACTAAGCATTTTCATAAGGATTCCGTACGAATACATGTAGCGTAAACTCATGAAGGCATTGAACATTAGGGGTACCCGAACGTGTATATCTGCTTGTAATCGAACGTACAGTAAAGCCTCACCAATTTAGAATTATACTAATGAAGAATTAAGACCGTATAAGGCATTTAAGGCAGGTGGCCGCTACAGGCAAGGTGCACGTCGTACAGACAGCTCCCTATGGAGGTTTGCGTGTGACTTTCTCCCCACATTACGCTACCACCTGTCTGCTATACCAATAATGATAGTCACTTGAGAGTTCGAATTGGCGAGATTTTACCGAATGTAAACATTACAACAGATGATGGATTTTCCACACAATTTTCAGCATGAACAGGGTTAATGATAATACGAGATAAGTGGCGGCATAAGCAAAATTTGGACTTTTCTAAAGACCCTCACCCACCCCACCCTACCCCATCCCACCCCGGGATCCTACATAATCAGTACAAGATAACCGACTCTCACCAGACATTAGCTCGCGGGAGTCCTACGAGCAACTTTCGAAAATACATGTATCTTTCAAGATTGTTTTGTGATTATCTCCTTAAGATTTCATGATCGAAACATTGTACTCATTCATACGAGACATCTAAACAAAACTTACGAATGTGTGAACGTGATAAAAAAAAATATAAGATTTATTTAATATCGTACAATTCTGTGATTTTATCAATTCTACAGGGATCGCGCATGTATTGAGCAAGACATTATACGGATATACAGCACATAAATAGGGATGTTACCCAAGCATTCCTGTTCAACATGTTCTTAACAAACTGTTCCTTAGTTGAATCACCGACGTGAATGGACTGAAACAAATGGGGTGTACATGCCAGCGTCTTCGTATGTAAAGCGATGTTTTCTGAATAAATACGTGATCGTCTTTCAAGCAATGGAAACGAAACTACAATGCCAGCGTACATTATGATTTTGTTATTGGCTATCGTGTCAAGTTTTAAGAGAAATTACCACTTTGAACCCAGAATGAGACGAACTACATTTAGCGCGAAAGATAATAATTCCATTTCTCTGACGTGGTGGCTGGTTAGAGCATATACTGATTGTAAATACATGTACCACAATTATTCTGCAAAACAGCCAATGCAAACAGTTTAGATCTAGATAAGATGCCGATAAAGTCGGCGTCTCATCAAGATCCAAACTATTCAATATACTATTCAATGTTTTGGAGAGAAAAAATGGAGAAATCCGCTGTAAGATTTTGTAGCAGACGACATTTATGCCTACCTAGCGTGCAAATAGTAAATCGTAATGCACAACACAAACTAACCTAAATAAAATTTATAAATTGCTGAACTGCAACTTTATTACGTTTGCTACTTTTTACGTGAAAATCTAGGTTTGTAATGTGTGCATAAATTAAACACTATACAGTAGATCATGTCTGAAGCTGCCAGCAAGATGAGGTATAATTAATGGTCTATAAGGCAGGTGGTAGCTTAATGTAGGTCAAAGGCAATGCAGAAAACTCCTGCAGGAGCTTTCTGCATTACTTTTGCCCTGCATTAAGCAACCGCCTGTTTTTTAAGAATTCTATATCCCATAAATGAATGGACGTTGAAGACAAGTTCCACTGTATTGCAGATTGTTAATGAGACAAATATATTAAATGTGTTAAGTGCCAGGTAAACGACATGTTATATGAATCATAAGGACAGGTCACAATATACAGTAAACCCTCTCTGAAGCAGGCATTGCAAAAACATGCTGGTCTTTGAAAGTTTTGTATTTTATTTAATCACGCATTATAGAAGTCCTAAAAGAAACACTGACTTTGTCCTTTATTCAGCTAAAGATAAACAAACCAGGTCTGGCAGTTACGCCAAAACAATAACAAAACTAAAAATAGACCGGGTTTCCTCAATATATGATGTGAACGGGATAATTAATAAATAAGACAAACATTACACCATGGGATATCCGATACCGTGGTCTAAAGGATGCGTATGCGTCTTTGCATGCGCACTACCCGAGTTCGAAACTCGCTGGCGTTTATACTTGTATTTGTTTGTTGTTTTGTTTCAATACCTTTGTCAGTATATTTATCTATAGGATTTATTCTCTTTTTATCTTTTATCCTGTTCTTGTTTCATCCTGCTTGGTCATTCTTTTCTGTTTTTGACATATGTGTTGTTGAGGCAAAACAAAAAAATGACTTATATGTGTTTCGAACCAGGTAGATTTTGATTCGGATGAGAGCGCCTTTATCCACTCGGATACCGACTTTACAAGCATATCATCATAATCAAATAGTCACAGTCTTCTCTTTTAAGAAATAACATGTCATGTGAAAATTCAAGTAAACTAATTATGACGTAACTGTCAGGAATCCCCTGTCGGACTATACCATCCGCTTTTGAAGACCCTACTATTTATTTTACAAAAACGTACGCTTTAACCCTTTTCTTCATTTAAACGTGTTTTCGCGCATTTACAAACAGAGAAAACGCAGCTCAGCCGTCTGATCAGGGTCTAATCTGTTTGCTAGTGGAGATTGAAATTTCGATTTCTTTACTTTCTAAAATGGCTACAATGCCACCCCCACCTTTCCGTATATCCTTTTAACTATTTTGTCCATGAAAATTCAGTAGGTATTGAAATATGGAATACACATAGAACAGGGAAAGGGGTATGGGTGTTCTACTGTACTTACGAAAGGTGTACTGGTTGCAATATGCATGTGCACTCATGCTGCTATCAGTTATGCAAGGGCAGGTGCAAGAAATCCAAATTATCGCATTAAATTAGGCAATAAAAATAATAAGGGATTTCTTTAACCATTTGTTCCACAGGGACGCATTCTGACAAGTTTGCAGACATAGTTGACCGAGATTAGAGGCTGTTGTAGGAGCAGTCTGGTCAGTCTGCTAGGTTTGCTTATATAATAGGTTAGATCTGATTCTAAACAATTTGGCATATCTATGGGCAGTAGAACCTGTTTTAAACGACCACCAAGGTTTAATCATGGGTCTGTAAGGCAGGTGGTAGCTTAATGCGGGGCAAACGTAACACAGAAAGCTCCAATAGGCGTTTCCTGCACTACTTTTGTCCTGCATTAAGCAAACACTAGCCTTTTAAGACTCCTATGTTCAATAAATGAATGACCGCTTAGGACAGGTTCTACTATTTTGCTTTATACAGCAGTGTGAGTAGTAGTAGTAGTTGTAGTAGTGGTAGTAGTAGTAGTAGTAGTAGTAGTAGTAGTAGTAGTAGTAGTGGTAGTAGTAGTAGTAGTAGTAGTAGTAGTAGTAGTAGTAGTGGTAGTAGTAGTAGTAGTAGTAGTAGTAGTAGTAGTAGTAGTAGTAGTGGTAGAAGTAGTAGTAGTAGTAGTAGTAGTAGTGGTAGTAGTGGTAGTAGTAGTAGTAGTAGTAGTAGTAGCAGTAGTGGTGGTAGTAGTAGTAGTAGTAGTAGTAGTAGTAGTAGTAGTAGTAGTAGTAATTGTAGTAGAAGTAGTAGTAGTAGTAGTAGTAGTAGTAGTAGTAGTAGTAGTAGTAGTAGTAGTAGTAGTAATAGTAGTAGTAGTAGTGGTAGTAATAATAGTAGTAGTAGTAGTAGTAGTAGTAGTAGTAGTAGTAGTAATAGTAGTAATAGTAGTAGTAGTTGTAGTAGTCGTAGTAGTAGTAGTAGTAGTAGTAGTAGTAGTAGTAGTAGTAGTAGTAGTAGTAGTAGTAGTAGTAGTAGTAGTAGTAGTAACATTCAAACAAGGAATACGCTAGGTACATGCTATATTATTAAGAATACATTTGAACAAAACCACTTTATTCAGAACTCATGACCAATACTGGCAATTGACAGTGCTTGCCTACCCACATGTGTATCGATAAACACAAACTATCATTCTCAGGTATATTAACACATTGTAAATGCGGTCATTGTCAACTCCCACAATGCCTAGCACAGAATCATCATCAGTCATATAGTACACCATTAACCCTTTCGCTGCCAAACTCTGTCATCTGCTAACTTTGTCGTCTGCTACAAATTCTCATTTTTTTTTATTTTCTTCATTTTTGTTTCAAAAACATAGTAACAGTAACAAACAGTTTGGATCCTGATGAGACGCCGAGTTACTCGGCGTCTCATCTGGATCCAAACTGTTTGCATAGGTAATCACAGATCCGGCATTGGCAGCGAAAGGGTTAACAAACTTGTATCGCATGGCAACACCATGGTTATGTCAAAGTACCACAACTATGATCAAGTTAAAGACACGTTTTAAAAAGACACGAACAACTATCATGTATCTTTCTGGCAAATTTCAGTTTACATTTCAAATCTCAGTCGAACCACGAATGGCGTTACCAGAACTGATCCCAGTAATCCCAGAATGGGTCGGAGTGTCGTGGTGACGTCATTAGCACGCTATCGATCACGTGGACGACACCGTTAGTGGCTGACAAGTCGCACTCAGTAATGTGGGAGTCCCCGATATAGTGAGCACCTCGCCTGGTCTGCCCGATCTCAAAGATGTTATTAGCCAGAGTGCGAACCTTCTGCGTGTTTATCCAGTTGGTGCGAAGGATTCCAGCACAACAAACTGCATCTATAGCAAAGACACAGTAAATTAAATACAGTAAAACCTCTCTATAACGGCCACTAAATTACATCAAGTATTTTGTATTAAAGGCAGGTGGCTGCTTAAAGCAAGGTGAAAGTAAAACAGAACGCTCCTAAAGCTCCTGCTTTAAGCAACCACCCGCCCAGAATACCAACTAATTAACACAATTTAGTGGTCGTTATAGAGAGGTTTAACTGCACGTGGTGTTGTACTGAAACTCCGAAATGAAAACGGCATCCAGTTTATTTAACCATCGGTAACTATTCATGTAAGAAATAATGACACCATTAAAGAAAATAGCTAAGCGATTTAATTGACTATGAACTTAGGGAATTTAAATAATCAAGAACGCCCCCGAACTAATTTTCTGCTCATTTCTTGTTCTACATGAAGCACTTTAGTGATAGTTTACCCTTTCTCTCATGAATATTTATATAACGATGTGTTATGTCATACATTTTCATTAACTGGCTTTTGTTATATCATATTAGCAGAGAAACTGTAGAGTGGGTGAAAATAATATTCCATAAGAAAACAGAGTAGAAGATGGCTCCTACATTAACAATCGTGAACTGGTTTACAGTACAGAGCTACAGATAAACATGCATACTCACATGCTATAATCGTCATTTCTCCAACAAACCTTATACTGTGACAATGATTCCTTGGAATCGTCTCGAAGAGACGTTTCTCAGGATTGGTCACATTATAGGGTTTGGTGGAGAAATAAAGGATTTATTCTTGAAATTTTTCTTATCTGTACCTCTTGTCTACTCTGTTTGCGAATGCGTTAAATCATTCCCTCCTACTGACGCATTTTGACGCTTCTGTAAACCTCATCTTTTAAAACCATTGTGATAACTATTTATCACAATGGTTTCAAAACAACACAATTCTAACAGTTTATTTTCTCTAGTTAATGCTCCTTTTCGGTTGATCTATTCAAAGAGGTCGGGTCTTAAGATAGTCTAGGAGGGAAATGAGTTAAAAGGTCTCTCTATCAGATAAAGGATTTAGAAGTTATCGTGTGTACAATGCACATGGACAAAGATAGAGTAAGTAAACAAGGCATTTATGGATATAAGCATGTACATACCTTTGGTCACGTGATTCTGCAGTGTCTCTGAGAGAACGCCTTTGTTTTGTTTCAGTTCGGCCACTGCGTCACTGCCTAGACTGTCAAATGCCTGGAACGTGAACATAACTCACTAGTATATGTTCGATGTTTGACCCAATTATTCCCATATTATTTAAGGAAACCCGTCCAAACCTTATTTTTGAACCAGTCCATTTGTTTCGTGTTGAGGGAAGGGTGCACAGAATATTACGTATTTGCTGGCATAAACCATCAACCCTTACAACGCTCAGTTTTTTAATGGCCTATTCCAAAACTCAAACAGATCCAGCTTATGGTGAATATTTAGGGATTTTCCTAAAGAAAGGTGTAACCTGACAAGCAGTGCAGACCCTGATGAGAAGGCTCCTCTAAACACAATCATATCACCCTCAGAGCCACAGATAAAATGTGCCTACGCAAGTACTGAAACCATTGCCAGTCCTCCATCAAACACAATGTTGTGACTACTCTTTAGAATAATCTCTTCGAGGCGATTTTAAAGAGTGGTCGCAACAAAGGGTATGGTGGAGAAATAAAGACGTTATCCTTGAAAATAATTTAATTTACACATCTAATATGTATCTGTATTCTGATACATGTACTTGGTAATGCCGTGCTAGCACTAACACCTTTAACTGGGAGCAATGGAAAGGAACCAGTCATAAAATACCATACTAGCACAACTTTGACCGGCAAATATCCAGATGGATATTTTTCCTTGATCCTTTGGAAGTTAATTCATCTTTTACTTAAGTAAACAACAATTTGTAGACAAATGTTGCTTTGCCTTTAAAGTGTTATGATGGTGTCCAAGTAGTTTAGACAGCTGACCATTTTTTATGAAAAAAGGATGCAGCAGTTGAGATGGGTTGGGGTTTGTTTTAATTACTGCCAATATCCTGAATCCTTACAAGACACAGAGTTACTGGATAACAACTGTTTTCAAATGCCTCGTATAAACATGGTTAAGTAAAACCCCTCTACGCTGGGTGTTCAATTTAGTATAAATATCGGTCTTGGAGACAGGTGACAGCTTAGTACAGGACGAAAGGCATGCAGAAAGCTCATCTAGGAGCTTCTGCATGACTTTCATCCTGCATTAAACAGCCACCTGCCTAAAAGTATTTAAATTATCCTCTCCTAGTATTCCGGTTTAGAAGAGGTTTACTGTAGATAGTTTACAGTTTACAACAATACCTTGTCTGTTGGAGCAAACACTGTGAACGGTCCGGTCTCTTGGAGGGCGTCCGCTAGACCGGCCTTCTTGAGAAGTTCAACCAGGGTACCGAACCTGGCGTCTTGAGCTAACACATCTACAACGTTACCCTTAGGCGGAATAAGCACCTGCAATGGAAACAAGTTCAGATCAGATCCGATCTCTGATATTGGTATACTCTATTTGCAATGGTGTCAAAATACATCTCTGTTTGGTAAAGGGTTAATCATAATTGCTGTTAGAACTGCATTAATGTTAGATCATATTCACTATTTACTGTTTTGTTCACAAAAATGTACAAGTATTGATTAATAATTGGCATGCATTGTTGTTGTTGTTGTTGTGTTGGTTGTTGTCATAGTTGTTGATTTATAATTACCGTCGAGTATTCATTAATCCTGAGTTTTGGTCCTATAGGAGCGTTCTGTTTTACTTTCACCATGCTTTAAGCAGCCACCTGCCCTAAACACCAACTAATTACCACCATTCAGTGGTCGTTATAGAGATGTTTTACTGTAAAACATTAGTTCATTAATAACTATTATTTTTTTCATGAATATACATTACGTGAAAGAGTAAGGTTCACTTACTTTGTCTGTGACGTAGACTACGCCATTACATCCAGTGATTGGATGCGAGTCGAACTTCGCACATTGTACAGTTCTGGTCCATTGTCGTCCAAACGGAAACTGCAAACAATTCAAATGGAAAACTATACGATGAAATCTTGCTGACCGAACATTCCGTAACCCTTACAACGCTGATTTTGCAAATGGACTATTCCAAAATTCCAACAGGTCAATCTTACGATGAATGTTTAGGGATTTTTCTACAGAAAAATGTAACCTGGTAAGCAGGTTAGATCCTGATGAGAGGGATCCTCTAGGATACCTTGTATCTGGGTCTACACTGTTTGCAAAGGACATTCGTGACTAGTGACTATCGCCCTTCAAACCATTCCCTCATAGGCTATTTTAGATCCAATGAACCTACCGAAAAGGAGCATTTACTAGAGGAAATGAAAATTCTAGAATTGTGTAATTTAAAAACCATAATTGTGACATAGTTTAAAATTAATAGTTTAAAACTATAATTGTGAGAAAAAGAGCATCTGTTCCCACTGAACAAATGCTCAAAAATGACTTTTACAGAGGCGTCAAAATGCGTAACTATGAGGAAATGGGATAATATATGAGACAACTTAATACAGGGTGAACATAATACAACTGCTACCCTGTTATCTTTCAGTACGAGCTCATTTTGCATCAAGTCACCTGTCCAAATGTTTTTTAACCCTTTATTCCATAAATACCCCCTTTCTACGCCCTTGCGAACAGAGTAGACCCTGGTCAGACGGCTCATGTTGGAGCCGGCTGGCCAGGGTATGTGGTGTTTGCGTATGATTTAATATACAGATATGATTCCACAGTTTCTACCATGGCCAAAGATTCCTGTGACCATGTCCTTTTATAACAATCAATCTAATTTATATTAAGTATGACATTATTTCTTATATGAATATTCACGGAGTAAAGGGTTAAATTTTTCTTCACTAAAAGTTATTGTTAGCGACCTTTGCTGGTATTCTTAGTGACGGGTGTTTCAGACATGGAAAATCAATTATTAAACCTTTACCTGATTAATATTCATGTAATAATTACATTATGAATATTTATTAGCTTATTTTTTATCATGGCGTATAATACAAAGGAGGTTTGGGTCATGGCAAAAACTGAAGAATCAGGTATATATATATTATTCTTCAAGCAAACAAAGTAGTCCCTGATCAGACAGCTCCTACATGGGTCTCTGATATTGGTATACTCTACTTGCAGTGGTGTCAAGACATCTATGTTAGGTAAAGAGTTACTTATAATTGCTCTTAGATTTGCATTATTTGTTAGTTCATATTCATGCGTTACTGTTTTGTTCGCAAAATAAAAAAAATCTACAAGTATTGACCAATAATTGACATTCATTGTTGTTGTTTTCGTGTTTGTTGTTGTCATGGTTGTTGATTTATAATTACCGTCGAGTATTCATTAATCCTGAGTTTTGGTCCAGATATGGTGTCCAGCTGTAGGTCATTGTGAAAGCGGGAGCATGATGGATGTGTGCCGGGAACCATGTGGTACTGCAGAACACTTTTAAGGTAATCCGGGTCCTGAGCCAGTGTTTTAACAACATCTGAAGGAAGTGCCTGTGAAAATATACAAGACATTAGCCAGTAGTCATGTCAGTTCCATAAACCTTTATATACAAGACATTAGCCAGTAGTCATGTCAGTTCCAAAAACCTTTACCCCATAGATATACATTTAACGCCTTTGCAATCAGAGTAGACCCAGATCAGAGAGTTCCTGTAGTACCGTCTGATTAGAGTCTACTGTGATTTCTCATGGAATTATAATCATATTTCTGATTTTACAGCTTCTGTATGGCAAAACATTTTATGTTTATATACTTTTATCAATAAAACTCAGCAAAGAAATATTCACGACGCCCTTATTTCGTACACGAATGTCTATGAGGTATATTCCTGAAAGAAATGAAACATGTGAAAAAATGGACAGTTGTCATTCTCAGTCGAAACTAATTGAAAACAAAAAAATCCAAGAGCAGATAAAACACGTTATGTTTTCTAACTCTTTGAACGTTTTTGGTCCTTGTGTGCAACGTGTGACCGTCAATTTAAGGATCAGGTTCTGAGTCTTTTGAGTAGATAATGAAAGTTTAAAAAACGATTATCTAACCTGTATGGCGTCATTACTTGGAACAAACACGGTGACATTTTCCACATTGGTAAAGTCTTTCTTGATGCCTGCTTTCGCGACGAGATCGATGAACTCCGTTAACTCATTCTTCTCAGCCAGCTCCAGCAGACCCAGGGCTAATAAATTAGTTATATAGAATAAAAACATTTTGTACTTGAAACCCATGTAAGATTTCTTTTTGTCACATAACGGTTAAAACTGTCATAGAAGTGAAGCAGTATATGGCTGACCGCTGTTTCGGCCATTGTTTACAAACAACGTTCTAATACAACAGACAATGCGCATTGAGTCATGCATCGGTCATGCAGCGCTACGATTGGCTAACGATTAAGTACGTTATGCATTGGCTCCGCGTATTCTCTTCAATATTCATTATACAAACTGCTAATTTGACTTAAAAATAAACTAGTGGATTTCTGCGCTTTGCGACACATCGCATGTTATGTGATAATTCTAACTTCGTCATTTCATTTGTAACAGAATGAGTAAACTACGGATAACCTTGTTATCCTAGGACGCATCCTAAAATGATCATGCGACTGAAATCACCACAAGTCCTAATGTATGACAATCGCTACTACTCGTATAGTAGAAATTTATTGCACTTTAGATTTACCCTCATCAGGAAGAAGAACATCATCAATGATGTGGAGAACGCCATTGGAAGCCATGACGTCAGCACCAACAACCTGCGCGCCATCTATGTACACTTTTTTGTCAGCGTCACGTGTCAGATTGGAATATCTCTGCAGAAGGTTTCGGCTTCTGGCTCCTCCTTCGATCACAGATGAGCAGATAATGTGTGGAAACAGGTGGTTCTTCAACACATCTGAAAATGAAACACGACAATAAGATACCAAAGGGTTTTAGTTTAACATGTGACAGTAAAGCGGGATATAAGTGTCTAATTTTGGGGGTTTAATGACGAAACTCGTTCTTTTCTTGTTATTTTCTGTCCATAAAACAACAAAACAATATTATTCTAATAGTAAAATATCACTGAATTGAAAAAATATTGGACTCCAAAACTGAAAATTTTATAACTGAACTGTTCCCATTTAAAGATGTAATACCATTTCCTTCAAAAACCTTTTCGCGTACTTACAAACAGAGTAGACCCAGATCAGATGGGTACTATAGGAGCTGTGTGATCAGGGCCTGCCCTGTCTGTTTATGGTACAAAGTAGATCTGATTCTACAGTTTCTGTATCAGCCAAACCTTTCTGTTTTCATATTCTGTTTTAACAAACAATCCAATTAATATCCATGACGTCATTATTCCGTACTGGAATATTGTATTAATGTCTATGTATCACTATACAATTACAAGGTATGGCATGGCTTACTGTCCAAGCAATTAGAGTTGGCAATCAATTTTTTCAGCACGCTTTGGTATTTCTTGAAGGCGGCGTCGGTGGGAGCAAACAGCGTATAGTGTCCGTCATCCCTCAACATGGCACCAAAGCTGGAGGAGCCCAGTGCTGGAAGATACATACATTTCTCTGCATGTCTCAGGCAATGGAAACAAGTCTAGTTAACTGGTCTGACAGTGTATTAACCATTCGATTGCTATTCACGTCAATATACCTACCTGTAAAGAGTGAAGACCCAGATGAGACAGCTCCTGCAGGAGCTGTCTCATCAGGGTCTGCACTATTTACAAGTTGATTGTGCAACCAGTGCACTCCACAGCAGTGATTACACAGCGACATACTTGTACACAGTGAAGATATGTGTAATTATACAACAGGGCATGGGTAAAGAAGGAGAAATGTATTTTGAAATTCAGCAAGCGAAGGGTTAACATCGGGAATAATATTTAGATCTCCAACTGAATTAGAGTTAAAAGTACCGATAAAAGCGTACACAAAGACCAGCCACCTGTCGGACGCACATTGTCTACTCAGATTCTACATTGTCTGTCAAAGAAGATAATGACATTTTGCACAGGCTAGTGAATGTCAAAACAGTAAAGACCCGAAACCGACACCTCTATGAATCGGCAGATAGTCTGGTTATTAGGCTGCCGAAGGCAGCCTATATTTATACGACTTAGAAAAAGGTGCATGATTAACCGTGGTCCTGTGTTTCTATAACTGCTGACTGCAACGGATTTTTTTGTTATCTCGTTTTTTCTAAAATTCATGAAAATTATGTTGTTGTTGTTGTTGTTGTTGTTGTTGTTTTTTAAAAAATTATGACGTACCCATTTATTATTGTTTAAACTCCGCATGATGCTTTTGCATTTTAATTTCATATGCACATGTTTATGAACATGTTCTTCGAAAGCGGTTCTTTAAATGCTAGTGATATAGCTATAATTGAAACACATTTTTAGTATAAATCACCGTAGCGTAGGGGTAGCGCGTTAGCCAAGAAACCAGGGGTACACGGGTTCGATCCTAGGTAGATACGAAAATAAATTTCTTTTCGTTCGTCAATTTTTTTCTTTTTATTTCTTACTTCGATATTAACGTGCTTTTGTTTTAAATCCATTCCCGTATGTAGAACCTACTCCACACTTACACAGATGACACCTTAACTCCGATTTGCCGATGAAATGACGTCAACACGTTAACAAGTGAATAACTGATTAACTGTCAGTTTAATTTGGTAACTAGTTGAATACAAACTTTTTATTTCAAAGTTTCTTTCCATAATAAAAATGCAAACACAACAAAACCTCTCAAACACGACAGGTTAATAAGTGTTAAATACATGTATGTTTTTCTCTGATTTCCATTCATTTACAAGCCCCCCCCCCCCCCCCCATTGTTTTTTTCTGCAAGTACACTATATAACCCGCTTCTTATTTTATTTATTTATTTATTGACATTTAAGGTCTTGGTTTACACTGCTGATCTTTCCACCTGATACATGTTAGGCAGCCAGTTTACGCTTGCGTAAAACCTCGCTTGTGTAATGTTTGTACAGCCCCGACGATACCATTTCCTCTTTCTTTAACAAAAACACAAATGGCAACGTAACTATATTACAGTAAAACCTCTCTTTACCGGACGTTAAATTTAGTATAAATATCGGTCTTGGAGACAGGTGACAGCTTAATGCAGGGTGGAAGTCATGCAGAAAGTTCCTAGAGGAGCTTTCTGCATGACTTTCATCCTGCTTTAAGCAGTCACCTGCCTAAAATATCTAATTTTTCCTCTACTAGAATTCCGGTTAAGAGAGGTTTTACTGTATATCATAAAGTTTGACAACTCTACCCTGACATTGAGGAACATACCCTAATTTCCTGAAGTATCGAACAGACGAACGTCCGCATATAGTGCTGTCCCATATACAACAGCTCCTGAAGATGACGCTCGATCAGGGTCTACACTATTTACAAAGTCGATCTATCTTAAGGCTATCAAAGGGGTGTCACGTTGACTTATACGGCTATACAAACAAATGCAGGATGTCAGAATGCTTCGGGTAATTACGATAGTCTTCATATTCAGTGTTGAGGTTTACAAGTGTAATAATTATACAGCCTACTCGCCCATGGGAGGAAACTATTACAGATTATATGGCATTGTCATACATGTATATTCTAATTAATGCAAAGCTATCACCTGTCTTTAAGGTGCTGAGTTCCGGGTTCTTGCTGACCAGGTCAAGTAGAGAACCAGTGACAGGTTTCAGTACACCATCAACCACGTGGACCACGCCGTTAGTCGCCACATTGTCAATACTTGTTAGTTTCTGACAGTTCGCAGTTGTCAACTGAAAAGGACAAAGAAGTGGTGGTTACGAACACCATTAAAGATGTATCATGCGCATTTTTCGTATTAATCAATCAACACCAGAAGCTGTTCAGGTATACATACAATGAAAATAATGCTTAAAACCCATTTTCCGACAGGATATATTTGTTCAGCTTAATAGTATCGCTATCCGAATACTGCTAAATTCTTAAAAAGGAGCCTCCTTTTTAGAAACGGGGATTTTGTACGGAAATCAGCGGACATTTTCGGCTAAGTTCTGAATTACTCCGATTCTATTTCGGAACAACGCTTTGAATATCAATTAGGTTGTTACCACATGTACAATAGCTGACACTGGTTGTTCGCCTACATAATAAATTTTATTTTGGAAAATAAGGCAATATGCCCATCTTACCACATATAATTTACATGCAAATAAGCTAAATATACCGTTCAATGGTGTCAATCAAATACAACGGTCAAAGGGAGCTAACTCATACAGGTATATCAAATGATAATTTCCGGTATGTAACAATTTGAATCTTACGACAAATTCCGGCCAATGGCGAAGGCTGTTCCGCTGGTTTCCGTTGCAATCCATTTTTCAACTTTTATTTACACTAACAACCATTTACTGACCGTGCTGTTTAGCGTTAAATAAGTGTTAAGGTACATAGATTCCAATTCTGAAGTCAGTTCAAAACGCAAAATTTGCGGAAATCTGCGCAGCATACATCTTTAATATTTGTGTGTTAACAATATCAATACTTTTCTGCAACATCCTTTTCCTATACAAATGTGAACGAAATGATATTTAGAAAGGCTTAGTGTTTGTTACTTTAATCGAAATAATCATTCATTATAAAATACAAATACAAAATGACAGTAGCTCAAAAAGGGCACTCAATCAGTATCACGTACTGTCTGCAAACTAGTATTGATTCTGACAATTAAAACTAATATACAGTAGAACCTCTCTAAACCTAACAGTCCAAATAGTAGCAATGCTGGTCTTCAAGACAAAAGTCAGCTTAATACTGGGTTAACTCTTTCCATTTAGCCAATTTTCAATACATACAAAATTCATTGACAAAATAGTAATAATGAAAGATGAACGGTGGAACATTTTAGCCAGTTTAGAACGTAGAGAAACATATCTACCAAATTCCATTAGCATAAAACCAGACCCTGATTAGAAGGCTCCTCTAGGAGCCGTCTGATATGGGTCTACTTTGTTTGCAGATGCTTGAAAACACGTTTATATGACGGAAGGGGTTAATGTCATGCAGAAATTCCTTTCTGTATGACTTTCATCCTGCATTAAGCAGCCAACTACCCCTAAAAAGATCTAGGTATCATTTACTAAATATTCGGTTTAAATGAATATCTAGTGTACATGTAAATATTGACCAGAAGCTGATCTGGATATAAGCTGTACGGGTGAATTTTTAACATCACACAAATCACAGGTATAATTTTTCAGTTTCTCTGAAGTTATATTGATAAACACCATTGACAGTATAGTTATTTCATTTGCAAATTGCATGTAAGCTATCTGTGATAAGATGGACACAGTGCCTTTTTCCGTAATGAAATATATCTAGCTGTTTAATGAAACTATATGTGATATACTATTTATTTCGCAGATTTTCTATTTAACAGGTTGTTTGTATTGTTACTAGATAATTGGATTATGTCGGACAATAGCTTCAAAGCTATTGTTTATTTGTTGATGTAAACCGACTATAAATAATTATTATCTTATCTTATCATATCTTAACCCATTCCCTCATATTGACGACTCTGTGAAACCATTGTGATAAATAGAGCATTTGCTCCTATAGGAGCAAATGCTCTATTTATCACAATGGTTTCAAACTACGAAATTCTAAAAGTTTCCTTTTCTCTAGTTAATGCTCCTTTTCGGTAGATTTATTCAAAGAGGTTGTATCTTAAAATAGCCTATGAGGTTATGGGTTAAAATACAAATGTAATTACTACACATACTTTTACTGGGGACTGGTATGTGTTAATCCTAATGTTTGTTTTGAATGGACTCGCGGTCTCAATGAGCTGATCATCCGTTAGCTGTGGCGACGTGTAGCGGCCAACTGCCATATGACCCAGCAAGACGTTCCTTGAGTCTTCCACCACGGCGTCCTGGATCTCCTTGGAAACCATAATCACGTTTGGAGCATCCTGTAATGAGTCAACAGAGTTGTCACCGCAATAACCAAACACACACATCCGCATGATATAAGTGTCTCTTGAGCATCATACTTGTTTCAAGAGATCTGTCATCTGGTATTACACAAGCATTCGAAGTTCAACAGGAAGTGATAATAAAGCAAGTGTGCAATGGGAAACGTAAACAACGAAAAGAAAGACGACAGGTGATGGAAAACAAGATTAGGAGAATGAAAGAGAGGAGGAGAAAAGAGAAAGAATTTTTTTTTATCAAAATAGTAATATAATGTGACTGTCTAACATTAGGTCTTAGTTCATGATTTATTACTAAGAGAATAATTAATTACAGTAACGCCCCGCTAATGTAGCCATATAATTTATTAATATAATAAAAGTCTGTAAAAGCAGGTTGTTTTTTATTGCAGTGCAAAAGTAATACAGAAAGTTCTCATAGGAGCTTTGTCCAAAATGTAGCCCTGTATTAAGCTTTTACCTGTTTTAAAACTTCAAAACTATTCTTCTTTAGAGTGGTCATATTAGCGAGACTTTACTGTACAGTGTGCTTAACCCTTTCCTCCATATGTTTTTTTAGACACAATCTCTTTGAATCAATCTACCGAAAAGGATCATTCACTAGAGAAAAGGAAAAGTTTAGAATTGTGTAGTTTTGAAACCATTGTGATAGATAGAGCTTTTGTTCTTATAGGAGCAAATACTCTATTTATCACAATGGTTTCATATTTAGTGATTTTACAGAGGCGTAGAAAGAATGCGTATTTATGGAGGAAAGGGTTAAATGAACTATGGGTTCAATATCAATAGTCCAACAACGGACTCTAGATAGATTTTATTCAGAGAGCTGAAATTGTTGCACATTCTAGAGTGTAGGAATTAAGGCTAACTTCATACGACAGAAAGTGTGATAAGTGCTAACATACGACATTCGCAGCTGGAAGTCACGATCATCGTATGTTAGAAATAACCATACTCTTTCTTTAAGATGGGCACCAGGTATATTCTGATCTGAAACTGAACGTGAAGAGGTTTTGATCCTAGTGAGTCTTCCATATTAACCCATTCTCGCTTACTGGCGCTTTTTTGCGCCTCTATAAAACTTATTCATTGAACACATTGTGATAAATAAAGCATTTGCTTCATAGAAGCAAATGCTCTATTTATCACAATAGTTTCAAAATTACACTATTTTAAAATTCTCCTTTTGTATAGTTAATGCTCCTTATCGGAACATTAATTCAAAGACGTTGGGTCTTAAACTAGTCTAGAAAGGAATAAACGCGTGTCTCATTATGACCCGTACTATTTATAGATGTCATTGCTTGTTAGCAACCAGTGGAATCGCTCTTGAACCATCCGGTATTAACCCTTCGCTTGCTGAATTTTAAAATACATTTCACCTTCTTTACCCATGCCTGTTGTATAATTACATATATCTTCACTGTGTACACGTATTTCGCTGTGCAATGACTGCTGTGGAGTGCGATGGTTGCACAATCAACTTGTAAATAGTGCAGACCCTGATGAGACAGCTCCTGCAGGAGCTGTCTCATCTAGGTCTTCACTATTTACAGGTAGGTATATTGACGTGAATAGCAAGCGAAGGGTTAAGCTACCCCATGTCTTAGAGATCAATAATTACAACTTTTCGATTAGTCTCTATTTGAAGATATTTTATTATAGAACATTGTATGCACGGGACGCCTATATTATATACATAACCATGTGTTTTCCTACATTTCTCTACCAAATCTTATGTTGTAGCCAAAGTAGTCACAACATAGGGTTTGGTGGAGAAATGACGATTAAAGTCCTTGTAATATGTCCCTTTATATTTGACGCTGAATACAGTAAACTTGTATCAAGTGACATCAAAAAGAAGGAATTAAGGCATGTGGTAGCATAATGCAGATCAAAAGTAATACAGAGAACCCCATAGGAGCTTTCTGTATTACTTTTGCCCTGCATTAAGCAACCACCTGTTATTTAAGACCCATATGCTCAAAGTATTGAATGGCCGCTTAGGACACTCTCACGTATATAAATCCTGACTTTCTACCTTAAGTTTCAGGTTGCCGTCAATAGAGTTTACTGTTCCAATGAACGTCTTGAGGGCTTTGTTCGTTGGGGCGAAGATGGTAAAGTTTGTATCGGACGGAAAAATCTCCTGGCTCAGTCCAGTACTGTCCAGTAAATTGGTCAGCTCCGTCAAGTCCAAGGTTTCTAGCACGGTAGGCAAGTCCAAAAGCTCGACGTCTGAGAAGGAACATGGGAAGAGCATGAGTTAAGATGTTTCGTTTGACCTTTAACACAAAACGTTGTTGTACATTGTCGAGCTGATCCGTAATTCGCATTATTACCATTAGGATTGGAGCTGTTTGGTTAATAATGCTTACCTCTTTCACTGGCAACTATTGTCGTCTGCAAATTTTCGTCGTCTGCTACAGTTTTCATGTGTTTGATTTTCTCCCCTTTTCTGTCAAAAGCATTATCATAGTAACAAATAGTTTGGATCCTACTGAGACGCCGAGTTACTCTGCCTCTCATCTGGATCCAAACTGTTTGCAAAGATAATTACAGATGCGACATTTGCAACGAAAGAGTTGCTTTAAAACTACCTCCTTTGTCAACTTTCAAAGTTGATTTTAGTTCGTTTCTTTTTCAGCTTTACCAGCATTTTAAATAATTGAGGCATTGACTGGACACTGAATAAAATGTACTTTTACTTGAATCCACACTGCAAAAGTATTACGATACACATGTAGCACGAAAATTCTTCACGTTTAACTCTTTACTTGACCTAGGAAATAGTGACATCATGAATAGTTCTTCTTTTTTATAATGACATATGGAATTTTGACTATAGCAGATACTGTAGAATCAGATTTATTTAATTTCATAAGCAAACAGGGCCGATCCTGATCAGACGGCTTCTAAAGGAGATGTTTGATATATGTCTACTCTGTTTGGTGTAAAAAGGCGTCTCTGTCAGTTCCTGTTCGTAATTGATTGTACCGCTATCACGAACTTTCAGCTTGCTTACTAAACGTTTATATAACTAAAGGGACAACATCCATACCAAGTGTTGCAGTAGCACAGTTAAGATGTGTTGCCCTTTATCTTATATGTCTTTCCTAATAACTTAGAAAAGGACTTTATCTCTTTCGTTGCAAAATCTTTTGTAAGAAATTCCGCCTGCTTTTATTTATTTCGCCCTTTAACCCATTACCTCATAGGCTATTTTTAGATCCAACCACTTTGAATAATTCTACCGAAAAGGAGCATTAATTAGAGAAAAGGAACATTTTGGAATTTTGTAGTTTGAAACTATAGTGATAAATAGAGCATTTGCTCCTATAGGAGCAAATGCTCTATTTATCACAATGGTTTCACAAAGAGTCGTCAAAAGTCGTCAATATGAGGGAATGGGTTAAATAAACCGTTTCCCTATTAAATATTCGTGTAAGAAATAATGGAATAATGAATATTTAGGGACTGATGTTTTATAATTGCATATGTACCTAGGACATTTTAGAATTGGCAGAAACTGTAAATGTATTATAATCACATAAGCAAACAGAGTAGGCCTAGATCAGACGGCTCCTGTAGAATATGTGTGCAAATGCGTGTAACAATATTAGTATGAGGGAAAGAGTGAAAATTCAGAGTTTGGATCCAGATGAGACACCAATGTTTCATCTGGATCCAAACTGTTTGCAGATGTGGTCACAGGTGAACGGCATCGAGCGAGTGTTACTTTATTGTATTCGCTGTTTGAAACACTCGGGCATAGGAACAAGAGTGCATACCATGATCAGTCACAATGACTTCAAACCGTGTCTAAACACAATCTACATCGTCTCCTTGTTGAAATAGTGTACACTACTGGTATACAGTAAAACCTCTCCAAACCGGACGTTAAATTTAGTCTAAATATTTGTCTTGGAGACAGATGGCAGCTTAATTGCATTAAGCAGCCACCTGGCTAAAAGTATCTAAATTCTTATCTTATAGAATTCTAGTTTAGAGGGGTTTTACTGTACCTTACATTATGACGAATGACATTGTATAACCTGATCAATCAACGAAATCAAACCGGAAACTGATATAAGTCTTCAATAGTTACACAGACAGTGTGGGTACCTACTTTGAGGACAGCCAAAGTCCGTCTGTTTTCGTGCAAAGCCGGGGCAGCATTCGTATATCTCCGTCACTGTCGTTTTACCTTCCGGTGTGGTCTGACTGTAATAAAGGACCAGAACAACGACTTGAATTCTTTTTCACCCTTCCAGTGCTAAACGAGGCATTACTAGGCGTCTCTCCAGGACTCATTTTAATGTAAATGTACTGGAAACTATTATTAACCCTTCGCTTGCTGTTCACGTCAATATACCTACCTGTAAATAGTGAAGACCCAGATGAGGTCTTCAGGGTCTGCACTATTTACAAATTGATTGTGTAACCAGTGCACTCCACAGCAGTGATTGCACAGCGAAGTACTTGTACACAGTGAAGATATATGTAATTGTACAACAGGGCATGGGTAAAAAAGGAGAAATGTATTTTAAAATTCAGCAAGAGAAGGGTTAATAGTAATATAAAAGTAGTTCAGTGTGTTTTATCTCTTTGCCCTTTGTAAAGTATTATGTATGCATGAACTCCAATCTGTAATAAGATTCGTGCAACCACCTTGACCGAATGTCAAACAGTTTGGATCCTGATGAGACGCCGAGTTACTCGGCGTCTCAGCTGGATCCAAGCTGTTTATAAATGCGAGCCAAGTCGTGAATAGTAGGCTTATTAGTGTTAAGGAGAAAATCTGCCGGATCTGTGAATAACATATTATTTAACGCTTGAGCATTGACTAAAGTTCAAGATGAGATTACTTCGAATACTTAACAATCCACTTCATAACATAAGTGATTTTACTGACATTAAGAGTGAGTATATGTTTTAGAAAAGTGGTGTGTGTCACACACACTAAGTTCGAAGTTAACCTCTAACCCGATGCCTGTGAATCATTCTGTACTCTATTCTTATTTCAAGTATTCCTTAAATCGATAAAACCACAAGATCAAGATGTCAAAGTACAATAGAGTATGTTGGAAGAGACCAATTATTAATACACTTGGGCGGTTTAAAATCAAATAATTGTTTAATACAGAACGAACATGATACATAAACGTCTTATGGGAGTTTCCTGCATAACTGTTGCCCTGCATTATGCTCCATACTGCTTTAAAGACGCATAATTATACCAGTTTGCAGTGGTAGAGTTTGAGAGATTTTACTGTATCTAGATACACTATAACAAAGGTTTTACATATGATGTCCACAGCAGTAAATACCTTGTGATCAATCAAGAAAGCCCAAGTCCTTAGTTCTGTAATGATATTCGTTTTATCCCTTACCTGTTCTATATATATGGAAGGTTGAACATTTTAGAAAGTTAAGAAACAGATCTTTCAAAGTCGGCTAGCAAACAGAACAGACCTTGCTCAGACGGCTCCTATTGGAGGTTTATGTGAAGGAAAGAGTTTAACCTTGCTCAACACTTACCTGACTGCATTGCAAAATTGATTCGTCTCACTAGACAATTGATTATTAAACACTTAAACACTTAATTCGTTGTTTGTTTTTGTTTGTTTTTGTTTTATCTCTGAACAGAACTTTAACGATTTAAACGCATTCGCTGCTAAAGTCGCACCTGTGATAACCTATTAAAATAGTTTGAATCCAGATATGATGACGCCGAGTAACTCGGCGACTAATCAGGATTCAACGTGATTGGTGATTTGATTATGATTTTATAAACGAAATCTAAACTAAGTAATAAACAGCAGACTACAAATTTTGCAGAAGACATTAATTGGCAGCGAAATACAAACTGGGATATACCGCGGAGTGCCCTTCATACTTAAATTGAATCATAAACAAATTGCATTCTTAAAACTACGTAACAGGAACTTTAATTCTTTATGTGTCTTCTATAGAAAAAAATCATTAAAATATTACTGTAGCAATTTGAGCTACATACGACACTATTTTAATTCCATACCCATTGTGAGATACCGGTTTGCTTGCCACAGCCGATGGCAAACGACAAAATGCCGATTCACATATATTGTGAAAATACAGTAAAATCCCTCTAATGCGACCAGCAAAAAGGGGCATAATTCACAGTAGCAAAGGCAGGTGGTTGCTAAATGCAGGACGAAAATTTCGTCCTGCATTAAGCAACCACCTGCTTATAAAGACAGCCATGTTTATTCATTAAGTGGTCGCATTAGAGGGGTTTTACTGTACTATACAGTAAAGCGTAGCTACATGCATAAGTCTTCTTATAATATGGTCGCATTAGCGAGTCTTTACTGTAACTAGTTACAACAGGTGGTGGAGCTGTACTGACGTTTTGATGCAGCGAAAGGTGGAGTCCGAACCATCACAGACCACAGACTTGAAACTCATATGACTGGAGATCTCCGCAGTAGTGTTCTCCAGGCTCTCGCTCTCCGTGTAACACACGTTAGGCCTGTAATGAACAATTAGATAGGCATACTGGTTACATAATTCATTTAGTTCTAATGTAATGACCCTGTATACATATGTGTTCATATATCACACTTCGGTATAACGCCGTTCATTTCTGCTCTATGATTCCAATATCGCCAAACGAATTGACCAATATAGCGTGTAAAACGTACAAAGAGGAATCCGATATCTGAAAGAACTCTTATGCTTGCACTAGCTTCTCGTTTAAATACACAAATTCAAATGCATAATTAAATTATTAGTATCAATTACTTATTTGCTCGTAATGTAGTAGACCTCTGTAAAGAGGTAATCGAAATATGTCTAATTGTGGATTTTACGGCAGGTGGTTACTCAATTCAAGACGGGCATCGTGTTTCATTATGAAGCCATATGCTTCAAAAGTTCCCTAAGAAAATGTTTATTAATAAGGTGGCCGCTATAATGGGATTCTACTGCATTTTGTTTTAACTTTTCAGGTAATATGTAAGCATTGTCTAGATTATCAGATACTTTTTTATATAAAATAAACTGATCGCGGTTAACATCTTCCTACATACCCAGACCACCATGGCTCGTCTCGTGATGAAGGCTGGTTGAAATCGACACCCAGAGAAAACCATGGATCCTCTGTCGGTCCGAATCCCCAGCGGTATCTGCCAGATCGGTGCCTGTGAAATAGATAAAGATTATGAAAAAAACAACAAAAAAACGGCCATCATGTATCTTGTACATTAAACCCTTTCTCACAAGCGTTCACTCAACAGAAGTAAAATCGTTAATCTTTAAGCAAATATTTGTTACGTTTTTGGTTAAGCATCACTTAACCCATTCCCTCATATTGACGACTTTTGGCGACTCTGTAAAAGTCACTTTGTGAAACCATTGTGATAAATAGAGCATTTGCTCCCATAGGAGCAAATGCTCTATTTATCACAAAGGTTTCAAACTGCACAATTATAAGGTTTTCCTTTTTCTAGAAAATGCTCCTTTTCGGTAGATTTATTTAAAAAGGCTGGGTCTAAAAATAGCCTATGTGGTAATAGGTTAAAGATAAAAAGTTTAGTAACATCACATCATCACAGAACATTCATACATTGCATACACAATTCAGCTTGACAACCAAGTGACTGTCGTAAGATTGAAAAATAATCGTAATATTAATTCACGACATTCGTTGAAATGACGAATGATAGATCCCTATAGTCTAAGAATGTCGTATGACATCTCACAATAGACCTACGATAAGTCTCCTACGATGATGACCATTCTTTGCATTTTCAAAGCTCTACGACAAGGGTCTACACCATCGTTTTCTGATTTAACCTGAACTTTCATAAGACATGCCAACAGCTGTCGTTTGTTTTGTCTTCAAGTTTCAGTCGTAGACGTGTCTCTATATAAGTCTCTACCTGGCAAAGGATTAAAACAATTTTGCAAACACAATATAGAACAGAGGTTTACAATCAACAACATTGTTCAATATCGCTCACCTGAGAAAACAGGCCAAGCGGTCAGTTGTGTACAAAATAATATGTCTGGTTGTTAAAATATAACCAGCAGTTTGACATCTGATAGCAGTGTTTTTCTATTTTCACATAACAGTTACTAGAGTAATTTTAGCATAGATACATCACAAACATATTCCTGCAGAGTGCAAACTATATAGACGTTCAGCCAGAGGTTACAAAGAAGATGTTTAATTTATGGTTTCAGACAACACCTGCATGGGAAGAGATATATCAACGCACTTTTAGCCAGGTACTCTTGGTTAATGGCCCATTAGCATTACGCCTGTAAACGTATTTTAAATTCCGATCATTGGTTTTCGGGCCAAACATTCTTTAAATAAATTTAAATACTTTAACTGTTATGCATTTGATAAATGTAATATTCTGCAAATTCTATGAATGGCTTGTCGTGTGCTAAGCTATGTACCAAGCAATTAAGCATGCAACAGAGAGTGACTGAAAGCCAATCTGTATATAAGACAAACAGAATATATAAAGCAAATCTGAAACGTATGTCTATTTACTATGGACTTCATCAGTAGACTGCTTGAACGTTTCATTTTTTCTGAAATTCAAATGTTGGTTTTAGAGAAGATGATGTGAAATATTCACGATATCAATGAAAGGAAAATTAGCCCCGCCCATGGCGGCTATGTGTGTTAACGAATTGCAATTTGGTAGAGGGTCACCTAAGCAACATACAGTAAAACCTCTCTATAACGACCACTAAATTGTGTTAATTAGTTGGTATTTATAGCAGGTGGCTGCTTAAAGCAAGGTGAAAGTAAAACAGAACGCTCCTATAGGAGCGTTCTGTTTTACTTTCACCTTGCTTTAAGCAGCCACCTGCCTTTAACACAAAATAAATTATGTAATTTAGTGGTCGTTATAGAGAGGTTTTACTGTACATGCAAAGTGCAGTTTCAGACGAGAAGAGTTATGTTTTAATTTTCTTTATACTTATATAAGAAAATATAAAATAAATAAAGAAAAGCCCCTTAACAAATTAAAAAATCACAACGGATTGAACAAGTTTTGGTAGACAATTACCTTCTGCATCTTGTGCAACATTCCAGTAAATTCTTATGGTTTCGGGATAAGGCATGAACATTTAAGGGAATACATGTATTGAGTCATGCCACTGGTGGCAATGTTTTAACGAATCGCAACGGTTTGTGGCAATTTGGTAGATGGTTACCTAAGGATTATTCCTGCAAAATTGTATTGAAATCTGCCCTTTTGTGTCAGAGAAGATTTTTGAATTTTTCAACATATAATAGCCACATATAGAAGAACAGTCTAGCGGCCATGTTGTTAAACAAAACCCAATAGTCTGAAAACATATTAGTAGAGGATCACTTAACGATTAATGTTGGTAAAATATATTAAAATCAGTGGTTTTAGAGACGATTTATGAGATTTCCACTTCTGCCACTGTACCTCTCCCATTGATACATTGATTCCAGTGTTTTGAATCATTTAGAAGATAGATCGCTTGAGCATAAGTCCTGAAAATTGTAGTTATATATTTAAAAATTGCACCAAAGAAATGAAAGGAAAGGACATTTAATCCACCCCTGGCGACCATGTTTACTAACGAATCACAATGGCTTGAAAATTCCGGTAGAGGGTCATCAAGGGATCAGCTCTATTCCTGCAAATTTAAACTTCTTTAAACTTTACAATTGTCCTACTGTTCTAGGCGTGATGTTATTTAGGTAAATTACTGACGGCGATTTTAAATCACTCACTCGTTCGGGCGGCATCAATCCCTACTAGACCAGACAGTCTGCTGATGAAGTATGTAGTACGTGAAGCGAAAGCTCCATGTTGCCGTTGTGATATGTTGTGTACGTAATTGAAAATATTAGTGCAACAAGAACAATATTGCAAGTAAGATGTATATTATATATAACTATATGTACATTAAAACCTGTCACAAGCAGTCATTTATTTATGGAACATGGGGGTCTTAACAATCAGGTGGTTGCTTAATGCAAGGTACACGTGATACCGGACACTCCTATAAGAGCCTTCTTTATCACATGTGCCCTGAATTAAGCTACCATCTGTTTTACATATCCAGATTTAGACTTCTTTTAAATGGCCGTTTAACCCATTCCCTCATATTGACGACTTTTGACGACTCTGTAAAAGTCACTTTGTGAAACCATTGTGATAAATAGAGCATTTGCTCCTATAGGAGCAAATGTTCTATTTATCACAATGGTTTCAAACTACAACATTCTAATGTTTTCCCTTTCTCAAGTTAATGCCCCTTTTCGGTAGATTTATTCAAAGTGGTTGTATCTAAAAATAGCCTATGAGGTAATGGGTTAACACAGGTTCTACTGTTTTCTCTATCTTATTATTGCAGTTATTTAAATTACACAGTTTCGCACTTGTATACGTTATTCCAAAATGATTTCAGTGACCCCAAAGATGAAAAAACGGTGGCTACCGGGTCCAAGTTCCACAACTCTGAGGGGAACCCCTGCACAAACGAATAACATTTTGGCAAATATTAGTCTAATAAATTGGGTTGGTCTTTTTCTCTGTGAAAACATTATCAGCGTCCCCCATCAGTTATGAGCTTAACGAAACAGTAGGCGACAGAATGTCCTACATGTATTACAGTAAAACCTCTCTTAACCGGACGTTACATTTAGTATAAATATTGGTCTTGGAGACAGGTGACAGCTTAATGCAGGGTGGAAGTCATGCAGAAAGCTCCTATAGGAGCTTTCTGCATGACTTTCACCCTGCATTAAGCAGTCACCTGCCTTAAATATCTAAATTCTTATCTACTAGAATTCCGGTTAAGAGAGGTTTTACTGTACAAACTACGTGCAAATATAACAGAACATTTCATTCAAAACTAACTAAAATTGGAGAAAGGCCTTGACCTTCAAGTCTAGAGCTGAACATGCAAAATATATAAAGAAAATTAACGAATAATGGAATGTAACATTCAAACAATATTTAAAAAATATAATTGTAGAGTAAAAACCCTCTAACCCGCAATTCTAGTAGGGAAGAATTTAGGTATTTTAAGGTAGGTTGCTGCTTAATGCAACGTGAAAAGTCATGCAAAAAGCTCATAGAGGAGCTTTTTTATGACTTTCACCCCGCAAGAAGCTGTCACCTGTCTCCAAGACCGATATTTATACTAACTTTAACGTCCGGTTTAGAGGGTCTTACTGTAATTATCTGATTTATGAACATGATCTTGCCATGTACTTATGTAATTTCGTTTCATTGATTATTCCTTCATTCATCATTCTTTTTGAAACAGTTGCCATATCAACTACACGCACTTGCGCAGACTAATTTATTATTGCAATCTGTCATTGTTTAATGTGCAGTACACGCATCCACATAAACGCACATGCATCACTTTCTTAAATGTATATTTGTTTTAACTGCAAATAGACATTTAACCCAAGACCAACATTAATTATATGGTAAACATTGGCGAAGAAAAGGGGAAATCGTACGTTCCAAATACATGTGTTTAACTTATAAACCTTTCTTGTTTACCTCAAATATTAATTCACCCAGTCTACCTTCTCGACTGGTACATTTCGTTAAGCTTAATGAGTTAATTAAGTCAATTGAAAACCTTCAATGAAACTAATGGAACAGCAAATAGTGTAGACCCTGACCAAAAATGTCTTTCACGAGCAGTTTGTTTGGGATATACGTAGGTTTTGTCTGATTGTTCGGTAATTAACTAAATAGTCACTTTCGATTCATACAATTAACAAACAGGGCTAGTAATAAAGTATCTAAAATAGTTCACTGTGGTTTTATATTTATTTTGGAACCGTGTAGATCCAGTCTCCGACACATCTTCTTGTCTGTTATGTGTACACTGGACACTAAAAACTCCGCATGCACATTTTTGCGCTAACCATATTGTAAAGGTCTTGAAGTGATGGTATTAGACAAATGACTGATTATACGTAAGAGTCTAATAACACATACACCTGCTGAACCCATTCACCCATAGGCTAGTTTAGACCTCTGAATATGTCTACTGAAATGAGCATTTACTAGAAAAAAGGAAAACTTTAGAATTGTGTAGTTTTGAAACCAATGTGATAAATAGAGTATTTGCTCACAATGATTTCCAAGGATGACCTTTGCAGAGGCATCAAAAGGCGTCAGTATGAGGGAATGGATTAACCCTTCTCTTGCTGAATTTTAAAATACATTTCTCCTTCTTTACACATGTCCTGTTGTATAATTACATATATCTTCACCATGTACAAGTATATCGCTGTGCAATCACTGCTGTGGAGTGCACTGGTTGCACACTCAACTTGTAAATAGTGCAGACCCTGATGAGACAGCTCCTGCAGGAGCTGTCTCATCTGGGTCTTCACTATTTACAGGTAGGTATATTGACTCGAATAGCAAGCGAAGGGTTAATACAAAACACAATTAGTACAAAGAGCTGTCATAGGAGCTTTCTGCATTACGTGTGTCCTGCAATAAGCCACCGCCTGTCTAACAAACTTATAATAAGACTTGTTAATGATCGCTTACGTTACAGTTTACTGTATGTGTACCGAGAAAGCTCTAATAGTGATGATATCAATGCTCTATGTCTGTGTCATGTTTTACTGTGTGCACCTAGAGAAAGTTGCAATAGTGATGATAGTGATGCTCTATGTCTGTGTCATGTTTTACTGTGTGCACCTAGAGAAAGTTGCAATAGTGATGATAGTGATGCTCTATGTCTGTGTCATGTTTTACTGTGTGCACCTAGAGAAAGTTGCAATAGTGATGATAGTGATGCTTTATGGCTATGTCATGGTTAACTGTATGTGCCCGGAGAAAGCTATAATAATGATGATAGCAATGCTCTATGTCTGTGTCATGTTTTACTGTATGCACCTAGAGAAAGTTGCAATTATAGTGATGATAGTGATACTCTATGGCTGTGCCATGGTTAACTGTATGTACCCACAGAAAGCTCTAATAGTGATTATAGCAATGCTCTATGGCTGTGCCATGGTAAACTACATGTACTATATACCCACATAAAGCTCGAATAGTGATTATAACAATGTTCTATGCCTATGTTACGGTTAACTGTATGTACCCAAGCTACAATAATGATGATAGCAATGCGCTATGGCTGTGACTATGAAAACAGTTTTAGAAATATCCTGAGAGTTTTGAATTGCAATCGTATACTAGAGAAGAATGACACGACTGTTGTAAACAGTTTGGATACAAATGAGATGCAAGAGTTTCGTCAGAATACAAACTGTTTAACAGTGGAATTGTAATTTTACTCTTTACCTGATATAGACGTTTTTAACCCTTTACCAATTAAATATTAATGTAAGAAATAATGACATAATGAATATTTATTAGCTGAATTTCAATTTCTAGAAAATGTCCAAGGTAATAGTTTGCTTTGATAAACTGTAGGCCTAGAATCAGATCCAAAGCATGTCATAAGCAAACAGAGCAGACCCTGATCAGACGGCTCCTATAGGAGTCGTCTGAGCTGGGTCTACGCTGTTTGCAAAAGCGTCATCAAGCGTGTGTACGAAGGAACATGTTCATAACTTGGCAAACAAATTAGACCAGATCAGACGGTACCTGTAGGGGCCGTTTCGTTGGAGTTTGCCCTGGTTGCTTGATATATATATATATATATATATATAGATTGGATTCTGCAGTTTCTGCCACGGCAAACTATCCTGTGTTCATTTCTAATCCTTTCACCACCAATGTCGCATAAATGCACCACGACAAACAGTGCAGTCCTAGATCAGACGCCGCCTGTTGATCAGGAACTTTTTGTCTCAATATCTATTTCTATACCTTATATTCCTTTGCATATATTTATCTCATTTCCTTATTTTACCAAATGATTTAACAAAATTGGTTTGCAGACGACAATTAGAAATTTGGCACCGAAAGGGTTAAAAGTCAGCTAATAAAATTCGTCCTTAAATTAATATTCATCAGGTAAAGGTTTTAAGGGAATGAAAGATATGATGAATATAAGCGAATGACAATGTCAGAAAAACTGATAAAATTGGTGCTACTGCAGTTTTGTGCTTATCCCTCCATCTGTGAATACGATTAAAAGTCTTACCACGGCAACCCGCATCCTCTAGAACAAAAGTGTTACAAATAAATGGTTGGACTTTGTACTATACACTGTTTCTCTAGTAATCGAATGTATTGGAAGAAATCATTTTCGCCAAAAAATTGCAATATGATGCTTAATCCACTCCTTTCCATCTTAAGCGCGACCAGACTCGTATATTAGCAAACCGTTTGGCTCCAGATGAGTCACTCGGCGTCACTTCATGATCCATGCTCTTTGGCACTCGATCAATAGTTACCAGAAGCCTTGAGTAAGAATTGCAACAGATGATAAGAATTTTAACAGACGTCGATTTTTTCAGCATAAGGGGTAATATACGCGAAACCCAAATAGTGGTTTCTGGAAAACAGCATGCATTATTGCTATTTCAACCCTTTACTCCATGAATATTAATGTAAGAAATAATGACATCATAAATATTAGATAATTGTTATAATGGAATATGAATACAGTACATGCTGGCTCGTGCAGAAACTTATAATCAGAGCTATAGTATACCATAAGCAAACAGAGCAGACCCTGATCAGACGACTCCTGCAGAAACAATCTGATCTGGGCCTTCTGTGTATAAAAAGACGTAGAAAGGCGTATTTATGGAGTAAAGGGTTAACCCTTTACTCTCTATGAACATTCGCGAAAGAATGAAAGAAATATCAATTAACTATTTTTATACTGACCTATGAAACTAGGATTTTATGTATATAATCAGATGTCTATTGTTTCATAAGCAAACAAAGCAGATCCTGATCAGACGATTCATATGGGCGTAGAAAGGCGTATTCATGGCGTAAAGGGGTAATAATGCATCCATCATTCCGTCTTGCAAATCGGTAACCAAAGGGTTAAATCAACAATATCATGATGCCAATTTCTACATATATTAGCACTAACACAAAGCAACACTCAAACTGTTTAACCCTGTACCTTTGGAGTATTCATGTAAGAAAAAGATACACCATGGATATTATTTAGCTGAATCTTGGTCCATGCTTATAAAGCTTTTAGTTGAGTCTGAGTTTCGTTCTCAAGTTTTTGATTGGTCAGATTTGAGTTCTCAAGCTTTTGATTGGTCAGATTTGAGCCAGAGGCTCAAATCTGACCAATCAAAAGCTTGAGAACGTACTCAGACTCAACTAAGAATTTTATAAGCAGGGACACAGCTTAATGGAATATGGACATAGGAATATTGAGCCATGGCAAACACTGTAGTATCAGATATGTTCATAATTCCATTATCAAACAGAGCAGACCCTGATCAGACGAGTCCTACTAGCACACCTGATCTAGATCTACTCTCTTTGCGAAGGAGTGAAAAAGTCTCTATAAGGGTATAGGGTTACAACAAAAATAGGTTGTATTGTTTTGAAAAGAAATGGTAGTACAGCCTAGGGTTTGAGAATTAACCCTTCTGTTGCTGAATTTTAAAATCCATTTCTCCTTCTTTACCCATTCCCGGTTGTATAATTACACATATCTTCCCTTTGTGCAAGTATTTCGCTGTGCAATCACTGCTGTGGAGTGCACTGGTTGAACAATCAACTTGTAAATAGTGCAGAACCTGATGAGACAGCTCCTGCAGGAGCTCACTCATCTGGGTCTACACTATTTATAGGTAGGTATATTGACGTGAATAGCAAGCGAATGGTTAACCCTTATCATACTACACTTGCGGGACCTGACTCGCAGTTGCAAAAAGCTTGGTTCCAGATGAGACGCCGAGTAACACGTCATCTCATCAGGATCCAAGCTGTTGGACACTCGTTTAAACGTTTCTCAAACACTTCTACGAATCAGAAGTAAGTAAACAATGCAACAGGTCAGAGTTATTGCAGACATAGTGTTCAGCACAATAAGTGTCCATACAGATGCCCATTTTTATTGACAACAACTACAGAGAATATAAACAGTCACTTATCCTAATTACCCTTAGAACTCGGCTAAACTTCGGTAAATAGTGCAGACCAAGATCAAACTGATCCTGGCTCTAAAGGAACAATTTGACCTAGGTCTACACTATTGCTATAATGCCAGTCTAATTTAAAGTTATCAAAATGGTACCGTTGAAATGAATTATTCATATTTTCAAACTAATGGAGAGAGGCGATTATGTTAATTAACTTCAGAACACTCTATCTCATCTACCAACTGTTTGTAAAGGAGCAGCAGTAAATCTGGCACCATTTTCATAATTTTCTAAGTATTTTGGATCATTTTGCTAAGTATACACCTGTCTTAGTTTTCTTTCCAAATGCTATTCACGTAATATCCTGCAGGACATTGTTAAACACTAGTTACGTTCTTAAATAAATAAGTAAATGGTGCGTTGCCAAAGAATACAAAAGGCTTATACCAGACGGCATGCAACTTAAAGAACTTTCTAAAATGTATCTTTGTAACCCCAAAGGGTAACCTTGACCTTGGAAGAATGTGTTAGATGTACAGTGTACACTAAATGTCAGACGTGTCTAATTAACACGTAACCTTGACTTTGGCAGTAGGTCGGTGGTAAAACCTGTCTTAAGCGGCCATCGTAAAGAGGCCTAATTAAGCGTATATAAGGCAGGCGGTAGCTTAATGCAGGTCAAAAGGAATGCAAAAAAGCTCCTATAGTTTTCTGCAATACTTCTGTCATGCACCACCTGCTTTTAAGACTCCTATGTTCAATATGTAAATGTCCGCTTAACACAGGTTCCACTGTATGTGAAATTTCGCTCATGCAAGTGAAAAACAACAGAGCAGAGATGACAGTTTGGACATTAATAAATGTATGCATGCTTCTTCGGTGACACAGGCCTTGAGAATAAGTGGACGGCTGTTTGACGCGACATACACTCATAGGGTGACCACTCATAGGGTGACCAGCAATACTTTCAAAGTACATCAAAATCAGTTCATACACGTCGAAGATACATAGTGGACACGAATCATCGGACATGAAATTTGTAATATGATCTGTGAAATTAACATTGGAAGTATATGTAAGTGAACAAGTGTTTGATACTTTACAGTCCCGTGGCATGAGCTACACTTGTGCCAATTGGGTAGGTGGAAGATACAGAGCAGGAAGAGACGGACGGACGGACGGCAAAAAAACAAACCCCATAACCCCCCCCCCCCTTTCCCAAACAAAAGGCAAAAAACACTACATCAACAACGTTTTATTCACTATGGAAAAAGCATACTAATTTGGCTTGCAATTTTATTAAGAATAATTATACATTGGAGGAAACAGTAATTGCGTTTGTTTTGGTTAAAATATAGATGTCTGTGCATTAAAAATGAACAAGTAAAACTAGTTCCTTGATTTAAAATTTAGATAAAAAATAGAATGATACAAAAACATAGAGATTAGACATTATAAGGATTATGTAAATCCTTTTGGTTTTTGTGTTATCCTTGTATTTAATGTAACAGGCATATTAATAATTCTTTACCGGTTATATAGTTTCACTTTATTGGCATGTCCATTTCCGTGACACTTTGTGCAACATATTGACAGATTATTTTATTTGATGAAGGCCTAGATGCATGTTTTTTCATATCCTGTTGTTCATAATGCCACTATAAAACAAATCAACAAATTAATATCCATACAGTTATTATTTTCACTAGACAATCATCTGGTAAAGAGATAAAAGGAAACAGGGCACATTTTGAGCGGACCTTCACTGAAGCACTTTGAAGCACTTTACTTTGATCTAAGCGGCCATTCATTTATTAAACATAAGATTCTAAAAAGCAAGTGGTTACTTAATTCAGGCCAAAGGTAATGCAAAAAAGAAAACTCCTATAGGAGCTTTCTGTATTACTTTTAATCTGTATTAAGCTACCAACTGTCTTACAGAGCTATAATTAGACCTCTTTTTGATGGCCGCTTATGACAGGTTCTACTGTACATAGTGTCCAAATGTTTGAGTAACATGTTCAAATTGTTCGATTAACCTTTGTCCATGACGTATGACACGTTGAGGTTTTGTTTCACGATTCCGTGACCGTAAAGTGATAAAGGTTAAAACGATGATAAAAATGTTAATACGCTCCTAAGTGCCTTTCCTGTGTCACTGAAAACCCACGAGAAAAAAATATTATATGTATTGATATTGACCCTTTCAACACTGCGGACCAGTGAGCCCATTTGTGACGACCTTCGCAGTCGGGCCCAGATGAGACGTCGTGTCACGTTTCATCAGGATTCAAACTATTTGACACTCACTTGTTTGTGTTTTGAAAAGAAACGAAAACGGCGTTTTGAAGGAAAATAATTACTTGTATAATTGTAACAGACGAGTATATATGCAGATAAGCGTTGCAAAATATTAAAAGGGGTTTTAACTCACTTTTAGACCTATTCCTTCATAGACTATTTCAAAACCCAATGTCTTTGAATAGATCTACTAAAACTAAGCATTTACTACAAATTTGGAAAACATTAGAACTGTGTATTTTTAAAAACATTGTGATAAATAGAGCATTTGATCCTATGGAGCAAATGTTCTGTATATCACAATGATTTCAAAAGTGAGTAAGACTTTTACAAAGGCGTCAAAAGGCGCCAATATAAGGAAATGGGGTAAAGTACAGTATACTCCCTCTGAAGCAGCAAACGTGTCTTATTCACGATCACAGATGTAGGTCGTAGCTTAATGCAGGACGGTTATGCAGAAAGATCAAAAAAAGAACTGTCTGTATTACTTTCAACCTGCATTAAGCAAACAACTGCATTTAAAAACGACCCTCTTCATTCATTAACCCATTACCTCATAGGCTATTTTAGATACAACCTCTTTGAATAAATATACCAAAAAGGAGCATTACTTAGAGAAAAGGAAAAATTTAGAATTAGAATTTTGTAGTTTGAAACCATTGTGATAAATAGAGCATTTGCTCCTATAGGAGCAAATGCTCTATTTATCACAATTGTTTCACAAAGTGACTTTTACGGAGTCGTCAAAAGTCGTCAATATGAGGGAATGGCTCGGGCAACATGATTTTCCTCAGCAGGAAACAAAAAGTCAGATACCCCGCCAATGATCTGTATAACTAATAGTGTTTTTAAGTGTATCTTTCGAGCAGACGATTGAGTACTGTAAACTTCCTAAAACCGGACTTTCACATTATTACCAGACAGGTGGACTTTTAAATACAGGGTCATGCAGAAACCTCCAAAATGAGCTTTCTGTATGACCCCCCCCCCACCCACCCACACACACACACACACACACACCTGTATTTAGCACCTGGTTAAAACGATCTAATTTCGTCTTTACGTAAAGTTCGGTTTCGAATGTTTTTTACTGTATGTGTTGGTTAATTGTGGTTTATATCTGCCCACAATAAAACTTTTTATTTTCGCGAACACTCAAAATAAGTGGGGGGTTTTAAGACAAGTAAAAGCTAAGTGCAAGAATAGAGTAATGCAGCAATTTTCGCTAGAGCTTTCTGCCTTACTTTCGCTCTGCGATAAGATACAAACTGCATTTAAAGACCCAAATGTATATTTATAAAGCAATCGCTTACGAATGATTCATTGTATCATTAACCCTTTGAATGCTGAACTTTCCAAGTGGACTGATCCATTAGTGTTTAATGGCAAAATCCGTTCAATATAAAATGTTATAATTTGTATATTGTATAATCAGTATTTTGTATGAAAAATAGTGCAGACCCTGGTTAGAGGATTCCTCTAGGGGTCCTCTGATCTGGGTATACATGTACACTAATTGCAAATTAATGTAGTCCAAAGCATAAGCATACTGATAGATAGCGTCCACATATACCTCTTACCGTGTTCAGATATTAAACATGAAGGCGTATTAAATTGAAACCTAATGTTGTAAAAAAGTTGTTTTTGCTGAAATACTGATGATGTCCTTTTTCTGCTAGACCTTAATCTGTTTCATCATTTAGGCTTGATCGGACTTTGTGAACAGAATAGAACCAGATCAGGCAGCATGAAACCAGATTTCCGATTAGGATCTTGATTGTGAAACAGTACTGGATGTATTTTTAAATGAAGAGAAAATGTGAACAGAAAAAAAATCTAATCTAAGATTATTTTAGTTGAAGCAAGCAAAAGGTATTATATCATTATTAGTGTTGTTAATTACACGATTTCGCCCGTGTCCTTTACGTAACCAACCAAAATAAATGACATCTATAATGCGTTCAAACCACAGACCGATACACATGATGTCATTTGATATCAACACTGAATAACTCTCACTTCAAAGCGGAAAAATGAAAGGATGTACGTACAACAAACATTGAATCACAATTACTGCATTCTGAAAACACAATTTGACATCACATTGACATCACAAAATCCACCAGGAGATGGAATGACAGAGAACACGCCCCGATGTTATAAACTCGCTGCTTGAATCTGAGTTCATTCCCAAGCATCTGAGTGGCCTGATTTGAGCAAACTCAAAATCTAATACATTTTGTACTTGAGAATGAACTCAAAACCCGACTCAAAAGTTTAATAACCTTGGAGCCTGGCATCTTACTGTAACATTCAAAACGTTAGATTCCTGCAAATGGATTTATTAGCTTCGAAGTTTTCAAAATAGTGTAGATCGAGAATAGCAACCGGGTCGGTTTTTCATCAGAATCAATTTGGATCGAAAACATTCTGTAAATACCGAAAAGGACCCATATCAGACGCCGCCTAGTGAATCTGGAGCCTGATTCTAGTCTGTGCTATTTGCAAAATATAAGTTATATTAATATAGAAATTAACCATTTATCTCATATAAAGATTTTCAAACTGAGTAGACCCTGATCAGACGGCTCCTACAGGAGCCGTCTGATCAGGGTATGCTCTGTTTGCTTATGGTATAATATAGATCTGATGCTATAGTTCCTGTCAGAGCCTAAATACACTGCGTTCATATACCATTATACACCATCATGTTTTACCTGAATAATGAACATGTAAAGGATTGATATGGAATATGCAAATGCCGATACTAAACGCCCTGTAAGACCATTTAAAATTCCTGGTGCAGAGCTCACGGAAGAATTAGCCATCGATAAAAGAATTACTTGGAGCTCTCGAACCATAGAAGTCCGTTGAAGCTCAATGCGTCAATATGACTGATTATCGCGAATACAGTCGCTCTTTAATATGCTGTAACTACTTCCTATTCGAACAAGCTTTTGAGAAACTATGGGCCGAGTGTCAAACAGCATGGATCCTGAGTGGACGCCGAGTTACCCAATGTCTCATCTGGATTCAGGCTTAGTCGGGTTGTAGGTAGCGGGATAAGGGTTACAATAGTGTCTGCAGCTACATGGTGATAGGGTGTAGGGTCGCGCTGATTAGCCCTTACCCTGTTCAATATTCATGCAAGAAATAATCATTTCATGAATAATTATATTTTTTCAATGTTTTGCTTTGACAAAAACTATAGAATGAGATCTATATCATGTTATAAGCAAACTGAGCGGACCCTGATCAGACGGTGCCGTTTGATCTGGATTTATTATGTTTGCAAATGCGTTTATATGGCGCAACGGGTTAATATAATACTAGTAGTTAGTACAGCTATCATTCATGGACGTGGGGAGGGGGTCTTATCGCGTCAGGATGACAATCCTCTTTTAAAGTTGATCCGTACATAGGTCAAATTGGTATCGGAGATGGGCTCCTCGGAGAAATCTGCCCGTCTGGGACTCTAAGCAGTCTTCACACGCGCATTTCCATATAAAAAGCTCGTCCAATTTCATATAAAGCATGTCATATTTAAAATAAACGCGGTTAATCTAACAAGGCGATTTTATATATTCAATGACAAGATTATATTCACGACAGAAAAAAAATACTGTGTAACATGTTGAATAACAAGTTTGAGTAACACCTGGAAGAAAACAAACTAGAGTTGAACTTCGATATCTCAAACTCGGATAACTCGAAATTCGGATAACTCGAATAAATAGTTCGGTCCTTCCAAAATTTACAATACATAATTATTCTGAAATGTGACAATTTAATGCAGGTCTCATTCAACTCTTTACTCCATAAATACGCCTTTCTAAGCTTTTGCAAACAGAAAAGACCCAGATCAGAGGGCTCCTATTGGAACCGTCTGATCAAGGTCTGCTCTGTTTACTTATGACATAATGTAGATATGATTCTAGTTTCTACAATGTCCAAATATTTATGTGTTCATCTGTTAATATAAAAATTATTCTAAATAACATTAACGATGTCATTATTTCTTACATGAATATTCATGGAGTAAATGGTTAAAGTATTACGTATCGTCAGAGCTGTAGGTTGATGTGTATTGAGGAAATCTATGTAACATTTTATTTACATCTCTCTGCCAAACCATGTTTTGCTGTTACTCATTAAAAAGGGTTTGACTGAGAAATGAGAGATGTTGATACATTAAAACCTCTCTATAACGGCCACTAAATAACATTAAGTATTTTGAGTTAAAGGCATGCGGCTGCTTAAAGCAAGGTGAAAGTAAAACAGAACGCTCCTATAGGAGCGTTCTGTTTTACTTTCACCTTGCTTTAAGCAGCCACCTGCCATCAATACCAACTAATTAACATAATTTAGTCGCCGTTATAGAGAGGTTTTACTGTATATATGTACGCTTCTACAGCTCTAATTTGTATGTTACGTGCACACGCAAATGTTTAACAGAACACATCGAGAAAATTAACCCTTTCCCTGTTCTACGTGTATTCCAAATTTCAATACCGACTAAGTATTCATAAAATAGTTATAATATAAAATGGAAGGTGGGACATTATAGCCATTTCAGAAAGTAAAGAAACATATCTATCAAATTCCATTAGCAAACAGAGCATACCCTGACCAGACGACTCCTATAGGAGCCGTGTGATCTGGGTCTACTCTATTTGCAAATGTGTGAAAAGTTATTTATTAGAAGGAAATGGTTAAGAGCAAAACAGCAAATTTGATGATTAAAAAATAAAAATTATAATATTGTTCCTTGTAGGAGACTACAATATTTGAAATAATGCTTACCCTGACATCCAGTCTCTTAATCCGCCTCTACGGCGCCCACTTTGATCAAGCATATGTCTGTGGCCCTTTCCCCTTCCCCGTCCCCTTCCCCGCTTTAACCAGCCCTTGTCGTCATCTTTACGTCTCCCCCATGCGAGGCAGAGCTCTATGGCCAAAAGCAAAGCAAGAGCAAAAATTATTTTCCTCATATTTCTTAAAGGTCTCTCGATCGCCCGAACTGGAGGCGTGAGAACTGAGGAGCTGCTCGAGGTTTAGAGCGTATATATTTACATTATCTTGTCTGTGCATCCTTAACATTTCGCCAAGCAAGTTAATTCAGATATTCAATCAGCCTCATAATTATCAATGACAGAGAACATGACTGGTTCGGGCGGTAACTGTTATGGCTCAGTTTACAGACATGTGTTATTAAGATTTCAAAGAAATATTCTTGTACAAATTGTAGCAGGGACACTAATTTTTTCACTGGTGAAATACTAAGGGGTTATGATTAATAGGTCTCACGTGATAAAACAAAGAGTGCGGCTGACTCTGAATTGGGGGAGTGAAATGGAAGACACTATAAGAGTTATATAAGTTATATAAGTAATAAATAGAAAGTCGTGGCTGTTTTACAAGGTTTTAGCAGTGTATTTTTTCAAAACTTGTGGTTTTTTACTCTAAATTGATGACTGATTACAGAGCACTCGTATAGCAGAAATATATTTTATTTCATAACAACACGTTCTTCCCCAGACTACTGTGTGGTATCTCCCCGCAGTAATGCATTTCGCGGAAAAGTGTGTTTACATACAATCTTCCTTTATCCTTTGAAACTTAATGAACTTTCGCTGGCAAAAAGCGATATTTGGCTCAATTTCCATACCATTTTTAAAGCGCCTAATAGTTTGGATCTTGATGAGATACCAAGTTAGTCAGATTCAAACGTTAGGCAAAATGTTTTTTTAAAAATGGTCTATAGTTTGCAAGAGTTAACAATATTCCGGTTTTGAATAGCTCAGCATATCTGAAAACATGCACTGTCCTAAATCTTGATTTCCTGGGTAACTTATACAAGTAATGACTAACATATGGTGCACTCATTTCCCCACTGACAGAGGTTGGATGTACTTGTAAACGTGCGTTAGCCAGGGTCATATCCAATAGTTATACAACACAAAGTAACATAATATACTTTCTTAGATTCTACGTCAATTTCTCAGAACAAGTCAGAAGAGTCCAAAGACAAAACAAAAACTCCGTACAGTAGAGTCTGTTCTTAGCGGCCATTGCTTAATGCAGGACAAGAGTAATGCAGAAAGTTCCTATAGGAGCTACCTGTATCACTTTTCACCTGCATTAAGCTACCACCTGCCTTACAGGGCCATAATTAGTTCTCTTTTATGACATCTTAACCCATTACCTCATAGGCTATTTTTAGATACAACCTCTTTGAATAAATCTACCGAAAAGGAGCATTAACTAGAGAAAAGATTTTTTTTTAGAATTTTGTAATTTGAAACCATTGTGATAAATAGAGCATTTGCTCCTATAGGACAATGGTTCACAAAGTGACTTTTATGGAGTCGTCAAAAGTCGTCAATATGAGGGAATGGGTTAAGACAGGTTCTATTGTACATATTTTTTCTTACACGACGTTGTTTAAGCCATTAATTCATTAATATTCATATAAAAATAATGTCACCGGGAATATTAATTAGCTGATACTGTAGACACGGATCTATATTATTATAAAAGCAAACACTGACAAGACAGCTCCTATATGATCCTCTGATCTGAGTCTACTCTGTGTGTAATTGTATTAAATGATGTATTAACGAAATGTGTTTATTCAGTAGAACCTGTCCTAAGCGGTCATCTTTTTATTAAACTCAGGAGTCTTAAAAAGCAAGCATTTGATTTAACCCATTCCCTCATATTGACGCCTTTGACGCCTCTGCAAAAGTCACCTGTTGAAACCATTGTGATAAATAGAGCATTTGCTCCTATAGGAGCAAATGCTCTATTTATCACAATGATTTCAAACTACAAAATTCTAAAAATGTCATTTTCTCTAGTTAATGCTCCTTTTCGGTAGATTCTTTCAAAAAGATGTTGGATCTAAAAATAGCCTATGAGGTAATGGGTTAAGGTAGGGCGAAAGAAATGAAAAACAGTCGTATAGGAGCTTTTTGTATTACTTTTGACCTGTATTAAGCTACCACATGCCTTACAGTCCCATAATTAGACCAAGTTTTGATGGCTGCTTATATAAGACAGGTTATGCTGTATAATAATTAATCTCAAACAAACACAAGTATACGATTGTGTAAAGCAGTTATTCAACACCCTGTTATCACAGAAAAGAAAATGAATGATTTCCAAACATTAAATACATACCAAGTGTATATTGATTTCACATGTGTATAAATTCTATGTGTTTGACGTGGGCATTGCTTGGAGAACAGACAGAACGACAGACGGGCAGACAAACAGAAAGACAGACAGACAGGTGAACATAATTAGATCTATGTTGGTGATCGCTTAAGACAGGTTATACTGTATATCAGTATGTTGTATTAAGGGTCATCTTACAGCAACACTGTCTACAGTAAAACCTCTCTATAACGGCCACTAATTTGTGTTAATTAGTTGGTATTTAGGACAGGTGGCTGCTTAAAGCAAGGTGAAAGTAAAACAGAACGCTCCTATAGGAGCGTTCTGTTTTACGTTCACCTTGCTTTAAGCATCCACTTGCCCTTAACAAAAATACTTGATGTAATTTAGTGGTCGTTATAGAGAGGTTTTACTGTATATGCACACAGGAATTTTTTGGCATATCAGAAACAGTAGAATCAGGTTAATATGATTCCATAAGCAAACAGAACTGACCCTTATCAGACGGCTCATATTGGAGACGTCTGGTCTGGGTCACTCTGTTTTCAAAGACGTCAAAGGGCGTCTCATTAAGACGAAATCTGCGGGGTTTCAAACAGTTCGGGTATCTGTAGATGAGACACCGAGTAACTCAGCGTCTCATCAGGATCCAAATTGTTTGACACTTGAATCAGAATCCAAATTGTTTGACACTTGAATGATGTCTAGCATGTGGCTTATATTTTCTATTGACAAATTATTGCTCAGTATGCCGAAGTTTACCGTTCTACACTGGGAACAACTATCGTCTGCAGCAACTATCGTTGCAGCAAGTGTCGTCTGCAGCAATATTTGTCTGCTTCAGTTCAATAAGTACATGTGTCTCTCAGGTATTTCTTCTAAACACTATTTCAGATTGTCTAACTTTCAAACTTTTATTATCAATTCGTATAAGGCCCCCTTCTGTGGACAGCATTTACAATCACATACACAAATACATACATCATTTCAACATGGTCACCGGGAACACACACTCATACAGTATAAACAAACAGATGATACATTCTATCGAGATTAACCATTGATGTTTGAGAGAGAATGGTTACATTAAATAGAGAATAGAGAAACATAAGTGCATCGTATTAAATTGCTCTGGATGACATATTGAATATCAGTATGTGTGTACGTATTAACATAAAACTTATAAATGCAATTCAAATTACCCTAGCTGTGCTGGCACCCGTCCAGCTTCTCCAACGAAACTAAATTTGAAGATGGATTGTAGGTACAGTGAATCGTAACAGCATGCAAGTAATTAACATTTTACACCACGATGAGGCGCTAAATGACTTTAACGTTGTCAAACAGTTTCTCAGCAAATAGCAATAGATTTTATTGTGATAAAGGCCTCCGGTCCAAACATATACATTGTATAACATAAACAATACATGCATGAGTGTTTAAACAAGACCAATTAACCCATTTTCTCCCACGATCCCATATATGGGACGTAGACAAACAGTGAAGACTCTGATCAGACGCCGCATAATGCGGCGTCTGATCAGAGTCTACACTGTTTGCTATTAGGAAATTCAATATAAAACAAAACAAAAATGTAAATTTAGACCAGACATCCCTTAAATAAACAATAGTGTTCGGAGGAACACATGTGTCACCTGCTCACAGCTGACACAAAAACTTATTGTTAATATGAAAAAGGGGAATAACTCAAAAAGATTGATGCTAGAGTTGAGTTATGGCCCGTGTGCATGACACTTCCTCTCATTATGCTTGTTCCATGTGTGGAATTTGAAAGCTCTATAATGATTAGTTTAGAAATGACAGCCAAAAAAAGAAAGTGTGACGGACAGACAGACGGACGGACGGACAGACAGACGACGGAAAAGTGATCCCTAAGTGACACACTGCCTCTCGGCAGGTGACACAAAAATAGACTAATCCAATATATAAGCATGGCAGAATCCACTGGGAGCAAATGGGTTAAAATCATGCACCCAATAGCAACATGTAAAACAGTTTCCCAGCGTCTGATTGGAATCCAAACTGTTTGCAAATGTTCACATATTCGCCAGGGGAGTGCTTATGGTTAAAGAACCATGTATGACCTCAGATAACTCTTGACAGATAAATTGAAGAAATATTAGCTTTTAGCATTCATTTATGGATCTCTTCCGCTTCTGGTATCGAAAAATCACGTGAATAGGAGTACATACATTTGATTTACTTATTGGTCTCTAATTGGCAGTCTCGAACGCAACAGTCTCGAAAAGAAACAATTCGGTCTCGTGTTTGATTTTTATTTGTATTCAGGCAGTAAAAGTATGTTCTCTGCTATATCTAAGAGTGTTTCAATCCTTCGAATTCATAAAACATCAAATGCTTTCTTGATTTTTCTTTCATTTGGGTCTCGGACGTTACCATGTGTAACATGGTGAAAAAGTTGTGACTCGTCTGGGATTCAAACCCAGGGTCCCTGGCTTACCATGCCAACTCTCTACCGACTGAGCTACCAAGCCACACAGTAAAGCCCATCAACTTATTTCACCACAATCTCTACCCGGCTACACACACACCCTCGATAAAGATCTATACAAGAATTCGTCCCGAATTCTTACTCAAAGAACACTCCACGAGTTTCTTATTATTACACATTATCTTAATATAATCTTCATATAATCTTCATATAAATCACCCTGTGGGTTATTTACGTTGGGCGCCAAATGTAACATGGTGAAAAAGTTGGGACTCGATTGGGACTCGAACTGAAACTTGGATAGACTCAACAGATTAACTATTTTTCATACTTTTATCATGTCTAACTTTAATTTCTGCCCACTTTCATGGCATTTCTGCTCAGAAACCAATACACGGAAAATGGAGAAAATTCAGGAGAGAGCACTGAGATTTTTTATGAAGACTATGTTTCATCATATTGTGATCTTCTGTCAAGGGCCAAACTTCCAACTCTACACATTAAACGTTTAAGAATTATGGCAAAGAAACTTTTAATTTTTTAATGATTTGTCCCCCCCCCCCCCCCCCCCCCCGGTTTTAAAAGATCTTATTCAAAAAAAGACTCAGGTTATAGTTTTAGATATACTAACATTTTACAGATGCCAAGTGTGAGACTATCCCTTACTAGTAAGAACTCATTCAGATTATGCAGCGCCAGTAATGTGGAACAGCCTTCCTGACTTAAATACAGGCCAGGCAGGCAGCTTTGATCATTTCAAGACCCTCATGGCAAAGTGGAATAGTCAAGGCTGCCGGTGCAGTGCTTGTAGATAAACTTTTTATCCATCCACCTAGCTATGGATCTACATTGTTCTAAGTTTAGCTTAATCTGCAATAAATCACTTTGCTTTACTGGGGATGTTATATTTATTTGTATATCTTAATCCTTTCCCAAGTTGACTTTTATTCAGAACTTTATAATTACTAGTGGCCTTCGTGGAATACATACATGTAATATGGAAATCTTAATTCTCTAACCTTGCTAAAGATAAAGATCCTTCAAACTTATAGACAGACAATGAAGTCACAGATCAGGTAAATACTAAAGGATATATCTGTTCTGTGTCTCTTTTGTTGGCATATCCTGATGTATGTGCAAAATGCTAATATTAGTCGATTTTTGCTATGTAATATATGTTGTTGTCGATCTTATGATAGATATGACTATCAAAACCTACTAAATATGCTTTTTAGATATTTCGTAGATTTTAGATATATTTGAGCTCTTATGAACATACATTCATGACTTGTTTTCTTCTTTAAGCACATTTATCATAGGTTTCCATGTGCATTAATTGTCAGTTCTGTATGTAGCCTGTTTATGCCTACTTGTATGGTGTGATAATTCTTTTTATGTATAACAGATTATTGAGTGATCTAGATTTATATCATGTCATGCAGACCCAAGACGTGTTGTTAGACTGGAGTATTCGGTGGCAAAATTTATTTATATATACATTAATTAATTTATCTATCATTTTCATATAAACATTATGTACTTTTAGACTGCAATGAATATTTTGAAGTATGTAAATTGATACATGTTTTGTTGTTTTTTGTTGTTGTTGTTGTTTGTTTTTTGTGGGTTTTTTTTTTTTTTTTTTTTTTTTTGGGGGGGGGGGGTAGAAATACTTGCTAAACTTTTATAATGTATGTTCTCTATTTTCATATTTTATATGTGCTTAACTACAGTTTAATATAGCTTTAAACAATTATTCCTATGAAAAATGTGCTGATCACACGCTTTAAAACTTTTATGAGACTAAATTGAGTATTGAGTTACTCTCCTTCCTTTTATTTGTAAGATTTAGCATATTTCTCATAGCTGTTATGATGCAAATTACTCATTTAAATTTGCAGCTTCTTTTACATATGTTAACATACACTAGTAATATAGTCGGTTAAAAGCTCTTCAGAGCTTATAAATGTTATTTGTAAATGTCTTGCCGACTCAAAATAAATCGTATCTTATCTTATCAACTATTTGACAAAAAAAACTGCTGCAGGCCTCTCCTTGGCTTCTTTTCGTGTATTTTAGAGTATCCATACGAGTACTCATCTCTTTCATCTAACTTGGACTAAGTCTATGTTGAGATAAATTTAAACATTTTGCAAAGTTTCATAAAATCAGCCAGTGTGTTTAGCAAATGTGGACACGAAATAATGACACATGGACAGACGGACGGATGCGCCATTTCTATGCATTCAATAGCTTATCGATCATTGTCAAGTCAAATGTAAAATTGTTCACTACAAATAAATATTCCCGTTGTCCACATTTTCCATGTTCCTTCTTTATTCTATATCGTCCGCATTTTCCAATAATGTCTATATCGTCCGTAAATCGCGTCCGCATTTTAGATCTTCTCCAAATATTCCGTCTTTCGCAAAGCTTGTCAGCTCTTGTTACCGACACTGATCAACCGCGCGGATTTATCGGATTTTATCCTTAGTGTATAATCTGTCTAAAACTAGGTGGAAATGCAGTGCAAAAGCTGCCATCAAAGGCAATGATTGAATACGATTATTTCTTTAATTAAAATGAATTTAATTCGAGTCATAGTATATTATGTGAAAATATATAATTTATATATGATATGACTAAAAATATCGATAACTCAGTGCAGATATATTATGTATTTTTCTATTTAGCATTTGATAAAGTCAGTCACAACCTTCTTCTCACAAACTGACACACTATGGGATACAGGGTAAAAAAAACCAGTGCATACATATTACATAACTTTTTATCAAATCGTACCCAGGCTATTGTACTAGAGGGCGAGAAATCTCAGTATATTGGGGTAAAGTCCGATCTGTCCCAAGGATCTATACCGGGCCTGAGTCTGTTTTTATTTTACATTAATGATTTAATATTATATCCACTGGCTTAAATTTCACAGTGCGTCGTTTTTCAGTTGCCACTATATCATATCTTACCATCAGATCCAAATATGACTGTAAAACACTCCAGAATTATCTCAACAAACTTACAGTGTGGGAAAATAAATGGAGTTCCACCTAATCTCATCAATGAGTGTAAACATGTAAGACAGCATGCTAATTTTGTAATGGTTGCTGTCTTACAGTCTCATGACAATACATCAAATATGGAGTGGAAATCATTAATTTTCTAATTTTCAATCTGGTCATATTGGACCTAATTTTAAATGTAAATCTGCAATTTTGTGGTAATAAATTATATACATAATTCAAACAACAACTTACCTCAGATATGCTCATAAATCTACATTGCAACCCACACTGTAGTTGTCACGTGATGCGAGTAAATACACACGAGTGCAATATACATGCAGTTACTGTAAGCGCTATGGAAACCAAAACAATAATTGACTTCAAACGTTTTCTTGTCAGGTTCATACATTCATTATTCATAGAGGAAAGGGTTAAAGAACAGGTTTATAAGTGTTTAGTATGTCTATCATTAGAATATGAGTGCACAGTCTATATACCTTAACCCTTTCCCTTATGTAAGCGCATTTTTACGCATCTGCAAACAGAGTAGACTCAGATTAGACGGCTCCTATAGGAGTTGACTGATCAGGGTCTGCTCGGTTTGCTTATGGTGTAATATATATCGAGGGCTTGGTGCAAAACTATTCAACTCCTTCACAAAGTGAAGGAGTTAGAATAGTTTTGCACCAAGCCCTCGATATCTGATCCTACAGCTTCTGCCTGGGCCAAAATGTCCTGTGTCCATATGCCATTATAAAAAATAATCTCATTAATATTCATGACATCATTATTTCTTACATGAATATGCAACAGGAAAAGGGTTAAGGCTTACCTTAATTAAAATATTGCTAATATATTATATTATAGAAATTTAAGAGTAAAGGAGGGCTGCTAGCTTTGTTAAAAATAGATATAGGAATACCTCTAGTGTAAGTAACATGTTAAATAACTTAGAATGGAGAAGCCTTGCTGATAGAAGAAAAGATGCACGTCTAACTACGCTTTTTAAAATAACACATGCTATAGTTTCCATCCCCAAATCAGACTGTTTAATTCCACCACTAGGACAATCATTCAAAATGCACTCACTCACCTATGAAATTCCATCATACAGAAAACAAATTGCACAATTGCCATTCTTTCTCCAGACAATTAAGGACTGGTACAGCCTCCCTATGAGTGTGGTGATATCCATGAGTGATTCTGTTCAAAACTACACTCATATTCACACATGTTATCACTAACTGCTCCTCTATGTAAATAGTTTTAATAATACGATAATCACCTGTCAGGTCATGGCGCATCTATCATATACCAGTGACATTTATTTCAACTAGTTGAAGGCAGTCACTCTAAAAAGTAGAAGAGTAGACTCAAATCAGACAACTCTTGTTTGCTTATGTAATTATAACAGATGATGAGATCTGACTCTACAGTTTCAGCCAATACCAAAATATCCTGTTTACATAATATTATGCTATTGTAAAAAATCAGCTTATGAAATATTCATGATGTCATTATTTCTTTCATGAATGTTTAACAGGGAAAGGGGGTATCCATGACTTATAGGCACATTTTTTTGTGTTTGGTGCCAGTCTCCCTTTATTATGATTGGAATTTGTTTAGAACTATGAACAGATGATTGGAATTGTTCTTTTTTTACTTTGCAGGGGATATTCTGCTGTTCAGTGAAAGTAGTTCCAATTCTGAATTTGTTAGTCTGCAAATGATTTAGCCCACATCAGTACATTTGTACCTCTTGTAACCCCTTTGACAAGGAGTATTAAGCCTACTTTGGACTTAGGTCACCAACAGGATTGACGATTAATTGATGGCTTCAGTATTAAGCAGACATTTCATGCACATGAAATGTGTACAGCTACTGTACAAAGGTGAGAACCCTCATTCAAGTAATCCCAATTGAGCCTGAGACAGTTATGATACTTTTGACTGCCTCTTGAGAAGTAAAGCCCTTTATCTGATGAATATTTGTGTAAGAAATAATGCCAATGGCAGAAACTGCAATATAAGATTTATATTGTTTCATGAGCATACAGAGCAGCTCCAGAACTGATAGCTACTATAGGAGTTTCAGTTCTAGGTTCTTATCTGTTTGCAAAATGTTAACCCTTCACTTGCAATTCACGTCAATATTCCTACCTGTAAATAGTGAAGACCCAGATGAGACAGCTCCTGCACTCCACAGCAGTGATTGCACAACAAAATACTTGTACACAGTGAAGATATATGTAATTATACAACAGGGCATGGGTAAAGAGGGAGAAATGTATTCTAAAATTCAGCAAGAGAAGGGTTAAAAGGTATCTTTATCAGGTAAAGGGATAAAGTACATTTTGTAATATATTCAACATGTAAGTTTGAACTTATGATCAGTTTGAAGTGCAACAATGTCACTTGCAGAGCAACCTACTGTTACACGTACTATGAGAAATATAATGCATATATGCTAAAATATAACCGAGTTATACTGAAGAAAAAAGAACACTCAGCACTTGCACATAATGAAGACTCAGATCAACTGTCACAGTGGTAAAGCAGTAGTGCATAGTGCAAATTTTGATCAGATCGTACATTTCCACACAGATGGCTTATCTTGATCAATGTCCAAGAAGCACCCCTTTTACTCTGAAGCTCCTGATGAAAAATAAAATTGATAGGAAGTTTGTATAAAATTTCACATTACAGGTTGTTCCATGACACTGGCATGTAGAAGTCGGAGCATGTTGAGAGTGCCCTATGCAAAGCTGAGAGAAAAGTTAGTCCAGTATGACGGAGGCTCAGTTGATCTAAATATGGATGACGAATCTGGATTAGCAACTGTCACAATCAATAATCCAGAGAAAAGCAATGCTTTTACAGGTAAAATATTTGAAGAAAAGAAAAGGATTTAATCCTTTACCTGATGCATATTCATGTAAGGAATAGTGACGTTATTGCTATTAATTAGATGAAGTGAGATAATGGCATATGGACACAAGAATGTTTTAGCATGGATGAATTTGTAGAATCAGAACTCTATTATTCCATAAGCAATTACAGAGAAGACTGATCAGACAGCTCGTATAGGATTTACTCTATTAGGTAAAGTCTTAAATATATTGTCAGAGGTCCAGATAAGATGCATAAATTGAAACATCTTTAAGAATAACTCCTTTATTTCTCCACCAAACCCTATGTTGTCACAACATAGAGTTTGGTGGAGAACTGATAATTCAGTATGCATATTTATCTGTTGCTCTCAGTCTGTATTGTCCATTGATTTTAAACTTCAAACCTGATTGTCCATTGATTTTAAACTTCAAACCTGAACATATCTAAATTTCTATTTTAATAATAATAAACTGGAAATTTATCAACATTTTAACCCATTATATAAATGCTTTTTGTGTCACCTGCTGAGAGGCAGTGTGTCACATAGGGATCACTTTTCTATCGTCTGTCTGTCTGTCTGTCTGTCTGTCTGTCTGTCTGTCTGTCCATCCATCCATCACACTTTTTTTTTAATTCTAACACTTCTCCCAGCAGGTGACACATGTGTTCCTTTGAACGTTCTTGTTTACATGTTCGCAAACAAAAAACACCCAGGTCATATGGGTCTTGAAGAAGCCGTCTGATAAGGGTCTGCTCTGTTTGCTTTATGAAATCTTATAAGTCTGACTACAGTTTCTACCAATTTCGAAAATTCATTTGTTCAACCACATGTAATAAATAATCATGATATCATTATTTCTTACATGAATATTCAACAGGGAAAGGATTAATAATATGCTGCGAATTTATCAATATTTAAACAATATTACCTGTTTGTATCTATATACATATGCGACCAAATTGCTGTTTCTACCATATAGCTGTGATTATTTACAACAATAGTTAGAGAAAGATATTCTTTCATTATTTTTATTTTACATCTACATGTAATCTTTTAATTCATGAGTACTCCTGTATTAAAGAAATATTGACATCGTGAATGTTTATGAACTGAATATTTATAATGGCATTTATATGAAGAAGGGAATGGCAGAAAGTGTTGATTCAGATCTATATATTTCCATAAGCAAACATAGTAGACCCTGATCAAACAGCTCTACAGGAATTATCTAATCCGGGTCTACTCTGTTTGCAAAAGTTTTAATCATTTAGTCCATGAATATTGATGTAAGAAATAATGTTATTATGCATATTTAACTAAATTCTTATAATGGCATAATGAAAATGGAAGTTTTTTATCATTACAAAACTGTAGAATCAGATCTGTATTATTCCATAAGCAAACAGAGCAGACCCTTATCATACAACTCCTACAGGAGCAATCTGATATGGGTCTACTCTATTTGCCACGGTTTTAAAAGGTGGATCTTTGGAGTAAAGGTGTATCTATGAAATACAGAGTTAAAACTACAGGTATCAAATGTGAAGATGTGAGACACATTGTCTTATTCTAACTTATCTTTCCAGGTAAAATGATTGCAGACTTTGATGACTGTGTGAGAGAGCTAGAGAACTGGGATACAGGGAAAGGTGTCATTCTGACAGGGAAGGGATCTACATTTTGCTCTGGTGCAGACTTGAACTTAGTGAAACATATACTCGACAAAGACAAGGGATATGAAATGAGTACATTGATGCATGACATTACCTTCAGATTTCTTAATCTTCCGCTGATCAGTGTGGCTGCTATATCTGGAAGCGCAGTGGGTGGGGGTGCAGAATTGACAACTGCATGTGATTTTCGTATTATGTCCCAACATGCCAAGATAGCTTTTGTTCATGTGAAATTACATGCTGCTCCAGGCTGGGGTGGAGCTACAAGGCTTGTGAAACTGATTGGTCGAACAAACGCACTGCAGCTGTTGGCCTCAGGCAAGGTCATCACAGCAGATCTAGGTCGTGACCTTGGCCTGGTCAGTGATATTGTGCCAGATGGTGTTGATACATTTGAACATGCACAACAATGGTTGTTAAAGACATGTGTTGGGAACCCGGCTGTAGCAGGGGTCTTAAAGAGCATGGTTATTGCAGGGGCAAGTAATGTGGACATTATGAAGGCTCTTGAGGTGGAGAGACAACTGTTTCATAAGATTTGGGGAAATCCTGCTCACACAGAAGCTGTGCTTAAGAAAGTCAAATGATGCAAAAGAAATTAGCATCACATTGAACATATTTTAGACAAGGTAATTTATTGTAAAAATGAATTCTAACGTTTACCAAGATTTTCTGCATTGAAAACAAACCATTTATCAGGGTTTTCTCTCTCACCCATTTAGAGCCTATTCTGTTTTGCTGGCATGTGTGACAAATAGTGTAGATTGTAGAATCTGATTAAAACACAGTAGTGATCTGGCTCTGCACTGTTTGCAAACCCTAATTGTTAGTTTTCATATAAATGGGCTTATTTGTTTACCCTTTCCCTGTTGAATATTCATGTAAAAATATTTGCATCATATCTAGTTATCACAATGGTTTCAAACTACACACTTCTAAAACTCTCTAGTAACTGCTCCTTTTGGGTAGATTCATTCAAAGAGGATGTGTCTAAAAATAGTCTATGGAGGAAAGGATTAATAACATTTTCCAAGACGATTTTAGTATCAGTTTGTACAAAATGGCTGAAAGCATCATAATATATTCTTTTTTTTCGCATAACTTATTTCGACTAAAAATGCTGTTTTTGACAGGTCCTACATGTATATTTCTACATGATGTGGTGTTTCTACATGATGTTACAGCTTTATATTAAACATGTATAATATTAAGAGGTTAAAATATGGCCTGTGTGTGCCTTCTGGTCATACTGGCACACCTGGTGCCATAATAGGCCGAGGGCTATTGTGACACCAGGTGTGCCATTATGACCAGAAGGCGCACACAGGCCATAATTTAACCTTTTTATTGAATATCTTACAAGTTTTACTAGATCTAGATGCCACATATCATTTCAATACAATCTAGATCTAGATCCCAACAAACCACAGAAATAGATCTAGATCTGTACTTTAAAAAAAGTGAGGAAGGAATAGTTATGCCTTCATTGGGATTCGAATCCCCTCTGAAAAATATGTAGTCCGACGTAATAACCACCAACACTAACTATTGACTATATTGTTTTAACTTATTTGTTTGAGAACTTCATATGGATGACGTGAAATTATGACGTCACAACTGTCATTTTTGAATAACATAAACAAAGTCATGTAGATCTAGTACCGATCGATACAAACAAAGAAATTGATTTTTAATAGAACTTTACGATTGTATAAACTTTACGATTGTCCAGTTCTAGAATGCGATTTGATAACGACATCAACCTCTTTCTTCGGCCATGTATGAATAGATCTAGATCTATGTTGCTAACATCAAAGCACTGCACGTGAAAAAGATTGTGGGCCGATTATGGATAATCGGCCCACCGGGCCATTATGGATCGGTCACATGACTCCGTAATGACAGTTTTCTACGGCAAGTTTGTTACTATTTATAGTAAGGGTATTCAATAAAGAGAAATATATGATGGCTATATTAACTCGAATACAAGGGATGCCCTGTGATAATAGACCTTTGCAAACAATGTAGACTCAGATCAAAAAAATCATTTTCTTCAGTAAAACATTTTGAAACAATTTTTAATTGATATTCAGAAAAAGAAGGATCCAGTTTAACTCTTTCCTCCATAAATACGCCTTTGTACGCCCCAATAAAAATCACCTATTGAAACAATTGTGATAAATACAGCATTTGCTCCTATAGGAGCAAATGCTCTATTTATCACAATGGTTTCAAACTACAGAATTCTTAAAAAAAATCCTTTTCTCTAGTTAATACTCCTTTTCGGTAGATTTATTCAAAGTGGTTGGATCTGAAAATAGCCTATGAGGGAATTATATATTATATATATTATATACTGTATATATTATTATATATTATACCACTTTTATATAGCGCTCTTTTCACACAGGATATGTGCGTTCAAAAGCGCTTCACATAGATACATTTTATATACAAAACAGGGTATATTCAATGTGTAATTATAGAATATTTAAAATAAATATATTTAATACTTATATATAGATAAGAATAATAATAAAAAAGAATTTTTTTAGAACATAGGTAAACCAATTTCATGCTTTCCGTAAGTTTATCTGTCTGTGTCATATTATGCTCTATTATATTGTCTGACAACGCACTCACATAATAAAAAAACAAAATTTGAATGTAACATTCTATGCGCAGTGCCAGTACGTCACACAGTTTTGACCCAGACCCAACAGAATTGGGTACATTTTTTGGCATACAACACTACACATAAAATATTGCCGGAAAATTGGGTAACAGAACAGATCAATTTGAAGTTCATGCATATACACTAAACATTACAAATAAACAACTGTTATATACGCGCAATAATAATAGCGGCAATATGCATCCCCCCCCCCAGTCAAACACTATTTGACTCGCTATGGCAATGAGGGAGCACACAAAGGATAATCATTGGAATTGGTTAAGAGTTAACTCTCATCCTACTGATTTAAATGATGTCTGCCAAGACTCTTATCAGCTTTCAATTTACTGTGATTAATTCAAGCTTTTAAGAAACTAGCTATTGTCCAAGTTTGAAACAGCTTTCATGCTCTTGAGAAACCAAGGTACTCAGCACCTCATTAGAATTTAAATACAATAAAACCCCGCTAATGTGACCACCTAAAAGAGGTATAATTCTGGGTTCTAGATGCAGGTGGTAGCTTAATGCAGGACAAAAGTAATGCAGAAAGCTCCTAGAGGAGCTTTCTGCATTACTTTTGCCCTGCATTAAGCAACCACCTGCTTATAAAGACAGCCATGTTTATTTATTAAGTGGTCGCATTAGAGGGGTTCTACTGTAATTGCAAATGCAAGTGAAACATCACTGTAGCAGAATAAGGGATAGACGTGTTTGTGTTATACAAGCAAGGTTAGGGTAAAATGTGATATCTACTCATCCTGTGATGCTAATGTTAATTGCTCGAAACAAACTGTTCAATGTTTAGATACCTTTGATTATGGTTAACATGTTAAGTATTTTTATGCAAAATGGTGATGAAATAAATTTGTCCTGTAAATGATGCATACTTCAACTTGTAAAATGTATATTTGAATTCCTTTGCATGTGACAGCTAGCATCTCATAGCTTATTTAAAAAAAATCCCAGTGGATGCTTTTATAATTATAATATCCCACACAACGAAGTTGCATGGTGAATATAGTTTTTTACCCGTCCTTTTGCCTCTGAATTTATGGCAAATATTGGTCTTGTCCCAAACTGGCAAAAAGGATAATTTCCCCCCAATTTAAATGGAACACTCAATATATGTTATAATTCAACCATTATCCTAATGAACATTTGTGTGGAAATTAATCACTTCATGACTATTAACCCATTACCCAATAGATATGCCCTTTATGTCTTTCTTCAAACAGTACACCCAGATCAGACAGATCTTGTAGGAGTCATCTGGTCAGGGTCTATTCTATTTGCTTATTAAATAATATAGGTCTTATTTGTACATGTACAGTTACTGCTATGGCTAAACTTTTTCATGCGCTATTATAACAATTCATTGAATTAACCCTTTCCCTCATATAAACGTGTTTTCACACATTTGCAAACAGAGTAGACCCAGATCAGATGGATCCTATAGGAGCCATCTGATTAGGGTCTGCTCCGTTTGTTAAGAATTAATAATAGGTCGGACTCTTCAGTTTCTACCAAATACCAAAGCAATAGAAACTATTGGACCATATCAACATAATTTCATAAAACAGAACAGACCCTGATCAGACAGCTCCTACGGGAGCTTCTGATTTTTATCTGCACTGTTTGCAAAGGCACGAGAAGGCGTTCATAAGAAGTAAAGGATAAAGAGGGTTATTATTCAGCAAGTTTGGTGTCTTCTTACAACAGTGCTAAACATTGTTTATTAGCCCCTTTTCCTCTGGTGAATATTAATTCAAGATTTCACTTGCCCACTCCGCACGCAGTTCTTTGGGATTTTAAATTATCATATATTGTCTTTTCTGGATTTGGAGCTACAACACAGGCAGTATAAATTACCATTTCAGCACCCAAAACGAAGCAGAAATATAGTTCGTATGATTCTTATCAAAACGAAAGCGATTTTGACAGTTTTCATAATGTTCACATATGACGCCATAACACAAGGGAGATAACCATGCGAGAAAAATCAGCCGATGTGACAAGTGGTTATATGACGAACTACTACGTACGATATGTCTGGGATTTTTAGCTCGCCAGAGCAAAGCTCGGGATGAGCTTTTGGGAGACTAGAATGTCCGTCGACATCAATTTGTTTGTGGACACTCTAGTGGTCACAATTTTAGTCCAATATTCATGAAAATTGGTCAGAATGATTGCCTTGATAAAATCTCGGACGAGTTCGAAAGTGGGTCACCTGGGGTCAAAAACTAGGTCATATAGTCTGAAAACCTTGTGAATAATTTAGAGGTCACATTTTCATCCCAATCTTCATGAAACTTTATCAGAATGATTGTTTTGATAAAATCTACATTGAGTTTGAAAGTGGGTTACGTGGGATAAAAAAAACTAGGTCACTAGGTCAAACAGTAGAAAAACAATCTAGTGGTCAGATTGTTTCGTCCAATCTTCATGAAACTTAGTCAGAATGATTATCTTGATAGAATCTTGGATGACTTTGAAAGTGGGTCACATGGGGTCAAAAACTAGGTCACTAGATCAAATAGTAGAAAAATATTGTGAACACTGTAGATATCACATTTTTTGTCCAATCTTCATGACACTTAGAATGATTGTCTTGATAGAATATCGGACAAGTTTCAAAATGGGTCAAGCGGGGTAAAAAATTATGTCACTAGGTCAAATGGTAGGAAAACCTTGTGAACACGCTGGAGGTCGCGTATTTAGCCCAGTCTTCATGGAACTTTAGTCAGAATTATTGTCCTGGTAAAATATTGGAAGAGTTTGGAAGTGGGTTAAGTGGGGCTAAAAAGTAGGTCACTAGGTCAAATTTTAGAAAAATAACTCTAGAGGTCACATTTTTAGCCCAATCTTCATTGGTCAGATTGATTGTCTTGATAAAAATAAAGTCAATATTCTAAATATTTGAAAATCAGGTACTCCAGAACCACTGCTCATGATCTTTTAGCAACATTGTTTCCTTATGTCAATATTAGCCCATCCTGGGACTACCCAGCTATAATCTTAAGTCTATATGCTAATAAGGTGAGCGATTAAGGGCCATCTTTGCCCTCTTGCTTAAATCTATTTCAATGTCGTACAAGTTAGTCATGTGTCAAATATCTACGAAAAAGTGTCCCACATTTGGACTTGACCTTTAAATACGATACGGGGTGAATCTGTGATATCATCTCGAGGGCTTGGTGCAAAACTATTCTAACACCTTCACTTTGTGAAGGAGTTAGAATAGTTTTGCACCAAGCCCTCGATCTGCAAACCGTATTTTGATCCATCTCGAGTGTATCCACATTATATTCGCACTGATTACAGTATTAAAAGAAATGCAAGAAAAACACATGTGAAAACTGATATAGACGAGATTTTCTAACGAAGAATTATAACTCAGCAGGTTAAAGGCTATGTACATATCTTGAATCGATACAGAGCTCACCTTGTAGGAAATAGCAGTTGCAACTTATAAAGCGACACGACGGAGTGTATACATTAACTCATTCCCTCCTAGACTATCTTTAGACTCAATCTCTTTGAATAAATCTACCGAAAAAGGAGCATTAACTATAGAAAAGAAGAATTTTAGAATTGCGTAGTTTTAAAACCATTGTGATAAATAGAGCATTTGCTCCATTGGAGCAAATGCTCTATTTATCACAATGGTTTCAAATGTGACTGTATTACAGAGGCGCCAAAATGCGTAACTAGGAGGGAATGGGTTAAAGTGTGACACTAAATACATTTAGATCCAGAGTTACATTACAGTCAACAGAATTTCAACAGTTTTCCTCATGAATATTTATTTAAGATTTAACGAATTCATGACTATTCGTTAATTTACGGCTTAAAACGACCAAATAAACAAACGAGTTTTGGCCATTTCAAAAACTGTTAAGTCATATCTATATAATTCCATAAGCAAACAGAGCAGACCCTGACCAGACGGCTCCTACCGAAGCCTTCTGAACTTGGTATACTCTGTTTGCAAAGGCACGAAAAAGCTATACTAAAGAAATGGTTAGTTTTTTACCTCGAGAATAATTATGTAAGAAATAATGACAAATATGTGTTTATTTCTTACACGAATATTAAAATGTTTAATGAGCCCAGTGTGAGACTGGAAGCACGTTGTTTTGTTACTAGGGCCATCTGACTGAAATACTATATTTTACGTATTCAATTATTATTCACAATTCACAAAAAAACGCCCTTTGATGATTTGCATCGATGCTTTTCTTGTATTATAACTTTAAAAAATCATTATGATGTCATTACACACACACTCAAGCGAGCTTTATGTGCAAGGGTGTTTAACAGACTGCAACGTACGAGGGGTGATCAGGAAGTATTCGGAGTCTGGCTTGTTTTAAAAAAGAGTTGAGTTTGTTGGGGTTTTTTTTTTTTCTTTTACTTGTTTTTCTCTATCTACATCTGTACATTTTGCCATCTTTGTGGGAGCCTTTAAACTGCTTCTGTAAACAATGAGGTAGAAGTAGACTAGTGCACACAACTAGCACTGACTTCACAGATCGCTGTTCTTCTAACAGAATTATTGGCAACAGAGTGTAGTTTTCTCCCATGCCTAATATGTCGACTCATTTGCTTTTGGAAAGTTCGGATACTTTCTGACTGCCCCTCGTATCCCGGCTGTAGGAAGCTGTCTACAATAACAGGTAGGGTGTTTCTATTTGTAATTGGCAATGTAAGTTGTCTATTCGGAACTTCTATATTTGTATATATAGGTATACACACTATAAGTCTATAGCTGGACTAATCTGACATTTTATGGTACCAGCTGATATTGGCAGATCAACAGTGTTGTTAAATTAAGTAAAATGAGCCCAGTGTATGTTGAATATTCAACGTGGAGTGGCCCATTACTGTTTTAATATAGAAGCCATTCAATGTAAAGTGATTGCTAGAGGAATCTAAATGACAAAATAGTGTAGATCCTGGATATCGGGCTCCTCTAAGAACCCTTTAATCTGGGTCTACACTGTTTACAAAGTACAATACACTCATGTCCGGCATTCAAATGGTTAAATGTTTAGGACTGACCTTTTTCTGATAACTCGGGCAGTCGGTTATATCATGCATGATATAAAGCAGGGCATATTGTATTAAAGGTACTGTTTATCCCTTTACTCAACCTGGGTCCATGCTTATAAAGCTTTTTAGTTGAGTCTGAGATCGTTCTCAAGCTTTTGATTGGTCAGATTTGAGTTCTCAAGCTTTTGATTGTTCAGATTTGAGCCAAAGGCTCAAATCTGACCAATCAAAAACTTGAGAACGAACTCAGACTCAACTGAAAGGTTTATAAGCATGGACCCAGTACGCATTTCTACGTCTTTGCAAACAGAGTAGACCAATATCAGACGGCTCCTATTGGAGCCGTCTAATCAGTATCTTCTCTATTTGCATATGATATGATATACATGCACTTTCTGCCATGGCCAAAATGTCCCATGTCCCTGTGCTATTATAGCAATGTAATCAAATCAATATTCATGATATATTTGATGCATGAATATTCATGGAATAATGGGTTAAAAGGTGTACAGTGTTCGGATATAAAAAATCTCTTAATATAACTTACAACAATGTCATGGTGCTTTCAGATATTTAAACGAGACCCTAATATAAAGCATCAATCGGTGCTTGGTTTAACCAGCGATTCTGAAATACGAAAGCTTTCTTTAACTTTAGTGAAACCGGGTTAATAGATACTTTCATACGCCGATATTAGAAAACCCTCTAACGTAGACACTTACAGACTAAGATTTTGGTAACAAAACCAGTAGCCCTTTACTCCATAAATATACAAATATGCCTTTCTACGAATTTGTAAACATAGTAGATTAGATCAGACGGCTAGCTCCTATAGGAGCAATCTGATCAGGGTCTGCTCTGTTTGCTTAATAATACAATTATATCGTATTATTCATTATGATTAATCAGTTTCTGCCAAAGATAACAATTCCTATGTTCATATGTCATTGTAGAAATTAATTTTCATTAATATTCGTGATGTTGTTATATATATTATATGCATATTCATGGAGTCAATGGTTTATGGTAAATATAAAACGGTAAATATTTGAAGATTCAGAGAAGAACTAACAAAGTTATGCTTTTCATCTAATAGATAAGCGATAGAAACTGGTCGTTTGGAATAAACCACAGAAAATCCACAGAGCATAAATGTTACTCTCATGCAATGTCCTGGAATACGAAGTTTACTTTTTATTAAAATGTAACTTGTCTGTTTCATGACTCGAGAAAACTATACATTAAAAGTAATACAATACAAGCAAATTTTGTGTATAAAAGCATTGAACGAAGAATTAACACCATTTCTTTTAACCATTGATGACCTTAGTGTTACAGTAGAACCCATCTAATGCGACCACTTAATGAATCAACATGATTGTCTTTATAAGCAGGTGGTTGCTTAATGCAGGGCAAAAGTAATTCAGAAAGCCCCTCTAGGAGCTTTCTGCATTAGTTTTGTCCTGCATTAAGCTACCACCTGCCTCTACCACGCATAATTATTCCTCTTTTAGGTGGTCGCATTAGCGGGGTTTTAGTACTGTGTATACATTTCATAAATATGTAGATGGTTCTGATCTCAATAGTTTCTAGGTCTTCCCCCCCCCCCCCGTCTTGTATAAGCCAATGGCACATGCATACCGATCTCAACTGAGGTCTCCTCCGCCTGCTGTATGGACATAATCATACTGTTTCTTTCCAGTTTATTTTCTGAGGTCCCCTTCGTCTGCTGTAAAACACATTCACAATTTATTTCAACAGTTTTTCATTCCGAGAATTCCTCCGTCTGCTATAAGGACATATTTATACGTTATCTCAAACGTTCCCATTCTGAGATCTCCTCGATCAGCTGTATGCATACATACATACATACATTATCTCAACAGTTTTCATTCTGTAGTCGCCTCCGTCTGCTGTAAGAACTCACTCACACTTTACCTAAACGGTTTCCATTCTAAAGTTTCCTTTCTCTCTTTCTGTCTGTCTCTCTGTATTTGTCTACCTTTGCCAGTCTCTCTGTCTGTATCTGCCTGTCTTTCTCTGTGTGACTCTGCCTGTCCCCCCTCTCTCTCTCTCTCTCTTTCTCTCTATCTCTCTGCTAATCGTACACGGCTTTCCATTATTTTGAATCCATCTCTCATTTAACAAATCTCTCTCTCTCTCTCTTCTCTTTTCTCTCTCTCCCTCTCCTCTGTTAATCGTACACTCCTTTCCATTATTTTGAAGCCATCTATCATTTAGCAAATTTGAATACCGGTACTGAATATTCAAAGTGAAATAGTCATTGAAATATCATTGTTTAAAGATAGAGTAAATTTCGTGAAAAGATATAATTTGCAAAATGAGTTTGGATGGCAAACAGTACAGACCCTAATTAGAATCTGGGACTACATTGTTTTCAAATTCTACATATACTCGTTTCCCACGATTCGATGGTTGGCTTTTGAATGATGGCAGAGTCACGTGTAAGCGAAACAAATGTTTTCAAATGATATAGGCTGTATGCATGGCAGAGTTGCTGTAAAACCTATGTATTGTCACATTTTCCATCCATCCATCCATTGAATTGAAAGGAAAATAACCCCGTATGCATTAAAGTTCGGCTCCAGATTAGATTATTGTCCTTGTGCTGGTACATGTAATGCCATACAACGTCAAGTTATATACACAGTTATCCCTTTACTCTATAGATACGTATTTTAACGCATTTGCAAAGAGAGTAGACCTGGACCAGACATCTCCTACAGAAGCCATCCGACCAGGGTCTGTTCTGTTTGCTTGTGGAATAGAATAAATCAGATTCTACAGTTTTTACCCGGGCCAAAACGTTTCTTTATTCATATGTCAATATACATATCAAGCCAATTAATGTTCGTACACGCATTATTTCTTATGTGAATGTTCAGTAAAGGGTTAAACACACCAACGTATTATGTCACATTTAGTCTAGACCATCAATAGACACCAGTAACTTATCTATCCGTTTGCATGTGTCATTTCAGTCAACCATCTAATTTCCATTCAACATATTTCCTCTTCTTTCTCTCCCTCTCTCTTATAAATGCAACAGAGTAAGAGTAGATCCTGTAGGAGCCATGTGGCCATGGTCTGCCCTGTTTGCATATGGAATTGAATAGATCTGATTTTATAGTTTCTACCAAGGTAAAAAAGGGCCAGTGTTCATGAAACTTCAGCTGATAATTATACATGGTGTCATTATTTCTTCCACGAATATTGAACAAGTAAAGGCTTAACCCATTACCTCATAGGCTATTTGTAGACCCAACCTCTTCGAATAAATCTACCAAAAAGTAGCATTAACTAGAGAAAAGGAAACTTTTAGAATTTTGCAATTTGAAACCATTGTGATGAATAGAGCATTTTCTCCTATAGGAGCAAATGCTCTGTTTATCACAATGGTTTCAACAGGTAAATTTTACAGAGACGTATTTATGGAGGAAAAGGTTAATCACAGCCTTGCGAAAACCACGCTTGTTTCCAGATAAAACATTGAGAGAAAAAAACAACATGGTACGTTATAGATTATGACTATTTGTGACGAATTCAAGAAACTATTTTTTGTTTGAAAGCTGTTGAGGCAAGTATATTTTATAATTTGCAGAATTTACAACCGTCTGTGTTTTTGATGTTACAAACAACTTAATCAGGATCAAACTACTCCTTTAATTGACAAGGACTGAATAGGACAAGGTCTTTGACAGCAACGAGACTCGAGATAAAGCCATGGTTTCTGTGTTAAGCGTACATCTGAAATTTGCACAGCTACTGCGTAAAGGTAAAAATCATCTTGCAGGTAATTGAGAGCCCGGGAGTTATACTATTGACATTTCTTAAGAGGTTATCAGGATTATACTTGATATTTCAATGATCTTCTTATCTATTTTTATCAGGTTTTATGCTACAGGTAATGAGATAGGAACCAAACTAACGTAATCATCATAATTGTACTGAATTAGTAATTGGGTCTTCTCTGTAATGTCGTGAAAAGGCGTTTCGAAGAGATAAACGGGCGCACATGTTAACTTGCAAATTATTTAAATTTATGGAATTTGTGTTAACCCATCTGCACCTTGTCTCTTATTCCTTCCTCTCTCACATGTTTGCAAACAGAATAGACCTAGACCAGACGATTGGTCGTCTGATTAGGGTCTGCTCTGTTTGATTATGGAATTAAATGTATATTGATCAGATTCTGTGTTCATATGCAAATATAAAAACTCCAACAAATAAATATTCATGGCGTAATAATTTCTTACTTGAATATTCATGAGACAATGGTTAATATCGATAAATGCAAACAGTATAAAACCACTAATGTATTTTGAATGAACACATATATGGACGAGTTCACTAACAAAACGGGGTCACATTAAATTCTACTTTACAGGCTGTTCCAAGACACGTGTATGTAGAACTCTGAGCAGGTTGAGAGCGCCTTATGCAAAGCTAAGAGAAAAGTTAGCCCAGTATGACGGTGGCTCCGTTGATTTAAACATGGATGACAAGTCTGGATTAGCAACAGTCACAATCAATAATCCAGAGAAGAGGAATGCTTTTACAGGTAAAAAATGAAGAAAAAAAGGATTAACCCTTTCGCTGCCAATGCCGGATTTGTCATTACCTATGCAAACAGTTTGGGTCCAGATGAGACGGTGTCTCATCAGGATCCAAACTGTTTGCTACTGTTACTATGTTTTTGAAACAAAAAATGAAGAAAATCAAAAACATAAAATTTTGTAGCAGACGACAAAGTTAGCAGACGACAGAGTTTGGCAGCAAAAGGATTAAAATGTATATGTGTATTACTACATGTATTCATTTTGTAACCTTTTTTGCATGGCCGTCTAAAGTTTCACCAGACTAAACTTCTATGTTTCGAGTTTGCCATGAGCTTTGAAAACAAGTTTCTTGGTTCTTACCCATCCGTATCTGTGGAAATTAATTGTCACCTTTCGGAAATGCTCGAACCGACTCCCTCATATTAACGCGTTTCGACGCCTCTGCAAAAGTCACATGTTGAAACTATTACAAGTGATAAATAGATAAGTTGCTTCTATAGGAGCGAATGCTCTATTTATCACAGTGATTTTAAACTACAAAATTCTAAAATTTCCTTTTCTCTAGTTAATGCTCCTTTTCGGTAGATTTATTCAAAGATCTATAAATAGCCTATGAGGGAATGCTTTAACCGCCTTTTCACGCCATTGCAAACACAATAGAACCAGACCATAGGCTCCTGTAGTAGTAAGTCTGACCAGGTAGTGCTCTATTTGGTCATGAAATTATAATAGACCTGTCAACAGTTTCTACCAAGTACTTAAACTATCCTGTGTGCCTCTGTTTGCTTGTTAACCCTTGGCTTGCTATTCGCGTCAATATACCTACCTGTAAATAGTGAAGACCCAGATGAGACAGCTCCTGCAGGAGCTGTCTCATCAGGGTCTGCACTATTTACAAGTTGATTGTGCAACCAGTGCACTCCACAGCAGTGATTGCACAACGAAATACTTGTACATGTACACAGTTAATATATATGTAATTATACAACAGGGCATGGGTAAAGAAGCAGAAATGTATTTTAAAATTCAGCAAGCGAAGGGTTAAATCATTATGGAACGCAATTCTGCCATCCTATTTGCTAAATCCTAAGTGCGAAATGCAATATGCAAACTGCGAAATGCTTTTGGCCAATTGTGTAAATTGCTAGGGAAAGAACCGGAATGTTCCAAATGATGGATGTAAATGACAAATGTGAAATGCTTATTGCTAAATGCATGATTGCACTACTAGCATTGAACAGTGCCATTGTTTTAAACTTAGCAGTGCAATAAGCAATAGGCTTTAGCGTAAATAAGCATGCATTTAGCAAATGTACACTTTAAAAATGACGCTGTTCAATGCTAGTAGTGCAAACTTGCATTTGGCAATAAGCATTTCGCATTTGTCATTTACATTTATCATTTGGGACATTCCCTAGCAGTTTACACAATTGGCAAAAGCTTTTCGCATTTTGTATTTAGCAATTAGCATGGCAGAATGGCGTTCCATATACATGTGTATAACAGACCTGACTAGTTGTTACCAATAACGTAGACTCCTGTGTACATATGCCATTGTAAAACTGCAGTTAATAAATATACATGCTGTCATTATTTCTTGAATGACTAGCAACAGGGACAGGGTTAAGAGTGCGTATGAGTCTGGCTTTCACCATATATTTCTATTTAACAGTTTTTTGTGTAACAGTATACATACTTTCTAGACCAGACCTTCAATTACAGCTTAGTTTGAATGTATGTCTTTAACCCTTATCCTGCCGAAAAAAGTACTATCTGCTGAGTCTGTGATATGAAGCAATATTTACTTGCTTGCGACTCGTTACTGCTGACTGTGTGTCACATTGCTGGGATCCTATATAGATGTCGAGTTATACCGGACGTCTCGTCTGATTCCGAGCTATTACGTCACATTTTGCAGGATAAGAGTTACAGATGGCAGTTTAACACTGTCCCTCATATAAACGCGTTTTTACGCATTTGCAAACAGAGTAGACCCGGATCAGACGGCTCCTGTAGGAGCGGTCTGATCAGGGTCTACTCTGTTTGCTTATGAAATTATCTAGATCCGATTCTTCAATTTCTACCAGAGCCAACAATCCTGTATTCATTCACAAACTCAAATCAACAACTGTAATGAATATCTATGATGTCATCATTTATAACAAGAATAGTGAACATTGAAAGGGCTGAATAGGGTGAAAGTCATAAAGGAAACTCCCCAAGGAGCCGTCTGCTTGATTTTTACTCTTCATTAACCAGCCTCCTGCCCAAAACGATATAAATTCCCATTGACCTAAATTCCGATTTTTTTCGGTGTTCATGCATTTATTATATAGGCCTTGTTCAGGAAAAAAGGTAATTGTGGCGTGAAAGTAGATACATTTTTAGATTTTACTAACATAGCGTGTAAACGTGAGACGCATTGTATATTTTATATCCCAATTTTTCCAGGTAAAATGATTGTAGACTTTGACGATTGTGTGAGAGAACTAGAGAACTGGGACACAGGTACAGGCGTATTGTTGACAGGGAAGGGATCTACATTTTGCTCTGGAGGTGACTTAAACTTTGTGAAAGAAATTCTGGACAAAGAAAAGGGGTCTGAAATGAATATGTTGATGAACGACATAACTTTCAGATTTCTGAACCTTCCGGTGATCAGTGTGGCTGCTATATCCGGAAGTGCAGTGGGTGGAGGTGCGGAATTGACAACTGCGTGTGATTTTCGTATAATGTCTAAGAATGCTAAGATATCATTTTTTCATGTAAAAATACACGTTGCTCCAAGCTGGGGTGGAGCTACAAGGCTTGTGAAACTGATTGGTCGAACAAACGCACTGCAGCTGTTGGCCTCAGGTAAGGTCATCACAGCAGATCTTGGTCGTGACCTTGGCCTGGTCAGTGATATTGTGCCAGATGGTGTTGATACGTTAGAACATGCTCAGCAATGGTTGTTAAAGATATGTGTAGGGAACCCGGCTGTAGCAGGGGTCTTAAAGAGCATGGTTATTGCAAGTGATGTGGATATTATGAAGGCTCTTGAGGTGGAGAGTCAACTGTTTCGTAAGATTTGGGGAAATCCTGCTCACATAGAAGCTGTACTTAAGAAAGTCAAATGATACAAAAGAAACAAGCATTATATTGAGCTTATTTACGCAATGTAATTTGCAAAACTGCATTCTAACAGTATTTACTCGGACCTTAGAACTACACTATGAGCAGGGCATTTAATGAGAGAATCTCTAGTTGTCATTTGGACCTCACAATATGAAAACTCTTCGTTTGACTTTGGAAACAGTTTTGAATCAGGGTCTATGCTTATAAAGCTTTTAGTTGAGTCTGAGTTTCGTTCTCAAGCTTTTGATTGGTCAGATTTGAGTTCTCAAGCTTTTGATTGGTCGGATTTGAGCCAAAGGCTCAAATCTGACCAATCAAAAACTTGAGAACGAACTCAGACTCAACTAAAAGTTTTATAAGCATGGACCCAGATCAACCATTACATTTAACCTTCCCCTCTTCTATGTTTATTATAAATTCAAATACCTACAGAATATTCACGGACAGAAAAGTTATAATGAAATATGGAAGGTGGAACACTGTGGCCAATTGATAAGGAAAAGAAACAGATCTAAAAGAAATACTATTTTTCATATAAATGGGCTTATTTGTTTACACTTTCCCTATTGAATATTCATGTAAAAATATTTACATCATGCATATTTGTTAACTGATGGGTTTTTTTTATAAAGGAACATGTACACAGGCTATTTTGGTATTGGTAGAAACTGTTATAGTCAGATCTATTATATTTCATATGTAACTTGAGGAAACCTTGGTCAGACGACTCCTAAAGGAGCCACCTGGTCTGGGTCTACTCTGTTTGCAAAGGCATGAAAAGGCGTTAATATGAGGGAAAGGGTTAATGAATCAATAAAGTATATTAGATGTTGAAGAAAATGCAATTGATAACAGTGTTGACCAGGGTTAGCCACTACATCAGAAACAGAGAATCTAATCACAGTCCCCTTTATTTGTTAGATAACATTTGTACAGTAAAACCCCTATAATGCGACCACTTAATGAATAAACATGGCTGTCTTTATAAGCAGGTGGTTGCTTAATGCAGGACAAAGGTAATGCAGAAAGCTCCTAGAGGAGCTTTCTGCATTACCTTTGTCCTGCATTAAGCTACCACCTGCATCTAGCACCCATAATTATACCTCATTTAGGTGGTCGCATTGGCGGGGTTTTACTGTAGATGCTGGAAAATGTCAAGGTATTGATCCTCTCACAACGTGACTGATTTGGGTCTTCACTGTTTGCAGTTGGTATGAGGTACCTTTTCTCATAGCATATGGCTAAAACGTTAATATTATTATTATTATTATTATTATACCACATTTATATAGCGCTCTTTTCATACAGGATATGTGCGTTCAAAAGCGCTTCACAAAGATACATTTTCTGTACAATAATGCGTAAATTACAGAACATTTAAAATCTATTATGTGTGGGAACAGAGTGCACAAGACCTTTGCAAACAGTATAGACTCAGATCGCATGGCTCATGAGGGAGCTATTTGATCAGGTTCTGCACTGTTTTTCATAAAATTAGTTTCTTCAGTAATATATTTTGAAACAACGTTTTGCTTAACCCTTTCCCTGTTCTATGTTTATTCCAAATTTCAATACCTACTGAATATTCATTAAAGAAATAGTTATTAAAAATATGGAAGGTTGAACATTGTAGTCAATTTAGAAAGCAAAGAAACAGATCTATCCAATTCTATTAGCAAACAGAGCATACTCTGATCAGACAGCTCCTCTAGGAGCCGTCTGATCTGGGTCTACTGTGTTTGCAAATGCGTGAAAACACGTTTATATGAGGGAAAGGGTTAACTGATATTCAGAGAGGGAAGAGCTAGGTTAAATTATTTAGCAGATTAAGGGAGGAGCTATGCTGAATTATTTAGCAGATTAAGGGAGGAGCTATGTTTAATTATTTAGCAGATTAAGGATGGAGCTATGTTTAATTATTTAGCAGATTAAGGGAGGAGCTATGTTGAATTATTTAGCATATTAAGGATGGAGCTATGTTTAATTATTTAGAAGATTAAGGGAGGAGCTAGGTTTAATTATTTAGCAGATTCAGGATTAACCCATATCGTACTGTTTTAAATGTCTGCTAAAACCCTTTTTTTGCTCTCAACTTTACTTCGATTCTATCAAGCTTTTAACTCATTCTCCCCTAGGCTATTTTTAGACCCAACCTTTTTGAACCAGTCTACCAAAAAGGAGCATTAACTAGAGAAAAGGAAAAGTTTTAGAATTTTGTAGTTTGAAACCATTGTGATAAATAGAGCATTTGCTCCTATAGGAGCAAATTCTCTATTTATCACAATGGTTTCACAATGTTAATTTTATAGAGGCGCAAAAATGCGTCACTAGGGGATGTGTTAAGAAACTATTGCCTAGTTGTCAAACAGCTTTCATGCTCATGAGAAACCAAGTAACATATCATCTCATTTGAATTTACAATACATGTAATTGCAAATGCATGTCAAATCTCGCTGTAGCAGGATAATTGTTAAAGTGTTTATGTTGTACAAGCAAGGCGAGGGTGAAAAGTGAAATATACTCATCCAGTGGTGATAACGTTAATTGCCATAAACAAACTGTTTAATGTTCAGATAACTTAAAAAGATTATTGTTATCATGTTAAGTGTATTTTATGCAAAATGTTGATGAAATAAATATGTCCTTTAAATAATGCACACTTGTACATGTACAAAGTATATTGAAATTCCTTTGTATGTAACACCTAGCAGCACATAGGTTATTTTTATATTTCCACAATGGACGCATTTTTCACTGTATGTAGTAAAGTATATTCGCATTGAAATAAACATGGGTAGTTAACAGTGTTGACCTGTATTAAAGGGTTTCTCGGATCTTTGTTTAATCTGTTTACAGTGCCTCGTTTTTATGGGCCCCTCTGATCTTTGTCTAATCTGTTTAAAGTGCACTGCATTTTATTCCTGCCACCCACAGGTTTACCCATATGATTAAATCAGTACATAATCTTCATTAACAATTTCTACATTAAGTACCTCATTGCTACACATGTGTATATACAACAGTTTCATGATATGACATATAGGAACAAAAATACAGAATCAACCTACTATCGATGTGTCAACAGCCAAACAGTGTGTGTGTGGTGTGGGTGTGGGTGGGGGGGGGGGGGGCGTATTGTGTTTACTCCGTTTCCTATTGTTATTATTGTTCTTTCTTCTTCTTCCCCGTCGTGAACTTGTTCGACAAATTTCCCTGTAAGTAATCGTCCGATCCTAATAAAACTTCACATGCACATTGTTCATTGTGTGCAGATGTGCATTTTACTTTTGTTTAAAAACAATATGTGTTTGTGAAACACTATGCCCCCGACCTTTGACCCCAGAAGGACGACCTTGACATTTGACCCATGGACCAGGGAGTTAAACGTGACACATCGTCTTTGTGTGGTGAACATTTATGCCAGGTTATTTTGAAATCCATTCAGATAAAAAAAAGTTATAGAAGGGACATGAAATTTGGGACAGACGGACGGGCGGATGGAAGGACTGCCGGACAATGCGATTACTATATGCCCGCCGTTGGGGGCATAAACATGCCATATTAACCATATGGTGGCCTCTGATAGGTCGAAAATAGATATTGTTTGACGAAATTTAGATACTATTTTGCTGGAAATTGGTATGTGGGGATATTTTGAAAGAATTGGTGGCCAAGTTTTGGCCTAAACACGAACTTGCACTTTTCGAGCATACACACAGGTCTACATACGCATTAACAATATTGCTCAAATTTGGATCAGGTTCAATTTTGAATTCTTCCGATTCAATCAAGCTTTTAAGAGACAATTGATTGTGTCAAATAGTTTGGACCTTGATGAGACACCAAGTCTCATCTGGATCCAGCTGTTTGCAAATGTGAGTACAGTAGAACCCTCTAATACGACCACTTAATGAGTAAACATGGGTGTCTAAAGCAGGTGGTTGCTTCATGCAGGACAAAAGTAATGCAGAAAACTCCTCTAGGAGTTTTCTGCATTACTTTTGTCCTGCATTAAGCTACCACCAGCATCTAGCACCCATAACTATACATCTTTTAAGTGGTCGCATTAGCTAGATTTTACTGTACATGAACATGGGGGAAAGTAATAACACGATACTTTTATTTACAGCACATATTTTAATCATTTCTAGATCCGCACAGCTTGACAACAGAGATAAAACCATATGCAATAATCTATCATAATCTATCACATTATCTTGGTAACAATATCTATTAACTACTCTATCTGATCCTGTCATTACATAACAACATTACATAGTGGTTTCATAAACCCTTAGCCTGCTGTGAAAAAAATGTCTTCTAAAAGTTGAATTTGGGGTTTGGTGTCGTTTTAATAGTATTTCACTCATATCGCAACGTCCAGATTGAGGGAATTTAAAACATCTGCTGTCAAATATGTGTAAGCTTAACCCTTTACCCCAAAGACACCCTTGCAAATAGACTAGAATTAGATCAAATGGTTACTGTAGATCAGGATCTCCACGGTTTGTTTATGAAATAACATGATTGTATGTCTCGGTCATGATAAAAATTCCCCATGTTCAAACAATTATAAAAATTAACAAGCAAAAATGTGGAAACCGCATTAAAGCCGGATTTTTCAACTGAAAGACCTTCACCTAAGATATCTGCATACTAAATACAAAATGTCTAGCATATGTAGTTCAGAAGCTAAAACAAAATTTTAATGCCAGCCAAGTTTTCAAAATAGTGACCTTGACCTGATTTAAGGTATCTTTGTGTCATCTGTAAGGTCCTTACGAAAGTTATCTGAATACCAAAGGTGAATTGTCTAGCGTTCGTGGATCAGAAGTTATAGCTAAATCATAAAATGTTAAAAACAGCCAAGTTTTCAAAATAGTGACCTTGACCCAATTTCATGTATCCTTGTATCAACTGAAAGGCCTTCACCAAATCTATATCCATACCATATATGAATTGTCTAGCATATACGGTTCAGAAGTTAAGACAAAATGTTGGAAGTTTTTCAATGATGGCCAACTTGTCAAAATAGTGACCTAATTTCAAATATCCTTATATCAACTGAAAGGCCTTCACCATGCCATCTGTATACCAAAGATGAATTGCCTAGCATTTGTAGTTCAGCAGTTATAGCAATGTTAAAGTTCGTTAAAAACTGAAAAGTTTTCGAAATAGTGACCTTGACCTTGAGCTGATTTCATGTATCCCTCTATCAAGTGTAAGGCCTTCACCCAAGTTATCTGAATACCAAATATGAAGTGTATAGCTTAAGTAATTCAGAAGTTATAAGCAATGTTAAAGTTTTGTTAATGATAGCACGCCGCACGCTCAACCGCCCGCCTGGTTTTCGCCAAAACTTATAAGCCAATCGTTTTCTCGAAAATTCCGGCTAAAAAATCAGTAAAATTATATCCATAGCATCATTATTTCTTATATGGATATTCATGGAGTAAATGGTCAAACTAGAAATGTGTCCATAGGACCTGGATGTCCCATCTACATGACTGTGTAGCTATAGTATGACCTACGACAAGAGCTATATATATATAAACGCTTGGTATTATTGAGTACAGTAGAACCCGTTTAACCCATTCCCTCATATTGACGACTATTGTAAAAGTCACTTTGTGAAACCATTGTGATAAATAGAGCTTTTGCTCCTATAGGAGCAAATGCTCTATTTATCACAATGGTTTCAAACTACAAAATTCTAAAATTTTCCTTTTCTCTGGTTAATGCTCCTTTTCGGTAGATTTATTAAGAGGTTGGATCTAAAAATAGCCTATGAGGGAATGGGTTAAGCAGCCATCAAAAGGTCTAGGTTTGGGTCTGTAAGGCAGATGGTAGCTTAACGCAGGTCAATGCAGAAAGCTCCAAGGCAAGTACTGTACCTATTATAACCAAACCACAGGTGCACAATCTAGATAATCATCCTAAAGTATAAATAGTTTCGTGACTCTAGGTCCTGAGGTTAGAATTTATTTACTTATGTCTCAAGTTTATTCTCAAGCATCATATTCGTCAGATACTTGAGACTGAACACAGACTCAAAATAAAAAAAATATTAAAATCTCGAAGCCAGGGCAAATATATTTGTAGCAAAGCACATCAAAAAGTGTGTCGGATGAATGAACAAAAGTAAATCAAATCTAAATGCCTTTCAAAAGTGAGTTATGGCATATAACCAATTACATTGTATTTGGTGTAAACTTTACCCAAGACTAAAGCTGCTCTTAATACAATTTAAGTTTGATACATTAAATAAACACTTCAATAATGTACCCTAAGTTTTAGCAACAGAAAATACATGAGGGATAGTGTGCATCAGTGGACTCAACACTCAGATGTGTTAACATCCCGAGACCAGGGCAAATACATTTCAAGCAATGCACATCAAAAAGTGTGGCAGGTAGATGGACAAACCCCCCTTTCAAAAGTGGGGGCATAAACATTGAGGCATGACATAAAACTAATTACATTGCATTTGATAGAAGTTTTACCTAAGACTAAAGCTGTTCTTATAAAGTTTTTAAATAAATTTAAATTTAAATACATTTAATAAACACTTCAATAATCCAACCAAAGTTTAATAGTTTAACTAAAATCTGGGGTATTGTGTACATCAGTAGATGTCCCAATTTTCACCAAGTCTGTCTTGTGACAACAAAGTGTTACAAGTTTGTCAAACATGCTCACCTCTTGACTACAATTCCGTCAATCAAATTGTGTACATGTACTAACATCTTAACATCCATGCTGTTCATCTGTGAAAGTTTGAAACACATCTGATTAATTCTGTTGGAGGACTTTGTTACAAAATATTTTGTACGATAATGTTGGTACATTAAGGAGGCCAAATGACATCTTAAACAGTTAATGCCAATAACCAAAGGGACATAATTCTGTCAAAAATGATTGCACCTATTATTATTTTTTTATGTGCATCAGTACATTAACCCATTCCCTCATAGGCTATATTTAGATCCAACCTCTTTAAATAAATCTATTGAAAAGGAGCATTAACCAGAGAAAAGGAAGTTTAGGATTTTGTAGTTTGAAACAATTCCTATAGGAAACAACTCCTGTAGGAGCAAATACTCTATTTATCACAATTATTTCAACAGGTGACTTTTGCAGAGGCGTCAAAAGGCTTCCATATGAGGGAATGGGTTAAATACTATCCATATGACACTTGTTTCTGGGTTACATTTACTGAAGGTAGACTAATGATCTTGGAGGATAGATTGTAATCTTTAATCCTTTCCCTGATGAATATTCATGTAACAAATAATTTTTTCAACAGGTGACTTTTGCAGAGGCATCAAAAAGCATCAGTATGAGGGAATGGGTTAAGGCTGACCATGTGTGAAAGTTTGAACAAATCTGATGATAGATCAAGAGTGTAAGAGAAATTTGACCCACAATATTTACGGGATATACAGTAAAACCTATCTAAACTGGAATTCTAGTAGAGAAGAATTTAGATACTTTTAGGCAGGTGGCTGCTTAATGCAGGATGAATGTCATGCAGAAAGCTCTTAGATGAGCTTTCTGCATGACTTTTACCCTGAATTAAGCTGCCACCTGCCTCCAAGACCAAAACTTTTACTGAATTTAACATCAAGTTCAGAGGTGTTTTACTGTACTTACAGACAAACAGTTATATGGATAGACAAGGGCAATACTATATGCTCTCCACATTTAATGTGGGGGCATAGAAAGAACAAACTAGTATAATTATGTATTGCACAATTTATTGGAAAATACACTGTACAGAACTGCCAGGTATGTCAAGATATATAGACCAAACCACAAACAAATAGAAAATTCTGTCCATTAGCAAGGTTGCCCCCCTAGCGATAATGTCTCTAAATCATGCACTTTTCACAATGTGTTATAATGAGAAAAATATTTCCAAATCCCATATTAACTCTGGTAAAAATAGTTGGAGAAAAAAATCCCTCCTTTACGCATATCTTAACATCAATGTTTTTCATCTGTAAAAGTTTCAAGTAAATCCTCCCATTATGTATGAGAAGTTGGACACAATTTTTTTTCACTATATGTTATAATACTCTGGTAAAAATCATTGGAACAAAAAATCCCTTCTTTATGTACATCTACATATAAAGGTTGTTCATCTGTGAAAGACTGAAGTAAATCCTTCCAATGAGGTATAAGGATATGTATATTCTTTAAGTAAAGAATAAAACAGCTCAAGCAAACACCACTATTCCTTTGTTGCTAAAATGGATTTGATTTCAAGGGACATTGCCTTTCCTATGACTGTGACAGCAAACCATGGTGATACATTCAGTGAGAGTGACCCACTGACACTTTACTTCATAATGTAAGAATTAATGACATCATGAATATTGTTCATATCACTGTTTATAATGGCATTCTAACATAGAAATGTTTGGCCTAAGCAGATTGTAGAATCAGATCTATATTATTCCATAAGCAAACAGTACAGACACTGATTAGAGGGCTCCTACAGGAGCCATCTGATCTGGTTCTACTCCGCTTGCAATGTCATTTAAAGGTGTATCTATGGAGTAAAGGGTTCAAGCTAAAGTAAAGTTTCAACCAGGGTCCATGCTTATAAAGCTTTTAGTTGAGTCTGAGTTTCGTTCTCAAGCTTTTGATTGGTCAGATTTGAGTTCTCAAGCTTTTGATTGGTCAGATTTGAGCCAGAGGCTCAAATCTGACCAATCAAAAGCTTGAGAACGTACTCAGACTCAGCTAAAAGTTTTATAAGCATGGACCCTGGTAGCCATGTCACTGTTTACAATACCTGGACTAACTAGCAAGTACATGTAACAGAATTATTCCCCTTCACAATCTCACTAGATTTTCTTGCATGATACCGTACCCTACATGTCTTATCTTTGTAGCTCGGTTTATATACCTCTAATCTCAATATAAGTAAGAGCATTCCAAGAAAATGTCCCTTAGAGGATAGAAACTATGATATATTAAAATTATCTTTGTGGGAGGAGGGGGGGGGGGGGGGGGGGGGAAGGGGGGAGAAGGGGTATACAAAAGCTAATTACTTCTGTTGGTAGGGGATGGAAACCTTATTTTATTTCTGTTGATTCATTTGTAATTTTTTGTAATTATAATCCTGTAAGAGGTGGGTAAACCATGGAAATTCAATTATCTAGGCTATGGGTGAAGAAGAATTAAAACCTTTATTTTAGACAGTCATTCCTACCCCCCACTACTTCTGGTATTACCATGGGAAATTTTCCTGGAATAGCCCTTATTAAAACTCTGTCATCTAAATAAAAATGTTAGGAATACAATCTATTCTATTACTACAGTTTAATCCTTAATGTGCTGGAAACCATTATATAAAACCTTTGCAAACCATGTAGACCCAGATCGAAGGGTTCCCGAGGAGCCATTTGATCAAGGTCTGCACTGTTTGTCATAAATATCATTTTCATCAGTGATAAATTTTGATAAACCATTAAAGGACATGCAATTGATATTCAAACAAGATGTGTTAGTGAAACACTATGCCCCCGATTATCACCAATATAAATTTGACTCGTAATTTGACCTTGATATATGACCTTGACCTTAATAAGTCACCCCTAAAATATTCACCTCCATAAGTTAAGTTACGCATGCATGCCAAGTTTGAAGTATGTATGTGCAACGGCTACAAAATTATCGCCAACATTAAAGTTGTCCTCAAACTAATAAACAGACAAGGCAAAAACAATATCCCCCCCCCTTTTTTTTTTTTGATCCCGGGGGGGGGGGGGGGGGGGGGGGGGGGGAGGAGGATAAAAAGGAGGAGCCGGTTTAAATTAAGGGTTAAATATATTTTTGTCCTCAATCTAGCAAGTAACATATATGTTTGTGTAATCATGAAACTATTTGTAAAACTATTTCTTTATATAGATAACAACTCCATTTTGACCAGTTTAAATTTTTATCTTATCATTATTGAATTGTTAAAACAACATCCAATCCAGAATGCTGAACTATTCAATTCAGTGAACAGAATTTGAAATAGCTGCAGTGACGCTAATGAGAACTAACTTATCTACACAGTTTGCGCATATACAAGACCAGTGAAATTTTTACCAGAGTACAATCACTAAATATGAAAACATTAAATCCAGCATGAAGGGTAAATGGAATGCTTATGGATTTCAACAACAATCATAGATGAAGGTTTGGAATGATATTCACTTGCCTTCAATGAGCTTAACCCTTTCCTTTATATAAACACCTTTCTATGCCTTTGCAAACAGAGTAGACCCAGATCAGACAGCTCCTGTAGGAGCTGTCTGATCAGGGTATGCTCTATTTGCGTATGACCATATAAAAAGTCTTACTCTACAGTTTCTTTCATTACCAAAAAACAATGTGTACATATGCCATTACAAAAATACAGCAATTAAATATGCATGATGATCATGTCATTATTTCCTACATGAATATTCAACTGGGAAAGGATTAAATGCAATATTTGTAAGATACAGTTCAAAAACATTTGCAATTCAATCAAATTCTGAGAGAAATACATCACTTGCGGCTTTGTCATTTTTGATTACTGGATAATACAAAGTTTGTTAAATAGTGCATTGTTTCATCGATTCACAAAAAAATAAAATACCATTTGAAGGTGTTCAATAAGAAGCCAAACATAGGAGAAATGAAGTAAAGTGGGTTCTCTATTCCTAGAATTATTGAACCCTTTATTTCATAGATACATTTTATACCTTTGCAAACAGAGTAGACTCAGATAATCCAGCCCTTATACAGCTATCTGATCAAGATTTGCTCTGTTTGTTTATGGAATAATACTGTTTTGCTTGGGAAATAAATCTCTCATTCATATTCCTCTATTAAAATTCCATTAATATTCATAAATACATAATTTCTTACATGAATATTCATGATGTCAAGATTTAACCCCCTTTCCTTCACATAAATGCCATTTCACACCTTTTCAAACAAAGCAGACCCAGATGATTGATCAGACGGCTCCTACAGGAGCAGTCTGATCTCAGATCAGACTGCTCCTGTAGGAGCTGTCTCATCAGGGTCTGCTCTGCTTATGGATTGTATAGATCAAATTCTTCACTTTCTGTCAAGGTAAGAAAATCCTGTGTTAATGTATCTTTACAAAATTTAGCTGTCATTATTTCTTACATGAATAATGAACAGGTAAAGGGTTAAGGGTACATATAGCAAGTATTAAATGAGTGTCTCTACACACATACTAATACAACAAGACAGTGCTACATCCAAATAAACAGTTTTATTACAGTTCAACCAGAAACAGTTTACACTACAGCACTATATTCAGTAGAACCTGTCTCAAGTGACCATCACTTAATGCAGGAATTATAGGAACTTTCTGCATTACTTCTGCCATGTAATTAGCAAACCACCTGCTTTTTAAGATTCCGGTGTCCAATCAGAATAATGTCGCTTAAGACTGGTTCTAATGTATACACATTACTGGTGTCTCTATCACAGATAAATGCAAATAAAATGTCCAACAAAACGTAGGACTTACTTAATCCTACAAGAGTAAAGACAAACCAAACATATCCTACAAGTGAATAGATACACATGCACTAACGGTGCCCCATATGAATACAGATAATATACTTATAAACCTAAATGTTTTATACAATTTTACCCTCTTAAGCCTAACTTGAGGAAGCGTAGGAAATTTAGGGCCAGCACCTATCTCCTTCCTTCCTATTGCCAATCAAGTAAAGTTGTACCAAAGATACTTACAGTTTTGCAAACATTGTAGATTCAGACACGCTACCATAATGCAAAATGCTGCATTTGATCAGGATCTACTCAGTCTGACACTCAAATCCTTATCTTCATTTATAGTGTTGACTCTAATCATAACCCCCAATTTAATTTCTAATGTTACTGTTGATCTAGTTCTTCAGTTTGCAAAAGCCCCTTTAACCCATTACCTCAAATGCTATTTTTAGATACAACCTATTTGAATAAATCTACTGAAAAGGAACATTAACTAGAGAAAAGGAAAACTTTAGAATTTTGTAGTTTGAAACCATTGTGATAAATAGAGCATTTGCTCCTATAGGAGCAAATGCTCTATTTATCACAATGGTTTCACAAAGTGACTTTTACAGAGTTGTCAAAAGTCGTCAATATGAGGGAAAGGGTTAAAGTCTTTCAAATACAGTGTTGAACTGTTAACCCATTCCTGGATACAGATGACTTTTGATACATTTCCAAACGGAGCAGGCCCAGATCAGATAACTCCTGTAGGAGATGTCTGATCAGGTCTGCTCCGTTTCCTTTTAATATACTATTTGTCATAGCCTTGTATTCTGTTACTTATATATAACAATATAAGAACAAAATTAATATTCATAAGGGGTGGAGTCTGCCGTGAATATTCATTACATAAAGGGTTAAGATGAATTCAACAATTCATTCCTAGCGAAAACTAAATTATCACTGAAGGTGACCAATACCCCCACACAACAGCCTTGGTCACAAATCAAAGGGTTGATAATTCCTGTATGTTAAATACTGAAAAAAAATTATGTGATGCACATGTACACTTCACAGAGATCATGTGTATCAACTTTCATTGAATAATATTGAAACCTGCAGAAGTTCACTCCACAAACTATACTGGCTAGCAACACATATGGTACACCTCCAGAAGTGGGTATGAAAAGCAATGGCCAAAGACAAGCATTGTGGAGCCATATCAGAGTCCTTAGATGAGTATCTACATCATGTCTTTCACACTCAAGTTTAAAAGCTGTCCACCAATATAAGACGATTCTCGCAGAAGCAACCCTCTAAATGAAAATTAAGATTTAACCAAAATGCATTTGGGCAATCTCACTTCAAAATACAGGGTAAAGCATACTACCCCTCACCCCACTTCCCCTAATAAAGCAAACAGAATGATTAGAGCAAAACTATTTCAATTAACATTTTGCTTGATAGAGTTGCACTTTTATGCATTTGCAAACATAGTAAACCCTGATCAGTGATTCCCTGTGGGAGCTTCCCAGGGCCGGCTTTGTCTGCTTATAGAATACAGTTGAACTTCGGTATCTCGAACTCGGATAACTCAAACTTCAGGATAACTCAAACAAAAAGTTCAGTCCTTCCAAAACTTACAATACACAATTGCTCTAAAATGTATCACTACAAATATCTAGAAACACATAATACAGGTCTAAAGTAATGCTGAAAGCTCCTACAGAAGCTTTCAGCATTACTTTAGACCTGTATTAAGCTGTGGCCTTGAGAAATTGTTCAGATTGGATATCGGATGACTCAACTATCTTTGATTTAATTCTATACTATCTGTCACATAATGTATTTGTTTGTTTTGTATTAACAATATAAGATAATCAGTTGAAACTTAACTTATTCTAACATTATTACAACAAAAAGGCTTTATGTAACATTTTACCCAATAAATATGTCAGTTGCAACATTAACTAACAATCACAACATCAGAGTATTAAGAAGATATGATCATATTGTCGTCTACAGGATTATCTCTATCCTTACTATGAGGTGTGTAATATGGGATTTACAAATCTAGGGTCTCTTCTAATACAGTCTTAATTCCTTTAACACTAAGTCAGAGCAATAGATAAAAGTAAAGTGTATATTCACATACATGTACTAAAATGGTGAATTCTTGACCAAACCGTATGTTGTGAACACTGTTTAAAATTGTCTCTTTGAGAAGGTGCTATTCTTAAAAATGTTTTAACTTCTTTTTTTTCTGAGCCTCTCCTAAGTAACTTTTATCAACAAAATTTGTTGTCTGCTTCAATTCATCTCCTTAAGGTACTTATCCTTTGCACCAAGTTTCATTGAAAAACTCCAAACTGTTTCTGAGATACTACTCCCAGACACACAGATAGCTGAATTTCTTTAAAAGCATATGTACACAGGATGTTTTGGTGTTGTTAGAAGTTGTATAATAAGATCTACTTCAATTTATAAGCATACAGAGCAGACCCTGATCAGATGGCTCCTACTGGAGCTGTATGATCTGGATCTACTATGTTTGCAAAGGCGTAACAAGGTGTTTGTATGAAGGAAAGAGCTGAATAGAAAAACTTAAGAATAAAATAATGTCAGAGCAACAGATAAGCTTCACTCTATCATTCTTACTATTTGAATTTTTGTTGAACTTCTCGTATTTGGTGGTCAATGTTTATCTTCACACCAGTAGTAAACACTCTGCAACCAGTACTTTCTACATTCGTAAGATTCACATGTAAGATATGTGCAGACTTTAAAGTTGCAAGTGTGTGGCCAAGGGAGGGGTCATGTGGAATACAAAGCAGGCCCAATAACCAAGCACAATAACAGTGCTAAACAAGAGGGCCAGAATGGCCCTGAAGCGCTCACCAGACAATCAGAGGAGAAGATTTTCAAAGTTTTCACTATATGTTTCTATAGAGAACTAGCCGGCCCTGGGGCGGGCCAATTTTGACCCCAGGGAATAATTTAGAAAAACTTGTAGGGGACCTGAACATGATGCTATGAGCCAAATATGAAAGCTGAGATTAACCTTCCAGTTTCAGAGAAGAAGATTTTCAAAGTTTTCTCAATATGTTTCTATTGAAAATTGCCTACTACCCCTGTGGCAGGGCCAATTTTGACCCCAGGGTTATAATTTATATAACTTTTGTAGAGGACCTGAACATGATGCGCTGTGCCAAATATGAAAGCTGAGAGCCTTCCAGTTTCAGAGGAAAAGATTTTCAAGGATTTCACTATTTGTTTCTATTGAAAACTACCCACCCCTGGGGCGGGGCCAATTTTGACCCAGGGGCCATAATTTACATAACTTTTGTAGAGGACCTGAACATAATGCGCTGTGCCAAATATGAAAGCTGAGAGCCTAGCTTCCAGTTTCAGAGAAGAAGATTTACAAAGATTTCACTATTTGTTTCTATTGAAAACTGCCCACCCCTGGGGCGGGGCCAACTTTGACCCCGGGGCCATACTTTATATAATTTTTGTAGAAGACCTGAACATGATGATATGTGCCAAATATGAAAGCTGAGAACCTTCCAGTTTCAGAGGAAAAGATTTTCAAGGATTTCACTATTTGTTTCTATTGAAAACTGCCCACCCCTGGGGCGGGGCCAATTTTGACCCCGGGGCCATAATTTATATAACTTTTGTAGAGGACCTGAACATGATGATCTGTGCCAAATATGAAAGCTGAGAACCTTCCAGTTTCAGACAAGAAGATTTTCAAAGATTTCACTATTTGTTTCTATTGAAAATTGGCCACCCCTGAGGCAGGGCCAATTTTGACCCCGGGGCCATAAATAATATAACTTTTGTAGAGGACCTGAACATGATGCTATGTGCCAAATATGAAAGCTGAGAACCTTCCAGTTTCAGAGGAGAAGATTTTCAAAGATTTCACTATTTGTTTCTTTTGAAACCTGCCCACCCCTGGGGCGGGGCCAACTTTGACCCTGGGGCCATAATTTATACAACTTTTGTAGAGGACCTGAACATGATGCTATGTGCCAAATATGAAAGCTGAGAGCCTTCCAGTTTCAGAGGAGAAGATTTTCAAAGATTTCACTATTTGTTTCTTTTGAAACCTGCCCACCCCTGGGGCGGGGCCAATTTTGACCCTGGGGCCATAATTTATATAACTTTTGTAGAGGACCTGAACATGATGCTATGTGCCAAATATGAAAGCTGAGAGCCTTCCAGTTTCAGAGGAGAAGATTTTCAAAGATTTCACTATTTGTTTCTATTGAAAACTGCCCACACCTGGGGCGGGGCCAATTTTGACCCTGGGGCCATAATTTATATAACTTTTGTAGAGGACCTGAACATGATGCTATGTGCCAAATATGAAAGCTGAGAGCCTTCCAGTTTCAGAGAAGAAGATTTTCAAAGTTTGCAATATATGATTCTATGGAAAACGGCCCACCCCTGGGGCGGGCCAATTTTGACCCCAGGGACATAATTTATATAACTTTTGTAGAGGACCTGAATATGATGCTATGTGCCAATTATGAAAGCTGAGAAGCTTCTGGCTTCAGAGAAGAAGATTTTCAAAGTTTTACTATATATTTCTATTGAAAACAAGGCACCCCTGGGGCGGGGTCAATTTTGACCCCAGGGGCATAATTTATATAACTTTTGTAGAGGACCTGAATATGATGCTATGTGCCAAAGATGAAAGTTGAGATCCCTGTAGATTCAGAGGAGAAGATTTTTAAAGGTTCAAATTGTTGACGACGGACGACGAACGACGGACGACGAACGACGCACGACGCACGCCGACGGACGACGGACAACGGGCGATCACAAAAGCTCACCCTGAGCACTTTGTGCTCTGGTGAGCTAAAAATACAATTGTTTTGAAATACAGTAAAACCTCGATTATCCGAATTTTCGGTATAGAAGAATTTAGACCCTTTTAGGCAGGTGGCTGCTTAATACATGGTGAACGTCATGCAGAAAGCTCCTAGAGGAGCTTTCTGCATGACGTTCACCATGCATTAAGCTGCCACCTGTCTTAAAGTTCGATAATAATACGTATTTTAGTGTTCGAATAATCGAAGTTTTACTGTACTTGGAAATACTTTGAAATATTTGGGTCAAGCTATTATCTGTTGCTCTGTAAGGTATTTGTAAACTATATGATATAAAAGGTATCTCCTTACATATAATCCTTTCCCTCATGTATATTAATGTAAGAAATATTCACATCATTAATAAGATAATTCTTTTAAACCCTTTCCTCCATAGGCTATTTTTAGACTCAATCTCTTTGAATAAATCAACCGAAAAGGAGCATTTACTAGAGAAAAGGACAATGTTAGAATTGTGTAGAATTAAAACCATTGATAAATAGAGCATTTGCTCTTATGGAGCAAATGCTCTATTTATCACAATGGTTTCAACAAGTGATTTTTACAGAGGCGTAGAAAGGCGTATTTATGAAAGAAAGGGTTAAAGGCATGTGAACACAGAACATTTTGGCCATGACAGAAACTGTAAAATTAGATCTATATTATATCACCAGCAAACAGATCAGACCCTGAACAGATTGCTCAAACAGGAACAGTCTGATACGGGTTTACTCTGGAAATGTGCCACAAGTTATCTAAATGAGGGAAAGAATTAATATGTAGAACTGAATTACAACCAGTCACCAAAAGAGACTCTAATTCTACTTTAATGATACTAGATTACAATTATAACAAACTAAATATAACAGCTTCCCAATTCTTAACACAGTGATGTCCACCACAAATCATTGGTGCTTTAAATTTACAATCATAGTACTAGTTACATTGGTCTAGACATATTTACAATCACATTCAAGCATTCTCATTTAGTATATTACCCCAAAATGTGTTGCTGTCAGATCGCTTTTATGCCTTTCCCTCATATAAATGTTTTTTCACTCTTTTGCAAGCAGAGTAGATTCAGATCAGACAGCTCCTGAAGGATTTGTCTGATCTTGGTCCTCTCTGTTTGCAAATGCGTGAACAGGCTTTATACGAGGTAAAGTGTTAACCCTTTCCCTCATATAAATGCATTTTCATGCTATTGCAAACGGAGTACCCCCAGAATAGATGGCTCCTGTAGGAGCCTTCTAATCAGGGTCTGCTCTATTTGCTTATGAAATTAGAACAGATTTGACTCTACCATTTCTACAAATACTAAAAACTACAAAAATAACAAAACAGGTAAAGAGTTAAACTTATCTCTATATTATAATCAAAATTTTGAAGAAATTAAAGTTGTGGAGACCATAATATTGTTACAATATATGCAATTACAGCAAATGGTACAAAAAGGATTATTGAAGGTCAAATACAAAATAATATAAAAATGCAATAAATTAACTTTAAATGACTGGCCGAGTAAGTTCAGGGAAAAGGCAACATAATTTACCAAAATTAGCCATGTACCCTAAAAAGATTCCAAATTTACCAAATCCTCCATTCTTAGTTTATAGTACTAGTCTGTGACCTACTAATATCCTAGCTTAGACATATGGCCTGCTAAAAACCAAACAAGCAATGGGGAAACTGTTTTAAAATTCACACAAGAGCACCGCAAGCAGATGCCAATCATCATCCTAATTAAAATATTTCAAACTTCTCTTACAATTTCAATCTCTAACGAGTTACAACAGTTTACAAGAGTTTAAGACAGTGACTACTTTTTCACAGTGACCTTGCCATTCTTCACACTTTCAAGTGCTTCTTACTATGGTTTGTGCATATGAAGAAAATAATTTTTATCAACTTTTTATAATTTGTCTTTGATGCAAACAAGGAAAATCCATTTAATTTGGAAAAAAGGCTATCATTTGGTATACATGTACATGAAAAATTAATCTTTACACTCTAATCTTCAAAATGAGAATAGCCAACATAACATTCTAGATTACTACATGATCAATATACAAAACAAACTTTAACCCATTCCCTCATGTTGACGACTTTTGACGACTCTGTAGAATTCACTTTGTGAAACCATTGTGATAAATAGAGCATTTGATCCTATTTATCACAATGGTTGCAAACTACACAATTCTAAAAGTTTCCTTTTCTCTAATTAATGCTCCTTTTCGGTAGATTAATTCAAAGAGGTTGTATCTAAAAATAGTCTATGAGGTAATGGGTTAAATGGAATAAATGCATTTGCCCATCCATTAACAATGATAACTAACATGTACATGTCTTACATACAACAGAGCATAACAATAAATAGTAGTAAACAGACTTTTATCACTAAACAATGAAACCATATGGTAATGTTTTTAAGTGTGTAATTGCATAGACTAACACAGAAATTACTGTTGACAACATGAAATCTACCATATTTACCCAAAAATATTCAAACACTCAATCTCCCCTCTCCACCAGTTGGTAAAGCTAATTAATTCAATCTGGTACCACTTTGATATAACTTTAACCCTTTCCCTCATATATACATGTTTTCATGCATTTGCAAACAGAGCTGACCCAGATCAGACAGCTCATGTAGTAGAGTCTGCTCTGTTTGCTAATGAAATTTGAAAGATCTGTTTCTCTACTTTCTAAAATGGCAACAATGTTCCACCTTCCATATTTCATTATAACTACTTTGTCAATGAATATTCAATAGCTATTAAAAATTGGAATCAACACAGACAGACACAGTAGCAAATGGTGTAGACATTGATCAAACTGCTCCTTCGAGAGAATTTTGATCTGGATCTGCATTATTTGCCAAAATTTGCCCCAATACTTTGGGTAATTAGGGTAGTTTCCTCAACAACTACATGTACTAACCCTTCGCTTGCTATTCATGTCAATATACCTACCTGTAAATAGTGAATACCCAGATGAGACAGCTCCTGCAGGAGCTGTCTCATCAGGGTCTGCACTATTTACAAGTTGAGTGTGCAACCAGTGCACTCCACAGCAGTGAGTGCACAGCAAAATACGTGTTCACAGTGAAGATATATGTAATTATACAACAGGACATGGGTAAAGAAGGAGAAATATATTTTAAAATTCAGCAAGAGAAGGGTTAACATCAAAAAGGTTGTGAGTAACACCTACATACACCATCATGTCATGTAATAAACGTGTTTGTACACTTAAAAATTCTGCCAAGACTAGAATTACAAACAAATAAATTTCATACATAACAAAAGAAAGAATAATACAAGGCTCTACAATACACTTTAATACATGATCAGAAACAAAAACTGATAGCAACCAATTTCATTTTAAAATTTACAAAATAATTACACAAAACTATTTTTGGCATGTAAGTTATAATCTGTTTCAATACAGACACTTTCAGTTACAGTAAAATTATCTTATAGTTAACTCTTTCAACATGAAGTAACTTTTGCAAGCAAAATGTGTGTTCTTCAATTCTAGCAATATATTTTACCTCCATTTCTTGTTAAAACAAGATGTGTTTGTGAAACGCTATGCCCCCAATATGACCTTTGACGTATGACCTTGACCTTTATAGTCGCCCCTAAAAATGTTCGCCTCTATAAGTTGCATATGCATGCCAAGTTTGAAGTATGTATGTTGAATGGTGAACAAGTTATCGCCGATCTAAATTTGACCCATAATTCGACCTTTGAACTTTATGTATTACATTGACCTTAATAAGTCACCCTAAAAATGTTTGCCTCCATAAGTTGCACATGCATGCCAAGTTTGAACTATGTATGTCACATAATGTGCAATGGCTACAAAATTATCACCAACATTAAAGTTGGGGACTAACCGACCAACCAACAAACCAACCAACCAATAGATTGACAGAGCAAAAACAATATGCCCCCCAGGGGCATAAAAAATCAGTGTCATTAAAACACAGTTTGCATTCAGATGAGCTGCAAAGGTATTGTTGTCTCATGTGGATCCAAACAGCAAGACATCAAATATGGGTCTTTAATGTTGAAAGAGTTAAGATTTTTCACTATCAAACTAATAACAATTTCTGCAATACATATGTAATTGGAATGTTAATCTTCAGTAAAACTGAAGCCCCTTTTGAACTAAATTACTATATTGTCATATCTCATTATTTTCTCTACAATAAATTAACCATTTACCTTGTACAGACACCTTTACAAACAGAGCAGACCCATATCAGACAACTCCTGTAGGAACAGTCAGATCTGGATCTGCTCCATTTAGTTATGGAATAATCTTGACATTAATCTACAGTTTCTGCCATGGCTAAAACAGCCTGTGTTCATATGCTGTTATGAAAATTCAGCTAATAAATGTATTGATGATGTCATTATTTGTTACCTGAATATTTATCAGGTAAAGAGTTAAGTTACTGTGATATTAGAACACATTATTCCAATGTAACTAACATACTGTGGACAATGTTGTGATAATCTTTGCAAGAAGTCTGAATTTGAATTAGACACCAAGTAATTCAGCACCTCTTCAAGATCCAAATCATTTCTGAAATATGAGCTGACAAACAAAACTGCAGACAATTCATGCAGTGTATTGATATTTAACACAAGTTAGTAGTTACCAAACCGGTTAGCTGGTCATCAGCTTTAATACAGGGATTTCATGCCCTCTTCTTCAAATTGGGCCCATGCATCGTTCAGTTCTACAAATATCGCTCTGGCCAGATCTAAATTTGGTGAATCTGACAGCTGTAAAGAAAATATAGCAAACAATAAACAACAAGCAAGTATTGTCAAGCAATTGATCGTCCCCATCCAGAGACTGCTTTTAGGATTTCTATACAAGACAAATTCATTGATGAACTTTTAATAAAATTGAGATAAAGGTCAAGTTGTTTGAAACACCAACGTTGTATGTGACACTCGGCCTTCCCAAAATACATATCCACACAAGAGCTTGAGCATATAAAATCCAGACAAATTTCAGACAATTTTTTATTAAAAGTGAGGTCACGGTTAAGGTCACAGAGACACCAAAGCAGTATGCAGCATTTCCACTATCCAAGATGCACTCACACAATAGATTTCAAAATCCTATTCAAAAGGGTTGAGGATATATCATCTGGACAAATACCAGACAAATTTTTACTAAAACTGGGGTCATGGTCGATGTCAAAGTCACAGACACCAAATGCAATCACACAATACATTTGGAAATCTTAACCCAAGAGGTTGAAGATATATAATTGGGACAAATTTCCACACAAATCTTTATTAAAACTGAAGTCACAGTCAAGGTCACCGAGACACCAAAGTACTGTGTGACACCCTGCCTTCCAAAGATATACTCACACAAGAAAAGTGGAAATCCTAACCCAAGTGGTTGAGGAAATATTGTCCAGAAAAAAATATGGACATATGGATGGATGGAAGGAAGGATGGATGAAAGGAGTGCAAACCTATAGTCCCCCTCCTGTGGCCAGAGGGGAGCTAATAAGATAAATGCTTGAATACAATAGAGAGATATAAATACTATCTTCTACTGATAGGAAACTTATGCCAGTACTAACATTTAACCTTTCATTGATAATTTCATTTTAATATCAAAAGCAAACAATTTCTTAATAAAATAGTACAATTCACGAGTAATGTTCCCTAAACCTTTGAACACTAATGCACTTGCATTTGCAAACAGTGTGGGCTCAGATTAGGGGGTTCCTTGTGGATTCTCTGATCAGCGTCTGTACTCTCTCCTCTCACAAATATAGGGTAGGGCCTTCATAATGAAATATTTCATTAACCCATTCCCACTTAGGCTATTTTTAGACCTAACCTCTTTGATTAAATCTACCAAAAAGGAGCATTAACTAGAGAAAAGGAAATTTTCAGAATTATGTAGTTTTGAAACCATTGTGATAAATAGAGCATTTGCTCCACAGGAGCAAATGCTCTATTTATCACAATGGTTTCACAAAGTGACGTTTACAGAAGCGTCAAAAGGTGTCAATATGCGGGAATGGGTTAAACAAAGATCAATCTTTCAAATTCAGATTATTGAGTGAACATAACCATGGACTTATATATGCTTAAACTCTTTACTTGATATAAACGCTTATTCACATCTTTGCAAACGGAGAAGACCCAGATCAGACAGCTCTAAAAGCTGTCTGATCATTGTCTGCTCTGTTTGTTCATGAAATTGTATAGATCTGATTCTACCAAATAATCCTGTGTTCATATGCCATTATAAAAAATCAGCTAATAAATATTTTTATCATGTCATTATTTCTTACATAAATAATCAATAGGAAAAGGGTTAAAGCGCTATAACGCTTCACCTGCCATAATGACAGACTGTAATTCAGTGTTTGCATGGATTGTTGGTCTCTGACTGACAATTACAGGACCAGAGCAAACATATATTTCTGTAGTCAGAAATCTATATCTTCTAAGATACATCAGAAAGACAGACATTCAACATCATGTGATAAATATATGCTTTAAGCTTGGATGACTTTATCATGGTCCTACACACACAAATAACTGCAATAACCTTTTTTCTGCCACAATTAGGTTTTGATGAGTAACTTGTGTTTGATTTCAGGTTGCTGTAACAAACATGTCTGCTTGAACTCTGATCTGTTACTTTCATTCATTTAAACCTTTCCTCCATACATACGCCTTTCTACGGTCCTGTAAAAGTCAATGAAACCATTGTGATAAATAGAGCATTTGCTCCTAGGAGCAAATGCTCTATTTAGCACAATGGTTTCAAACTACAAAATTCTCAAAAAATTTCCCTTTCTCTAGTTAATGCTACTTTTCAGTAGATTTATTCAAAGTGGTTGGATCTAAAAATAACCTATGAGAGAAAAGTGTTGAACTATTCAGAAACTATTGATCAAGTGTCAAACAGCTTGGATCATCCATATTCCTCTCAGGTCGAGCTTAGCAGGTAAGATTATCTAATCAGTGAAATGCTCTAAACCGTGCTTTGCTTACCTTGTCTGGGTGTACAGAGAGCACAGCCTTTCTGTAGACTTTCTTCACCTGATCTGCGGAAACCAAATCATGCATACCACATTGTTTCCATCTCTTCTCTTCCTCCCACAGCACCGTGTGTAGGGAACACAACAGGGCACGGATGTTCCTCTCTTTGCCATCTGTCCACTCCATCACCTAAAGTCATACAACAGGCAAAACATTTCTAAAATGATCACTCGATTCAAAGGAGGGTATTAACCCTTTCCCTGTTCTATGTTTATTCCAAATTTCGATACCTACTGAATATTCATGGACAAAATAGTTATAATGAAATATGGAAGGAAACTAAAGAAACAGACCTATCAAATTCCATTAGCAAACAGAGCAGACCCTGATCAGACGGCTCCTATAGGAACCGTCGGATCTGGGTCTACTCTGTTTGCAAATGCATGAAAACATGTTTATATGAGGGAAAGGGTTAAAATACTTTAAGAATTGCAGCAGACATAAATTCTTTGCAGAAGACATTACACATTTTACTTTGCACTTCATTTTTATTTTTTTGCATGCTATTAGGTGTGTTAACTTAATCGTGAGTTCCTCATAAATAAACCCCACCTTAAGTTTGACTGGGTCTGTTTCCTCAGCCATGTTCTTCTTCTTCATCTCTCCTATAGTCCTTGGTCCGTCCTCCTTCCTAGTAAACCCACTGCCATCAGGCAGAAGATCCTCAAAAGCACCTACTCCTAAGTTAGGTCTTGGTCCTGCAAAAACAGTCTCATATTGTTAGTACAATTCTTCATATTAACCCTTTACCTGATATATATTCATTTAACCCACTTCCTTGTAGACTATTTTAAGATCCAACCTCTTTGAATAAATCAACCGAAAAGGAGCATTTACTAGAGGAAATGAAAATTTTAGAATTTTTTACTTCTGAAACCACTGTGATAAATAGAGCATTTGCTCCTTAGGAGCAAATGCTCTATTTATCACAATGGTTTTTAAAAAAAGAGACTTTTACAGAGGCGTAGAAAGGCGTATTTCTGGAGAAAATGATTAAGAAATAATGACATCCTGAATATCTATTAGCTGAATTTTTATAATGGCCTATGAACATCAATATTTTTGGCTGAGGCAGAAACTTTAGAATCAGATCTTATAATTCCATAAGCAAACAGCAATCTGATATGGGTCTACTCTGTTTGCAAAGGCGTCAAAATGTGTCTCTGTTGTCGCTGTGATCGACTCATACCTCCTGTATGACAAAACGATACAATAATGTACTGATTAAGAGGGCCTTCGGGGTAGATTAGCCATTTGACTAACCAAGCTACCCTCGTTAAATAAAGTTTTTCATTCAATTATCAGGTAAAGGGTTAAACGGGATGACTTATTGTAGGATTTTATCATATACAACAACCACTCACATTCTAGGGTTTTCTCACAAATTAGTCGCACAAATGTGCACACAGGTGGTAGCTTTTCGGCTTTATTTTCATTCAGCATGAACTCTTTGCATACTAGCCGCAAAAATTGTAACATCCTATGCAAACAATTGGTATACAGTAAAACCTCTCTAAACCGGAATTATAGTAGACAAAAATTTAGATACTTTTAAGCAGGTGGCTGCTTAATGCAGGGTGAAAGTCATGCAGAATGCTCCTAGAGGAGCTTTCTGCATGACTCTCACCCTGCATTAAGCTGCCACCTGTCTCCAATACCGACATTTATGCTAAATTTAACGTTTAGAGGGTTTTTACTGTACAGATGAGACATCGGTAACTCATTGTTTCGTCAGGATCCATACTATCTGACATGCTGATTGTAGCTTACATAATCACAGAAGCATCACTCAGTTTAGTCTTAGTGTCACAGACAATGTGGTGACTACAAATAGGGTATTTTTATGCAAAGGACTGATTTCAATGATCCATTAATTCACCCTTTCCTTATATTTTACCTTATAAGAATTATAATTTATCAATTTATTTGAAGGGTAAAACAAAGACATGACAATTTTGATACTTATTTTCATCTTTATTTACATGTTTATAAGCATATATGTATTCCTCATCTCTCATCATACCCACGTTTTCAGTATATACCTTTGATGTATTATGTCATAATAAGGCCAAATTGTTACTATTTTTAGAATAAGTCATATGATCAAAAGAACCACAATTTATGTACTTTAGAACTGAATTTGTATATTTTGTATCTTGATAAAGACCTAGTGTAGGCCGAAACGTCGATCAGAAAATAAACCGTTTATACCTGAATCCAAGGTAGTTACGTTACATCCATCTTCCCTTCTTTAGATGAATTAAGTTAACCAATTTTGCTGAAGTAATCAAACTTACCAAAGGTTTTCTTGGAGCTGTCACTTCTATCTGTGAATACACTGCCTTGGTTGTAGTTGGGCCGTGATGGGGCCTTTTGGGTTTTCTGGCTCTGGGGCTGTTGTGGTGCCGGCTTGGGCTGTTGTGGCTGTTGTTGTTGTGGTTGTTGTGGTGGTTGTCCCCATGACTGACTCATACCTCCTGTATGACAAAACAATAAAGGTACAATAATGGCTAGTCTTTCCATGTTTTCTCTTTCATTGGCAACTTTCTCTTATTATCCATACTTGGATAGTAAGTATCTATGCAACTACAATGTCAAATATCTACAAAATCTTAATTCAAATTTGCATTTGAAATTTACAGTACTGAATATGAACAAAACCATGCTAATAATTATATGGTCATCAAAATGATGTTTTTCTCAAAGTTGACTATACTATTACAGGTCAGGAGCTAGTTTACTGCCAGAGTTTCCTACTGTTACACTTTTGACAAAAAGTAGCGAGTCAAATACAGTAAAACCTCTCTAAACTGGAATCCTAGTAGAGAAGAATTAAGATACTTTTATGCAGGTGGCTACTTAATGCAGGATGAAAGTCCTACAGAATGTTCCTAGAGCCTGAGGAGCTTTCTGCATGACAGGTCTGCCCTGTTTGTTTCTGAAATAATATAGATATTATTCTACAGTTTCCGCCATAGCCGTAAATTCCTGTTTTAATGTGCCATAATAAAAATTCATCTAATTATTATTCATATGTCATTATTTTTACATGAATATTCATGAAGTAAAGGGTTATGCTACCATTATTGCATTGGAAATGTACTATACCTTGGTAACCAGATCCCATGGGTGGTTTCTGCTGCTGTTGAGATGGTTGCTGTTGTTTCTGCTGTTGCTGCTGACCCATTGTTTGAGGTGCTGGCTTCCCAAAACCACCTGTCAATGATTTTAGTTTACCAAATACATTTAATTTGAGTACTTTAACCCATTCTTTCATAGGCTATTTTTAGACCCAACCCTGGTCTGACCTACCCTGGGGCTGGGCCAATTTTGACTCCAGGGGTATACTTTATATAACTTTTGTACAGGACCTGAACATGATACTATTTGCCAAATATGAAAGCTGAGAACCTTCCAGTTTCAGGAGAAGATTTTCAAAGTTTCCAGTATTATTATGAGTATATGTTTCCATTGAAAACTGGCCACACCTGCAGCGGGGCCAATTTTGACCCCAGGGGCATAATATATATAACTTTTGTAGAGGACCTACAGGTGATGCTATGTGCCAAAGATGAAAGCTGAGAACCATGTAGATTCAGAGGAGAAGATTCTTAAAGGTTCAAATTGTTGACAGACGCCGACGGACGACTCACACCACACGCCGACAACGACGGACTCACCCTGGGCACTTTGTGCTCTGGTGAGCTAAAAAAAAGTTTGTTAAAATCTAGTTTTAGCTTGTGGGACCTACCTATGCAATGGACAGAAGCTGTTTTAAAACTTTTTTGAGGGTGACCTGACCACTATGTCTGTAAAATTTAGTTGAAATCCATTCAGCAGTTGAGGAGATGATTTTTAAAGAAATCATTAATCAAAATCAATTCTTTAGCTCCTGTGACCTACTTATGCAACAGACAGGAACAATTTATAAAAATCTGATAGAGGGTCACCTACAAATCATCCCACTGACAATTGGTGAAAATCCAGTCAATGGTTTAGTAATAAAATTAAATTCTATTTTAAGCTCATGGTTTACTTTAATATGCAATGGACTGGAACGATTTATAAAAAAAAATTCATGAAGTGATTTAGGATTTATAAGTCTTAAGATGTCAGTTAACCCATCTTCATATTTATAAACGTGTTTTCATGCATTTGCGAACAGAGTAGCTCCTTTAGGAGCCATCTGATCAGGGTCTGCTCCATTTGCTAATGGAATCTGAAAGATCTGTTTCTTTACGTTCCACCTTCCATATTTCATTATACATGTAACTTTTTTGTCCATGAATATTCAGTAGGTATTAAAATTTGGAATGAATATAGAACAGGGAAAGGGTTAAAAGAAATTGTTCATCATAATCTATTTTTGGCTCCTGTGACCTACTTATGTACTCGTCTGGAATGATTTATAAACTTTTATAGAGGGTCACCTGAAGATGATTTCTGTGAATTTTTTCTTGAAATCCATTCAACAGTTTTAAACCAATTATTTGTTACAATCTATTTTTAGCTCATGTGACCTACTAATGCAATGTACCTGAATAATTTATAAAACTTTCACGGAGGATTTCATGCAGATCATTTCTGTAAAATTTAGTGAAGATCCAGAAAGTGGTTTAGATAAAGATGTTGTTTAACCCTTTCCTCCATAAATACGCCTTTCTATGCCTCTGTAATAGTCACTTCTTGAAACCATTGTGATAAATAGAGCATTTGCTCCTATGAAGCAAATGTTCTATTTATCACAATGACTTCAATACTACATCATTCTAACATTTTCCTTTTCTCTAGTAAATGCTCCTTTTGGGTAGATTAATTCTAAGAGGTTGGGTCTAAATATAGCCTATGGAGGAATGGGTTAAAGAAATTGTTGAGAATGCACAACTGACACCAAGGGACAACAGACACAGTGCAATCACATTATTTCACCTTGGCACTTTGTGATTATCCATGCAACTATAAATTCTTAAATGAATATTTATGAAGGAAAGGGTTCTGTAGTGTACACCCAATATGTTTTGAACCAAGAACATCATTTACATTTAATATTTAGTCTTGTAATCATTTCAAATTTCTTGGGATGTATGATCTTTTCAGAGAAATCTGTAAAAGCAACATATATCGAAAGAAAACATATCATACCAGTAATATAATTTCTGAACAAGCAAAAAATGTTGACACCGCATTAATGTCGGATTTTTCAACTGAAAGACCTTCACCACAGCTATCTGCATACCAATTATAAATTGTCTAGCATATGTAGTTCAGAAGCTATAACAAAGTTTTCAAAATAGTGACCTTGACCTGATTTCAGGTATCTTTATGTCATCTGTAAGGTCCTTTCCAAAGCTATCTGAATACCAAAGGTGAATTGCCTAGCATTTTTTAATCAGAAATTATAGCAAAATGTTAAAGATTGTTAAAAACATACAAGTTTTCAAAATAGTGACCTTGACCTTGATCCAATTTCATGTATCCTTGTATCAACTGAAAGGCCTTCTTCAAAGCTATCTCCATACCATATATGAATTGTCTAGCATATGTGGTTTAAAAGTTAAGCCAAAATGTTGAAATGATGGCCAACTTGTCAAAATAGTAACCTTGACCTAATTTCAAATATTTTTATATCAGCTGAAAGGCCTTTACCAAAGCCATCTGTATACCAAAGATGAATTGCCTAGCATTTGTAGTTCAAAAGTTATAGCAATGTTAAAGTTTGTTAAAAACTGCGAAGTTTTTGAAATAGTAACCTTGACCTTGAGCTGATTTTATGTATCCTTGTATCAAGTGTAAGGCCTTCACCCAAGCCATCTGCATACCAAATATATATTGTCTAGCTTAAGTAATTCAGAAGTTATAAGCAATGTTAAACTTTTGTTAACGACGGCATGATGCCCGCCAACCCGCCTTCCCGGTTTTTGCCAAACTATAAGCCGTTTTTTTCTTGAAAAATCAGGCTAATCAGTAGAAACAAACCTCTATATGGTACTTTCAACCAGCATTATTCTATCAGTTAACTCAGAAACCTTGTATTACCCTTCTTTTAAATGGTCACTTAACTCTTTCCCTAATGAACATTTATGCACAAATTGATCACATCATGTATACATACGATTTTCAAGGGAATTTTGGCCTTACAGATATTGGAGGATCAAATCTTTATTATTCAATCAGCAAACAGTGCAGACCTTGATCAGATGACTACTACAGGAGCTATCTGATCTGAATATTCTCTGTCTGCAAAGGCATGACAAGGTGTTTATATGAGGGATAAGATTAAGAGAAGTTTAAATATACCTAGACAAATATCATATCACAAATTAATCTTCAGACAATAAAGTTCAAAGTTGACCCAAACTGTTTGACATTTTGTCTTTCGGAGGAGAAATGAAAGAAAATTTTATCTTTTGTGAATGTAGCAGACCACAATTACTTAATAGTATACAAAGAGTTAAATATCTCAAAGTTCAAATCTTACCTAAGTCAGCAAATGGATCACTACTCTTGCTTGCACTGGTCTGTGTTTGGCCCATACCACCCATAGGCTGGAATGTCCCACTATTGTTCCTAGGAATGTTGCCACCGGTTCCCATACCTTGGAATGTCCCACTATTGTTCCTAGGTATATTAGCCCCAGAACCCATTTGTTGGAATGTTCCACTATTATTTCTCGGTATATTGCCATATGATGTATTGCCACTTCCCCCTAGTAAGTTTGAAGATGAACTATTCCTAGATATATTTGGACTAGTATCGGGAACAAATGAATTCCAATCCCCCATTAAATTAATACCATCTGAAGACTGTGCTTTTGGAGCACTTGTTGAACTATCAATCCCAAAAGGATCAAATGCATCAAAGTCATTCTTGGGGGCTGAAACTTTCACCGGAGGGGGCTCCTGGGTCACAGGGGCAGTGCCAGATGAAAATGGATCAAAAGTATCTCCAGAACTTCCTCCAGCAAATGTCCCACTGTTGCCAGTTTCTCCCTCAGACGTTCCACTGAGTAAGTCAAAGTTTGATGGATTTCTTTCCATTTGAAGTAAGTCCACACCTGCTGTCATGTCATCTACATTTGAGTTGCCCATGTTAAAGAAGTCAACTTCATGCTCAGACTTAGGCTGAGGTTTATTTTGTTCACTGAAATCAGCACCAACTAGTCCAGAGCCTGAGAGCTGCTGGTCTGAACCACCACTAAAGAAATTGTCACTTGTAAATTGTTGATTTGGTATTTGTTCACCATTCACTGGTCTGTTTTTGGATAGAGCTGCAAAGTCATCATCATCGTCACTTTGGTCGTCCAGTAAATTTATCTCCGCTTCTGTTGGCTGTTGTGGCTCTTGTGCTGGTTGGCCATCAACATTGGGCGGCCCTGTGCCACTCCAGTCTAAAGTGTCAAAGAAGTTAGCCAGGGGTACCTCTGGCTTGGGTTGTGGCTTTTCAATGGGTGGTTTCGGTGCAGGATGTTTTCTGGGCGAATCTCTTGCTGGACCACTTTGGGCTTGACTGGGGCCATTTGTACTGTGTTTCGGGCTGTCATTAGAGCTCTGACTAGAAGATCTTGTGAGTCTGGCCATACCCCTTTGAGACATTCCTATAGATCATATTAAAATTTGTTTATATTTAACCCTTGCCCTGGTAAATATTCATGCACGAAAGAATGACATCATAAATAATTATTCACTGAATTTTTAATATGGTTTCTGAAGGAAGATATTTTTGGTTATAGCAGAATCTGTAGATCTAGATAAATATCATTCCATATATGCAAGCAGAACAGACCCTGATCAGCCAGCTCCTACATTAACCCAATCTGATCTAGGTATACCCGGTTTGCAAGGCAACGAAAAGGCTTCTATCAGGTACAGGGATAAATCATGAATCATTACTATTACAGTAAAACCTGTCTTAACCCTTTCCTCCATAAATATGCCTTTGTAAAAGTCACTTTATGAAACCATTGTGATGAATAGAGCATTTGCTCCTATAGGAACTTTCTGCATTACTTTTGCTCTGCATTAAGCAACCACTTGCATTTAAAGACTCCCATGTTCAAAAGATGAATGATTGTTTAAGACAGGTACTACTGTAAATCTACAATTTATTTAACCCTTTCCCTCATATAAACGTGTTTACACTCATTTACAAACCGAGTAGACTCAGATCAGACGGCTCCTAAAGGAGCCGTCTGATCAGGGTCTGCTCTGTTTGCTGATGGAATTTGAAAGATCTGTTTCTTTACTTTCTAAAATGACTACAATGTTCCACCTTCCATATTTCATTATAACTACTTTGTTCATGAATATTCAGTAGGTATTGAAATTTGAAATAAACATAGAACAGGGAAAGGGTTAACCCTTTCCTCCATAAATATGCCTTTCTATGCCTCTGTAAAAATCACCTGTTGAAACCATTGTGATAAATAGAGCATTTGCTCCTATAGCTCTATTTATCACAATGGTGTCAAACTAACAAATTCTAAAATTTTCCTTTTCTCTAGTTAATGCTCCTTTTCGGTAGATTTATTCAAAGTGGTTGGATCTAAAAACAGCCTATGGGGGAATGGGTTAAGTGACCATCAAAAAGAGGTCTAAATATGGGTCTGTAAGGCAGGTGGTAGCTTATTGCAGGTCAAAAGTAATGCAGAAAGCTCCTATAGGAACTTTCTGCATTACCTTTGCCCTGCATTAAGCAACCACTTGCATTTAAAGACACCAATGTTCAAAAGACGAATGGTTGCTTAAGACAGGTTCTACTGTACATCTACAACTTATTTAAAAGTTCTTCAACAGTTAACTTAATCTTTTACCTGTTCAATATTCATATAAGAAATAATGACATCATGAATATTTATACCTAAATTTCTATCATTGTACATGAACACATAATTTTTTACCATTGCAGAAAATGAAGAATCACATCTATATAATTCTATAAGCAATACAGTGCAGACCCTGATCCTACAGGAGCTGTATGATTCTAGTCTACTCTGTTTGCAAAGGCGTGAAAAACTGTCTATATGAGGTAAAGGGTTAAACAATCAGTTACTGAGACATTGAGGCTGACAACAAACTTTTTGATCATTTGCATAAATAATTATACCAAAGGGTTTTGTTTAAATTCCTTGAAACCTGGATACAATATTGGTAGTGATAGCCACTAGTTAGTATTGCACATGAAAATTGAAATGTACACAAGTAGTATTTAATATATGAATAAACACAGGTGTTTTTAAAAACAGTAAATGCAGGATGAAAGTTATACAGAAAGCTCATGTAAGGAGCTTTCCACTTAACGTTTGTTCTGCATTAAGGTATCTCCTGCCTTTAACTCTTTCGCTGCCAAATTTTGTCATTTGCAACCTTTGTCGTCTGCTGCAATTTTCATTTTTAACATTTCTTCATTTTTGTTTCAAAAACCATAGTTACAGTAGCAAACAGTTTGGATTAAAACTGTTTGCATAGGTAATCACAGATGCGACAATGGCAGCGAAAGAGTTAAGACCCAGAATTACACCTCTTTTTGGTGGCTACATTATGGAGGGGATCGAGGTAAATTTGTACTGTATTTGAAAGAGATTGTTGTTGTCTAAGGAATAATTGGTACAGGGAAAAATGGTTCATACCAAAGTCGGACTGTACTTCCTGCATTTCATCCTTTGATGTAAAGAGTATTTTTGGAGACATTTTGGAGGCATCAAACCTCAGCCATGGATAGTTCTGCTCTGGTGGTCTGTCTTTGGGTGAGAGACTGACATTCAGAGTAATCGTGAATCTGTCTGGGTATTTATCTGGGGTGTCTAACTGGTCAAGGTCAAACCTACAAATGATAAAAAAAGAAATGTTTCACTTGTTTAACCCTTTCCCTCATATAAACGTGTTTTCACTCATTTACAAACCGAGTAGACTCAGATCAGACGGCTCCTAAAGGAGCCGTCTGATCAGGGTCTGCTCTGTTTGCTAATTGAATTTGAAAGTTCTGTTTCTTTACTAAAATGGCTACAATGTTCCACCTTCCATATTTCATTATAACCATTTTGTCCATGAATATTAACCCTTCTCTTGCTGAATTTTAAAATGCCCTGTTGTATAATTACATATATCTTCACTGTGTACAAGTATTTCGCTGTGCAAACAGTGCAGACCCTGATGAGACAGCTCCTGCAGGAGCTGTCTCATCTGGGTCTTCACTATTTACAGGTAGGTATATTGACGTGAATAGCAAGCGAAGGGTTAAGTATGTATTGAAAATTGGAATAAATACAGAACGAAGAAAGGATTAACTCTTTACTTGATAGAGACACATGTTCACACATTTGCAAACAGAGTAAACCCCGATCAGACATCTCCTGTAGGATCTTTCAAATTACCGTTTTCCTCGGTTTGCTCATAGAATAATATACAAAACCTATTTCAAGAGTTTCTGCCATGCCCAAACATTCAGATATGCATACGTCATTACAAAACCAAACCATTTACAGTAGAACCTGTCCTAAGCACCAATTCATTTATTGAACACGGGAGTGTTCAAAAGCAGATAGTTGCTTAAAGCAGGACAAAAGTAATGCAAAATGTTTGCTTAACCCTTTCCTCCACAAATACACCTTTCTATGCCTCTGTAATAACCACTTCTTGAAACCATTGTGATAAATAGAGCATTTGCTCCTATAGGAGCAAATGCTCTATTTATCACAATGGTTTCAAACAACAAAATTCTAAAATTTTACTTTTCTCTAGTAAATGCTCCTTTTGGGTAGATTCATTCAAAGAGGAAATAGCCTATGGAGGAAAGGGTTAAGACAGGTACTACTATAATTGATATTAATAAGGTCATTATTTCTTATATGAATATATATCAAGTAGAAGGTTATAACATAAGTAACCTTTAATTCAAACATAAACATCATCTCGAAAGCAGAGTAAACATGTACTTACCAAAACACCATTTCAAAAGTAAAGCCTACATAAAATTTACCTTAACATCATCTCAAAAACAGAGCCAACATGTAGTTACCTTAAGCATAATCTCAAAAGCAGATCCAGGGTCTGCTCTGTTTGCATATGATTCTACAGTTTGTGCCATGGTCAAATATTCTCTTGCTCATAATAAACATTCAGTTAATAAATAGTTATAGAGTTATTATTTCTTACATGAATATTCATTCAGTAATGGGTTAAAAGACGTTAAATCTGACCCATACTCAATGTTATTGCATGACAATGTTATCAACAGCTACAACTGTGATACTAACTGGTCCAAAATACATTTTTCTTTGAAAAAGGAGATTGAAAAAAAAACAAGAGGGCAAAGATGGCTCTTAATCGCTCACCTAATTACCATAGATTTAAGATTTTTGCTGGGTAGCCCATGGGTTGGGCCAATATTGACCTTAGGGACAATATTTGAACAATGTTGATAGTTGATCATGAGCAGTGGTTATGCAGAACAAGATTTTCAAAGATTTAGATTACAATGATTCTTGACCAATGAAGATTGGGCTGAAAATGTGCCCTCTAGAGTAATTTTTCTAAGATTTGACCTAGTGACCTACTTTTTATTCCCACCCCACCCATGATCACACTCAACCTTGATATCACCAAGACAAACACTCTGAGCAAGTTTGAGGAAGATTGGGCTAAAAATGTGGCTGCTGGAGTGTAAACTAGATTTTTCTAAGATATGACAGTGACCTACTTTTTGACCACACATAACCCACTTTCATCCAAGATTTTATCATGACAATAATTCTGACTAATTTTCATGAAGATTGGACAAAAAATGTGACCACTAGAGTGTTCACAAGGTTTTTCTACTGTTTGACCTAGTGACCTAGTTTTTAACCCAACTTGACCCACTTTCAAACTTGTCCGAGATTTTATCAAGACATTAATTCTGACCAAGTTTCATGAAGATTGGACTAAAATTGTGACCACTAGAGTGTTCACAAGGTTTTTCTACTGTTTGACCTAGTGACCTGTTTATTAACCCCACTTGACCCACTTTCGAACTCGTCCGAGATTTTATCAGGACATTCAATCTGACCAAGTTTCATGAAGATTGGACTAAAATTGTGACCACTAGAGTGTTCACATGTTTTTCTACTGTTTGACCTAGTGACCTAGTTTTTTACCCCACATAACCCACTTTTCAAACTCCTCCGAGATTTTATCAAGACAATCATTCTGACCAAGTTTCATGAAAATCGGGCTAAAAATGTGACCTCTAGAGGGTTCACAAGGTTTTCCTACTATTTGACCTAGTGACCTAGTTTTTAATCTGACTTTACCCACTTTCGAACACGTCCAAGATTTTATCAAGACATTCATTCTGACCAAGTTTCATGAAGATTGGACTACAATTGTGACCACTAGAGTGTTCACAAGCCAATTGTTGACGACGCACGACAGACATTCAAGTCTCCCGAAAGCTCACCCTGAGCTTTGCTCAGGTGAGCTAAAAACTGAAAAGAATAACTTGCAGTGCTTACTGGGTAAATTTTATACTGGTCTTATCAGCTGTTACAAAGCCTGTATTCAGTTGTATTTGAAACATCTTGATGGAGGTAATCTGTAAAGAAAAGAGATGTTAACTTTATAACAAACAACTCATTTAAGCCTTTACCTGTTCAACATTCATGTAAGAAAAGTGGGTCTACTCTGTTTGCAAATGCACGAAAACGCCGTTATATGAAGGAAAGGTTTTGATAAACTTTCAATGAAACTATAGGACAGAAGCATATCACAATGCACATGTAGGGTTGTCATCAGATTGGACAGAAGCATATCACAATGCACATGTAGGGTTGTCATCAGATTGTGACCCTTATGAAGCTTTTCAAGATTGAATGTATATAGTTTGATGCAGCTACCTCAAGAGATCTTGCAGTTATTACCAAGCTTGATCCTTTGAATGCTAAATTTCTGAAATGGAATTATTGATCATTCTTTAGCAAACAGAGCAGACCCAGATCAGACGGCTCCTATAGGAGCCGTCTGATCTGGGTCTACCCTGTTTGCAGATCCATGAAAACACGTTTATATGAGGGAATGGGTTAACCTTTACTCCATGAATTTTAATTTTATAATAATGACACATGTTGGCCATAGAAGAAACTGCAGAATCGTATCTATATTATTTCATAAGCCATGTGATCTTGGTCTACTCTGTTTGCTAAGGCATATTTATGGAGTAAAGGATTAACTCTTTCCCTCTTGATTATACATGTAAAAAATTAATGGTATCATGAAAATTGACGAGCTAATCTTTTATAATGGCATATGTACACAGGAACAGGACGTTTTGTTATTGGTAGAAAGTGTAGAGTCAGATCTATTCAAAATTCATAAGCAAACAGAGAGATCTTGATCAGAAAGTGAGGATTTTGAACCACAAATAGTGCAGACTGATCAGACGGCAACTCTAGGAGCCCTCTGATCTGGGTCTGCACTGTTTGCAAATACCAATAAACTTGTTTCTCATATTCAAAAGTTTAAAGTTTTTGCATGACTATACCAACATCAACTCTATCACAACCCCTGGACTCTTTTCCTCCAAAAGTGTACATGGTAAAAATATGTGAAGATCATGAATTTGCCTATTCTGTAACTCACTTTGCCCTGTATCTTGCCTCCAAAGGTTGACCTGGCATGGTACACACACACTGTGATATCCCCCGAGGCTGAGACATTCAAGGGTACGGTGGCCTTCCCGTCACTGTCAGTGTATCCCACCATTTTCTCATACTCCTGGGATGTGGACAGGATCCTGTCTTCTCCTGCATATACCTCAGCAAATGGAGTACACCCATTTCTATTATAAAGAAACCAACAATGGAATGACATAACCAAATTAAAAAACACAATTATTTCCCCAACCTTCTATACCATTTTATCATTATGTGCATGCTTGTAAATGAAAAGGTAGTAAGTTTCACCTTCTATAGATATGTCATTAACTTAAACTTTTAAAATTTCAACTTATAAATATTCATGACATCATTATTTCTATCATATTGAACAGGAAAAGGGTGAATGCTTTTGCAAACACAGTAGACCAAGATCAGACAGCTCTTGTAGGAGTTGTCTGATCTGGGTTTGCTCTGTTTGCTTATGAAGTGATACAGATCTTATTCTACAGTTTGTCCATGGTAAAAAAATTCCTTTGTTCATGCCATAATAAATGGCAGCTGATAATTGCACGAATGTTTCTATTTCACTTAATACTTAATTGTGTTGATGGTGCTATTTTAACCCTTTACCTCAGAGATACGCCTTTTAACCCTTCGCTTGCTGAATTTTAAAATACATTTTTCCTTCTTTACCCATGCCCTGTTGTATAATTACATATATCTTCACTGTGTACACGTATTTCGCTGTGCAATCACTGCTGTGGAGTGCACTGGTTGCACAATCAACTTGTAAATAGTGCAGACCCTGATGAGACAGCTCCTGCAGGAGCTGTCTCATCTGGGTCTTCACTATTTACAGGTACGTATATTGATGTGAATAGCAAGCGAAGGGTTAATGCCTTTACAAACAGAGGAGACCCAGGTCATATGGCTCCACTAGGAGTTGTCTGAACAGAGTCTACTCTGTATGCTTGTGAAATGATATAGATCTGTTTCTATAATTTATGCCATGGTAAAAAAATCTCATAATGCCATTATAAAAATGCTTACAATTGCAGAGCTACAGATAACGATGCATACCCAAATACTAAAATCGTCATTTCTCCACCAAACTCTATACTGTGACCACTCTTTAGAATTGTCTTTGAGACGATTCTAAAGAGTGGTCACAGCATAGGGTTTGATAAAGAAATGAAGGAATTATTCTTGAAAATGTTTAAATTTACGCCTCTTATCTGGAGGTCTGCAGTTGCATGAGTGTTTCAGTTTTACTTACTTCATTTTGTTGAACATAGGTACAGGAGACATAACTAGACTACCCAACACCAGGGCTCTGTTGTGTGGTCGCACTGGCTCGTCCCCCATCATCTCACTGATATACTCTACATACCTGGAGATACACAAGCAAACAATACCTCATTAATCCTTTACCTCATGAATATTCATGTAAAAAATAATTACAAAACGAATATTATTTACAAGAGTTTTTATAATGGCACACAAACACAGTAAAGTTTGGGCATGATAGAAACTGTAGAAACAGATCTATATCAAACTACATGTATAAGCAAACAGAGCAGATTCTGTTGGTCTTCTCTGTTTGTAACAAAGCAAGTAGAGCAGACCCTCATCAGATAGCTCCAACTGGAGCTGTCTGATATTAGTCTACTCTGTTTGCAACAGTGTTAAAACATGTATATTTGCAGTATAGGGTTAAAGTTAAAAGCTAAACAGAGCATAAATATTCATGACATCATAAAGCCTATAAACACAGTGCACTGTGACTGGAAATCAGCTGCTACAAACAAAATTAAAACAATAAATTCATCTAAGTAATCCATCTTGAATTTGATTATAGCTGGTTAGTTCTGAGACACTGGTAACTAGATCAAACTGCTTAATGACCTCGAAATTCAAATGACAATTGTTTGCACTGTCTGACATTCAAAATCTTCTCGCAAAGTATATCTTTAGATACTAACTTGATTCCACTTTGGAAGTCAGCATTCAAAGTAATATAAACGCTTTTTCACCCATTTGCAAACAGAATAAATCAGATGGCTCTTATAGAAGCAGTCTGATCAGGATCTGCACTGTTTGCTAATGGAATTTGATAGAACTGTTTCTTTACCTTCTAATATAGCTCCATATTTGATAATTTCATTATAACTATTTTGTCCATGAATATTCAGTAGGTATTGAAATTTGGAATAAACATACTACAGTCTAATCACGATACTACGAATCACGTTCGAACGAAATACCGGTTTGCTACGAATAACACCCCAGGTCCCGGCCGATTTTGTTCTTGTTTCAATTGCAAAAAGATGCAAAAGTACGAAAATGCGAAACTACGAAAAACACGTTATTGCGAGAGGTTTTCGTAGTCCCTTAAACACAAAAACAGTAGCAAAAAGATGCATTTTTACGAATCTCACCTGTGCGATGTTTTCACACTTCTGAGAGACATTCGTCGCTCCAGTCAGCATAATTATCCATTGTTGACACATCTGACCTGCCCGATACGCTTTAATGATCAGCACCCGTGTTTGTTTGTGGCAGGATTAGACTAATTACATATTAAATGTCGCAAATGATTAAAGCTTGTATTGTGCAATTATGCACAATTACGTTTTCACACAGATCGTTATATAAACGATTAGCATACAGGCATACTGACGTGTTTGTTTGTAGTCAATGTCTCATAGCATATAAATCTTATATGCCAAACTTACAAAACCAGTTACACTGGTCATCAAACCTGTGTCTACACTGCTTCTATACGCATATAAACGATATCACAGTTTTCTATGCATTTTGTTTTTAATCCTGAATAAAAATATGAAATGTATTGATTCGTTTCTTGTTTTATACATAACCTTTATGGATTGCTAGAAAGTTCGAGTTCATGTCTCTAGTTAAAGGGAGCATTTAAATACTAAAATCCTTATGCTGTCACCAAATTCTAGGTTGTCACTTCACGTTCGAAAGAATAGTCACAGAATATGGTTTGATAAAAAAGAACGAACAGAATCTTTGGAAATGACTCGTTTACTCCCTCCTATCTGGAGTTTGATGACCTGGCATTGCGCGGTTCGTGTTTTTTACATAACCCGTTATGCACTGGCATATGACATTACACATTATGATTTGACCACCTCTTGCATGAGGCGTGTGATACAAAATCATTATTGTACACTGTAGTAAGCGGGAATGTGAGTAGATTGTTAAACAAGGCATAAAATATATTAAATATAACACGAACATGTGCAGGAATATCTTTATTATGCAACAGTAAATTGCGACAATATTATTACATATAATGACCCACCAATACAATAGCGATGTATGGTATGTGTATGCATTCACTACAAAACCGAGAAAAGGTTTGTGGAAATTAGTTCGTATCCTAAAGATGCATTAATACGAAAATGCGAAACTACGAAAAATCGGCCCGACCCGGTCCCGATTCGTAGTATCGCGATTAGACTGTACTTGGAAAGGGTTATGGTTAATGTCTATATTTCAAACCTTCTTTGGGATGGACACACTCCTGGTGGGCATCGCTTGTTGCTGAACATTGTAAGTGCCTGTTGAGGGCCGTCAAACATGTGACAGAACACAAGAAACGCTGCTACAACTGTGGCTGAAGACGCCTTGCCGTCCTGAGAAAGATCAACACAAAACATATCAGTGCTTCAATATGGCAGGAATAGTTAACTTTAAGCATTTAACCAACAATCACACTAGAAGCCCTGTACCAGATGAATTATCATTTTAGAAATACTGATATTATTAAAACTGATTTAATAGATGAATTTTAATAATGGCATATTCTGCCATGGCAGCCACAGCAGATTCAGATCAATATTATTCCACAGAGCAGACCCTGATCTGTGGGATGCTCAGTTTGCAAAAACTTAGCCCTTTACTCTATGAGTATTCATTAGGAATGGGAAAGAGTACCAAAATCAATTGTGAAGTACCTGGTCAGTCTTCCGAACAAATACTCGGGTACTCAGTACCCAAAACATTGTGCAAACTGAATGCCCTATACACTTGGTGTCTATATTTTCATCGGTATTAACGCTTGTCTGCATCTGTTTAACCAATTCCCTTATATGAACACCTTTTGATGCCTCTGTAAAAGTCATTTTTTAAACCATTATGATAAATAGAGCATTTGCTCCATAGGAGCAAAAGCTCTATTTATCACAATGGTTTCAAAACTACACAATTCTAAAATTTTCCTTTTAGTAGTAAATGCTCTTTTTCAGTAGATTAATTCAAGAGGTGGTGTCTAAAAAGAGCCTATGAGGGAATGGGTTAACAGGAATGTTTTTATTTTAAAACAATTACATGTATATGGGAAATTGTTACATATAAATTCATGAAAAAGAATAAAAAGACTATAGCATCAAAATACAAAAAGACTATAATATAAAAAGACTATAATATAAAAAGACTATCATAATATAACAAGAGCACCGCAAGCGGGTGCCAACGCTCGTCTGTCGTCATTGTCAAGATGAACATGCATACCAAAAATGAAGGTTGTAAATGAAAAATTGAAGAAGTTATGTTCAATGTGAAGATTTCAGACGGCAACGATGACGACAACGATGACGCGGACGCCGGAGATATAACAATAGCTCGTGATTTCTTCGAAACAGACGAGCTAAAAAGACTATAATATAAAAAGACTATTATAATATAAAAGACTATAATATAAAAAGACTATTATAATATAAAAAGACTATAGCATCATAATATAAGCAGACCCTCAGTGATTTCTGCCAACCAGTGACATAAGTCAGCACTTCACAGGAACGATTGACGTTATAGTCTAAAGGTAGGACAACAGATAAAAGTGCGTACTCAAATACTAAAATCATCATTTCTCCACCACACCCTATGTTGTGACCACTCTTTAGAATCTAAAGAGTGGTCACAACATAGGGTTTGGTAGAGAAATAAGAAGTTATTGCTGAAAATGTTTTAATTTACGCGTCTTATCTGGAGCTCTGTGCATGAATTTTTGTTTTAGCTTACATGTATATTTTACAGGGGTCTGGACCGCTTCATGGGGGTCTGTATGTACTATATAATAACAAGGGTTCCAACTAGCAGAACGGATATCCTTGTACCACAAGTACAAATATGAATGTAACTCTTGCAATTTCAATGATAATTTTGTAATTCTTTCGGCTATTGAAAGCCAATATATTTTACTATCAAATAAATATAATCTTCTGACGGTAACTTATGCACCATTATCTATCCAACAATGATTTTCTCAAAATTTCACGTGTTTTCTGGGTCACTGACAACGTTCGCTCACCCCGGTCTCACTATATCACAGACATAACCTGGCAATTTTCAGTTCAAAAGATGGCGTGGTTCAATAAAACAACCAAATAATATCACCAATCTCCATTTGTTTTGTCCTCTAAATAAGTAAGCAACTAGCAACAGCGGCCTTTCCATCTGTGGTTTTGTTTCTATTTCGGATGGTGCCATTTTGCAACAAATTTGAATGGAGCCATTTCACTGGATGAGGGAAGGAAAAGTTGGGAAATCCGTAACGTCACGTACAATGGCTCCTTCCTCGATGATTTGAAGCTAACTGACAAAACTCGCTAGTTTTACAGCTTTCTTTTGATGCTGGGGACTAAAAAATTGGATTTGGGCGATAGAATTGATTCGTTTTATTGGACCACACCATTTTTTTAACTGCAAATTGCCAGATTATTTCTGTGATATAGTGAAACCGGGGTGAACAAACGTTTAACAATGACCCACAAAACACGTGAAACTTTTAAAAATCATTGTTGGATTGATACTTATTCATAAGTTACCGTTGTAAGATTATATTTATTTGATGGGAAAATATATTGGCTTTCAATAGCCGAAAGAATTACGAAATTATCATTTAAATTGTAAGAGTTACAGTCATATTTATACTCGTGGTACACGGATATCCGTTCTGCTAGTTGGAACCCTTGTTATTATATAGTACATATGAGCCACTCATGAAGCGGTCCAGACCCCTGTGGTATATTTCACTGTTTTTAGTTCTGCAAAGCAATTCAATACAAAGTTAACAACACCAAGCTGCTTTTTCAAATCTAAATGAACTGCTGTATAGACTTTTTGTCATAAACAGTATTTTTACAGAGCAGCATAAAAAGACAAGTAGCCTGATGGAAAAGAACAGAAGAACTTACAAGGCAATGGACCACACATATATTTTTGGGGTTTGTTCGTAGCCACAGGTGCATGTTTTTACAGATGGCAAACAGATTGGCAAGGGATGGGGCTTTTCTGGCTGGCCAGCCACACTCAGATACCTGAAAAAGCAAGCTAATATCTGTAATGCCCAATTTCTTCCATAAGACCATTTAACACCTTGCAGGAAATGAGTGTACTGACATTGGCAAACAGTGAAGACCCAGATCAAAGGGTTCCTAGGAGACCTGTGATCAGGGCCTCCACTGTTTGCACTTCAAAATCCTCTAGCTAATTTGACCCTTTCCCTCATATAAATGCTTTTCACCCACTAGCAAACAGATCAGACCCAGACCCAGACCAGACGGCTCTTGTAGGAACTGTCTGATCAGGGTCCGTTCTGTTTGTACCAATCCTAAAAGAACCTTTGTACATATGCCATCATAAAAATTCAGCTAACAAATATCCATGATCTCATTATTTCTTACATAAATATTCAACAGAGGAACTTAAAGGGTTAAGTCTTTCAAACTGAAAATACTTTAAAGTTAAACACTGATACTCCATTCCACTTTGAATATCAAGCATTAAATGGGTCAAATATAAATAATATTTTTATTTTATTATAAAGTGGCAAAACAAGAATACAACACCTCTGAAGTTTGAACTTGCTTTATAGAATGATCTTGAAATATCAAAAAGGCTGCTTTGTAAGAAAAGACACTCAGAGTTTTGCAAATACTGTTTACCAAGAACATATTTCAGACACAGCATCTAATGATCTACATTGTCAAGTTAATAAATACTGTACACATTGACGAGTGTACACAGAGTAGACCTCGATAGGTAGCCCAAAGTGTACACCTTACGTATTTGGACACCCAATCTCCCCTCTCCATGGGATTATAAAGCTAATTTATTCATTCTGGCACCATTTTGAAAATTTTATATTTTGACCAACATAGTAGCAAATAGTGTAGACCCTGATCAAATAGTTCATTAAGGAGCAGTTTGATCTGGGTTCTGCACATCTGTTTGATTACTAAGGGTATTGAGGCTTCATTTTCCATTGATACAGCTCTGCTATAACTTCAGTAAAAACCTAGCTCTTTACTCCATATATACCCTTTTCTACACCTTTGCAGTTCAGATGGCTCCTACATTTGCTTATATGAAATAGTATAGATCTGATTCTACAGTTTCTGTCAAGGCCAAATCTTTCTGTGTTCACATGTTTTTATAAATATGCATCACAATACTCACAAAGTCATTATTTCTCACATGAATATTCATGAAGCAAAAGGTTAAATTGGTCAAAATAAGTAAAATAAGGAATTATAGATTTTATGACATTGATAATAATTTTCAATGGTACAGTAAAACCTCTCTATAACAGCTACTAAATTACATCAAGTATTTTGTGTTAAAGGTAGGTGGCTGCTTAAAGCAAGGTGAAAGTAAAACAGAACGCTTCTATAGGAGCGTTCTGTTTTACTTTCACCTTGCTTTAAGCGGCCACCTGCCCTAAACACCAAATAAATAACACAATTTAGTGGCTGTTATAGAGAGGTTTTACTGTATTTGACCAAGACACAGACATAACAGTCTATAACATATCAGTTGTAAAACACACCAATAAAATGACAGTTCATACATGTTTCATTAATGTATGAGCCCTTGTTCAAAGACATCACTTTTTTTTTACTTTGCCCACAGTGAAGACCTACATCATCTGTAACTTCTTGCATGTAGTGTCTAATCTGTGTTTGTACAGTTTGATCATAACTTTTGCAGATCCTGAATAGAGTCAGTTTAGAATCATACAAGATGTCATGTTACAAATGATGCAGCTGATCTAGGTCTACACTCTTTGCAGATCCTTGGAAGATACCCTTTTGTCAGGTCACACCAAACACAAACTTAAATAGTTAGTTGTTTTAATTTCTTACCCTATTTTCAAATTTGGATGTCCTATACTGCCTTTGTGAAAAATTGTAGACAGCGTAGCAGTTTTTATGTCGGTTTTCAAGGTAAATTCTGACATCATCTATGTGGTTCTTTATTGCAGATTCAACTCCTTCAGCTGGGAAGGACATTACTGTGAATATACATAAACATAAATAATTCCAATTTGTCCTATGTTCAATCTTTACCTCTTGAATGCTGAATTTTCAAAGAGGAAAGGTCCATCATTTTTTAACCCTTTCCTCCATAGGCTATTTTTAAACCCAACCTCTTTGAATGAATCTACCCAAAAGGAGCATTTATTAGAAAAAAGTAATACTTATGTAATTTGAAACCATTGTGATAAATAGAGCATTTGCTCCTATAGGAGCAAATGCTCTATTTATCGCAATGGTTTCAAGAAGTGGTTATTACAGAGGCGTAGAAAGGCGTATTTATGGAGGAAAGGGTTTAAGACAGTCATTTTAGAATGAAAGAGTATAATTTGTAAGAGAGTTTGAAAGATTAACAGTGCAGAACCTGGTCAGAGGGCTCCTCTAGGAACCCTCTGATCTGGGTTTACACTGTACCAGTACTCTAGTTTCCCCACATTCAAAGGGTGAAGACTGCTGAGTATTGTTTTTCTTGATGCATCAACACCTTTACAATGATGTCTACATGTAACCCCAGTCTCAAACAGTTTGGATCCTAATGAGATGATAATTACTCTGCATCTCATCTAGATAAACAATCTGCAAAGGTTATCACAGACTTGCCTGTATAAACGCTTGGGAATCGTTAATCATGCAAAATGTGAAACTCAGAGATGTATAATTTTACAAGACAAAACATTGCGGAATCAATACTGCAATTAATATGAGATGTAAACAATAATCATGTGGACATTTAGCCCACAGAGAGGTAACCTTACTCAGCTGGCTTAAACTGAGGTTGACATAAAATTTAATTTTAATAGCTAAGAAATGAGCAAAGATTTGGAAATGTACCATCCAACAAAAACTCACGAAGGTTTTAAAGAATACTAAATCTGAATGGCCATTAAAACCTTACCTGCTAATCTAGAGGTAATATAGCTTATATCTAAATCTCCCTTGTTCATAGTTCTGAAAGAAAGAAGGTATAGACACATTACAATAGAACACAGGGATTGTGCAGGAATAAATCAAACCATCCTAAATCCATCTTAACCCTTTCCCTCATATAAACGCATTTTCAAGCATTTGCAAACAGAGTAGACCCAGATCAGACGGCTCCTGTACGAGCCGTCTGATCAGGGTCTGCTCTGTTCGCTTATCAAATTTGAAAGATCTGTTTATTTACTTTCTAAAATGGCTACAATGTTCCACTTTCCATATTTCATTATACTTATTTTGTCCATGAATATTCAGTAAGTATTGAAATTTGGGAATAAACATAGAAAATAAAACATTGAACTTAACCTGATGAATATTTATGTAAGAAACAAGAACTGTCACTTGAGGTGATGAATACCTCTACATAGCAGCCTTGATTGCAAATCCAAGGTCTGACAAAATATCCTCAAGGGAAGATAACTTTGCAATGCCTGGTGCTAAACACATGAAAATTGCTTATAGCACATGTACTAGTTGTGGTTATTAAGAATACAAAATACAAATTCAATAACTTTCAACTGTCAGAGGAGTTTGCGACACCAACTACCTATGTTTAAATGCGGACAGACCAACCGACTGACTGGCCACTGAGTGATTCCAGTATATCCCTTTAAACTGTTTTTGCGGGGGTATAATAATGACATCTTGAATATTTTTTCTTTAACCTTCATGATCGATGGTATGCACCGAATGCTTTGGCCATGGCAAAAACTTTAGAATCAGTTTCTATTTAATTCAGTAGGCAAACTGAGCAGACGATCTCGGTCTACTCATTTGGCATATTTATCAAGTAAAGGGTTTAAAATATCTCTGAAGAGAGCCACTTAATGAATATATCACAATCACTTCAACTAAACAAAAGGTGCAACATACAGATACGGGGCTTGCTTGTGAAAAGTGAAAATTCCAAAAGGTAAAAATCACAAAATATCGTTACACAATCTTGAAAGCAATCTTGAAAGCACAAAAATCTCATGCATTGCTACATCTATTTGACTTCTTGAGTACACATTATAATTCCATATATTCTGTATATGAAGACTTGCTGCTTTATTCTCTTCTCTAAAGGTCCTCATTAACAATTTCCTAGCCAACTTACGCCGAGACAGTTTCCACTACTTTGGCTGATGCATCTTTGACATTCTTCATGAGGTTACCTGCCCCAATCTTCAAAGAGCTAAACAGGGAACCAGCTGTGGAATCATAGCTGCTTTGCTGCTGGGATACATTTGCTGGTTCCCGAGCTGGACTAGGTGGATATGCTGAAAGAAACACAAGTATTCTGAATATTTTCATTGTCAAATTTAATTTGTTTTAACATATCCCTTAGTACAAAAAGATATGAACGCTGGCAATGACAAACAATAAAATAAAAAGCTTACTGAACACTGGATTAAAGCTTTAGACCATGAATATTCATGTAAGAAATGATGACATCATGAATATTAATTAGATTAATTTTTATAATGGCACATAGACATGCACTTTTTTTGCCAAGGTAGGAACTTTAGATAGAATCAGATCTATATTATTCATAAGAGCAGACCCTGATCAGATCGCTCCTACAGGAGCTGTCTGAAATGGGTCTACTCATTTTGCAAAGGCTTATTTTTTTAGTGAAGGGTTAAGCAATAAACAGTTTTGTGCTTGGCTCTTATCTCTGGATGAACTTATCCATAGTAAATGTTAGACTTCCCTATGATGAAATTTTGCAACATAATAATCTGTTACAGTCTTAGGTTAATAAGTAGATAAATGATGATGACAATGATGACAACTTCAATGCAGACGCTGAAGTGATGACTACAGCTCATTCTTTTTTTCTTCGAAAAACAAACCAGATAAAAAGAATGAACAGAATTTCACTGTACACTCTCAATTTACTGTCCCAACAAAAATCTATCCAGGTTTGTATTGATGATAGTGTGCTAACTTCTGTGCAATATCAACATTTTACTTAATCCCTCACCTGATAGAGATGCCTTTTGACTCCATTGCAAACAGAGTAGACCCAGATCAGACAGCTCCTATAAGAACCATGCAACCAGTTTATACTCTGTTTGCTGATGAAACAATGTAAACAGGGGTGAGAATGGCCGTTGGTGAAAAAAGAGGAAAATTGGCAGGGGTCAAGGGGCCGCCTAGGCCCCTTGCGGGACATGGGCAGCGCCCATGTGGGGGGTTCAGGGGGGCAAAGCCCCCCGAAGCAAAATGAAATATAGCTTTCCTGAGCACTTCAGGAGCCTTCTCCTGCATTTTCATTTGGGTCTGTCATTCATGTGTTTTTTTTACAATTATACTTGAGTTGCATGTCATACACGATGAGCTGTGTTTCAAACAAACCAGTTGTAGAACATGTCCATACAATTTACATTCAGTTTATTATTGGATCCATTCAACATTGCAATTTCTTGTCAAACACAAGCAATTAAAACTCACACGTTTTAAAAATGAAATCAAATGGAACTCTGTGATCACAGATAAAGATATAAAATTTGATTTAAAGTTGGCATGGTATTGTAACAGTTAACTTTCTAGACAAAATTCACCAAAGTTCACATTACAGTCACAATTTCTAGTCAAAGTTCACATTCAAACTCTGATTCTGATTACTTTTTTTATGTCAATAAACCATCTTCTAATTCATTAAACTGGTTTATTAAAAACAAAATATAACTTTTCTGAATAGCTATTGACAAGACAACTTTCTGGTGAATACTTGACATTACAGTTTTTACCTGTGACTGGAAATCCGCTGTTTCAATAACTGGAAATGTTTAATGCTTTTCAGAAAGTTCTTATATGCTACGCAGTCGCGTTTTCCGTAATTCATTTGTTTGGAACAAAGTTTACACAAGGTTCCCTTGTCCGAAGTTTACTTTCAGTTTCACGAAATCGTCGCCAATTATCACTTTTCTCGTTTCTTTACCAAATGTCAACGTAATTTCTTTCTCTAGCCATCTTGGGTAGAACTTGTTTTCCACACTGTTATCGTAATCTCTGCCTATGCTTCTCATTTTTGTCTTAAATTCAGATTAATTGACAGTACAGATACAGAATTTCATATCACGGACGCCATCTTGGAAATGTTGAACGAACACTGCATAATACGAGCGTTTTGATTGGCTGTAGGACAAGAGTCTCGTTCTTCTTCTTTCTTCTTCTTCCTTTGACTGGCCGCCTTCGTCGTGCCGAATACTCTGCCAGTTGTGCGCAATAACAACCCCCCTTCCCATTGATATTTTTGAATAGCCTTTTTTTGTCAGATTTGCTTTGTCACCTGAGATTTAAATATCTCAAGCGACTTTGCTTCTGCGATGTTTTGCGGTAGTGCATTCCAGTCTTTAATTGTTTGGTAGAAGAATGACCATTTCCTGGAGTCTGTTCTTGATGTTTGTACTGCATAACTATGGGGTTGTGCATATCTTGTATTTCTAGTAGGTTTTATTAAATATTTATCTGGATTAATTTCTACTAAATTGTTGATTATTTTGTAAAACAGAGACAGTCTGGCTTCCTTTCTTCTTGTTTTAAGGTCTTTCCATTTGAGTATATTCAGCATTTCCCCTACACTGGATCTGTTTCTATGTTTGCCCATGACATATCTTGCGCTGCGTCTTTGAATTTTGTCTAATTTATCTATATGTGTTTTCTTGTATGGGTCCCATACAGTGCAGGCATATTCTAGTTGGGGTCTTACTAAAATGAGGTATGCCTTTTCTTTTATGTTTTGTGAGGAGATATGTAAATTTCTATGCAGGAAGCCTAGTGTTCTGTTGGCTTTGTTTGTTATATTGTTTATATGTTCCCCCCAGTCCAAGTTGTCTGTGATAGTGCAACCAAGGTATTTTGTGGACTTTTCATGAGCGAGTGCGCTTCCGTGTAAGCGATAGTTGTGGCGAATGGCGTTTTTCTTTTTCGTCACAGATAATACCGAGCATTTATTGGGATGGAATTCCATTTTCCATTTGTCTCTTCATTCCGCCAACCTGTCCAAGTCTTCCTGTAGTACCTGGCAGTCAACCTTTGAGGCTACAGTCAAATAGGCAATAGTGTCGTCTGCAAACAGTCTGACAGTGGAGCTCAGGCCTCTCGGCAGGTCGTTTATGTAAAACAGAAACAGACTGGGTCCAAGTACCGAGCCTTGGGGTACCCCAGAATCAACTGTTTCCATGTCAGACTCTTCGCCTTCGACCGCGACAACCTGGGTTCTGCCAGTTAAAAAAGCCTTAATCCATTGGAGAGTTTTACCTTTTATGCCATAATGGTTTAACTTGTGAAGAAGGAGTGAATGTGAGACTTTATCAAAAGCTTTTGAAAAATCGAGTATTAGCAGATCTGTTTGGTTTCCCTCTTCAAGATTTTTAGATAGATCATCTATACATTCTACAAGCTGTGTTTCGCAGGAACGTTTACTGCGGAAACCATGTTGCAAAGGGTAGAGTATCTTATTTACTTCCGCGTGCCTCATCAGGTGACCGGTGATGATGTGTTCTATCAGTTTACAACACACACAGGTCAGCGAAATGGGTCGATAATTTTCTGCTTGGTATTTCTGTCCTTTTTTGAACGCTGGGGTGATGCGTGCCTTTTTCCAGTCAGCGGGAACCTCACCAGATTCAAGAGATTTTCGAAAGATGTTTGTCAATATAGGGGAGATTTCCCGTGCCAATTCCTTCAATATTAGCGGCTTTATATTATCGGGTCCCCCCGCTTTGTGTGGTTTCAAATTTGACAGTAGTTTCAATACTCCCTTTTCCGTTATGTTTATTTCTTCGGCTTCTGGATAGATTTCGTCTTCAGGCATATACTTTCTGTCTTTAAATGTTTGAGGTGTTATACTGTCTGGTTTCGAGAAAACTGATTTGAACTGTTGATTTAGAATATTCGCTTTTGCTTTCGGTTCCGTCTCAAGTATACCACTCTTTTTTAGTGGTGCAACTCCACTTTTGTCGCTCTTCTTGTGTTTTATGTATGTCCAAAATCTTTTACTAGTAGTACGTTCTTCTTCATTCTCCTCAACTGTAAGGATGTCATTTATATACTTCCAGTATGCCTGTCTGGATTTTCGTTGGACTAGATGTTTCAGGTCTTTATATCTTTTATATCGTTATTCGATTAGCTGAACCGAAATCTCGCTGTTAACGTGATATAAACGTTGTTAACGCGGATTTACTTGGAATATTGAAAGAATATATCGGCAATAATAATTTCCTGAATTATTCGCCATAACCCCCCCCCCCCCCTACAAATTTCTCAACGGATTTACATCGATCTCAAAAACGGCCCTGAGTGAAACGAAATCCGCGGAATTCCGCGTATCCGCGGAAAATTCTCACCCCTGTGTAAATCTGATTCTTCAGTTTCTGCCATTGTAAAAATTACCATCATAAAAATTCTGCTAATTACTATTCAGTCATTACTTTTTGCATGAATATTCATCAGGTAAAGGTCTAAATATAGAGTTAAATACACTATACCTGACTGCTGACACTGTGGTGATGGAGTTGTGAATGACGCAGGCAGAGCTTCCTTCAGTTGAACACCTTTGGCATCTCCCATCTCTTCCAGTCTTTCAATGATCTCGCTGATAGTGGGACGCTCTACAGGGTTCACTCGAAACATTCCCACTAACAAAAGATACAAGGCATACAGTTGTAAAGGATATTGTGATGCAAACATGTACAAGTGCAAGAACAAGTTTTATGATCTGTGTCTCTGGTGAAACTGGACTTTTACAAATTCCCAGGTTTAGCCCTTACCCAGCTGCCAAAATAATGTCTACTCAAATTTTGATCTGAAGCAAATTTGACTAGATTCTACTACGAATTCTTTAATGAGTTACTGGGGTGTAATCAGAATCCAAGCTGTTTGACACTGGCCAATAGTTTCTCAGTTGCACTCACAAATACATTTGGAAATCTTTAACCATGAGGTTGAAGATATAGCATCTGGAAAAAAAATCCAGACAACACTTCACTAAAACTGAAGTCAAGGTCAAGGAGACACCAATATAGTCTGTGACACTCCTCTGTCCCAAGATGCATCCACACAAGAAATTTGGAGACCATAACCAATGTGGATTAGGAGATATTGTGTAGACAAAAAAGTGCAGATGGAAGGATGGATGGATGGAAGGATAAACAGAAGAACAGACAGAGTGCAAACCTGTAGTCTCCCTCATATTTTTAAACAAAACTATAAACAAGGGAATGTTTGACTGTGATATTTTATATCATATGCAAATAGGGCAGGAGCCATCTGATCCGTGTCTACTCTGTTTGCAAAGCTAAGCTAAAGCGTCTCTATGAGGGAAAGGGGTAACATCAAACTATACCCAATGTAGTGAATACTTACTTATAAGATCTTGGAACATTGAGTACTGCTCGTCGTTCTCTGGAATACTGTAATTGGCATTGATAATTCTCAGCTTGGCTGAATCTTCATAAGGATGAACACCATAGCATAACATATACAGAACACAGCCCAGAGCCTGCAACACAAAGCATGATACATAAATATACAGCTAAAATGTCTGTGGATATTCTAAAATGTAAAAAAAATAGTAATGTAGCAAAACCTCTATTGTGTCACCACTTAACCTTTTCCTTATTGAATATTCATGTAAGAAATAATCACATCATGAATATCTGTATTCATTAACTGATTTTTTTTATTTATAATGGCATATGTAGACAGATTGTTTTGGTATTGGTAGAAACTGTAGATTTCCAACTACTGAAATCAAGGTATACAGTGTATAAATACTCCATATATGTCCACAATGCAGCATCATCATTTCATCCTCTGAATGCTGAAAGTTTACCAAAGAAGACTGGTCCATCATTGTACAACAATCAGTTCATTCAGTATGAAAGGATATAATTTGTTAAAGCATTTTGAATAACAAACAGAGCAGACCCTGATCGGGGGACTTCTACACTCATTTACAGCATTCAAAGGGTAGAGATGCAAGGCATCATTTGTGTCCATAGGATATTGTCTCTAAATCAGGCGTCCATTTCAAAAAAGATGAGCAGTAATAGGATAGCAAGTACAACACCACATGAAGATTAACTAGAATTATCACTGAAGTGGATAAATACTCCCACACAGGAGCCTTGATTGAAAATCCAAAGGCTGATAACACCTGTATGGTAGATACTGAAAACATTTATGATTCATATGTAAACTTCACAGAAATCAGGTGTATCAACTTTCATTAAATCATATTGAAAACTGAAGAAAAAGAACATTCCATAGTTTTATTGGCTAGCAACACATATGGTACAAGTTAATCTGTAAGATTTTGAAATAATTCCTCAATGGTGTATGAGATTTTGTCACTTTATGTGATAAAACAAGAGCCGCGTGCGGCACCAACCAGACGATTGAAAAGTTTAAGACTATATGCCTCTCACCTTGTAGAGGCATAATAAAACAAGAGCTGTCCGCAGACAGCGCGCTCCACTTTCTTTAGTGCTGGATAGTGTAGTGGAAGTCTAAGTCAGAAAGGGCAGATAACTATAGCAAAATTAATTTTAGCGTTACCTGCCCTTGTGGAATGGGCCCCCTTGTAATAGTTAACATGCATACCAAATTTGAACCAAATATCTAGGACAGTTTCTGAGACATGGACCTGAACATAAAACTTAACCAACAATGAAAATTCTAAGTCGAAAAAGGGGCATAACTATGGCAAAATTAATTTTAGGGTTACCTACCCTTGTGAAATGGGTTCCCCTTGTGATAGTAAACATACATACCAAATATGATCCAAATATCTTTGATGGTTTCTGAGAAAAGGACCTTAACAAAAAGGTTAACCGACGCCGACGAGAGGGTCATGACAATAGCTCCACTTTTTGAAAAAGTGGAGCTAACAAAACCTTAAACAGTAGATAAGATCATTACGCTGCTAAATGTAACTTACCCATACATCTAGGGCCTGGTTTATAGGGTAATTTTGATACAAGTCTAGCATCTCCGGGGTCCTATACATAGGTGTAGTGTTCTTGGCAATCTGTAAATAGTTCATCAATTATATATGCTGATTTCTTTGATCAATGATCAAATTCTGTGAAAATATACAGGAGATTATGTTTCAAATTTTACAAATTGCTAATATTGCAATTCCCATATGCTCATACACAGCTGCGGATATTGGGAATATTTAACCCATTCCCTCATAGGATATTTTTAGACCCAACCTCTTTGAATGAATCTACATGTACTATAAAAAGGAGCATTTACTAGAGAAAAGGAAATTTTTTAGAATTGTGTAGTTCTGAAACCTATGAAGCAAATGCTCTATTTATCACAATGGTTTCAAAAAGTGACTTTTACAAAGGCGTAGAAAGGCATATTTATGGAGGAAAGGGTTAAGAAATCTATGAAAAATATTTGAACATTTCTCTGCCAAACTCTATCCTGTACCTACTCATTAGAATTGCCATTAATGAGTAGCAGCATGACATAGTTTGGTTGAGAAAAGAGATTTTGATAGATTAGTGTGAGATGAGATGCCATGTAACTTTACTGTTTGATATTAGGATCATAAAACATTTTTTTATTTAGATCTGAAAATAATTGTTCGTAAATTTTAATAAATGAGAAACAGTACTTAAGCATCAATTCCTCAAATAGTTGTACTGAATGAGTTCATAGAGAAAAATCAAGAAAAGTGTTTTTTTAACAATTAGTAAATGATTAACTAAACTGAATTTTCTGACCATTTTAAACTTTCTCTAATAACCATTTCCCTCATATTGATGACTTTTGGCGGCTCTGTAAAAGTCACTTTGTGAAACCATTGTGATAAATAGAGCATTTGCTCCTATAAGAGCAAATGCTCTATTTATCACAATGGTTTCAAACAACAAAATTCTAAAATTTTCCTTTTCTCTTGTTAATACTCCTTTTCGGTAGATTTATTCAAAGGTTGTATCTAAAAATAGCCTATGAGGTAATGGGTTAAGTTGATAACACTGCAGATACAGACTAGATTCAGCATCCACAAGGTAACTTCTGATCAGGATCAACACTGTTTGTAACTTTGTAATATCATATCAAAAGTTACTGCAAATACTTAAAAGGTAAAGGTAAAGGTGAGGTTTATAGTCTGGAACTACATACAGTGTACATATTCTCCCGACTTCACAATTTACCCCCTGATCCCTGGGTTATAAGTCGGCCATTAACACTCGGCGCCCAAGGCAGCCATGGCACATTGGCTTATTTCCCTCACGGGTACCCATTTATACACCTGGGTGGAGAGGAGCAAACGTGGGATGCATTTTTTGCTCAGAAAATTTCTGATAGTCCGATGGCAGGATTCGAACCGGGGACCCTTCGATCCCAAGTCCAACGTCCTACCACTGGACCACCACTCCCACTACTTAGTGTATATTGCAGAGCTACAGATAAAGTTGCATACCCAAATACTAAAATCGTCATTTCTCTACCAAATCCTTTACTGTGACCGCTCTAGAAATCGTCCCTTCGAGATGATTCTAAAGAGTGGTCAAAGTATAGGGTTTGGTGGAGAAATCAAGGAGCTATTGTTGAAAATGTTTAAATCTACGCATATTAGCTTGACCTCTGATATTGTGTATTTAATATGTACCAGCAATTTCAATGTGGCAATAGTTTCAATCTAAATGTTGATCTTGGTCTACATTACATGCAAAGCCCCAGTAGTAAATGTTCGTATGACACAGGTCATATCATCCATCGGAAAAATACCTTTAACTCTGTACCTGATGAATATTTATGTAAGAAATAATGACATCTTGAATATGTATAAGCTGAAACTTTATAATGGCATATGAACATATGCCATTTTATAATAGCATAATGCCATGGCAGAAAATTTAGAATCAGGTCTATATAATCAAAGCAGAGCCGAGCCTGATCAAACAGCTCCTACATAAAGTCATGTGATCTGGGTCTACTCTGCAAAGGTGTCAAAAGATGTCTCTATCATAATCAGGTAAACTTTAACCCTTTCCCTCATATAGACGTGTTTTCATGCATTTGCAAACAGAGTAGACCCAGATCAGACGGCTCCTAGAGGAGCCGTCTGATCAGGGTCTACTCTGTTTGCTTATAGAAATTGATAGATCTGCTTCTTTGCTTTCTAAAATGTCTACAATGTTCCACCTTCCATATTTCTTTATTACTATTTTGTCAATGAATATTCAGTAGGTATTGAAATTTGGATTAAATATAGAACAGGGAAAAGGGTTAAACGGATAATTCTTACCTCATCTTCTACCAGACTTCTCCTCATAGCGGACCAGGAATCGTCTGGATAGTGCGCCTCAGTGGTGGCACTACCAAAGTCACACAGCTTTATCATACCATTACTGCTGATAAGCAGATTCTCTACCTGAGGAAAAAAGAAAAAAATATGTCAGTTTGTTTCTGTAATTAATACAGTACCGTACAGTACCGTATCTCTTAACCCTTTCCTCCATAGGCTATATTTAGACCCAACCTCTTTGAATGAATCTACCCAAAAGGAGCATTTACTAGAGAAAAGTAACATTTTAGAATTTTGTAGTCTGAAACCATTGTGATAAATAGAGCATTTGCTCCTATAGGGGCAAATGCTCTATTTATCACAATGGTTTCAAGAAGTGGTTATTACAGAGGCGTAGAAAGGCATATTTATGGAGGAAAGGGTTAATCCTTTCCCTTACATAAATGTAATTTCATGCCTTTGCAAACAGAGTAGATCCAGATCAGATGGCTCCTGGCGTGTTGTCTAATCAGGCTCTGCTCTATTTGCTTTTGGAATATGCCACTATAAAATAATTCATATTCATGGTGTTATTATTTCTGACATGAGTTAATAGATAAAGGTGCACATTTAATCCATTCCCTCATAGGCTATTTATAGACCCAACCTCTTTGCATAAATCACAAAAAGTAGAGTTTTCTAGAGAAAAGGAAACGTTTAGAAATTTGCAGTACTGAAACCCTTGTGATAAATAGAGCATGGGAGCAAATGCTCTATTTATCACAATGGTTTCAAAAAGTGACTTTCACAGAGGCGTAGAAAGGCGTATTTATGGAAGAAATGGTTAAATACTAAATTTGTAATTTCTTCACCAAACCCTAGGTTACAACCACTCTTTAGAATTATCTCAATGAGACGATTCTAAAGAGTGATCACAACATACTGGTTAGGTTGAGAAATAAAGGAACTATTCTTAAACATGTTTTAATTTACCAATCTTATCTGGGTCTCTGAGTAATGGTTTAACCCTTTCCCTGTTCTATGTTTATTCCAAATTTCAATACCTGCTGAATATTCATGGGTAAAATAGTAAAGATGAAATATGGAAGGTGGAACATTGTAGCCATTTTAGATTATAAAGTAAAGAAGTATACCTTTCAAATTCAATTAGTAAACAGAGCAGACCCTGATCAGACGGCTCCTATGGGAGCCGTCTGATCTGGGTCTACTCTGTTTGCAAATGCGTAAAAACACGTTTATATGAGGGAAAGGGTTAAAGGAATTCATACGCCATTTTGAGCTTGCAATTCTGTTCTATGAAAATTATAACCCTTATCCTGTTGTAAAAAAATGTTCAACCCTTTCCGAGTTAAATATTCATGTAAGAAATAATGACATCATGAATATTAATAAGATGAATATATCAGAGGCATATGCCAACAGGATAGTTGTGGTATTGGTAGAAATTTAAAGAGTCAGAAGATCTATTATAATTTCATAAACAAACAGAGCAAAACCTGACTAGGGTCCAAGGTTATAAAACTTCAGAGTCTGAGATAATTCTCAAGTATCTGATTGGTCAGATTCTGAGCAAGCTCAGAATCTGACCAATCAGATGCTTGAGAACTATCTCAGACTCAAGTAAAAGTTTTATAACCTCAGGCCAGATGGCTCCTTTAGGAGTCTACTCTGTTTGCAAATGTGTGAACAAGTGTTTGTCTGAGGGACAGCGTTAAAACTTTTATAACCCTTACCTATTTGAATATTTATCAAGAAATACTGATATCATGAATATAAATAAGCTGAAATTTTATAATAGTAATATAAACAAGGTATTATTTTACCATGGCAGAAACTGTAGAGTCACATCTATATTATTTAATAGGCAAACAGAGCAGACAATGATCAGACAGTTCCCACAAGAGCTGTCTGATCTAGGTCTACTCTGTCTGCAAATGAGTGATAAGGCATTTATATGAAGTAAAGGGTTAAATACATTGACTGAGAAATGAGACACTGAATTACTTGGCATCTCATCTAGATCCAAGCTGTTTGCAAATGCATGTCAACTAGAAATTAGCATAATAAAGGTTAACCCATTCCCGCATAGGCTATTTTTAGATCCAACCACTTTGAATAAATCTACCAAAAAGGAGCATTAACTAGAGAAAAGGGAAATTTCAGAATTTTGTAGTTTGAAACCATTGTGACAAATAGAGCATTTGCTCCTATAGGAGCAAATGCTCTATTTATCACAATGGTTTCAAGCAGTGACTTTTACAGAAGCGTCAAAAGGCGTCAATATGCGGTAATGGGTTAAACATATTTCTACATGCACTATCCACATAACCTCCCAGTATTCCTCACCTTAAGATCTCTGTGTATGATGGGGGGTTTCTGGTTGTGCAGGTGCTGTACTGCCCGACAGGTCTGGTAGAACACTTTGAGCACATTCTCTACAGGCATGGAAGACTCTAGCTGGTTTAAGACATCCACAACCTGACCACCTAGGTAGAGATAAACAACAGAGGCCCGTCTTACTAAATATTGTACAACCAATAGTATCGCGAGTCTTAATTTGCAATAACTGCTAATACTTAGGTAGCTGAAATTATCATACATTATAGTGTAAAGCAATTAAAAATAACTTTATACTACAGAAACTTATAACAAAAGGGCCATGATGGCCCTGATATGGCTCATCAGACAATCAGAGGAGAAGATTTTCAATGTTTTCACTATATGTTTCTATTGAAAACTGGCCATCCCCAGGGCAGGGCCAATTTTGACCACAGGGGCATAATTTATATAACTTTTGTAGAGGATCTGAACATGATGCTATGTGCCAAATATGAAAGCTGAGAACCTTCCAGTTTCGGAGAAGATTTTCAAAGTTTTACTTATTATATGTTTCTAAAGAAAATAAGGCACCCCTGGAGCAGGCCAATTTTGACCCCAGGGCCATAATTTATATAACTTTGTAGAGCACCTACAGATGATGCTATGTATCAAAGATGAAAGCTGAGAACCCTGTAGATTCAGAGGAGAAGATTTTTGAAGGTTCAAATTGTTGACGACGGACGACGAACGCAGACGGAGGACTGGCATCAGGCGATCATAAAAGCTCACCCTGAGCACTTTGTTCTAACAAAACACAAATGCATCTTCCAAATGCAATCATCATATGTCAAAAGTTACCATAATTACAGTTGTATGATCATTAATAAGACAACCTCTACTTTAGAACTACAATCAATGTACGAATATAAGAAACATATTAATCGAACAAAATCTCTTATTTCTCGGTCAAACCCTGTCTTGCTGCTACTCATTAGAATCGCCTCTCTAAAGACAATTTAAATGAGCAGAAATAACAATAATTAATTAACAAGATTTCCTAAATAGTCATCCTACCAGTGGCATATGTATAGTGGTAACTATCATCACCTAAATGCAATACGAATAGAAATGTGTCCATAGGACACAGATGCCCTCACCTTCAACATTGTCGCTTTCTAAGAGCAACAAACACACAAAGATCGTTCAGATTTGTATTGAATGCATATGAAGCAATGTGTTAAAAGTACAAGATTTCCTATGCAGCTTCATTCTTGCAGCAATGGTTTCAGAGTTACATGAGACACAAACTTAAAATTGCAAATTTCGATAACATCAACGCCCATGACTCCATTTAATCTTCATTAAATTTGGATGAAAATACCCAGGTGCACAATTTTAAATGCTGAAGAATACAATTACTGATTTTCATAATTCCATAAGCAAACAGAGCAGACCTTGACCTAACTGCTTGTACAGGAGTTGTCAGATTTGGGTCTACACTGTTTGCAATGGTGTAAAAAGGGGTATCTATGAGGTTATGGATAAGCAAACAGAACAGACTCTGATCAGACAGCTCTTGCAGGAGCTGCCTGATCTGGGTCGAATCTGTTTGCAAAAGTGTAAATACACATTATTTATATGAACCATAGACGACTTGTTTCCCCTTATTGGTATTACTCTTTGGAGGAACACTCTGAACAGGGTCTGCACTGTTTCTCATTCAAAATCCTCTAGTTAATACAGGACTTCACTGCTTTAAATCAATTAAACCTTCCAATTTGAAACTTTGGCATTCAAAATGTTAGCCGTGTACTCCAAAGATGTGACTTTTAATGCATTTTCAAACAGAATGGACCTAGATGAGACGGCTCCTATGGCAGTTGTCTGATCAGGCTCTGTTCTGTTTATTTATGGAAGTACATGTATATACATCTTATTCTATATGTTTCTGCCATAATCAAAAAAATTGATGTTCAATTGCCGTTATAAAAAATCAGACTAATTAATATTCATGATGGATATTCATAGAGTAAAGAGTTTAAATTTACCTGAGCAAAGTTCCATAAGTAGTAGGTACTCTGATTGTCCATGGCCAGAATGTTCCTTGTCTATGGAGGCAGCAGCCACAAACTGTACAATGTTTGGATGACCTGTCAACTTTTTCTACCAACTGTTAAGGTGACTTTATACTGAGATTTCTTGATTGTTACATTGAAATAAACATTGAAACAGTTCTTACAAATAGATATGATTCATCCATCTTTTTTTAATATAAATGTTAAATAATACAGTAAAACCTCTCTATAATGGCCACTAAATTGTATTAATTAGTTGGTATCTACGGCAAGTGGCTGCTTAAAGCAAGGCTCCTTTAGGAGCGTTCTGTTTTACTTTCACCTTGCTTTAAGCAACCACCTGCCTTTAATGAAAAATACTTGATGTGATTTAGTGGCCGTAATAGAGAGGTTTTACTGTACATGCACATTGTATACATATCAATTTAACTCTTTCCCTTATACAAATGCTTTTTCACACCTTTGCAAACAGAATAGACCCATATTAGATGGCTCCTGTAGGAGTTATCTGACCAGGGTCTGCTCTGTTTGCTTATGAAAAATTATAATAGATCTGACTCTACAGTTTCTACCAATTCCAAAATGCCCTGTGCACATATGCCATTTGAAAATTCAGCTAATGAGTATGAATGATGACATTATTTCTTGCACGAGTATTGAAATATTATGCAGGGAGAATGTTAAACTGATTCTACTCTAAATACCTAGGCAAATAATGTAGACTCAGATCAAAATTGCTCCTAAAGGACCACCATTTACTACTCCAGCAGTTCCATTTAACCCATTCCCGCATATTGACGCCTTTTGACGCTTCTTTAAAGTCATTTTTGCAAATAAAGGGCTGCAACTCCTAAATGACTGAAGCGATTTACATAGCTATCGAACTTGACCAAGATATAATGGTCACAAACATGTGTGTAAAGTTTGGTGTGGATTGGACAAATATTTTCCAAGAAAGAGCCAACCCTATATGCCACCACTTTGTGGGGGCATAAAAATGCATTTGACTATTCTGTGCAAAAGAAACAAGATATTTCCCTTAAAATGGAACTTAACGCCCCTGTCATCGCAAAAGTCTAATTCATTTCACTGTCTCTGTTATTCATCATTTATCTAAAGGATACCAAAAACTTAATTTCCTGTATAACAGCCTTGTTCTTTTCTTCATCATTTGCCAACAGCCTCTGTAAAATAAAGTATTAAAAATCAGTACAAATGAAACATATCATTGAATTGCATCCGTTTTGTCATCTCAGGGGAGTACATAAGACTAAACCCTTTAGGTTTACTACATGAATATTCATGTAAGAAATAACGGCATGAATATTACTTGGCACAAGTATTATAATGGCATGGGAACATGGTGACTTTTGACAATGGCAGAAATAGGTCTATATTATTTCATAAGCCACCTACAAAGAATAAATCATGAGTGTGTGTTGTTCAGTCATACCTATTGCAATAATAATATAACATGGTGAAAACCCAAGTAACCCTTTCCCTGTTCTATGTTTATTTCAAATTTCAATACCTAATGAATATTCATTAACAAAATAGTTATAAAGAAATATGCAAGGTGGACCATTGTAGACATTTTAGAAAGCAAAGAAACAGATCTATCAAATTCCTCTAGGAGCCGTCTGATCTGGGTCTACTCTGTTTGCAAATGCGTGAAAACACGTTTATATGAGAGAAAGGGGTAATATTCAGTGTTGTTCCAAAATCGGAGTTTGGCCGAACATGTCCATTGATTTCCAAGTAATCAACAGATTTCCGTCACTTAAAAAGTCTGTGGTTTTCTTAGGATTTAGCAGTACATGTATTCAGGTAGTAGTTAATATTTCATTTTTGTTTTAATATATATAAACTGTTGGAAAACAGGCTTTAAGCATTATTTTGATGAAGTGAAATCATTATTAATGTGCAGGAAAATTGGGCAGAACATAACATTAAGATAAATTAAGTAATTGTGTAATCAAATTATGATTCTGTCAACTTGCTTACAAAAATCAAAGTATTTTATTCAAACATTACTTTCAAATCTTAATCAGATTATAAACTCAACAAGAGTACCGCATACGGTACATAATACGCCCACTTTAAAACTTTCTCTGATTCAATGTGCCTTATAAGTGTTGACATTTTCTAATCTGTGCTTCAGATCTTGATTTCCATATTAAGTTGATACTATTTTTTAAAAAAATGAAGTGAATAAAAAAGTTACAGCTCATCCTCATATTTGCACAGGGTTTCCGTTAAAGCAGGATCCTGCTTCCCAGAAGCAATACTGAAGCCCTGGGACCCTCAGATTATGAACAGCTGCATCCTCTAAGATGCATTGCCAAATGTTTTATGTAATTCCTTTTTTATTGTTTTGGAGTTTAATCTGATAAAAATGTATTGAAATTCAGTTGGAGACAATGTCTTTAAGTAAATTAAGGTTTGCACAGTCATTTTACCAATGTTTTGGCATAGGATAGTTTATTATAAACGTTTTTGCTTGAAATGGGACCCTCATAATATTGTTGAGGACCCTTAATGTTTTCATCAGAGGGTCCCTGGGACCCTCAACCTGAAAGTCCTACCAGAAACTCTGTTTGCAGATTTTTGTAAAGTGCAACGGCCATAACTCTGTAAAGACAAACTGAATGAACCTCAAAATAAACTCAGCTTCAGATTTTATTGCTTAAAACATTTGTGTTAAGTTTCATTTATATCATTTTAATAGTTTTCCCAGAAAACAACAGACAAACTATTTGCATGTATTTGCATTATTTTTTAAGGACAAGGGCCATAACTCCGAAACGACAAATCAAATGAACCTCAGAATTGATTTTGATTCAGGCTTGATGCATTAAACATGTGTGTGAAGTTTCATTAATATCTGTCAAACAGCTTTCCCAGAAAACAGCGGACAAACTATATGCATATATTTGCATTATTTTTTAAGTAAAAGGGCCATAACTCCGAAACAACAGATCAAATGAACCTCAGAATTGACTGAGCTTCAGATCTTGATGCATTAAACATTTGTGTGAAGTTTCATTAATATCTCTCAAATAGTTTCCCCAGAAAACAGCGGACAAACTATTTGCATGTATTTGCATTATTTTTTAAGGACAAGGGCCATAACTTTGAAACGAAAAATCAAATGATTCTCAGAATCAACTCAGCTTCAGATCTTGATGCATTAAACATTTGTGTGAAGTTTCATTAATATCTCTCAAATAGTTTTCCCAGAATTCAGCGGACAAACTATTTGCATGTATTTGCATTATTTTTTAAGTACAAGGGCCATAACTCTGAAACGATAAATCAAATGAACCTAAGAATCGACTCAGCTTCAGATCTTGATGCATTAAACATTTGTGTGAAGTTTCATTAATATCTCTCAAACAGTTTTCCCAGAAAACAGTGGACAAACTATTTGCATGTATTTGCATTATTTTTTAAGTACAAGGGCCATAACTCTGAAACGATAAATCAAATGAACCTCAGAATCGACTCAGCTTCAGATCTTGATGCATTAAACATTTGTGTGAAATTTCATTAATATCTCTCAGTTTTCCCAGAAAATAGCAGACAAACTATTTGCATTATATTTTCAGGACAAGGGCCATAACTCTGAAACGAAAAATTAAATGAACCTCAGAATCATCTCAGCCTCAGACCTTGATGCATTAAACATTTGTGTGAAGTTTCATTAATATCTGTCAAACAGTTTTCCAAGAAAACATCGGACAAACAAAATGTTGACGGACGAACGAACGGACAGACGGACGGACAGGGCCACGCCAATATACGACCACCTTTATTAGGTGGGCGTATAAAAACTATGAAGAAACATTACTTTTACCCATTACGTCATAGACTATTTTTAGATACAACCTCTTTAAATGAATCTACCATTTCCTACCGAAAAGGAAAATTAACTAGAGAAAAGGAACATTTTAGAATTTTGTATTTTGAAAACTTTGTGATAAATAGAGCATTTGCTCCTATAGGAGCAAATGCTCTATTTATCACAATGGTTACACAAAGTGACTTTTACAGAGTCGTCAAAAGGCGTCAATATGAGGGAATGGGTTAATCAGATTATAAACTCAAAAACTATGAAGAAACATTACCTTTAAAGCATACTCCTTCCCACTTGAGCAATCTTGTGCAACAAACACAAATGCAAAGCCACCTACAAAGAATAAATGGATGTGTGTTGTTCAGTCATTATTATAGGCTATTGCAATAATAATATAACATGGTAAAAAAGTTGTGATTCGACTGGGACTTGAACCCAGGGCCTTTGGCTTAAGCCTTACCACGCCAACACTCTACCGACTGAGCTATCAAGTCACACAGTCTAAAGCGTATCAACTGTTTCACCATAATCTCTACCCGGCTACACACACCCCCTCTACACAAGAGTTTGTCCTATATTCTTACTCAAAGAGGACTCCAAGAGCTTCTTATTATTACAGTACAATTTTTTTCATTATACAAATCACCTAGCAGCTTATTTACATTGGGTGCCAAATGTAACATGGTGAAAAAGCTGTGACTCCACTGGGACTTGAACCCAGGGCCTTTGGCTTACCATGCCAACAGTCCTCCGACTGAGATATCAAGCCACAGTCTAAGGCCTATCAACAGCCGTCTGATCAGTGATCAGGGTCTGCTCTGTTTGCTTATAAATGAAAATATACATATACTTAGATCTGAATTTCTGATTCTACATTTTCTACCATAGTCAACTATTTATGTATGTTCTTGTCATTGTAAGGGTTAATACCAATTAGAATTTATTACAAGTTTTAGTATGGCATATAAACCAGAATTTTTGTCATGGCAGAAACTGTAGAATCAGGTTTATGAATAGGATTTCTTAACTCGTTCCTTAATAAATATATTCATGCAGGAGATAATGACATCATAAAATAATCATCAGCAGAAATTTAATAATGTAACATGGTGAAAAAGTTGTGACTCAACTGGGACTCGAACCCAGTGCCTCTGGCTTACCATGCCAACACTCTACCGACTGACAAGCCACACAGTAAAGCCTATCAACTGATTCACCACAATCTCTACCCGGCTACACACACCCCTTCTACACAAGAATTTGTCCCTAATTCTTACTCAAAGAACACTCCATGAGTTTCTCATTATTACAAATTATCTTCATATATATATCACCCTGTGGGTTATTTATGTTGGGCGCAAAATGTAACATGGTGAAAAAGTTGTGACTTGACTGGTCCTCAAACCCAGGGCCTCTGGCTTACCATGCCAACACTCTACCGACTGAGCTACCAAGCCACACAGTAAAGCCTATCAACTGATTCCCCACAATCTCTACCCAGCTACAACAATAACACAAGGTGCTAAAGAGTATTGGCAAAAACTGTAGAATTGTTTCTTTTATAATTTATTAAGCAAACAGAGTAGACCCTGATCAGATGAAATCTCTTTACTGGTAACATGAGACATCTGATGATATGATAAACATTAATGGAGTGGAATGTCCTAGTCCCATTGCAGTAAATATTGAGGAGGGATACCCAAACTCTCTTAGGTAGGAGTCGGATTTGCCTGTAATATTGATACCGGACTATCTCCTTGAGAGCGTCAGTCATGTTTCAGGAAAAACTTCTTTATTTCTCCACCAAACCCTATGTTGTGAGAATAATTTCTTAGACATGATTTTACGAGTGGTCACAACGGGTGCTGCAGAAATCGCCTAATGACGAAATCGCCTACAATTAGATATATAGTAAACCAATTGGAGCTTTCACCTAGAAAGCAATTATATAGTGATTGTATTTCACACCGGGTGATGGTCGTTTCACACCTATGGTACAGGTAAAGATAACATGATAGAAATATAAAGAATGTTTGTAACAAGAATAAATTGTCATGTTGTGTTGTTTTCCAGATCAAGATGACCAACTTGCAAGATTGGACAGTGCAGCCCCTGATCACCGATTGGAATTTGACAGCCGATAATACCTCCCCCGCATAATAACAGGGGTTGATAATTATATACCGAATATTTGCAGCAAGTGAAAATGTTATATATGTACGAAACAGTTATAATATGAGTCTTATTTCTTGTTAGATTATCTGGATCTAATAAATATTCGAATATAAATTGTTCGACAATGCGTAAGGCATTCTTACTTTCTGAATGACTATTGATTGTATCAGTACCGCTCCCTATATATATATATATATATATATATGATTATCGTCTCAAATTCTATGTAGTGATCAGGGGCTACACTGATCGATCAATCTTGGTCATCTTGATCTGGAAAACAATATACCACAGAACAATTTAATCTTGTTTACAAACTTTCTTTATCTATAGTTCTGTCATGTTAACCATACCTGTACCATTGGTGCGAAATACAATCACTATATAATTGCTTTCTAGGCGAAATCTCCAATTGGTTTACTATATATCTAATTGTAGGCGATTTCGTCACTAGGCGATTTCTCCGTAAACCGTCACAACATACCAAGGGTTTGGTGGAGAAATGATGAATTTAGTACTTCATTACCCATGCTTATCTGTTGTTCTGAACCTGCCTCAAATGTTTTAACATTATACTACTAGGTGGATATTTACAATATATGAAATCCTAATCTAATTCTGGGAAGTCTGATCAGACGTAATTCACCAGTAAACCGGTAACTTGAGTAAGTATCAATCTCAAGTAGGCGAGACTTAGTTTATATTATCATATAACAGGAAAACATCTGATAATATACATACCACAGAAGTAAAAAGATAGTATTTTCAAGTTCTAAACTTGATAGTATTTTCACTTTGACACTTGGTTGGAATACCTGTACCCGATTTGATTGTATCTCGGATTCTCTTTTTAATTTACCTGTGAACAGGGGTCACATTTTTATCTAAAAGGAAAAGTCCATTTCTTAAAGCTTTATTAAGTTTTGTTGAGGGTTGTACACGTGACAGATGTCATTCGTAAAAACAAATATACAGTAATGTGGGTGGGGAGGATACCTTCAGCGATGGTCTTCTTCACTCTTAGTTTCTGACTGCCCAGTTCGACAGTTTGGCCGACGAAGTCATTTTCATCCTTCGTGGCTGTACTGCCGCTTATGTACCCAAGCGCTGATTTAAAGAAATCACTCATGATTTAAGAAAAATTCGATAAAACATTTATTATGCCAGGGAACCTGGCGGATCACAAATGTGACGTCACACCTTTTGCCGGAAATGGTTCTTTGTAAGTCGTAATAGCTTCACATTTCATTTAAAGTAAACAAAAATATTTTACATTTGTATCTATGTGTTTTTGGTGTCAAACTATTTATGTGTATCTGAAGTTAAAGTACTTATAAACCCAAGCTCTACTGCTTTGTAGTCTAATTTAATTCACACCATAGGAGAATGTACGCGTAAAAGTCATATGGTCATCTCTGTATCTTCACACATCTAAGGAAGTAAGGATTCATATACCGGTAAGTATTCATTATATCCGAGAACTATCTGTTATAAGATTATTATATTATACGCCCAGCGTCAATACATAATCTTCAATCTTTAAGGAGTATTGTTTATTTGAAGAAGAAGAAGATGCTTGTATCTGTATTGTAATATGTATTTTCTGCGCATTATTGGAATATGGACAATTCTAGAATTGCCCTGCGAATTTTAGGAATTCCAATAATGGCGGACAATATTGGAATTCCTAAAACGCACAGGGCGATTCTAGAATGGTCCGTGCACGTTTTTGGAATAGTGGACAGAGTTGGAATTCTCCATTTACACAAAGGTGCCCGACGCATGCTTGGACTCACCCATAGACTCCCCCCCCCCCCCCAAAAAAAAAAATAAAAAAATCCTAAAACTATCTATTTGAACCCTAAACCACTCCGAAAAAAACAAGAAAACACGTTGCTGAAACACATTCGAAAAACATTCAACTCACCGCAGTTAAAACGATGTTGGCTATTTCCAGTCTGCTATGAGACGCCAGTTTTCTTTCTCCTACTTTCGTTTTGAACGGAGATGGCCATTTCGCTGTGCCCCGGAAGTAGTAGTCAATTTGCATATCTAATAGTTTATGAGCCGGGTCACAGCAAAATGGTCGCAACCGTTCAAAAAGAAAGTTGGGGAAAGAAAACTGGCGCCTCGTAGCAGACTGGAAATAGTAAGCGCCGTTTTAATTGCGGTGAGTTTAATGTTTTTATACGCCCGTTTGAAAAAACGGGACGTATTATGGAATGGCGCTGTCTGTCCGTCTGGTTGTCTGGTTGTCTGTCCGTCTGTCCGTCTGTAACATCTCTAACTCAAGTTCCGCTTGGTGGATCCTTCTCAAATTTAGCCACAATGTTTATCTAGACATGCTACAGTAGCCTGCCAAGTCCCGGTTTGTTTATCCAAGGTCAAGGTCACACAATTGGACTTAGAATTTGCGTTTAGCAAAAATGTTAACCGGTCTGTCTGTCTGTAACATCTCTAACACAAGTTCTGCTGGGTGGATCCTTCCCAAATTTAACCAAAATGTTTATCTAGACATGCTACAGTAGCCTGCCAAGTCCCGGCTCATTTATCCAAGGTCAAGGTCGCTTAATTGGACTTAGAATTTGCGTTTAGCATTTGCGTTAAGCAAAAATGTTAACCTCAATTTATGTGGAACAAGTCCACTTATTTACATAACACTTTGTGATAAAGCTTTGAAACTTGGAACACTTGTTCACCGTCACAACCTTCACCTGTAGGCAAGAGTAAATAACTCTGTCAAGCATTTTGACTGAATTATGCCCCTTTTTAACTTAGAATTTTTGGTTAAGGCTTTGTTAAAGTCCATTTATTTACATAACCCTTTGAGATAAAGCTTTTAAACTTAGAACACTTGTTCACCGTCACAACCTTCACCTGTAGGCAAGAGAATAATAACTCTGTCAAGCATTTTGGCCGAATTATGCCCCTTTTTAACTTAGAATGTTTGGTTAAGGCTTTGTTAAAGTCCATTTATTTACATAAGCCTTTGAGATAAAGCTTTTAAACTTGGAACACTTGTTCACCATCACAATCTTAACCTGTAGACAAGAGTACATAACTCTTTCAAGCATTTTGACAGAATCATTCCCTTTTTTAACTTAGAATTTATGGTTAAGGCTTTGTTAAAGTCCATTTATTTACATAACCCTTTGAGATAAAGCTTTTAACCTTGGAACACTTGTTCACCATCACAAGCTTTACCTGTAGGCAAGAGTACATAACTCTGTCCAACATTTTGACAGAATTATGCCCCCTTTTAACTTAGAAATTTTGGTTAAAGTTTTGGTTAAAGTCCACTTATTTACATAACCCTTTTAGATTAAGCTTTTAAACTTGGAACACTTGCTCACCATCACAAGCTTCACCTGTAGGCAAGAGTACATAACGCTGTCTAACATTTTGACATAATTATGACGCTTTTTAGCTTGGAATTTTTGGTTAAGGTTTTGGTTAAAGTCCACTTATTTACATAATCCTTTCAGATAAAGCTTTTAAACTTGAAACATTTGTTCACCATCACAGGCTTCATCTTCATCTCAAGCATTTAGACACCATTATGGCACTTAATAATTTAGAATTTTTGGTTAAGGTTTTTTGTTAAAGTATGCCTATTTACTACCTTGAAACTTGGTCGCAAAATTGGACTTAGAATTTGAATTTAGCAAATACGTTAACCCCAGTTTATGTTGAACAAAACCTCGACGGGCGTATATTGTGCCCACTGGCACTCTTGTTCGATAGTGTTTCACCATAATTCCTGTTTTTGTTGAAAAGATTAACTAATACAGATCCCCCTATATACGTCTATGCATCCAGGCGGGAGTCACATCGTTTCGCTCTAGCGGTTTTTTTTTCAAATTCGCGGTCTTGCAGCGACAAGACGGAGCAATATTTAAGGGAAGCACTAACTGTGCCGCTTAATATATGGAATTTGGAACGGATCAAGACCAAAATGATTGAAATCGGTGTTGAATTGGCTTTGCTGTAAGACTTTGAAAAACATGACTGTTGTATTTTCCGCCGCTGATCTGACGTAGTTAGGTACCTTTCAATACATATATAGACCCGAAAGGAATTTTTTTCCGGGTCGTGTTTTTCTTGTTTTTCGGAGTGGTTTAGGGTTCAAATAGATAGTTTTAGGCTAGTTGAACATACTTCGATCACATTTTTTATTATTTTTTTTGGGGGGGGGGGGTGTCTATGGGTGAGTCCAAGCATGCGTCGGGCACCTTTGCATTTACATACATTTATAGATTTTCATTCATAATCTATTTTATTCACCTATATGAAATTAGAATTGTACTGTACGGCTCTCAGACAGATTCCAGTAGAATACTGAAAGCCTAATGTAAACTCGTCGCAGAAAATCCATTAAATTAACAAAACAATGGTTGTTAGTAGATCTATGTTCTTTAATCTCGTGTTTATTAGAAATCATTATCGACTTCATTTATATAAGTCATGCCGATTGATATGTGAAACATTGTTTCACACAAATTACACCGCCTTTAGTAAAAATAAAGTGTACCTGCATCCATAGACCTATGATATCATAGGTCTTTGCTGCATCCAACTGTTTTTCTCGTCAAACAATAGTAGATTAAAAAGCAATAAATACCACAAATAATAAGTTAATAATGACCACAAAACAAACATATATCTTAGAAAAACAAAGACTTAAGTGTACCCGCATCAAATTCTCCTTTTTCTCGTCGAACAACAGTAGATCATAACAACAATGCTAATCATAGAGCCTAATGTAGTTTTGCTTTGCGCGAATTTCTAGCAGGGCAATTCTGGAATGGTCCACCATTTTTGGAATTCCTAAAACGCGCAGGGCAATTCTAGGATTGGCCGTATTCCAATAATGCGCAGAACATATAGACTATAGTGAACAGCTGTTTGTATTGTTTGATATTTTAACCTAATGTACATATAAAGATTTTTAGCCTTAACTATTTGTATACCAACTTTTTCCCAATATCCCAGTGCATACAAAACATGTGAGTGCATGACATTATCTTTCAATTTAGGGAAACATAACTAATATTGCCTAAGAAACGAATTGTGTATATGGCTATGTCCATATCTGGCAATTAATTATATGTGAAATATGTGTAATGAAAAACTGTATTAGTAGTTCACGTAACAATATTATGCGGACCGACCAACTAATCGACCAACCAACCGATCAGCTAATCGACCAACCGACCGACCAAGCGATCGACTTACCTACCGGCCATGCAATTAGCCGATAAGTTGAACCCAGTGTACCCGCGAAACAAAGTTTTTTGGGGGCATAATTTTAAAGGGGAGTAATTTTTCTACGGGAGTACATATTCTACGCGAGGTGAGTCATAGTATTATGGGTCCTTTGCAACGGGGAGTACTTGTTCGTTGACGAATAACAACCCCTTTAGCCGTAGAAAATGGACTGGGGAGTACAAATTCTACGGGAGTACAAATTCGTCATTACACCGGCTCTGTCCCTCTAAATCCGCGCCTGATTTGTAATTGGAATATGTGTTGAAAGACGCTTCCCAATTACGTCATTTGATTAGGATATAAAAAAGGTTATATTTTTCGAAAGTCGATACCTCTTTCTAATCTTTAATCTGATGGTCGTGTGAATTGAGACAGTTCAAGTTTATCGGCAGCTATTTAAATTTAACTTCTCATCCGTCTCTACCTTTTTAAATAAAATTTCTTCTTCTTCTTCTTCTTCCAGTTTCCTGGCCACCCTCGACTTGTCGAGTATTTTGCCAGGTTGTGGTTGCGCTTATAAACCCCCATCCCACCCCTAATCCCGTTTTGGAAAAGTAAGTCAGATTTGCTCAGTCAGAAGAGATTTAAATATCTCTAGTGACGGGGCGTTTGCTGTGCTAGAGCGTTCCAATCTTTTGTAGTTTGTACAAAAAAGAATGTTTCCTAGAATCTGTAGTGGATGTTTGCAATGTGTAGCTGTGTGATTTGGCATATCTGGTATGTCATGTGGGTTTATTAAGGTAACTGTCTGGGTTGATATTAACTTCTCTATTTACTATTTTGTAAAACATGTTCTTCTTCTTCTTCTTCTTCTTATGAAGTACAACACTCTCTCAACTTTGAGAATTATGTGTTGGCGCCTAATTTAGAATAAACATTTGTACAATAATAGCGTGAATGCTGAACTAGTTAAAAATAAAACTATATACAAGTTGTATAGGTCTAGTTATGTTGAGTCTAGCTTCTCTTCTTCTTGTTTGGAGATCTTTCCATTTGAGTTGTTTCAACATGTCTCCAACACTTGATTGGTTCCTGTACCTTCCGAGGACGTATCTGGCTCCACGTCTCTGGACTTTTTCAATTTTTTTGTTGATCTGTGTTTTGCGGTAATGATCCCAAACAGTGCTGGCGTATTCAAGTTGTGGTCTTACAAGTGTTAAATATGCTTTCTCTTTCATTTCTTTGTTTGTGATGTTGTTTACATGATTTTCCCAATCTAAGTCATCCGAGATAGTGCAACCTAAATATTTTGTCATTTTGTCGTGTTTGAGTGTGTGTCCATGTAGTCAGTGTGTAGCTGAAGTGTATAGGATGTTGTCTTTTAGTTATTGATAAGTTATTTCATAAGTTTTCACTGTCAGTATTGTTGTTCATGTAAGATAGTCCCTTAATGGTCACTAATAGTTTCTATATCAACTTCCAGAAAAGTTTTGACTACATGCATACATGTACTTCTGTATAATTCATAATCGTAACCATTGAATTCACGCGTACATAATACGCATAGTAGTGACCCCATCGACCAATGACGTTTTCCCATGTGTTACCGGTGTAAACCTAACAAGAAGAGCAGAAGAAAAACAGCAAAATGAAGATTGTCTTGTTTTTACTGTTCTCGTCACTGTCTAGTTGCTTTGCTACCATCCCCAGACCCAGGGGTGTTGCAATATCATGTTTGTATAATTAATAGTACATTCCGTTCGCTTTGTGTATCAACATTAACAGATCAATTATCAGTGTACACGTCAAATAAGTGGGTGGGGTAGAGTAAAGTTTAATAAGAATTCCTCTAACAGGTAATGCGCACAATACACCTAGATTAATGGGTACAATAGATACGAATATACTCAATATCTCAAAAAATAACTCCTGACATTTTCATTTCATTCCACTGGAGTCATTGCCAATCCTAGCCATTCACTCGGTCCAGACTAAAATCTGATAGGAGCCATCTGATCTGGGTCTACTCTGTGAAAACACATTTATATGAGGGAAAGGGTTAAACACATCTCCCACAATTTAATCCCACACTGCCAAGTCAATTTATGAATATCAAGTCTTAATATATACCCAGATTTACCATTTCATCACAGTAACAAGCATTTCATAGTGAAATTTGACTTGCTGTTCCTAAATAAATTGTGCTTTTGTAATCGCCTGATGTCCGTCGGCGTTCGTCATCCGTCGTCAACAATTTGAACCTTTAAAAATCATCTCCTCTGAATCTACAGGGTTATCAGCTTTTATCCTTGGCACATAGCATCATAATATTCAGGTCCTCTACAAAAGTTATATAAATTATGCCCCTGCATTAAAAATTGGCCCCGCCCAGGGATGCCTTGTTCATATTTTTGTCCGGCCAATAAGTCCTGTTCTACTGACGCATTAAATCATGCTCCAAGTTACATAGCATCATAGCTGGATTTATATTATATACCCATTTACATGTATATGTCACAGTAGAAATTGCGATTCAGGACAATCGTCGATTCTCCTAGGACAGATTGCGATCGCATTCTCTCCTAGGACAGATTGCGATCGCATTCTCTCCTAGGACAGACTCTGATCGTAACAATTGACAATTCTACTAGTACAGATTCCAATCACAGTCTGTCAAGTTTAAAATTGGTGGGAGGAGGGTCAGTAAGCAGGCAGGCGACATAAGTGTTCCGAGGAACACCTTTCTAGTTTAATTTAGCTGGACAAGCACCAAATCAGATGAGCGTTGGCGCCACACGCGTCTCTTGTTTAAGTCTTTGCTTCCCACATTGTAAGAGTTAAATCTTTCAAATGCCAATGAGTATGAAGCAGAATGTTCCCAGATCAGAAGTCGGGTTGAAAATGCAGCTCCTGATCTGGGTATAGTATACACTGTTTGCAAAACTAAGAAAGTATCTTAATTGTTGAATCAAGTAGTCATCTTGTAAAATGCAGGTTTAATGTTTTATCTTCTTACCTTTAGTGGCCAGCTTTTACCAGCCAGGCAAAACATTCCGCTGTTTGGATGGTAGCAAGGAGGTACCATTTGAGTATGTGAATGATGATTATTGTGACTGTCCTGACGGAACAGATGAGCCAGGTGAGACATAATTGTCACTTATCTATTTGATTGTTACATAGTTACTGTATATTATTCAAGAAGTTAGACTTTCAATTGTTAACAACTTAACACTCGACTCAAGTATTACAAATACAAAGTGTTAAATTGATTACAGATTTTTTCACTTCTTTTACAGTAAAAAGTACTATGAATACATTATACAGTAAAACCTCTCTAAACCGGACGTTAAATGTGGTATAAATGTCAATCTTGGAGACAGGTGGTAGCTTAATGCAGGGTGAAAGTCATGCAGAAAGCTCCTCTTAGGAGCTTTCTGCATGACTTTCACTCTGCATTAAGCAGCCACCTGCCTTTTTGTATCTAAATTCTTATCTTCTAGAATTCCGGTTTAGAGAGGTTTTACTGTATATATATCTAGTTGCTAATGGACCACTTTAATTTACTTCTCTCTTTTCTTCATAGACACACCTTATATATATATATACATATAATACCATTGCAAACAGTTGACCTGGGATCTGCTCTATTGGGTCTGCACTTTTGGTTATGGAATAATGTGGATATGATTGTTTCTGTTATAGCCAAAGTTTCCTGTGCCATTATGAAAAATAATCTAATTCATATTTTTATGTCATTTTTACTTACATGAATATTCTTGAAGTAAAGGATTGAACAGGATGATCCCTGCTTTTACTTTTGATATGGATGTTCTTGCAGGGACCTCTGCCTGCCCAGAAGGGAAATTCCATTGTACTAATGCTGGCTACAGACCCCTGAACATCCTGTCTTCCAGGGTCAACGATGGAATCTGTGGTATGTCAGCTGTCCAAAATGCCATGAAACATCTGATGTAGAACCTTTGTTAAATGTTTACTAATACAATATTTAGAAGGCTTTAACCGTTTCCTCTATAAATATGCCTTTCTACCCCTTTTGCAAACAGAGTAGACCCAGATCAGACGGCTCCTATAGGAGCCGTCTGATCAGGGTCTGTTCTGTTTGCTCATGAAATGATATGGATATGAATCTACAATTTCTGCCTTTGTCATAATTTCCAATGCTCATATGCCATTTTAAAAAATAAATTGATATTCATGATGCCATTATTTCTTACATAAATTATATTAATGGAGTAAAGGATTTAAGTGGACTTCAATGTTAAATTTTTGATATAATAAGACCTGTGTTTTATTATATTTGATCTACTATGGGTAAATTTGCATCTACCTTTGCAAACAGTTTGGATAAATTGATACACTAGGAAATGTGTTGTCTCTAAAAGGATCAAGCTGGTACACTAGGAAACATTGTTGTCTCATAAGGATCAAGTTGATACACTAGGAAACATTGTTTTCTCATAAGGATCAATTGATGTACTAGGAAACATTGTTCTCTCATAAGGATCAAGTTGATACACAAGGAAACATTGTTCTCTCATAAGGATCAAGTTGATACACACGGAAACATTGTTTTCTCATAAGAATCAAGTTGATATACTAGGAAACATGGCTTTCTCATAAGGATAAAGTTGATACACAAGGAAACATTGTTTTCTCATAAGGATAAAGTTGATACACTAGGAAACATTGTTTTCTCATAAGAATCAAGTTGATACACTAGGAAACGTGTTGTCTCATAAGGATCAAGGCTGTTTGACCCTCATGTCATTTCTTTTAGCAGAAATTCAAGATACATTGTAGTTCAAATGTGAAAACTGAATAGATACATGTAACATGATTTTCTTTGATGAAATTTTGATAGACTTAATTCAGTCTAATAAGATACCATCACTTTGCATGCTAACAGTGAATTTGTTATTTGCTTTATAAACGGTTTGGATTCAGATAAGACTTTTATTAACTTAGGTTCTTATCAGGATCCAAACTGCTTGTTTGAAGAGAAACGGAAAAAATAAACTTTGAAATTTTAGTAGACCACACTTTTTCTGAATTAATTAGCTAGCACAGAGTTGATTTAGTGTCTGCTTTTTCAGATTGTTGTGATGGCACAGATGAGTACAATGGCAACATAGACTGTGTCAACAACTGCAAGTAAGTCATAAATCAACTGCAAATTCAGCTGAATTAAAAGTAGAAATTCTGGATCCTGGATCTTGTGAAGTTGGGACAAAACACGTCCACGAATTTATGTACCTCCAGACATTTGTTTCTTATAAAACTCATAGATGGTAGCAGCTTGTTAAGCATGCATTTTCTTATCATTAAGGTTTTTAGCTTGTCTTTGTTTTAAGAGAAAAAAGTTTAGGGTTGAGGTATTGCCGTAGCATTGATTAAGTCATTGTGGGCGACGTCATGTTGTTGTATTCATCAATTCTGCTGTCCCTACCAGACCTCACACAGTAGTTCACCATCACAAGGGCTACAATCTGTATTGGGGCTGTTACTGTATTGTGCATTTTTGAAGAGTTATAGACCTTTAACCCTTTACTCATAGTGGTGGCTTAGCCTAGTGATTGAGGGTTAAGCTGAAACCCAGGAGTCCAGGGTTCGCATCCCAGCTGGACCAGTTGAAATTTCAGAGACGCTATTCAGTGTCTCCCACCGGTATGAGGTTGTCTCCTCTCCACCTAGGGGTTAAAATGGGTACCTGTGTGGGTCACTAGTCATCACTGCGGCTGTGTAATCACGCAATATGTTAGCAGTGCTCAATATTGTAGGCAAATGGCTCTATGACCAGGGGAGTGAATGTACAGTCGGCTGAGCAGTCATTCAGACTGAAAGTAGACTTTAATTAAGTATTTTACTTTTTTACTACATCAGTATTCATGTAAGAAATAATGACATCATGAATATATATTATTTAGATTGATTGTTATAAAAGCACAGTGGGCACAGTCATTTTTGGGCAATGGCAAAAACTGTAGAATCATATCTTTATCATATCATAAGCAAACAGAGCAGACCCTGATCAGACGGCTCCTAAAGGAGCCGTCTGGTCTGGGTCTACTTTGTTTGCAAAGGCATATTTATGGAGTAACGGGTTGAAACGTAATTTGCACAGACAAGCATTGGCATCCACATGCAGTACTTTTGTTTCTCTTTACACTGTTATTATTATCTCAAATCAATGTTAATAATCATCATTTAGAAATGCCAGTTTAAGGGAACACTTAACATTGTATCAGCTCACATGGCACAAAGTGGCAAGGTGATCTTTTAGGATCATCCCATGTCCAGCGGTGTCTGGTATCCAGCTGCACCAACAATATGTTCAAACAACTTCCCCCTAAAAACATTTGGGCCAATTTGACTGAACCTTCTTAAGATTGATCATTGGGTTGTCCTCTTTCAGATTCTTTTAAATATGGATCATATATGAAATATTCTGGTTGCCATGGCATGTGTAATAATCTTGTCAGAAAGTATTTGCCGGATTTCGATTTTTTTTTACACAGATGTTCCTTGGATGACTCCCAAATTCATTCAAATAAGGTACCTATTCTAAAAAATGTGGTCACTAGGGGTGGGATACATTATCTTTATAAAGCTACTTAACACTTTATTTCATATTTATAAACACCATTTCACGCCTTTGCAGAGTAGACCTAAATCAGGCAGCTCCTGTAGGAGCCATCTGATAGGATCTGTTCTGTTTGCTCTTTAACACTTTCTTCCATAGGCTATTTTTAGACCCACCATCTTTGAATGAATCTACCTAAAAGGAGCATTTACTAGAGAAAAGGAAAATGTTATAATTGTTTATTATAGAAACCATTGTGATAAATAGAGCAAATGCTCTATTTATCACAATGGTTTCAAAAAGTGACTTTTACAGAGGCGTAGAAAGGCATATTTATGGAGGAAAGGGTTAAATGTTATAGATATATGATTCTACAGTGTCTGCCAAAGTAAAATATTTCCTGGTTCATAATGCCATTATAAAAATTCAGCTAATTAATTAATATTCATGATGTCAATATTCTTGAGATATTGTTCATGAGGTAAAGGGTATTTAAAACAAAACATGGCTGCTAGTGGGTGGGGCACATTTACTCTATATGGCTCAAACTCATGATATTATCATGATTATCATCCTGCCATGATGCCAGTGGTAACCAAATGAGCAATACAGAAAGGAACATCTTGTTCATCTGTTTTTCAAAGAAAACTATACGAGCTATCCATGCTATTGTTCATTGTCACAAGGGCTACAATCAAACAGATGATCGATGGCACCTGCATGTGGTACTATTGTTTTTAGACCTGTGCTGACCCTCTGAGAATACACTTGGTACGATCTGGAAATAAATGATGATGATTTAACTGTATGTACATTGAATATGAGGTGTGTTTGAAGAAATATGAGGCTTGATAAGATTCATGTATTGCCTAAGCCAACTTGTGTGAAAATATGTAGTAAAATATATGATTCTCTCTATATTCATACAGAAAAGTGCTTATAAGTATATTTTTCTATTCATGTTTTGACCTTGCATTTCAGAGAAGCTGCGTAAGGCAATGTTTGAGTTTTAGGAAGTTTAAAGAATCTGTTCTTTTTTGACTCATGTTTTTTTGTTTTTATTGCGTAACATATATGATAGTAAAATACTGAAATTGTCAGCTTTTCCTAAAATCTATTTGCAAGATATTCATACAAACAGCTGTGATCTATATCTCCTGAGTTTATATTGAAGTTGCCTGTCTGGCAACTGTACTCCTGAGCCTGTTACAGTAGAACCTGTCTTAAGTGACCATCAAAAAAAGATCTAATTATGGGTCTGTAAGGCAGGTGGGTGCCAACTCATACACCAATGAGAGGATTTACTTCAAACTTTCACAGATGAACAAAGTTGATAGAAAGATGTACATATTAAAGGAGGAAAGTTTTGCGCTGACTGCTTTTATCAGAGATATGTTACTTTGAAATTTTCTTCACTATATAACACAGTGAAAACTTTGATTTAGAGACAATATCGCTGGAAGGCATCCATATGCTATGAACACAATTTTCTAGTTTATCATCATTTTTTTTTATATACCGGTACTTTTGAAAACTTTATTCATATACATTCTTAGAATAATTTTTAAATCTTTATTTGTTACTACATGTACTTGTTTTTGTTACATTTAACCCTTTACCTTTATATGAATATTAATGTAAGAAATAATGACTATTAATAGTTATTTGCAATTATAAACAACATCAATTTTGGCCATAGCAGAAACAGTTGAGTCGGATCTATATTATTTTATAAGCAAACGGAGCAGACCCAGATCACATGACTCCTATAAGAGATATCTGATCTGGGTCTACTCTGCTCCCAAAAGTGTCAAAAGACGTCTCTATAAGGTAAAGGATTAATTTTTACATTTTTCATGTTTCATGTTTTTTTGTTCTTATAAAACCTTTTGCTGTCAGAACCATTTGTAGGTTTTAATATCTGTTAATATCTGTTGTTGCAACATGTTTCAAACATTTGTTTGATTGTTAGATCTGTGTTACTGAAAACTCACCCCACTTGCAATATCATTACAATACCACACACACAGACTTCAAAGAAACATAAGACAGACATTTGTTTTGTTTCTCTGAGAAATGAAATGAGAGACTTGGCCTATTTACCTATGAACTGTATTGGGTTTGTTTCTCACGAAATGTGTGTTATAATAATCAACCGTTATAAAAATACTCTGATATGAAAAGACCCTAGTGAAATGTCTATTAACAAAGAAATACAGTAAAACCTCTCATTAGTGATTATGGAAATATTTATTCTGCAGTCTGTACTGCAAAGGGCTGCTTAATACTAAAAGCAATGTAATAATTTCCACAGTGTTTGATTTGATCTGTAGGTTGGGAGTGTTGCCACTATACTTGTTTTTCCGTTATTATTTTAATGATTTCAAATTCCTACGCCGTGATACCATTGAGGACCTCTGAGGGAAAGGTTAAAACATGGCTAATGAACACAGGAGGAGAAGAAAATATGTTCCTTTTTCAAAGCTAGTGAAAACCTGAATTTATATAATTTTTTATTTTCATTTTTAAAAAATTACTACTTTAAAAAATTCTAGCAGTATTCTGTCATTCAGTTGTGTGTAATAAGTGGCAACGTAATGAATTTTCATGTATGTGGTGTTAGCTCTAACCCAGAGTTATGGGTTTTGTAAGCGGCTGGCGACTGATGAAGAAAATGAAACTTAAGAAATTCATTAAGTGTTTAAATGATAATTTACACTATTGCAATTGAAAAACTAGGAATACTGTCAATTAAGAGACTACCGTAATTATCGATAGTTAAAAAAACTGTCGTAATAAATAGTGACTTTGAGAAATACTATGGTCTTAGGACTATTGTAAGCAAAACTATCACGATAAGTTACAACCCTTATTAATCCATATATGCAAACATAGATCATGATAAGAAGGCTATAGGAGCTGTCTGATCTGGGTCTGCTCTGTTTGCAAAAACTTTAAAAGGCGTCTCAGTCTTGAAAAGTTTTTAGTTTTAAAGACAAAAGAAAAATGCTTGATATGCAGGGGAGTAGGTTTTGATCATTTGATTATTGTATGACAGGGAGCTGGGTAAGAAGATGAGGGAGGAGGCAGATCGTGTCAAGCAGTTACAAGAAGAGGGCTACAGGGAAAAAATGAAGTTTAGTGAAGATGGCAAAAAGACCAGAGAGGAGAAAAAGGTAGATTTCAGTCATTCTCTTTCATATGATATTTAATCTTTTCCATGTTCTATGTTTATTCCAAATTTTAATACCTACTGAATATTCATGGACAAACTATTTATGAAATATGGAAGGTGGAACATTGGAGCCATTTTAGAAAGTAAAAAAACTGAGCATTCAAATTCCATTAGCAAACAGAGCAGGCCCTGATCAGACGGCTCCTATTGGAGCCATCAGATCTGGGTCTACTCTGTTTGCAAATGCATGAAAATGTGTTTATATGAAGGAACCTGTCAATGTTTAGCACAATAGCTTAGAATTGGTGATGAAGTATGCAAACAGTTCAAGATGATATACTAAGTAACTTTCAGAGTTGTAGCAGAAAACAAATTTTGCATATGATTGCTTTTTTATTTTTTTGTCTTTTACTTAGTATCCAAGAGTTAAATACATGAAAATTATGTAGAACTAATGTCTATGATAAATGACTTTGAGGAATATGGAGAGCTATACTACATACTTTTGTGTGAATATATGTTCATAACATGTGAAATAAAAGAAGTAGATTTCATTAGACTTGTCATCTTGTACTTTACTTTACTATAGGTGTAAGATATATTTTGGATGTTTTAATTTCAGGCTCAGCTAGAGCAACTAGAGAAAACCAAAGCAGAATTGGAAGTTTTAAAAAATGACATGGAAGGTAAAGTGCTCGACTTGATTGCTTTTTATACGCACACCTAATAAAGGTGGTCGTATATTGTCGTGGCCCTGTCCGTCCGTCCGTTCATTCATTCGTTCGTTCGTTCGTCCGTCAACATTTTGTTTGTCTGCAGTTTTCTGGGAAAACTATTTGACAGATATTAATGAAACTTCACACAAATGTTTAATGCATCAAGATCTGAGCTGAGTTGATTCTGAGGTTCATTTGATTTTTCATTTCAGAGTTATGGCCCTTGTCCTTAAAAAATATGCAAATAGTTTGTCCGCTGTTTTCTGGGGAAACTATTTGAGAGATATTAATGAAACTTCACACAAATGTTTAATGCATCAAGATCTGAAGCTGAGTCAATTCTAAGGTTCATTTGATTTGTCATTTCGGAGTTATGGCCCTTGTATTTAAAAAATAATGCAAATACATGCAAATATTTTGTCCGCTGTTTTCTGGGAAACTATTTGAGAGATATTAATGAAACTTCACACAAATGTTTAATGCATCAAGATCTGAAACTAAATTGATTCTGAGGATCATTTAATTTTTCGTTTCAGAGTTATGGCCCTTGTCCTTAAATAATAATGCAAATACATGCAAATAGTTTGTCCGCTGTTTTCTGGGAAAACTATGAGAGATATTAATGAAACTTCACAAAAATATTTAATGCATCAAGATCTGATGCTGAGTCGATTTTGAGGTTTATTTGATTTGTCGTTTCGGAGTTATGGCCCTTTTACTTAAAAAATAATGCAAATATATGCATATAGTTTGTCCGCTGTTTTCTGGCAAAACTGTTTGACAGATATTAATGAAACTTCATACACATGTTTAATGCATCAAGACCTGAAGCTAAGTTGATTCTGAGGATCATTTGATTTGTTGTTTCGGAGTTATGGCCCTTGCACTTAAAAAAATAATGCAAATCTATGCAAATATGAGGATGGCCATAACATTTTCATTTGAAATGATATTTACTTCAATTTTTTTATATGGTTAAACCTTAATGTGAATTTTCACATATATTGCGGGGTTTTGATATGTCATTTTATTCTAAAGTTATGGTCCTTGAACTTTGTGTGTTCGTTGCTTTGTTTGTCGGTCAACTTTTAGTTTGTCTGTTGTTTTCTGGGAAAACTATTAAAATGATATAAATGAAACTTAACACAAATGTTTTAAGCAACAAAATTTGAAGCTGAGTTTATTTTGAGGTTCATTCAGTTTGTCTTTACAGAGTTATGGCCGTTGCACTTTACAAAAATCTGCAAAAATGAGGATTAGCTGTAACTTTTTTATTTAATAAGATATTCACTTCATTTTTTTAAATCTGGAAATCAAGATCTGAAGCACAGATTAGAAAATGTCAACACTTATAAGGCATGTTGAATCAGAGAAAGTTTGCAAGTGGGCGTATTATGTACCGTATGCGGTACTCTTGTTATCCTTATGGTTTGTTTGAAAATATAAGAAATTACATTTAACCCTTTACTCCATAAATACACCTTTGCAAACAGAGTAGACCCAGATCAGACGGCTCCTGCAGTGTCTACTCTGTTTGCTAATGATATAATATAGATATGATTTATAGTTTCTAACACCAAGAATCCCTGTGTCCATGTAATTAACATTTATGCTGTCATTATTTCTAACATGAATATTCATGAGATAAAGGGTTATGAAGTTGTAGGTGTTATTGTCAGAGTTCAATTATACCCTCATAATAATGTTACCAAGTTAAAATAGATTGACTAGCTCTAAAAATATAACTTGAGATAACTTCAGATTTTTTGTCTTGATTCTTGAATACTTCTTGTTGCAGTTTTGTCTAAGCTTTAAATGATGTTTTTATTAGTGTAGTTGACTCATTACTTTATTATTGTTTTAATTTCTTCTTGTGTTTTAAATTCAGCTAAGAAGGCTGATGCTGAAGCTCCTGAAAAAGAAGCCAAAGAGAAGCATGAAAATGCCTGGAAAGGTTTGTAAAAGTTAGGACATGCAAGGGATCATACTCAACAGATTATCACATGATACTTCAGGAAACCACCCACCTGACTACAGGAACCATCATCCTGTAGCAAGAATTAACCCATATCATGTTAACTCATTCCCTCATATTGACGACTTTTGACAACTCTGTAAAAGTCACTTTGTGAAACCATTGTGGTAAATAGAGCATTTGCTCCTATAGGAGCAAATGCTCTATTTATCACAATGGTTTCAAACTACAAAATTCTAAATTATAAGCAAACAGAGCAGACCCTGATCAGACGGCTCTATGTTTATTCCAAATTTCAATACCTACTGAATATTCATGGACAAACTAGTTAGAATGAAATATGGAAGGTGGAACATTCGAGCCATTTTAGAAAGTAAAGAAACTGAGCATTCAAATTCCATTAGCAAACAGAGCAGACCCTGATCAGACGGCTCCAATCTGATCTGGGTCAACTCTTTTTACAAAGGCCTGAAAAAGCATTTACATGAAGGAAAGTGTTCATAAAAAATGTAACGGGTCAGGGTTTTAACAGACTTTATCTTAATTCCATTATACAGTCATACTGGATTATGGTTATATGTATCATACTAAATTGAAACACCCAGTCTTGGCTCTCCACATCTTTGTAAAGCTGAATGGATATCTCTGAACCATTTTGACTCAGTCAAATTAAATTGATTTATTTTTACACTTATAGAGTAGAAAGTAGTGTAGCCCCAGATCAATTATAGTACCTCAAGTTTTAGGGCAATGGTGATAGTTCTAAGACACAAAGATAAATTTTTCATGGTCAAACAAACACATGTATTATACAATAAACCCCCTCTAATGCGACCAGCAAAAAGGGGCATAATTCACAGTGGCAAAGGCAGGTGGTAGCTTAATGCAGGAGGAAAGTTATGCAGAAAGCTCTTTCTGCATAGCTTTTCGTCCTGCATTAAGCAACCACCTGCTTATAAAGACAGCCATATTTATTCATTAAGTGGTCACATTAGAGGGGTTTTGCTGTGTATGTTTTTTTTATGAAAAAGTGCTATATTTTTTCACTCATTATTTATTACATGAATGTGCATGGAGTAAATACATGTAGTTCCTTTTTTACCAAAATTACGGAGATAAAGGCTAATTTTAGGCAGTCATGCTGTCAAACTTAATGTTCATATTTCAATTGTTTTGTGAATTTTTATTGAAATGTTTGCTACTCTTGGTAAACTGATAGCCAAACGTGGATTTTCTATTTCGCAGAGGTTGTTGAACAACGGAAGAGAGAGAACGAGATCCTTGAGGCTAAATCTGCCTTTGAAGAGTTGGATGAGAACAAGAACAATTTGTAAGACTTGTTTATGCCTCCGCGTTTTAATGGGGAAGTGGGGTGGATAATATGTTGCACCTGTCCATTTGTATGTCTGTACATCCTCAAAATGTTATGGTGGAAACTCTTCTGACACCTTTGATTGTATTTGTTCCCAAATCCCTCTAATGGTCAATGTTTAGGTACATATTCATTGATATAGTACAAAATCTTGTGCATTACACTTTTGCTAGTCCGTTGATTGGATTTGTTTTAAACTTTCACAGATGAGCTACATTGATGTGAAGATGTGCATGTAGAGAGGATTTTGGTTGCAATATTATTGACAGAATTGTGACCCTTTTTGGGGTTGTGTTATATTAGTTATGGTACAAAACTACTTGTGTCCAACTCCTAAACCTGTAAGATATATTTTGAAAAAACTTTCAGAGATGAGCAATATTGATATGTTAATGTAGATGTGCATAAAGTATTAAGGAACTCTGTGATATAGGAGCCATCTGATCTGGGTCTACTCTGCTTGCAAAGGCATAGAGAGGCCTTTTATTAAGGAACTCTGTGATTTGCTGAAAATGGCAAAGTTTGGGCATCCATGTCCTTTGGACATAGTTCTTGTTTATCTTTAGAATGCTTTGGGCAATTTCATTTGCAAACAGTTTGGATTGGATACTGACAGATGATATTTAACACTTTACTCCATTAATATTTATGTAAGAAATAATGGTGTCATGAATATTTATTAGATTAACTGTTATAATAGTAAATAGACCCAGGAAGTTTTGGCAATAGCAGAAAGTGTAGAATCATATCTATATTATATAAGTAGCAGACCCTGATCAGAAGGCTCCTATAGAAGCCATCTAATCTGGGTCTACTCTGTTTGCAAATGTGTAGAGAGGCCTATTTATGGAGTAAAGGGGTTAACTCTATGTGTCAAGTAATTGTCATCTGCTATAATTCTCAGATAGAGCCCTACTATTTACAAAGGTTCTCATGAATTTGCCACTAGCAGGCAGAGTAAAGATTCAAACTGTCTGATGCTCAGATTGGTATTAACCCCTTTCCCTCATATAAACGTGTTTTCACACATTTGCAAACAGAGTAGACCCAGATCAGACGGCTCCTAGAGGAGCCGTCTGATCAGGGTCTACTCTGTTTGCTAATAGAATTTCAAAGGTCTTTGTCTTTACTTTCTAAAATGGCTACAATTTTCCATCTTCCATATTTCGTTATAATCATTTTATCTATGAATATTCAGTAGGTATTGAAATTTGGAATGAACACAGAACAGGGAAAGGGTTAATGTAGAAAAGTAAAAAGGTGGTCTGCCATACCCCTTTCCCTGTTCTATGTTTATTCCAAATTTCAATACCTACTGAATAGTCCTGGACAGAATAGTTATAATGAAATATAGAAGGTGGAACATTGTAGGTCATGAGGTTCTTATAGGAGCTATTTGATCTGGGTCTACTCTGTTTGCAACTGCGTGAAAAAGCATTTATATGAAGGAAAGGGTTAACAATATAAGAAATACAGCTCATTCATATACATGCTGGGCAGATTCTGCCATGAATATTCATTAGGTAAAGGGTTAACCCATTACCTCAGGCTATTTTTAGATACAGCCTCTTTGAATAATTCTACCAAAAAGGAGCATTAACTAGAGAAAAGGACAATTGTAGAATTTTGTAGTTTGAAACCATTGTTATAAATAGAGCATTTGCTCCTATAGGAGCAAATGCTCTTTTTATCACAATGGTTTCACAAAGTGACTTTTACAGAGTCGTCAAAAGTTGTCAATATGAGGGAATTGGTTAACAAAGTGTATATTATATTATTCAGCATTGATGTAGAGGAGATACGTAAATACTCAAAATTTGATATTGACTCCAACGGAGAAGTGAGTGAAGATGAAGCAAAGGTAGGTGATATTTTTTCATGGCACTTTCCTCGCTTTCAGTGATTTTACGATAACTTTTGAAAACATAGTTTGGGCCCAAATGAGATGCCAAGTATATCCCAATATCATCTAAGACGATGATCTTGAATCAATCTGTTTGGCTCTGATTCTGTGTTGAAAAGAAATAGAGAAAGAAATAAAATCCATTTTAAGAAATAATGTAGGTAAATTATTTTGCAGATTAACCCTTTCACTGCCAATGTCGCAAAAATGCATCACGACAAATAATGCAGTCCCAGATTAGACGCCATCTTGAAAAGGATCAGGGACTTCACTTTTTTGTCTCAACTCTATTTCTATATTTGTGCTTTATTCCTTTGAAATTTGCATATATTTTTCTCAATTCCTTATTTTACCGAATGATTTAACAAAATTGGTTTGCAGACGACAATTAGGAATTTTGCGCCGAAAGGGTTAAGGTCACTTAGTATTAAAATGGTTGAACAGTAATCTATTTGGAATTCTCAAAATATTCAAATGATATTCAAAAAATTCTTTCCATTGCTTATCACTAACTACAATAGTAACATATAAAATACTTTCTGATTTGTCCTAGGATACAATGGTGTTTTACATAGTGATGGTAATGTCATGTTACAGTAGTTTTGTTTCTTTCTTTGATACATAGTTATGTTCATTCCTTGTTACAGTATGTTTCATTTCGTTGTTACTGTAAGTTTCTTGTAAATATGTTCTCAGTTTCAGTTTTGCAGTTAATTGTGTTACATTATATGAAATTTGATGATAGCAAAGTTTGAGATGTTCAGTTGGACTTCCCTGATATTTTACACCTTGTTAGGTCTTCTAATCTGATCAACAGACTGGTATACATTAATTGTATGAATTCACAGATTTAACCATTTATTCCATAGATCTGCCTTTGCAAACAGTAGACCCAGATCAGACAGGTCCTTTAAGAGTTGTCTGATCAGTCTTTTCTGCTTGCTAATGGAATTATATATTTATAAGTCTGATTCTTCAGTTTCAGCTGAGGCCAAAATTGATTGTTCATGTGTTATTATGCAAATTAATCTTATTAATATTCATCTTTTGAACATTCAAAATAACAAACTATTGATGCAATTTAGTCCATATATTATAACAAATGATATAGTTTACATTGTATGTAAGGTTGAACAAAAACAGCTCTGATGAGAGATAAACACTGTAGATCCTGATCAGGTCCTGTATCTGTTAACTCTTATCCTGCTGATTGAGGTTTGAGTCACATTTTAGAGCAGATTGGATCCATATGAAACACTTAGTAAGTTAGCATTTTATCAGCATCCAAGCTGTTTTTCACTTGGAAGTAGTTTCTCAAGAGCTTGAAAAAGTTGGAGATATCATGTTTGTCACTGGGACAGTGATTTCTCAAGAGCTTGAAAAAATTGGGGATATCATGTATACATACATGTCACTGGGACAGTGATTTCTCAAGAGCTTGAAGAATTCGGGATGTCATTTTGGTGATCAAATTAGGATTCTAATGGTATGTTATATATTTTTTACATCAATTATAAAAAAAAGGTTGAATAAGGTTGATATTTCAACATCAATTTCAGGAACATCTAGAATCTGAAGATAAGGTGGATTTGGATACATTTACACAGAAGGTGTGGCCTAACATTAAAGACTTCTACCGGAAGTCTGCAGAAGGGGAGGATGTGAAAGGAGATGACCAGCCTAAAGATCCCCAGCCCCCAGCCACTGAAGTAAGTAGTGTCAGAATGCAGCCCCTGGTTTGCTGTGCAATTAGGCCAGTGTACCTGAGTGACAAATCAGACCTAACATTATTATACAGTTTAATCAGTTTTAACCCTTTTACTCCATAATTACACCTTTCCACACCTTTACAAACAGAGTAGATCCAGATCAGACAGCTCCTGTAGTAGCTGTCTGATCAGGGTCTTCTCTGTTTGCTTATGGAATAATAAAGAATCTGATTCTCCAGTTTCTGTCATGGCCAAAATTTCGGGTGTTCATGTGCCATTATCAAATTTCATCTAATAAATATTCATGATGTACCATTGCTTGTATGAATATTTATGAGGTAAAGGTATATAGATTGGTAATGGTCATTGTAATAATGTATAGGACCATTGTCTTTGTGCTGGTTGCTAACCTGTAAATTGTTAGCTGTTCATTACATCAGCAGCTTTAAATATATATTAAACTTCAGTTTCAGGTATTTTAAAAAAAATAATCATTGAATTTCAGGTTGAATAAATGAATGAATAACAAGTTTCTTATACCCTCACAGTTGAAAGTTTGGGGTATATATGTATAGTATCAGTCAGTTCATCCCTCTGTTGGTCTGTCAATAGATTGGTCTGTTGGTTTTTTCTACGGACACAATTTCAGCAAAACATAAGAAACTTCATTACTAACATTCCGGTTGGATGATCTTTAATGGAGTTATAACCCCTTGATTTTTCGAACTAGCAATAAACTATATAAACATTTGTATACAGATGTTAATTGCATTTAGTAATAATTTTTTTTATTTATTTTTTGGGGAACGTGATAAATAAGCTGGTCTGTACTAAAACTTATCTTTAGACTGTGCAAATAGTGTAGAAGCAGAACAGCTGCATAACTGAAAACATGATGTCTGATCAAGTTCTGTGCCGTTTGCCAACTATCAGAACGTTTGTGGTTTGCTGACAGTGCAGAAGTGATCAGGGTCCATGCTTATAAAACTTTTAGTTGAGTGAGTTCATCTCAAGTTTTTGATTGGTCAGATTTGAGCCTTTGGCTCAAATCTGACCAATCAAAAGCTTGAGAACTCAAATCTGACTAATCAAAAGCTTGAGAACGAACTCAGACTCAACTAAAAAGCTTTATAAGCATGGACCCTGATGCTGTGATGTCAATTGGTTGACTGATCTGGTTCTACACTGTTCTACTTAAGATTGATTTTGTATTGAGGGACTCAAATATACATGTTTACAACACTCTGATACTACTGTTAAAAACAACAGTTTGAGCTAATGCCAATGTGCATTGTTTTTGACCTTGTGTCATAGAATCTTACATGATATTTATCAGGTAAAGGGTTAACACTGTACTGCATAGAGTTGCCTTTTTACACCTTTGCATTCAGAGGAGATCCAGATTAGACGACTCCTATAGGGGCTGTCTGATCTGGGTCTGTTCTGATTGCTAAATGTGTGATATAGATCTGCTTAACCCATTCCCTCATACTGACGACTTTTGACGACTTTGTAAAAGTCACTTTGTGAAACCATTGTGATAAATAGAGCATTTGCTCCTATTGGAGCAAATGCTCTATTTATCACAATGGTTTCAAACTACAACATTCTAAAATTTTCCTTTCCTCTAATTAACGCTCCTTTTCGGTAGATTTATTCAAAGAGGTAGGATCTAAAACTAGCCTAATGTTAATGCTAATGGGTTAATGTATAATATAGATCTGCCTGAGACAAAATACTATGTGTTTGTATGCCATTATAAAAATGAATCTACAGTCAAACCTGTTTTTAGAGACATAGTTTGGGAGAAAGCCAAAAGTGTCGTATCTCACAGGGTGTCTTTGAATTCAGGTTGAAAATTTCATGGGCCAAAACCAACCGCTCCAGGGTCGCGAAAACTGATGACATTTCAAATTTATATCTAGGTATTACTTTTTTAGGGTTTGAAATGGAATAAACTATTTTATAATGTTACTTCTTTAGTGTCCTTATCATTAAATCTATTAATAAAAAGTAAGTTTGTGCACAAAACAAATTCATGAAAATCAGAAGGCCTCGTAGTTTTTCGAAGCGTTTCGGCCCATTGCCACAACGAGGCCAAGCACACCTGTCTTTGACAGGGAAGCAGAGGCACATTTCTATATGTCTGTATCTTAATTATGAGAATACAATTTATGTTATAATGAAATAAACCTTTTGAAGTGGTGTAGTTAACTTCTTGTCAAGTTATGAAACAAAATTGGCAACTGAATCACTAGAATAGCCAATTACGACATTTTGACCGATTTCCGGTATAAATAAATGGATGATTAAAACGCAGTTCATTATCAAAATTTTATGGTTGGGTAGCTAGCTATAAAAACACAAACAATAGTGAGACTAACAGACCAACTGGACCAGATAATCCCTTATCACCTTGGGCATTAATCCTTTGACACGTTAATGAGGGCAATTAGGTACAAACACAATGATACAGTGAAAGATCATTGTCGCTAAAAACAATGTCGTTTGCCGAGTTGGGAGTACAAATTTAGTGTCGTATGTCGCATCTGCCAGTGTGTCGCTATATACAGTTGAAATATAGAGGAAAATACATCGGGAGGAAGGAAATACTGTCGCATCTGACAGGATGTCGCTAAAAACAATGTGTCGCTAGGACAGGTTTGACTGTAATTAATATAAATGATGTCATTACTGTGTATTTATAGCATAATATACACAGGTATACATATTGAAGCAAGTTTAAGATTTTATTCTGTCTTTGAGGCATATGATCGACAAAAAATTGAAGAACGCAGACAAGCCTTTTTACAACGTGCGAAGGAGAGAAAGCAGAAAGTTCTGTATAAAGGGGTAACACTTTGACATTGCGTAACCTCTGTCCTTTGAATGTGGATTTTTGTGTAGAACCTTTTCCCTCTGTCCTTCTATGTTAAGTTTTGATAGATGTACAATTATTTATTTAGTGAATGGATTAGCAATTATGTTTTATTTTACATAGCCATGTTCTGATTATTTGATGGTAGCATTTTACTTTCTGTGATATTCTGTCTAATTATTAGGGATGTCAACGGTTAACCGGTTAATCGATCGGATGACCAAGAATCGGTTATTAAATATGATATTCGATTACCTGAATTAAAAAATAAATATTAATAAATGGTAGTGTCATTCATTTTATAATGACACTAAAATCCCGAAAATTTAACTTTCTCTTCCCATCCATATCATAAAGATTGCCCCCTGTTGTGACAAACAAGCCCTCAAGGCAGATTAGAGATAGCATCCATAGGTCTAAGGTGTCACCAGTAGATAAGCACCAATCAAGCACATTTTGTTTTGATAACCACTGTATCATTTGGAGCAGTTTGTTGTTTGCATATTGTTTCGGTCGAATGACAATATCCACTCAAGTGGATCAACACCTGTTTTGCGCAAGTTACTCTCTACATTAATTTGTGTTTGAAGCAGCAATTCGTAACTACTCGTCGTATTCCGTCAGAGGTCGGAAATTAGCTGAGGTGTTCCGAGTGGTGAAGCAGAATGAATTCATTCCACTTACCAAATGTACGCAAGAAACAACGAACTATCCGAGCTGTCATTGTGTAGCCATTCCTTCGCTAAACACACGTTACGGCAGATAAAATAGGTGTTAACTCTATTCCTTTGAGTTTTAATAGATACAGCTGCAGTATGAAAATAATAATTTTCAAATGCAATCGAAAGCGAGACTTGAATCACCAAACAGAACTCGCCGGAAGTGCATTTGCATTATCTCCCTTGATGAAAATCTGACATCTAGAACGCTGATACTTTGTTGTTGGGTCTGTTGACGTATCTTTGAGAAAACCATAGTCATTACATTTATTCATTGGTCGGATTTGTTTTGAAAACCCGTTTAATAGAACAATATATTAAACATCTGGGGCCAATACACGTGCAGTCCGCTGTTATGAGGTATCCAGACACACACGAACTTTGTTAAATTTGTAATGTCGTTGTATAATAGTCACAAATCTTCCGATTAACCGGTTAACCGGTCGAAAGAATGAACGATTAATCAGTTAGTGAAAAAGATGATTATTGACATCCCTACTAATTATATAAGGGGTTATTAGTGTTGAACTGCATTAACTGTGAGCGTCCCTTTGCACCTTTAGCTTCTTATAGTATATGTATATGCATTTCAAGCATGTACTGTAATATATTAATGATTATTTAAGAGCTTGGGAATAGTGTAGGAAACTTGCAAGATCCTAATTGCATTTTTTGTTAAGAACTACAATCATTCAAAACCAAACATGGATCCTTAGGACTTTTGAATAATTTTACCATACTTCTCTCTGTATTTCTATACAGAAATAAATTACTCTTTTTCTTTCGGAATAAGAAAGTCATGATGAGTGCAAAATTCCTACGTATTTTAAAACTATACATGTATGCACATAATTAGTTTTCTGGTATTTGTTTGTTTTTTAAGAAAAGAAGTCTAGGTTAGTGTCATTGTTTTGGTGTCGTCTCCATGGACGGAATCTTAGTTCAAAAACTCCTTCATCTTGTCTCAGTTTTAACATCAGTACTGCTATCCCTTTCCAACTTCACACACTTAGTCAGAGTTGTTATCAAGTCTTGTAAGGGGTCATTACTCTATAGACTATCATACACAGTTACACAGTTATGGCCCTTTAACCCTTCCCAAATAATCATTTTTTGCAAAGTTTGATCACTTCACGATTATTCATTAACTGAATTTTTAGAAGGTAAACATTTAAAAGGAAATTGTTGGCTTTAATAGACAAAACTTGTTTGATCAGATCTATATAATTTCATAAGCAAACAGAGCAGAGCCTGATCAGACGGCTCTTATGGGAGCCATCTGGTCTTGGTCTGCTTTGTTCGCAAAAGGCCAGAAAAAGCATTTATTTGAAGGGAAGCATAAAACATTGATTTTTATACAGAAAGGTTGGCATATCTGTTTCAATATCTGACAGTATAACTAATCCTTTCAAACTTCAAAGAATTGTACACCATCACAAGGCTTTCAGTCTGGGTAATGGGCCCATTACTCTATCATGTATAATGAAAGAGTTAACGAAATTTAAAACAAAAGCATTTGCCAAAACAGACGAATTTCGGCATCCGTATGCAGTGCTCTTTTCAAAAGGAATGCTTTATATTTTTGTGTATATGTATAATGGAATGAGTTTTAATTAGTTGTACCTGTTAGCACAGTTTCACATTAATTACAAATAGGAAGATTCAGACTTTCGTATAACAAGAATACAATCAGTTAACTTGGAAAATAGAAGTGGGTTATTCTGCCCTCTTCCTGTTCTCCATTGACATCGTTATTGGCTGTCTTATGCAAAGCTTATAAAGACCATGTGTCTTACTACAAATTTATTTGGCTCCTATATATTTGTACATCATTTTCAAAGAGAAATAATGGAGTTCAAGCTTTCAAACCTCATATGAGAATACAGATCTCGGAAGAACACTGCTGCAGTCATGTGCACACACAGAGTCTTTGCTTTATTGGATCATCTTCCTATGTTTCATTTGTGAACAAATCACATGCTATATTAGGCATGTTGCATGAGTATATATTCACATGTATGAACTTGCCTAATTTAACCCTTTCCTTCATATGCATTGTAAACCCCTTTTCATGCATTTGCAAAGAGAGTAGACCAAGATCAGATATAGGAGCCATCTGGTTATGGTCCGTTCTGTTTGCTATTAATGGAATTTGATTGATCTGTTTCTTTATTTTCTAAAATGGCTACCTTGTTCCACATTTCATAATGAGTTTGTCCATTAATATTCAGTAGGTATTGAAATTTGGAATAAACATAGAACAGGGAAAGGGTTAAAGCTAAAGTAATATTTTCAACAAAAAAGATAGTATATTATTAGCTGCACAGTTATATAAATGTGTAATGAGAAATAAGAAAAAATAATGAGAAATATGTACCTTATCATGGGTTTTACATATTGCGAACATCGTGAATCCATAACTGCACTATATGAGATAAATGAGTGAACAGTCTACACTGTTTATCAGATTCAGTAATAGAATAATTTATATGCTGATTAGTTTCAAACTTTGTTGACTTTGATATTAGCACTAGTACGGTAGATCTTGATCTATTTTGTTTGATCTGCTATTTGGTACTTGAAGATGGTTGTATTTCTTTGCATATATTAGTTGGTATATTGGTTTGGTTTGGCCATAGGTTTACAGTGAAACCCCTCAAAACTGGAAGAATTTAGATTCTTTAAGGCAGGTGGCTGCTTAATGCAGGGTGAGAGTCATGCATGACTCACTCTGCATTAAGCTGCCACCTGTCTCTGAGACCGATATTCATACTAAATTGAACGTCCGGTTTAGAGGGGTTTTACTGTACCTTTTTACCTAGAGTCCTCGTATTTGGTACAGTGGTTTATCATAATCAGTAGACGATCCGTCATGATTTTGAGGTCAGTAAGTAAAGCTCACACTCCGAAGTGAGAGTTCAAAAAATTATAGGCTGACTGCTATGGGTAGGGGATACATATTTTACAAAATCTCTTGTTCTCATGGTTGGAGTCAAATAAGATTTTCCAGAAAAAGTCATTGGTTTAACCCTTCCCTTGCTATTCACGTCAATATACCTACCTGTAAATAGTGAAGACCCAGATAAGACAGCTCCTGCAGGAGCTGTCTCGTCAGGGTCTGCACTATTTACAAGTTGATTGTGCAACCAGTGCAATCCACAGCATTGATTGCGCAGCGAAATACTTGTACACAGTGAAGATATATGTAATTATACAACAGGGCATGGGTAAATAAGGAGAAATGTATTTTAAAATTCAGCAAGAGAAGGGTTAATATTAGATTTGGAACTGTAACTTGGTTTGTGCTTAGAAGGCATCATTTTATTGTTTTGCTGTGGTAACTTAATCCTTTAGCCCATGAATATTTATGTGAGAAAAAATGACATCATGAATATTGATTTGATTATTTTTTATGATGGCGCATGGACACAAAAATGTTTGGTGATGATAGAAACTGTAGAATCAGATCTATAGAATTCAGTAAGCAAACAGAGCAGACCATGATCATACGGCTCCTATAGAAGCCATCTGATCTGGGTCTACTCTGTTTGCAAAAGTGTAGAAAGATGTACATGTATTTATGGAGTAAGGGGTTAAGTAGTAGATTTGATGGAGAAAATGGGATCGGCATCACACTATTAGCTGGGTACTTTAGTGCACTTGCAACATTTCATTGACATTAAAGTCATTTTATGTTCACAGGTATTTCTCAACTCTTTCCCCTATGGAAACGCCTTTTCATGCATTTACAAACAGAGTAGACATTTGCAAACAGAGTAGACCCAGATCAGACGGCTCCTATTAAGAGCCGTCTGATCAGGGTCCACTTTGTTTGTTTATGGTGTAATATAGATCTGATTCTAACAGTTTCTGCCTGGGCAAAAATTTTCTGTCCTGTGTACATGTGCCATTATGAAAATTCAGCTAAAAAATATTCATGATGTTATTATTTCTTACATGAATATAGAACAGAGAAAAGGTTAACTCTTTGCATGCTAAGGAATTGGCATCTGCCAATAATTGTTAACTACAGTTCTAAGAATAAATATTTTTTCCATTCGCCTCAAAAATTCAGTGTATTGATCCTGTTGAGATGCCGAGATACTCCATGTCTCATGTGGACCCAAATTGTTTTCATAGTTTATGAGTTGATCCCAACTAGTATACAAAACGTTAACTGGGGAACATTTATGCATGAATTGACCACTTTATGAATATTCATTGACTTAAATTTTATAAGGTAAAATCTTCACGGGAATTTTTGGCTGAGATAAAAAAAAAACTGTAGGATCAGATCTATATAATTTCATAAGCATATAGCAGAGTCTGATCAGATGCCACCTATGGGAGCCATCTTATCTTGGTCTACTCAGTTTGCAAAGGCATGAAAAAAGGCTTATACGAAGTAGAGGGTTAATTAATATATGTATAGATTTGTTACAAGACACAAAATACCTTCCCACATTGTAATTTATTTCAATCAAAGTATGTTCCCGGTGTTGTATTTACTGCTATTATCATGTATGGTCCAAGAGGTTGCGGTGCTGCATGTAGGCTATAAGGCTATATCATTTTATAGGACGATGAGGATGAGGATGAAGATGAGTATGATGATGATGAAGAGGACGAGTTGGCAGATGACTTTGACGTAAGTCAGTAGTGGGGCTTTTCAGTGTTTGCTCTGTACCACCACAAGTTGGTGTTGGTACCGGAACTGTGTGTTTCTGTTGTTGCATCTTGATGTGGGAAGATCTTGGTTTGATATGCTGGACTGTTTGTTAATGTCATTCTGTGAAAGGTTATAATTTGCATCGTGTCCTCAAGAAAAGTATTTTGTTGAGCAAAATGTGTTAGAAACATAGTAATACATTTTCCCCCTTTTGTAAATCATTTGTATGAAAAGTAAAACAAGTTATTTAAAACACTGAAAGTGTTGAATGATTAATAATTACAAAATATATTGCCAATATCTAACTCGTCCAACTTTAAACCTTTCCTCCATAGGCTATTTTTAGACCCAGCCTCTTTGAATGAATCTACCGAAAAGGAGTACATGTATTAACTAGAGAATTTTTATTTTTTTTTAGAATTTTGTAGTTTGAAACCATTGTCACAATGGTTTTAAGAAGTGACTATTACAGAGGCGTAGAAAGGCGTATTTATGGAGGAAAGGGTTAAACCTTTTACTGTATGAATATTATATATGAGTTTTTATGCCATATGAATATAGAACATTTTGGCTGTGGCAGACAGCAGAATCATATCAATATTATTTCATAAGCAAACAGAGCAGACCCTGATCAGATGGCTCCTACGGGAGCCATCTGATCTGTGTCTACTCTGTTTGCAAAGGCATTAAAAGGTGTATCTATGGATTTAAAGGTTAAGTATTATAAGTTTGAATCATTTTACAACTTTCAGTGGTTAGGTCACATATGTTCCTGAACTATATGGTTGTTCTGTCAATCAAGGAATAAGTGTACATTGAACAATTCATTCTTAACAGATAAAATGTGTCATTTTAATTGGTGCTGGAAAGTTCCATCTTACTCTTCAAGGGACCGGTTAAATTTACTAAAAATCTTTCAGTAAAAATTATTGTTAAGTCTAGTGTACAACAATTAAGGCTCACTTCGTCTGACAGAATTATCGATCATTGCAATCATTGTATGTTACTGAATGATCTTCAGTAAAGCGGGCCCCAGTTGTATTATTCAGATACATTAGAATGCATTTTTGACATTTCTTAAAAAAATATTGACTTTGTTTTTGAATGATATATGTCCCTCCAGAGTAACATTTTGTGAGGTTTGCAACAGTATGCTGTTTTCTGCTAATGTCGAGGTTTTTCTTGGGTCAGACTTTGTGAGTGTTAGTTTCTGAACAAGTCCAGCTTTTTTTAAGTGTGTTTGTGTTTGCTTTCCTTTCTTCTAGCCTTACAAATTTGCCTTTCAAAACATGATCTGGATGATACGTGATGGCAAGGGCCCTGTAAGATAGATAGTCTCGTTAGTTGTTTCTGTGTTCTGTTTTGAGACCTAATATTCACCAACCTGGACTTTAGGGGTTGGTTGTTATATGTTGTTGACAATGCATATCATTACTTACATTCAAACATAAAGTGTAGAGCATTATCCTATAGGAGCAAATGCTCTATTTATCACAAAGTTTCAAATTACAAAATTCTAAAAAAAATCCTTTTCTCTAGCTTATGCTCCTTTTTGGTAGATTTATTCAAAGAGGCTGGATCTAAAAATAGCCTATGAGGGAATGGGTTAAAATCTGGGGATTTTGAGCTGTTAGAGTCTGTCATAGGAAAGAGTTGTTATCATTAACTTATTGTTGACATCTAAGCCAATTTATCTTAATAAAAAGGGTCAATTTTGATTTTGAAAATTAATAGTGAATAATAATTAAAAAACATTTATGCAGTTGTTTTTCAAATATGTGTAATTTTAACCCTGTTTGAATTTCCTGATAGAGATGATTTTTTATGCTTTGGCCAACACAGTAAACTGTAACCCTTTACACTGTGAATATTTATTTAACCCATTCCCTCATAGGCTATTTTTAGACCCAACCTCTTTGAATAAATCTACCGAAAAGGAGCATTTACTAGAGAAAAGGAAAATGTTAGAATTGTGTAAATGGAGCAAATGCTCTATTGATCACAATGGTTTCAAGAAGTGACCATTACAGAGGCGTAGAAAGGCATATTTATGGAGGAAATAAAAACATTGTGGATATTAATTTGATTAATTGTTACAATACCACATGGAAACAGGACTGTTTGACCATGGCAGAGACTGTAGAATATTATCTATATTATACCTTAACCCTTTCCCTCATATAAACGTGTTTTCACGCATTTGCAAACAGAGTAGACCCAGATCAGATGGCTCCTAGAGAAGCCGTCTGATCAGGGTCTGCTCTGTTCTGTTTCTTTTGTTTCTTAAAAGACTACAATGTCCCACCTTCCACATTTCATTATAACTATTTTGTCCATTAATATTCAGTAGGTATTGAAATTTGTAATAAAAATAGAACAGGGAAAGGGTTAAGAAAACAGCAGACCCTGATCAGATGGCTCCTATAGGAGCCGTCTGATCTGGGTCTACTCTTTTTGCAAAGGCATCAAAAGACATATTTATGGAATAAAGGGTTAATCCGACAGCTCTTGTAAGAGCTGTCTGAGCAAGGTCTGCTGTTTGGTTTTGAAATATAGATCTGCCATGGTAAAAAATCTCTTGTTCATATTGCCCTTATATGAGTTTCATCTAATTAATATTGATAAAGTCTTCTTTCATGAATATTCATTAGGTAAAGGGTTAATTGAAGTTTTGATTTTTTATTCTCTTTACTATATGATAGCCTTTGCTGATAGAGATTTACATTAAATCAATCTTTTGAAATCACATTAAATACAGTGGTGTTGTGAAAAGTTTCCCATGGATTTTTGTTGAATTGTTCAACATTTGAGGTCATGAAGAGTTTAGTCTTGGAAAGAGTAACAAAATTAGTGATAATAATAATGATAATTACAAGGAAATATTTCTCAAATAGATGCACAATGTGAAAATACTAGTCATACATCAAGGTCAAAGGTCAAATTCAGTCATACATACATACTTCAAACTTGGCATGCATCTGCAACTTATGGAGGCTAATATTTTTAGGGGATTTAGGACTTATTAAGGTCAAGGTCATACATCAAGGTCAAAGATCAAATTATGGGTAAAATTTAGATACATTGCGCATACATACTTCAAAGTTGGCATGCATATGAAACTTATGGAGGCAAACATTTTGAGGGGTGACTTAAGATCAAGGTCAAAGGTCAAATTACAGATCAAATTTAGATTGGCGATAATTTTGTCGCCATTCAACAGACATACTTCAAACTTAGCTTGCATGTGCAACTTATGGAGGCGAACATTTTTAGGGGTGTCTTATGGTCAGGGTCATACATCAAGGTCAAAGGTCATATGATGGGCATAGTGTTTCACAAACACATCTTGTTTAAACCCTTTACTCCACAGATACACCTTTTAAGGCCTTTGCAAACAGAGTAGACCCAATCAATCGGCTCCTGTAGGAGTCATCTCATCAGGATCTGCCCTGTTTATGCAATTATATAGACGTGATGCAGTTTTTTGCCATAGCCAAACATTTCTGTGTTCATATGCCATTATAAAGATTCATGATATCATTATTTCTTATATGAATATTCATGGAGTAAAGGATTAAGAGCTACACATATGTTACATTCATATCACAAAGAGCTCAGTTTTTTTGTTGAGTTGAGTTGTAGTTAGAAAAAGGTAAACACAGTGAAGCCCAGACCTGCTGCACAATTTATTAATGTTTCAGGTCATTGGCATCTACACTGTTAGCTACTCAAATGCATCCACATGACTGATATATCCGTCATGAGGATCAATGTAGATACCTATAACCCTTTACTCCATGGGCTATTTTTAGACCCAACCTCTTTGAATGAATCTACCCAAAAGGACCATTTACTAGAGAAAAGTAAATTTTAGAATTTCGTAATTTGAAAGCATTGTGATAAATAGAGCATTTGCTCCTAAAGGAGCAAATGCTCTATTTATCACAATGGTTTCAATAAGTGGTTATTACAGAGGCGTAGAAAGGCTTATTTATGGAGGAAAGGGTTAAAGGAATGCTATATATATTAAAGGTCTCCACTGTTTAGTTCTAAATTTACTTTTTTGGTTGCATGATTCTTTTCTGTATTATTGTTAGATTTTTTTATAGTTTTTGAACTTCATAAGTTATTATATTTATCTGAAAATTGTTATGATCTTAGTTATTAACTCTGAATGCTATATACAGTAGAACCTGTCTTAAGCGATCATTTATTGAACATAGTAGGAGTTTTAACCCTTACCCTCGTAGGAAGGCATTTTCAAGTATTTGCAAACAGAGGAGCCATCTGATCAGAGTCTGCTCTGTTTGCTTATGATATGATATAGATTGGATTCCAGCTTTTTTCAAAGCAAAAAAAAATCACTTGAAAATTTTACATTATAAAAATTCAGCTAATGCATATTCATGACGATTGGCATTATTTCTTTTGCGAATATAATATTAAAGGGTTAAAAAGCGGGTGGTTGCTGAATGCAGGACAAAAATAAAGCAGCTTTCTGCATTACTTTCGATTTTAAAAAAAGATACCACCTGTCTTAACCCTTTCTCTCATATAAACGTGTTTTCACGCATTTGCAAACAGAGCAGACCCAGATCAGATGGCTCCTAGAGAAGCCGTCTGATCAGGGTCTGCTCTGTTTGCTAGTGGAATTTGAATAGTTCTGTTTCTTTGCTTTCTAAAATGGCTACACTGTTCCACCTTCAAGGTTTCATTGTAACTATTTTGTTCATGAATATTCAGTGGGTGAAATTTGAAATAAACATAGAACAGGGAAAGGGTTAAAGACCCAGAATTAAAGTTCTACTGTACTTGCACCTGACACTCTTTGAATGCTGTATTCAAAATTAAATGGCCCATCAGTGTTTAACAGCACAGTCTTCATAGTACAGAAGCTTAAATTTGCCAAAGGATTTTGAATAACAAACAGTGCAGACCCTGATCAGATGGGAATTTCTTGGAGACCTTTGATCTGGGTCTTGCCTGTTCGCTAATGCCAGTTCTCTTGTTTCTTGCCTTCAAAGAGTTGTTTATCAAACATATTAAAAATATGATTTCCATAATCTTTTAAAACATTCTTCATAATTTATGAAGAAAATTTACCAACCCTTTTTATACGCTCGTTTGAAAAAAATGGAATGTATTATGGAATGGCGCTGTCTGTCTGTCTGCAACATCTCCTACTCAAATTCTGCTTGGTGGATCCTTCTCAAATTTTACAATAATGCTTACCTGGACATGCTGCAGTAGCATGGCTGTGTCCCGGTATGTATATCCAAGATCAAGGTCGCACAATTGGACTTAGAATTTGCGTTTAGCATTTGCGTTTAGCAAACATGTTAACCTCAGTTCATGTTGAACAAGGCCTCGACAGGCGTATATTGTGCCCACTGGCACTCTTGTTTAATCAATGAAAAATGTAATGAAGTAAGTTTTCTTTCAGGAAATTTTAACAAACTATAATGCTCTAGAACAATTACTGGTGTAACATGACTGAAATGCCTTGTTTCGTATAGTACTAAAGTAATAATGAGATTACATACAAAGGATGTTCGAAAAGTATTGTGGTATGAAACTTTATAAACTGATGGAAAAGTGCATGTTTTCATTTCATACGCTCAACATACTTCCTGTGGTGAAAGTTGCATAATTTTAGTCTATGGATCCATTTCTGGAAAGCATCGCGGATGGCTGATTTTGGTATACTCCAGAGGTCTAGTGCACAGCAGAGCTGAGAGCTTGTTGCAATCGATAGCTATGACCGGACAGGAAGTTTTTCAGCTTTGGAAACAGATAAAAGTTGCATGGCACCAGATCTGCTGGGGAATAAGGTGGATGTGGTGGCACAGTAACTCTCTATGACTTCAAAAACTGTGTTACCATACTAGAGGTGTGCGCTGGGGCATTGTCATGCAACAGTCAAATATGTTTGAATCTGTGACTTGGCGACACTTCTGGATGTCCTTCTTTATTTTTTTTCCAGATAACATCATAGTAGTACCTACCAGTCACACATCTACTCTTTTTTCTACTCTGACCTGATTTCGGGGCATATTCAACAGAATCACACCAATTAATTTTTTTTTCCATCTGCGAACCGTCTAACCATTTTTGATACAGTGTCAATGACTGTCCAAATTAAAATAGCGAAAACTCTGTAAAACAGTTATTGGTTGGATACATTGTGTAGATATTGAATAGAGGTAATCAGCTGTATAAACATTGACATGAAACGCATGACGCAATACCTTTTGAACATCCCTTGTACTTTGAGATGATTGTATTTATAAGTTACTTGTACCAAACACAAGCTGATATTTAATACACACAAGCTTATATTAAATGAACAGGTTCCAGGATTAAAAAGCAAAGAAAAACCAAAACCGGAGTTGATCCCACCACGTTCAGCTTCAGAGCCTCTTCTGGTTGTTGAGGTATTGGCCCAGAAGCCCCTCATTGCCTTCCTTTATGGCTTGTGTTTATTTATGTTGGTTCCATTGTTGGTTTTGTGTTTCAGTGGTATGTTTTATGGGACTCTAATCCTTTGAATGTGGGAAATGAGTGTACTGCTATTTACGAACTGTGTAGACCCAGATCAGAGGGTACCCAGAGGAGCACTGATCAGGGTCTGCACTGTCTGACATTCAAAAACCTTTAGCAAATTTAATTCTTTCATACTTAATGGATTCTTTGGTTAACCGTTTACTCCATAACTACACATTTGCAAACAGAGTAGACCCAGATCAGATGACTCCTATTGGGTCTGCTCTGTTTGCTTATGATATAATATAGATATGATTCTACAGTTTCTGCCATTGGCAAAAAATCCTGTGTCCATGTGCTGTTATAACTAAATCTAATCAATATTCATGATGCCATTATTTCTTACATGAACATTCATGGAGTAAATGGTTAAACACTGATTCAAGTTTGAATATTCAGCATTCAAAGGGTTAAAGGAAATCTATTTCCTCTATATTTTGTTCGGGTTTTATTTCCAAGAAAGAAAAAAAAATTGAGTTAATATGATAGGCACGGATGTCACATTCTGATCATGTTTTTATGGCGTTCGGAACGCCATATAGCAGTCGGTCTCTTTACGGCAACGTGTTCACTATTCTAGTGAACATGCGCAAGACAAAAACAATCAATTCTGCACTAGTTTTGTTGTAAAATGTTCATGTATTTGTTTACTCTTCGTGTATTGAATAATGTTGCGCAATGTAAGATAATTAATACTAATATACACAAAGATAACTAATTTTTCAATAAAATCCAAAGAAGACGCGAACGAATATTTTCACCGTAGTTTTCGCAACATCTTGGCGTTCTAAAGTAGAAGGAATATCGCCGAGGTTTCCGATTGCATTTTTATACACATTCGTAACTGATTAGCATATAGACCTACATTTTCAGCCAATTAAACTGCCTTTTGCGTCGTTTCGGTCATTTCCATTTGACCCGTACTCAAATTAGAAAATAGGAAGTTTCATAAAGGACAAGGTCAAAGAAATCTTACATTATCAACCAATGAAATTCGGAATTGCTATATACACATGTATCACGCAACGAACAGCGTGTTTTGACAATAACACCCAACGTCAAGAGAAGTCTAATTCCTAAAAGAAGTAAACCCGTAAAAACGCAGGGTTCCTTCGGCTTATCAACGTAGGTATTATCCATAGAAGGTTTTCAACACATATCTAACCCGAACGCCATTATGGCCATACAGGCCTTTGATTTTTTTCCCAACTGAAAGGGGGAGTATTATAGACTTATGCTGGTCCACCAATCAGACATCTATCAACCTGTCCAATGATTACACAGTGTTTGTATGTGATGTTAATGTGCACATCTGGAGGTATACACACATCAATCTTCAGCACCCTACAGGCCTTCTTTGTGATAACCTTTAGAAGTAGTTTGCATCCAGAAATTTGGATCCTACACTTTTTTAGGGTTTCGGCTTTTGCCGAAATCCTTATAAAATGGATTGCGACTCAAACTATGGCGGAAAACCCTATTGCACGAGCGCTACCTAGCGGGAATCCCCCTAAGAGAATACGCGCATGTGCAGTGCTTGGCTTACAATCCGGTTCCGGAATCTTACAAAATATTTATAATGAAATATGGAAGGTGGATCCATTAGCAAACAGAGCAGACCCTGAATCTATGGGAGCGAGCTGTCTGATCTGGGTCGAATCTATTTGCAGATGCATGAAAACAAGTTTATATGGGGAAATTAAGGGTTAAATAGACTTCTTCTGTTCTTTACGTCCTTTACAGTATAAAGGTTACAGCACACTGGTGGTCAGTAATGCAGGGCAACTGTTACATCATACTAAAATCACTAGAGGTCATACGCTTAACTCTTTGCACGCTAGCGGCGAAACTGTGATTACCTATGCAAACAGTTTGGATCCAGTTGAGAGGCCACATAATTCTGCGTCTCATCAGGATCCAAACTGTTTGTCATCTTGATCATATTTTTGCATAAAATGAAAGAAAGTTTATTGAAGAATCGAAGTAGACGTCAATTGTTGCAAACGAAACATCACTCAGCATTATAAGGATTAAGCAAGCTGTAGAGACTGTAATATCGTCTGCTTCAGGTTTGTCATCATTTGAATTTCTAAAATATCAGTTTTAGGCATTTTGACCTATTAAGGCAAAATTGTCACAAGTTGTAAACAGTTTAGATTTTGGTCAGACAGTTACTTGGTATTAGATCTGAATCCAAACAGGGTGTACCACTCTGCCAGCCTTTATTGTTTAAGTAGCTTGGATGGTAGTATTAACAATTACTATTAAAAGGACACAAGGGTTTTTGTATCCTTTATATTATTAAAAAATCATTAAAATGAAAAAAAGGAGAAAGGCAAACAAAATGAGACAAAGCACTTTCTTATCTTTTAATTTATAAACATTTCATCATTTATTGATTTACGTGTCAGGCTTATAGTATCTTATAGTAATGTATGTAATTTATTTCTAATTCATACCATTTATTTCTATGACGCCGGTTACTGATCAGGGTCTGTAGTGTTTACTACAGCACTAACTGTAATTTGCATGTATGACTACAATTTATTTTTAATTATATCATTTATTGATATACTTGTTACATGTATGATGCTGCAAATAGCAAATACCCTGGCCAGTGGTGGTAACTGATCGGGGTATGTATTGTTTGCAGCACAGACTCACAAATTGACCCTGAACAGACTCACACTCGCAGTCTCCTCAGGAAGAAGTAAGAAAATACAACACAATCACACAAAAAGACAAGGTAAAGGCATGGATAAACTATTAAGGGTCTTTTCTGTTTGCAAAAGCACAGAAAGGCTTATTTTGCTCAGACAAATTGTACCCGATATGGAACCCTGAAATCGTCTTCACTATAATATATAAAGTGAAACAATATTATGTGTCTAACAACCCATATACCAATGGGAGGTTTTACTTCAAATTTTCACCCATGATAAGCTGTCAACCTTAATGTGAAGATTTTCTTAAAGAATGTAATTATTGCTCTGACCATTTTACCAGAGTTATGGGACTCTGAAATTTTCTTCACTGTATAACACATAGTCAAAAGTGCTTGATATAGAGACACTATTGTTAGGGGGAGTAGTGCATCAGAAACAATTTTCTAGTTAATTTTATTTTCCCTGTTGTATCCTGCCATGCTAAGTTGAAATATATTTGTTACTTTATAATTTGTCATATTGTTAATATCACCCCACAGTATATTTGGCAATTATTGTGTAGGGTATTTAGAATCATAAGGAATATGTCTAAAATTGGTGGAAGTTTATATATGGATAAGTGAATGATGCTTGCTAATTACTGTTATGGTCCACCAGATAGTAGCAGAAGTATGACCCTTACTTTCAAATAATGCAGTGATGGCTCTATACTACATTAAACATCAATTTTGGCTCTATTGGCACAAAGTGGCAAGTTGAGCTATTGGAATCGCACTGTGTGTGACATGTTCATAAAAAAATTCTTTAAATGTCTTCCAAACTACTGACATGATTTTCAGAAAAATCCACAGCAAACAATCAATATACTAAATGTATATTATGTCCGAAACCTTCAGTACTGTCAGTACTTTGATTTCTATCTGGGAAATTTCCCATAAATTTTACCTTATATAGAATTAAGTTAATTAATATTCATGAAGTGATCAATTTATGTTGATTTACCCTTTCCTTCATATAAACGTGTTTAACAAGGAAAGGCTGCTTAAAGCAAGGTGAAAGTAAAACGGAACGCTCCTATGGGAGCGTTCTGTTTTACTTCACCTTGCTATAAGTAGCCACCTGCCCTAAATACCATCTAATTAACACAATTTAGTGGCCATTATAGAGAGGTTTTACTGTAGATGTGATTCTATAGTTTCTGCCATGGCCAGTTTGTTCTACAGGGATCTTTAAATGCAATTTACCAAATTCATCTAGTAAACATTCATACATTCATTATTTCTACTTGCATATTCATGGAGTACAGGGTTAGTATTTGCTAAATATTCTTGCTCTGTTTCTGCTTACCTGAATTTTTTGAAGTTTTACAAATCTTCAAAACTGATTACCCATAGATTACAGGTAGAACCTTATGTTTGACGAAAAGGTGACGAATAGGTACATGTAATGTTGATGAGTAATAAGCTTCAGTTCATTTCTTAGTAATTTAGTTTAATCTTTATCTACTATTGATTTATGTTATTTTTTGTCCTTTTTGTATATTTACCTGGTTCATCTTGTCATTTTGCTTCATGTTTAGGGATGGAGATTTTTCCTTTTGTGTATGTAACATTTGGTATATGGTTATGTTATGTTTTGGGTTAAATGTTTCAGTTATGTCTTAAATGTTCTTGTCACATTATTATTTCTTTCCAGTTAATCTCTGCCAGTCAGTAACACACATTTTTGTATTTCTTTTTGTATTTCAACGGGGGGTTGATGATAGTCAGGGGGCATTATGTTTTACACCTGTCCGTGCGTCACGCTTTTATGTGCAGTTGGTTGTCACAGTTTTTCATGGTCTTATATCTCAGGAACCACTATAGCTATTGGCATGGTATTTCATATACACATTAACCACCATCCATATTTGCATTGCGCAGCCAGCCCATGCTGCCCGCAAGCCCAAGGTCAAGGTCAGATGACTTAGGAATTTTACGTGCAGCTAGGCAACCACCACCAAGGGGGCATCGCTGTGTCTTACAGACACAATTTTCTAGTTTTAATTTGAACCATAAACCTTTACCTGTTTAATATTCATGTAAGAAATGATGACATCATGAATATTTCTTAGCTGAGTTTTTACCCCCTCCCCCCCCCCCCCGAACACAAGGGGGGGGGAGGGGGATGGTGTTTTTGCTCTGTTTGCATGCATGTGCAACTTATGGAGGCAAAAATGTTTAGATTTGACTTATTAAGGTCAAGGTCATACATCAAGGTCAAATTTAGAAATTGAGATAATTTTGTCGCCATTCAAGATACATACTTCAAACTTGCCATGCATGTGCAACTTATGGAGTCGAACATTTTTAGGGGTGACTTATTAAGGTCAAAGTCATACATCAAGGTTAAAGGTCATATCTGGGGCATAGTGTTTCACAAACATATCTTGTTATGATTTACAGTTTTCAAGAGAATGTTTTTGCATTGACAAAAACTAGAGAATCAGATATATAACATTTCATATGCAAACAGAGAAGACCTCTGTTTGCAAATGTATGAAAAAGCGTTTAAATGAGGGAGAGGGTTAAAGATCAATAATGATACTTATTTGAGTGTTTGAATTAGTGAGAGTTTTACTATAATTAATGTAATCACTATATAATGTATACATTTGTCATCAATTTAGCCTTTGAATGGCAGTGTTAGAATCTGTGTTTTTTCTTGTTTACCCAGTTTCATCTTTGTATCTTAGTGCTGTTTTCCACATAGCTGAGAGTGATCATTTCTAGTATTAAGTACTATGTCATAAGAAACCAAATTCAACCAAATTTATTTTAACTATGACATCAATAACAAAAGAGTAGTGGATGAGACTTATTTCAATAAATCAACCATTTCATTAACACTTTCCTCAAATAATATTTATGTTAGAAATAATGACTTTATGAATAGTTATTGATTAATTTTTATGATGGTTATGAGTGCAGAAACATGACCAAGGCAGGAATTGTAGTCAGATCTGCCAAGGCAGGAATTGTAGTCACTTCCCCAGTGTTTATATTCATTCTTGTCATCAAAAATAGTCAGTATAGTCTAATTTTCATGACTTATTCTGTTTTGCAGGATGGAGGAGAAGATGACAGAGATGAAAACAATACCAGCACAGAAGAAGAGGAAAAAATGCCTGATTATGATGAGGAAACAAAAGCTTTGATAGCAGGTAAGTATTCAGAGAGATTAATAATGCCACATAGTGCCGACCTGACTCAAGTAGCTCCTGAAGGAACCATTTAATCAGGGTCTGTACTCTTTGCCACTATGTTAGTCTATTTTAACCCTTTCCTCCATAGGTTATTTTTAGACCGAACCTCTTTGAACGAATTTACCCAAAAGGAGCATTTACTAGAGAAAAGTAAAATTTTAGAATTATGTAGTTTGAAACCATTGTGATAAATAGAGCATTTGCTCCTATAGGAGCAAATGCTCTATTTATCACAATGGTTTCAAGATGTGGTTATTACAGAGGCGTAGAAAGGTGTATTTATGGAGAAAAGGGTTAAAGTTATCAAAATGGTGCCAAATTGAGTAATCCAGCTTTATAAACCAAGGGAGGGTTGGTGCCTGAATACTTGGGTAAGTTAGGGTAGTACTCTTCTTGTCTGTCATTCTTTCGACCCAAGTAGCCTGTATTGATAATGATGTTCATCTGCACAAATTTTACAAAATGGTGACATTGTTGTTTTTACCCCCGGGCCCCCGATCAAAGGTGTGGGGGGGGGGGGGGGTTTACTGTTTTTGCTCTGTTTGTTGGTTTGTTCTAAACTTTAACATTGGTGATAATTTTGTAGCCATTGCACATACATACATCAAACTTGGCATGCATGTGCAACTTATGAAACCGAACATTTCAGGGGTGAATTAAAGGTTAAATTACAGGGCAAATTTAGATTGGTGATAATTCTGTCGTCATTCAACATACATCCTTCAAACTTGATATACATGTGCAACTTACGGAGGCAAACGTTTTTAGGGTTGACTTATTAAAGTCAATGTCATACATCAAGGTCAAATGTTATATGTGGGGCATAGTGTTTCACAAACACATCTTGTTTTTTGTTTTCTTTTTCCTAATAAGTAGTTGTACATTAAAGTTTACCTGAAAAGTTGATGTAGTTAATGTATCATATAGATAAGTATTCGATAACTAAGTAGACAAAATATTCATAAAGTCTGATATTTTTATACCATAAGTTTACCCCTTACTCCTTGAATATTCATGTACGATATAATGACACCATGAATATTAATTAGATTATCTTTTATAATGGCATATGAACAAGGGAATTTTTGGCCGTGACAGATCAAATCTACACAATCCTCTAGCAAATGGAGCAGACCTTGATTGGATGATCTTGGTCTATTCTGTTTGCAAAGGTATGAATTGGCATATCTATGAAGTAAAATGTTAAGTTAACCCATTCCATCATATCGATGCCTTTTCACGTCTTTGCAAATAGACTAGACCCAGATCAGATCGCTCCTGTAGGAGCCAACTGATCAGTGTCTTCTCTGTATGCTTATGACATGATATAGACATGATTCTACAGTTTTTGTGTATAAAGCAAAAATTCCCTTGAAAATTGTACATTATAAAAATTCAGCTCATAAATATATATGATGTCATTATTCTTACACGAATAGTGAACAGGTGAAGGGTTAAGATAGATAAGATAGATCTGTTCCTGAATCTATATTGTGTTTGTCCTGCTTGTGGTATAAGTGCTTAGTCTCACATTAATTTTGTTTTTCATGTACAGCGGCAGATGAGGCAAGAAACCAATTTAATGAAGCTGAAAGAAAATTGAAAGATACAGAAAATGAGTTAAAGTGAGTATAAGTTCCGATTCAAAACATAAGCAGGCTTTAGTTGTCTCAGATTGTTCTTTTTACTTAACTCCTTTTTAATCCTTTACCTGATAAAGATGCCCTTTGATGTCTATGAGAACAGAGTAGACCTAGGTCAGATAGCTCCAATAGGTTAATATGTGGATAAAAAATAACTCAACTTTTACCTGCCATGTATTTGTCTTTTTCAGCACCTTAAATAAATACCTTGGCACAGATTATGGTCCCGAGGAGGAGTATAGTGCTTTACAGGGCAATTGTTATGAATATACAGACAGGGAATATACCTACAAGATGTGTGCCTATGATAGGACCTCACAGAGACCCAAGTCAGGTGGCTCAGAAACATCTTTAGGGTAAGTGTTTCAGTCTTGCAAGGTCTTGAGAAAATATGCTGGAGCCAGTACTGTAAAAGACATGATTTATACCTTGGCATTTCATGAAAGTCTGGCAGCAGTCCTGGCCCCAAGGTTATAAAACTTTTTGCTTGAGTCTGAGATTGTTCTCAAGCATCTGATCGGTCAGATTCTGAGCTTGCTTAGAATCTGACCAATCTGATACTTGAGCATGATCTGACTCAGAAGACCCTGATTATTGGTATGTAACTCTTTGGACACTTGTGGCGAATTTGTGATTACCTGTATGAACAGTTGGATTTGATACAACATGCTGAGTAGCTCGGCAACTACTTGACACTCATAACCCTTTACTCTGTAAATACGCATTTGCAAACAGAGTAGACCCAGATCAGACGGCTCCTATAGGAGCCACCTGATCAGGGTCTGCTCTGTTTGCTTATGAAACAATATGGATATGACTACAGTTTCTACTGTGTGCAAAACTTCCTATTTCCATATGCTATTATAAAAATTAATCTAACTAATATTCATAATGTCATTATTTCTTACATGAATATTCATGGAGTAAAGGGTTAATACGACTTTGAAAAGAAATGGGAGAAATTCTACTTTGAAATTTAAATTAGAAAACATTTTCTATGGCCAAAAAATTAATTAACCCTTTAGCTGATGAATAGTCGTGGCAAAAATATTGACTTTATGAATATGAAAATTAGATCTATATTATCCCGTAAGCAAACAGAGCAGATCTTGATGTTGATTAAACGGCTCCAACTGGAGCCATCTGATGTAGGTCTACTCTGTTTGCAAAGACATAATAGTGTTTCTATGAGGTACAGGGTTAAGTATTTATGAGTCAGAGACTCTTTTCTGAACGGTGTTTTATTTTCAAAGAAACTGTCTCATGGTTTGAATTACCCGGTATAATATAATTTCACATTTTATTTAAACCTGTCAGTGGAAATCATGCGTACAAATATTTCAGATCATGGGGCAGATGGGATGGCCCAGCCGAGGATAAATACGCTGCACAAAAATATGACAATGGCCAGAATTGTTGGAATGGTCCAAATAGATCAGTCAGGGTAGGTTTTACATGTTTTGTTGGCATATTTTCAATGATATCTTATTGTCTTAACCCTTTACTCCAAAAATAGAGTAGGCCCAGATCAGATGGCTCCTATACAAGCTGTCTGGTTAGGGTCTGCTCTTTGCTTATTATATAACATAGATATGATTCTACAGTTTCTGTCATGCCCAAATATTCTTTTGTTCACATGCCATTATAAAAATAATCTATTTAATATTCATGATGTCATATGAATATTCATGGTGTAAAGCGTTAAATTTGATGAAATTACATATTAGGAGATTTTGGTCTTTACCTCAAAGATTCAGCATTTAAACCCTTTCCCTGTTCTGTGTTTATTACAAATTTCAATACCTACTGAATATTCATGGACAAAAAGGTTATAATGAAATATGGAAGGTGGAGAATTGTAGCCATTTTAGAAAGTAAAGACACAGATCTTTGAAATTCTATTAGCAAACAGAGTAGACCCTGATCAGACGGCTCCTAGAGGAGCCGTCTGATCTGGGTCTACTCTGTTTGCAGATGCGTGAAAACACGTTTATATGAGGGAAAGGGTTAAACCCTTTGCAAACAGAACTCCTGTAGGAGTCGTCTGATCAGGGCCTGCTCTGTTTGCTGATACAATTATATAGATCTGATCCTACAGTTTTTCCAAGACCAAACAATCCTATGGTCATATACCATTATAAAAATTTGTCTGATTAGTATTTATTACATGTTATTATTTCTACATGAATATTCATGAAGTAAAGGGTAATGTAAAAATGAGATGAAATGAATTGGTAATGAAAGTTGAAGGCATATATGATCAACCCTTTCCTTCATGTAAACGTGTTTTATGCATTTTCAAACAGAGGAGACCCATATCAGACGTGATCAGGGTCTTCACTGTTTCTTAGTGGAATTTGAAAGATCTGCTTCAATGGATGTTCCACTATTCTTATTTTGTTGTAACTATTTTTCCCATGAATATTCAGTAGATATTGAAATTTGGAATAAACGTAGAACAGGGAAAGTGTTAAGCCCAATCACCTTTAATACACCCGAAGGTAACTTCGGTCGTATTATTGTATGGCGCTTGTACCTCCGTCTGTCTGTTAGCCACATCTTTGTCCGCTCAGTACCTTGACAACTATTAGGTATAGGCCTCATACATTATAGGGAGTAGGTCATGGCTAGTAGATGACCCCTGCTGATATGAGGTTTGTTGGTCAGTCAGTCAAAGGTCAAGGTCACAGTGACCTTCAACTCAAAAATCTTGTCCACTCAATAACTTGCTAAGTATTAGGTGTTCTGTCTTCATACTTAATAGGAAGGTTGGTCCTTGCTAGTCAATGACCCCTATTGATTTTGAGGTTAGTCAGTCAAAGGTCAAGGTCACAGTGACCTTCAATAAAAAAACCATGTCCGCTCAATAACTTGATAATTATTAAGTGTGTTGTCTTCATACTTCGTAGGAAGGTTTGTCATGGCCAGTAGATGACCCCTAATGATTTTGAGGTCATTTGGTCAAAGGTCAAGGTCACAGTGACCTTCAATAAAAAGAACATGTCCACTCAATAACTTGATAATTATTAGCTGTGAAGTCTTCATACTTAGTAGGGAGGTTTGTCATGGCCAGTAGATGACCCCTATTGATTTTGAGGTAATTTGGTCAAAGGTCAACCTTCAGCTAAAAAATCTTGTCTTCTCAATAACTTAACTCACATAACTCAAGTGTGCTACATCTTCATACTTGTTGTTCATGGTCAGTAGATGACCCCTATTGATTTTGAGGTCAGTCAGTCAAAGGTCAAAGTCACAGTGACCGTCAACTCAAAAATCTTGTCTGCTCAATAACTTGATATACAATTAAGTGTGCTGTCTTTGTACTTAGTTAAAAGGTTGGTCATAGCCAGTAGAATGACCCCTATTGATTTTGAGGTCAGGCGGTCAAGGTCACAGTGAATCAATTTCAACTCAAGCCTCTTGTCTGCTCAATAACTTGATAACTATTGAGTGTGCTGTCTTCATACTTAATAGGGAGGTTGGTCATGACAAGTAGATGACCCCTGGTGATTTTGAGGTCAGTTGGTCAAAGGTCAAGGTCACTGAATGTCAACTCAAAAAACATTGTCGGCTTGATAACTTGATAACATGAGCCCTCTCACATATTAACATTGTGCATGTTACGACAGCACATACTTAGGGCGTATAATGCTCCGACACATGGAGCTTTTGTTGCACAGATGTTTATGGTCATATTGTAAAGTAGCTCAAGCAACATTGCCGTCAAATTGCAAACTTATTTCTTAATAAACCCTTTACTCCATGGATACACATTTAGCGCCATTGCAAACAGTGTATACCCAGATCACTGTAGGAGCTGTTTGATCAGGGTCTGGTCTTTTTGCTTATGAAATGATATAGCTCTGATTCTACAGTTTCTGCAATGACCAAACATTTCTGTGGTCATGTACCATAATAAAAAACATCTAATTAATATCCATAATGTCATTATTACATGAAAATTCATGGTGTCAAGGGTTAATCATACTGGTTAATCCATTCCCTCATAGGCCAGTTTTAGATCCAACCTCTTTGAATAAATCTACCAAAAAGGTGAATTAACTAGAGAGAAGGATTTTTTTTAGAATTTTGTAGTTTTGAAACCATTGTGATAAATACAGCATTTGCTCCTAAGGAGCAGATGCTCTATTTATCACAATGGTTTCAGAAAGTGACTTTTACAGAGGAGTAGAAAGGTGTATTTATGGAGGAAAGGGTTAAGGTATGAATCTCCTCGAGTGATAACTCAATTTGTTGTGAATTTTTCAGGTTATGTTTAAATGTGGACTGGAAAATAAGCTTGTGAATGCCTTTGAACCAAGCCGATGTGAGTACGAGTTTGATTTTGAGACTCCGTCAAGATGTTCAGCAGCTGCCCCATCAGATAACCAGGACTACCATGACGAGTTGTAGTTGCTCAAGTGCTCTTCATTGTAGATCATGTGCTTTAATCATTTTTCTTTTCTCTGTGAATCTAGTTAAAAGTTGCTCATTTTAGTTGTTGGATTGAGCATTGCAAGTAACAAAATTAAATGGTTGTGTCAGTTTTAACACTTACTTCCAATTTTCAATTTGCCTTTCAGATGTTGTAGTTTTTGCTGTGTATGACACTTAGCCATTCAGAATGGTTGACTGATATTTTCTGCCCATTGAGTACATTTGCTATAAAAACATTCCTCCAAAAGATGACAGAATAGTTCTGAAAAGTGGATAACATTTCATCAATGTAGTAAAACCTCTCTATAGCGATCACTTAACCCTTTACTCTATAGATACACCTTTCTACACCTTTGCAAACAGAGTAGACCCAGATCAGATGGCTCCTACAAGAACTGTCTGGTCAGGGTCTATTTATATTTGCTTATGGAATTATATAGATCTGATTCTGTAGTTTTTTTTTACCAAAGCCAAAACTTTTCGTTTTCATCTGCTATTATGAATATTAAGCAAAATAATATTCATACAGGCATTATTTCTTACATGAATATTCATGGAGGATAGGGTTAATGTCTACAATCTTTTCTTTGTACTAACATGGTATGGATTTAACCTTTAGCCTGCTGAGCAAACTTTTCTTGGTAGAAAATGTTGATTTCATTTGTCACACAGAGCTGCAGATAAAGGTGCATACCCAAATACTTAAATCATCATTTCTCCATCAAACCCAATACTGTGACGATACTTTGTAATCACCTCAAAGAGACGATTCTACAGAGTTGTCACAGTATAGGGTTTGGTGGTCACAGTATACTGAGTATAGGGTTTTGTGGAGAAATAAAGGAGCTCACAGAATATCAGATAGTTAGGATCTCATTTGAATCCAAACTGTTTCAATAGCTTATCACTCATCTGTTCGCAACAGGCTTAAGGTTAAATGGTATATGCTATGGACAGCATGTGTGTGCATGTATGGTTTAGTATTAAATGATTATTAGGCGTTCTACAAAATGTGCTGAAGATAAACAAAGGTGTGACCCAACAACATTTAGACTGATGTCTAGATTTGAGATATGCCTGTTTTTGCACCCTAGCAGGAAAACTGTGATTACGTATGCAAACAGTTTGCATCGCAATGAGATGCTGCGTAATGTGGCTTCATCAGAACACAAACTATTGGACACTTACGCTATATTTTTGCAATGAAAGGAGAGAAAAAAAAATTATAAATTGAAGCTGGTGACAATTGTTGGAGACGAAAAATTGAGAGATTGAAAAATGAGTACAGTGAAACCTGTTTTAAGCATACAATTAGTGAAAAAGACAGGAGACTAAAGAAACAGGGGGCTGTACAGTAATACAGCAAGCTCCTTTAGCTTTCTAAATTCATTTCATCCTGCATTAAACTACAGTGAACCCTCGTAATAAAGGAGGTGTTTGTTTCCAGCCATTTTGTAGGTATAACGAGATTGCCGTTAAAACGAATTTGATATGATAGAAACCATATGGCTAATTTGAAACAAATACCAACAGGTGATCTCTTACTGCAGAAGGCAAATAAGTATGATAAGCTCCCTTGCCAAGCTTTCTGCCCTTCTTGTGTTCTGCATTAAACAATAGCCTATTTCAAGACATATTGCTGGTGTAACGAAGGTGCCATTATAACAAATGCCAATATAACGAGGGTTCATTGTATTACCTGTTTTAACCCTTACTTTCATTCAAATGCTTTTTCTTGACGTTGCAAACATAGAAGGCCCAGATCAGATGGCTCGTGTATGAGCTGTCTGATCAGCTTTTGCTATGTTTGCTTACTAAATTATAATAGATTTGACTCCACAGTTTCTACCAATATCAAAATGTCTATATATATACATAAGAAATGATAATGTCAGAGCCGTCTGATCTGGGTCTACTCTGTTTTCAAAGTTACAGAAAGGCATATTTATGGAGTAAATGGTTAAATACCATTTTTTTCAGTGGTCCATTAAGAGAGGTTTCACTGTACCAGTCATTACTAAACATGTGATATTTAGCATGAACGTCAAGTGTTAATTATAGAAATATGAAAATGGTGTTCAACATTACAAGAATAAGCCACAAATTGTGAAGAGACATGGAAACTTGCAATAGACCAATGTTTGCCTTTATTTTTAAGACTCCAAAATCTGTTCAACTCTAAATTCCGATTCAGATTATCTGAAATGTTAGCAAATATATTAATTAAAGCTAAAGTCAAAATTTCATTTGATTCAAGAAACATGATTTCATGTAATTTTATATATAAATGTATTACTCAGAAAATGTTGATTGGTTATGCAATATTCCATTAATGATTTAAGTACTGTTTAAGTAGCCCTCATTTTGCATGAAATTGCAAACTGTTTTGTCTGAAAGAAGAAAAATAATTATGTTTATAATACCTTCTATGCAATCTGGAGTTAGAATGAAATAAAAAGTTAAAAGTTTTGTTGATTGTTCTTCATATTTTAGATGCCTTGATACCGAAGTGATTTATTTTAATATACTGAGTGAACATTGACTATACCCTTACTTACACAATATAAACCCAGATAAAGCTGCTCCTGAAGGGGTAATTGTACAGAATCATTTTCTACATTGACTCTGATAGTAGTTAACTTATTCCCTCATATTGACACATTTTGACGACACTGTAAAAGTCATTATTTGAAACCATTGTGATAAATAGAGCAGGAGCAAATGCTCTATTTATTACAATGGTTTCAAAATTAATTAACTCTAAACTTCTTTTCTTTAGTAAATACTCCTTTTCGATAGATTTATTCAAAGAGGTTGGGTTTAAAAATACTTAAAATAGCATGCGAGGGAATGGGATAAATAGAGCTCTTTGAAGAAGTAAGCAAAGCTGTTTCCCTTCATCTGATTGATATTCATGAAAGAAATAATTAATAGTTGTGTGAATATTAACTAGTAGAATATTTATAAGGGCATATTTGACCATTGCAGAAGCTAGAATCTGATCTATATTATTCAGATTCTAGAAGAAGACCCTGATCAGAAGGCTCCTACAGGAGTTGTCTAATCTGGGTCTGCTCTTTTTACATAGGTATCTCCATCAGATAAATAGTTTTAAAAGCTTGTAGATTACAGGTTTTGTTCAGAAGGACATTTCTGAAGAAAAAAATCTAGTAATCCTTTCCTTCATATAAATGTTTTTATGCAATTGCAAACCAATTAGACCCAGATCATGCAGCTCCTATAGGGACGGTCTGATTAGAGTCTGCTCTGTTTGCATTTGATGGGATATAGGTCTGATTCTACTGTTTTTTGTCAAAATAATTCCTTGAAAAGATTACATTATAACATTCAGCTTATAAATATTCATGAAGTCATTATTTCTTACATGAATATTGAACAGGAAAAGGGATAATTTTCATACTGCCTGTGTGTAATGGTACACATGAATGAAAAGCTAACACTGATCAAGCTTAAATGTTTATTCTTCTCCTAAAATGTTTTATTACAAAAATGACATATAAATAATGTACCCTTAAACATAGCCATAAAACCATCTTCAATGTGTGTACCACACCAAGTCTCGAGACATATTTAAAAACGGGCATCAACAGTACATTTACATGTGTGATGAACAACTACATATGAGGTTTTGCTTGCTGGTTGCAGATAATAAATAAATACAGTACTTTCCTAAATCGTTTCAATGGAGAATTTTCTGAGTGGAATAGCCCATCAGTGTTTGATCAAATGAGTCCACTCAATATGAGAGGCTTAACCCATTCCCGCATATTGACGCCTTTTGGCGCTTCTGTGAAAGTCACTTTGTGAAACTATTGTGATGAATAGAGCATTTGCTCCACAGGAGCAAATGCTCTATTTATCACAATGGTTTCAAAACTACACAATTCTGAAAATTTCCTTTTCTCTAGTTAATTCTCCTTTTTGGTAGATTTATTCAAAGAGGTTAGGTCTAAAAATAGCCTAAGTGGGAATGGGTTAAACTTGCAATAGGACTTTGAATGACAAACACTGCAGACCCTGATCAGAGGGCCCGCCCCTCTAGCAGCCCTCTGATCTGGGTCTACACTTTGCAAATGCATGTCAAAGGGTTAAATTATTCAGTCGGACGAACTACGGAAGATAATAAAGACCCAGATTGGTCATAAAGGAGCCATTCCATCAGGGTCAACATTATATGCTACTCTGTTAGTTTCATTTTCATATTATCAATCAGAGCTAAATTGACAAATATGGAGAGGGGAGACTGGACGTCTGAATATTTAACACTTATCCTGCTGAAAAAAATGACTGCTTAAACTTTAACCCATTACCTCATAGGCTATTTTTAGATCCAACAACTTTGAATAAATCTACCGAAAAGGAGCATTCATTAGAGAAAAGGCAAATTTTAGAATTTTGTAGTTTGAAACCCTTGTGATAAATAGAGCATTTGCTCCTATAGGAGCAAATGCTCTATTTATCACAATGGTTTCACAAAGTGAATTTTACAGAGTCGTCAATATGAGGGAATGGGTTAATATGAAGCAAGATTTTACTTACGATTTGTTCAAGCTTTTGAGAAACTACTGACCAAGTGTCAAAGAGTTTGGATCCTGATGAGATGCCAAGTTACCTGTGGTCGCATCTAGATCGAAGCTGTTTGCAAATGACAGATCACGATCAACTGGATAGGGGTTAATATATGCAGCCAGCCTTTTAAGATTATTAACGCTTTACTCCATGAATATTTATGAAAGAAATAATGGCATTTTTAATATTAATTAGATTAATTTTTAGAATGGCATATTAATTCATGAATGTTTTGCCAAAGCAGAAACTAGAATCAGATCCATGTTAAACTATAACCTAACAGAGCAGACCCTGATCGGATGGCTCCTGTAGGAGCCATCTGATCAGTGTCTACTCTGAAAAGGCGTAGAAAGGCATATTTATGGAATAAAGCGTTAATCTTTATTATGCTGTGAAATTAAAACTGAATTGTTGCAGTATTTATTTACCTTCTATTCATTCAAGCTTTTGTGTAACTACTGACCAAGTGTCAAACAGCTTTGATGAGATACGAAGCTGTTTAAAAATACACATTGACTTGGCTATTGAATAAAAATGAAAATGATTATGATAAAAATGAATCTATGTAAGAGTTGGGCACAGTTTAACCCTTTACTTCATGTAAACATCTTTTCACACCTTTGCAAACAGAGTAGACCCAGATCAGACAGCTCCTATAGGAGCTGTATGATCAGGATCTGCTGTTTGCTTTTGGAATTATATAGATCTGATTCTACAGTTTCTGAAATGGCCAAAAGTTACTTGTTCATTGACATTTATTAACCCTTTCCCTGTTCTATATTTAACCCAAATTTCAATACCTACTCAATATTCATTAACAAAATAGTTATAAATAAATATGAAAGGTGGACCATTGTAGACATTTTAGAAAGCAAAGAAACAGATCTTTCAAATTCTATTAGCAAACAGAGCAGACCCTGATCAGACGGCTCCTCTAGGAGCCGTCTGATCTGGGTCTACTCTGTTTGCAAATGCGTGAAAACATGTTTATATGAGGGAAAGGGTTAACTAATATCCATGATGTCATTAATTCTTACATAAATATTCATGAGGGAAAGGGTTAAAACTGTATGCTACTCTACGGTAAAAATATGTGTACATTAACTACAAGGACAGGCTTTTTGATGAACGCTACACAGCAACAATTTGAGCTGAATATTATTCCCAGTAAGCAGATACTGTGTTGTCTCTAACAAACACCCGGGTGCGTTAGATTTTTTAAAGGAGCTTCTTTCATCTTGTACACAGGTGGTAGCTTAATGCAGAACGAAGTAAGAGTGAAGGCATTTATACAATATGCTGATGGAACCTTAACGTTTAGCACTCCAAACAAGTATAATCTGCAAATATTATTGTCTGCATCAATTTTAAAATATAACCATTTCTCACATATCTTATAAGAAATATGAACAGAGTGACAGACAATTTGGATCCTGATGAGATGTTCAAGGTACTTGGCATCTTATCAGTATGCACATAGTTTGCAAGGCTATTTCGCTGGTATAGTGCCTAAGGATGACTATTTTTAGACCCAACCTCATTGAATTAATCTACTGAAAAGGAGCATTAACTAGAGAAAAGGAAATTTTTTGAATTCTGTAGATTTGAAACGATTATGATAAATAGAGCATTTGCTCCATAGGAGCAAAATTTTAATGCTCTATTTATCACAATGGTTTCAAAATGTGACTTTTGCAGAGGCGCGAAAATGCGTCACTAGGAGGGAATGTGTTAAAATATGCGTGTATAAGCAGGTTGCTGAACAAAAAAATGTTTGTCTTTCAAATTTTATACATACCATGCTTTAGTACAAACAGATAAACTGAACAAAATGGAATATGCATTAATTGCTGATTGGTCAATTTTGACCACTGACTGTCAAATCAAGTAGACTTTGAAATTGACATGAGTGATGATGCATGGTGACTAATCTAAAAAAGTTGAATAATGAAATTAAACAGCAAAAGCCTGATATATTAAACCATTTTAATGGCCACTAAAAGAAAGTATGAATTTGGGTTTTTAAGACAAGTGATAGCTTAATGCAGGACAAAAGTTATGCAGAAAGCTCTTAATTAATTTGCTCTTGTGCACGAGGTATATTTCAGTACAAATAAATAATACACCTAGAATGTAACTATCCCATATTAGAATAAATCGAGAATATTCCTTCAGGCTATCCTAACTGACCCAAGTATGTATTAGGTAGGAAAAGCTGCAGAATCAGATGAAACTGCTCCTTCAGGAGCAGTTTGATCAAGGCTTGATCACTATTGACTACTAGGTTAGTCTAATTGTAATCAAATTGGTGCCAAGTTGACCTATTCTGTTTTAACCCTTTCCTCCATAAATTCCTCCTTTAGAAACCACTTTTTTGCATGCAGAGACGGAAAGGCAGCAGTACCAGTAACCACGTGATACACCCTTCTTCATTGTTCGAGTCCTCCAAATTGGAGTCAGTCCATACCTTATGGGAAAAGAGCATTCGCAGACTGTATTGATTGAGATCAACAATGGCAATATAATGCTATCGCTGTGTGTACATATTGTCTGTAATGGTAGCACAGAATACACTGTGGTTTGGTGACAAACAATGTAGACATCAGACGATTCCTATGTAATTCACAACTGATCTCCATCAACACAGATTCAATGTGCAGAGTAACTTTTCCATTGGCGTTAGTCATAATTGTTTTTAGATTTGCAAAAAGCATGTGTGGTTAATATTTCCCAAACGTATTTTGTATGACAAAATTGCAACAAAGCAAATCTACTAAAATTAACAGAATATAAACTATGAAACTATGTTCTTTCTCCTAGAGATTTGTCGATAATTTGCAAAAACTAAAAGAGTGTTCTTGAATAATTTAAATATGTCTGAAAATCTAGCTAAATACAAAAACATATTTGTTAACAAGTAACAGTAACTGCTGATCTGCAATAATTTCATTCATTAAAGACTATAAACAGTGGAGCTACTTTTGGAGTTGCCATAATTTGACGCAATGCAAACTCGTTTCTTGCAACAACAAAAATACGTACATGAAAATTGCATTTAGTGTCATATTTCTACCTTTGGTATAAATGTCTGACCTAATCCAATGTACTGTTATTTAACCCATTCCCTCATTGGCTATATTAGACCTAACCCCTTTGAATAAGTCTACTGAAAAGGAGCAATTACTAGGAAAAAAGGAAAAAGTTTTGAAATCATGCTGATCTATTTATCACAATGGTTTCAAAAACTGACTTTTACAATGGCGCTAAAATGCGTCAATATGAGGGAATAGATTGATTTTAACAAAACAATGAGAATTTAAAACCCCGCTAATGCGACCACCCAAAAGAGGTATAATTCTGGGTGCTAGATGCAGGTGCTAGCTTAATGCAGGACAAAAGTAATGCAGGAAGCTCCTAGAGGAGCTTTCTGCATTACTTTTGTCCTGCATTAAGAGCAACCACCTGCTTATAAAGACACTCATGTTTATTCATTAAATGGTTGCATTAGAGGGGTTCTACTGTATTATGATTTTCCTTATTCCACTGCAGCTCCAGTTGCAATTATTTCTGGGCTGACTATCCCATTACCTGATAGAAACACATTTGCAAACAGTGTAGACTCGGTTTAGATGACTCATGTAGGAGCCATCTGATCATGTTGGACTTTATTTGCTTTTGGAAATATGTGTATCGTAAAACCTCTCTATAACGGCCACTAAATTGTGTTAATTAGTTGGTATTTAGGGCAGGTGGCTGCTTAAAGCAAGATGAAAGTAAAACTGACCATCCGATAGGAGCGCTCTGTTTTACTTTCATCTTGCTTTAAGCAACCACCTGTCTTTAACACATAATACTTGATGTAATTTAGTGGCCGTTATAGAGAGGTTTTACTGTATATAGATCTAATTCTAGAGTTTCTGCCATGGCAAAACATTCCTGTGTTCATATGCCAACACATCTGATCAGTGTCCACACCTTTTTCCTTGTGTCACCTTGTCTCATGATACAAGTGTGATTTATATGATTGACAATCAATATGTCATTGATATATCATAAAACCTTTCTAAAATGGCCCTTGAACATTTTTGGGTCCGACTCTTTCGCTGCCACCACATACATGTAATGCCGTCTTTAAAATTTGTCATTTTTAGAATTATAATCAACAGCATTAACCCATTCCCTCATAGGCTATTTTTAGATCCAACCTCTTTGAATAAATCTACTGAAAAGGAGCATTAACTGGAGAAAAGGAAAAATTTAGAATATTGTAGTTTATATACAGGTGCAAATGCTCTATTTATCACAATGGTTTCAAAAAGTGACTAATACAGAGGCGTAGAAAGGCAAATTTATGGAGGAAAAGGTTAACCCTTTCCCTCATATAAACACTTTTTCATGCATTTGCAAACAAAGTAGAACCAGATCAGACTGCTGCTGTAGAAACTTTCTGATCAGGATCTACTCTATTTGCTTACTGCATGATATAGATTTGATTTTACAGTTTTTGTCAAAACAAAACATTCCCTTGAACATTTTCCAGTATAATAATTCTACTAATAAATATCCATGATGTCATTATTTCTTGCATGAATATTGAACAGGGATATGGTTAGATAGTTTGGATCCTAATGAGATGCAAAATAACCCCAAGTCTCATCAGGATCCAAACTGTTTGCAAAGGTGATCTGGCAATGACTGCAAGAGAGATAAAGGCAGGTTGTAGCTTAATGCAGAATGAAAGGCTAGCATGGAAAGCTCCAACAAAGACTGTAACAGTCACTTTTTGAAACCATTCTGATTAATACAACATTTGCTCCTATGCAAATGCTGTATTTATCAGATTGGTTTCAAAACTACACAAATCTAAAAATTCGCACTTCTCTAGTAAAGCTCATTTTCGGTAGATTTTTTCAAAAGAGGTTAGGTCTAAAAACAGCCTAAGTGGGAATGGGTTAAGCTGCTCTCAGTTTATTTATTAAGTGGTCACTATAGAGGGATTACACTGTATCTGACCGTACATCACATGTTTTAATCATATAAGCGAGATGTTGCTGATATAAATTTGGGAATATAATAAAACTTTGCGAATTCGAACATTTAGAAAAGAATAACCTGACAACATTTTAGGACAGTGACTGTTTAATGCAAGAGGAGCTTTCTGGGTCCCTGCTTATAAAACTTTTAGTTGAGTCTGAGTACGTTCTCAAGCTTTTGATTGGTCAGATTTGAGCCAGAGGCTCAAATCTGACCAATCAAAAGCTTGAGAACTCAAATCTGACCAATCAAAAGCTTGAGAACGAAACTCAGACTCAACTAAAAGCTTTATAAGCATGGACCCAGGATGACTTACCCTCTGCAATAAACTGTCACTTATCTTAAAGACCCATAATGCTATTTATATGAGAGTTTGAATAAGTGAGGTTTTACTGTATATTGACATATTGTGAGCAGCGCTTAATGTAATAATAGTGACCAGCCAAATTATCTAATAACATCATACTGTGACTGTATCACAAAAGGTTGTTGGTGTACAGTCGATAATATTGATAATCAGCCAATACACTGTCATTGTATTTCATCAGGCAATATATATATATATATATATATATATGTGATCATGACTGTATCTGATATCAGTATCATGTGTGAAATTGAAAGTGTTGACATCATACTGTATTTATCCTAACATTTGGACACACTATCTTCCCTCTTCGTCAGTTTGTAAACCTGGATAAGTCCAGAGGTTCAGATAAGATGCACAAACTGAAACATTTTCAAGAATAACTTCTTTATTTCTCCACCAAATCCTATACATTGACCACTCTTTAGAATCGTCTCTATGAGAGTGGTCAAAGTAAAGGGTTGGGTGGAGAAATGACAATGTGAGTATACACCTTTATCTTCTAGCTCTGAAGTCAAGTTGGCACCATTTTGAAAACTTTTAACACATTCCCTCATATTGACGACTTTTGACGACTCTGTAAAAGTCACATTGTGAAACCATAGTGATAAATAGTGCATTTGCTCCTATAGGAGCAAATGCTCTGTTTATCACAATGGTTTCAAACTACAAAATTCTAAAATTTTCCTTTTCTCTAGTTAATGCTCCTTTTCAGTAGTTTTTTTTTAAAGAGGTTGTATCTAAAATAGCCAATGAGGTAATGGGTTAAAAGAAATTATGGAGTAGTAAATAGTGTAAATCTAGGTCAGGCTGGTCCTTCAAAACTTTGAATTGGCTCTTCACTATTTGCCTAAGTTTGTCTAAATGTTTAGGATAACAAGGGTAGGTGAAAACTAAGCTTAATGATGGTATCCTTTGCTGCATTTATATAAATTTATATATATAAAATGTAGAATGGGTTTGGTTATAATATAAACAAAACTCCTGTAATGGAATAATGTGTGAAAAATATCAAATTCAATAATTATTATGTACTCTATCACTGCTGCACTAGTCGTGTTATTGAGCTACACGTGTGTATCCAGTTTCCTTTATTTTATTCGCTCTTTGTCTCTATCATTTTCAACATGGTCATCATAGCCCTGGTCTTCATCATTGTCTTTGGATTCACTGACCATGGCTTGGTTAACACTGTCACCATGTTCAGGAATACTGTCACTTTCCTCCGGAATGCCCTCATGATGTTTGGTGTCATCACACTTTTCCTCTTCCTCTCCTATCTGTATAAGACTTGCCCGCCGAACGCTCGTGTCAATGCGTAATTCTTCCTCTACTTCCTCCCTACATTTCTCAGCCAGCTCTTTCCATTTCTTCATATTTGATCTATATAAAATTTAGGCAAGATTTAGCATTTAGATAAGCAGGCAGATCACAGGAAAATGGACTGCTACACATTGTAAAAAGTGTGGACCGAAACAAGACCTAGCATCTGAAATGCAGCAGCTGAACTGTGTCCGATTTGGATATACACTAGAGGACAAACTCATCTTGAACCTGATTAAGAGAAAAACAGAAATTACTGATCAGACACTTTGTTCAGAAACATAGATACATGTGATCTGAAGAGACTTGTCACCTGAAGTAGTGGTCCGATCATAATGGAAATATGCGGTGCACAGGTTTATATGGTCATATAGCTATACATGAACTTTCCTCAAAATTGAAGCAAAACTGTAGAAGAAGAAGGCCCGACAAAATTGTGTCCATGGACGAACAGACAGATGGACAAACGGATGGACGGACAGACAGACAGGACAACCTGATTCCAGTATACCTCCCGTTGTGGGGGGTATAAAAATGCCATTATTATTATATGAATATTGAACAGGGAAAGGGTTAGATTAATCATGGGGGAAAAGGTTAAAGACCTGAAAACACCTGAAAATCATACTTACAGAGCACCATCCTTCATTGGTTTCGTTGATGGTAAAATTTGAGCCATGAGATCATAGCAAGGTAGACAGATTCCCACCAAGAACCCAACCTGTGGAGAAAAGGTACTTTGTAAATACAATGACAAATATACTTTAAATTTAAAATAATTGATATAAACACTACTGGTATGTCCATAGAACAAAGCTTTATTAGAAAATTAGATAATTAAGCTCCTGTTGGAGCTGTCTGATGTGGGTCTGTGAGTAAACAGTAAACCCTGATCAGATGGTTCCTTGAGAAGCCATCTGATCTGGGTCTTCTCTGTGTGCAAATGCATGAAAAAAAACCTTTGTATGAAGGAAAGGGTTAAGGAACGAAAATATAGAAAGAGTTCTTATAATGTTTTTAACAAACCAAAGCATCAACATGAGAAACATTTGAAGCTTTACTCATAATTCCAATTCTATTGCCATTGAAACTGAGGACCTAGATTAGACAGTTCCTGTCTCAAGGTCTGCTCTGTTTGCTTATGTGTTATACAGATCTGACACTCTGTTGCCATGACAATCTTGTATGAATATTCATGAAGTAAAGGGATAAATGACTACAAACGTGAGTTTTTTGTACCTCATATCTAGCACATTTTAGTATCACCTGCTGTATCTCACACGTTTTTCATCAGACTTTCACTTCACAAGATGACACATACAGTAAAACCCCGCTAATGCGACCACCTGAAAGAGGTATAATTCTGGGTGCTAGCTGCAGGTGGTAACTTAATGCAAGACAAAAGTAATACAGAAATCTTTCTGCATTACTTTTGTCCTGTGTTAAGCAACCACCTGCTTATAAAAACACCCATGTTTATTCATTAAGTGGTCACATTAGAGGGGTTCTACTGTATGTGCCTGCCAACACTCTTTTATAGATATATATTTCACTTACCTCTAGCTGAGGAAGTTCATGTTTCTTTTCTCTGTCCATCATTGGCATTGGTGTCAGTCCTTTTGCCTTTTCTTCATCGCCCTGTGTGTTTTAAAAGCCAGTGTTAACCATATACTCCATGAATATTTAGGCACGAAATAATGACATCAACAATATGAATTAAATTAAGTTTTGTAATGGTACTAAGAACAAAAGGACAATCAGCTCTAAATTATTTCGTAAGCAAACAGTGCAGACTCTGATCAGATGGCTCCTTCAGGAGCGGTCTGATCTGGGTCTACTCTGTTTGCAAAGGCATAGAAAGGTGTAATATGGAGCTCCATAGAGACACATTTTTGCATCTTTGCAAACAGAATAGACCTAGATTGGATAGCTCCTGTAAGAGTCTAATCAGGGTCTGCTTTGTTTGTGTATATAATGGTAAAAGTTCCCTTGTTCATGATGCCTTTACAGATATTCAGCCAATCAATATTCATACAGTCATTATTTCTTACATTAATATTCATGAAGTAAAGAGTTAAGTTATAATGTTTGTTGAATACAGATTTAGATGTGACATTGTGATAGTGGTAAAACTCTGTTTTGTTTAATGATGAATATTTGTTAAACCCTTTATTCCATAAATACACTTTTGTATGCCTTTGCAAACAGAGTAGACCCAGATCAGATGGCCCCTTAAGAAGCTGTCTGATCAGGGTCTGCTCTGTTTACTTATTGAATAATATAGATATGATTCTATGGTTTCTGTTTTGATAAAAATGTGATGTGTTAAGAAGCCATTGTAAAATTAATCTCATTAATATTCATGACATCATAATTTTTTACATGAATATCCATGAAGTAAAGGGTTAAAAAATAATTACATCATAAATGTTTATTATCTGAAATTTTTAAATCGCATATGAACACAGGACTGTTTTAACCATGTCAAAAAAACTTGATTTTATATAATTCTATAAGCAAACAGCAAACCCAGATCAGATGGTACTTACAGAAGCCTTTGTTCTGGATCTACTCTGTTTGCCAAGTCATAAAGAGGGATGTCTATGGAATGAAGGCTTAAGCAATACAGTCCGTTCAGTACAAAAAGGTATAATTTCTACCACAGGATTTGAATCTACAGTTTCTAAAATGATAAAATAGTCCCTTGTTCATACAAAAAGATTCCATTTAATTTATATTGATGATGTCGTTATTTCTTACATGAATATTCATGAGGACGTGATGAGGTAAAGGATTAATCAAGACTAAGAGAATAACCAATACAGCTGAACCATTAACCCTTTCCCTCATATAAACGTGTTTTCACGCATTTGCAAACAGAGTAGACCCAGATCAGACGGCTCCTAGAGGAGCCGTCTGATCAGGGTCTGCTCTGTTTGCTAATAAAATTTGATGGATCTGTTTCTTCACTTCTAAAATGTCTACAATGTTCCACCCCCCATATTTCTTTATAACTATTTTGTTAATGAATATTCAATAGGTATTGAAATTTGGCTTAAACATAGAACAGGGAAAGGGTTAATTGCGTTACACAAAAACAATAAGCATGTTGTACAGTAATAAACAACACTAAATATCAAATTAATCCAAGACAACATACATGTGGTTCTAATGCTATACACTAAGCCCTCTCTTAACCGGAATTCTTGTATAGAAGAATTAAGATACTTTTAGGCAGGTGGCTGCTTAATGCAGGATGACAGTCCTAGAGGAGGTTTGTGCATGACTTTCACCTTGCATTTTAAAAGCTGCCACCTGTCTCCAAAACCGATATTTATACTAAATTTAGCATCCGATTTAGAGGGGTTTTACTGTACTGCATTCTCCAATACATGTGAAATGGATTTAATTCTCTTAATTTAGTTATCTGATTTTAACCCTTTCCCTCGCAAACACTTTTTCACACATCTGCAAACAGAGTTGACCCAGATCAGATAGCTCACATAGGAGCCGTCTGATCAAGGTCTACTCTGTCTGCTTTTGACATGATATAGATATGATTCTACAGTTTTTATCAAAACAAAAAAAATCCTTGAAAGTTTACATTATAAACATTTAACTAATAAATATGTCATTATTTCTTACATAATATTGAATTGGGGAAAGGTTAACCCTTTCCAATATAGAGACAACTTTTGGCATCTTTGCAAACAGAGTGGCCATTCTATTATTGAATATAAGAGTCTTAAAAAACCAGATGGTTGCTTAATGCAGTGGAAAAGTAATGCAGAAAGCTCCAATAGGATCTTTCTGCATTACTTTTGACCTTCATTAATTTACCACTTCTCTTACAGACCCATATTTAGACCTCTGTGTAACCCATTACCTCATAGGCTATATTTAGATACAATCTCTTTGAATAAATCTACCGAAAAGGAGCATTAACTAGAGAAAAGGAAATTTTTTAGGATTTTGTAATTTGAAACCATTGTGATAAATAGAGCATTTGCTCCTATAGGAGCAAATGCTCTATTTATCACAATGGTTTCACAAAGTGCCTTTACAGAGTCGTCAAAAGTCGTCAATATGAGGGTATGGGTTAATGGTCACTTAAAACAGGTTGTACTGTTAAACTTGTAGCAACTGTCTGATCAGGGTCTGCACTGTTTGCTTATGGAAAAAATTAGATCTGATTCTGAAGTTTCTGTCACAGTCAAACATTTCTTTGTTACAATGTAATTATAAATAATATAATGCATGAATATTCATGAAATATTCTTATTCCTATGGAGCAAAAAACTGTATCTATAACAATGGTTTCACTACTATAAATTCTAAAAAAAATCCATTTTGCTAGTAAATGCTCCTTTTTGGTAGATTTATTCAAAGAGGCTGAGTCTAAAAATAACCTAGTAGTTAATGGGTTAAGCAAGAATATATGGTATACTGAAATTTGATGTATCGGCATGCAATAGTATATAACCTGTAGCATGCTGGGCAACTTTCCACCCACTCAATACTCCACATGCTTTGTATAGAACTTTTGTCTTCATGAATATGCCTTTGCAACACAAAGTAGACTCAGATCAGATGGCTCCTGAAGGGTCTGCTGTGTTTGCTTATGAAATGATATAGATCTGATTCTACTGTTTCTGTCTTAGCCAAAATGTCCTGTGTTCATGTGCCATTAAAAATGTAATCCAATTAATATTCATGATGTATTAATTTCTTATGTGAATATTCATGCAGTATAGGGTTAACCCTTCCCATGCTATAGTCATATCTCTATTGGCATTTGCAAACAGCTTGGATCCAGATTAGACACCAAGTAACATTATTTCCTTAAAATTTCAGTTAACCCATTCCCTCATATTGACGACTTTTGATGACTCTGTAAAAGTCACTTTGTGAAACCATTGTGATAAATAGGAGCAAATGCTCTATTAATCACAATGGTTTCAAACTACAAAATTCTAAAATTTTCCTTTTCTCTAGTTAATGCTCCTTTTGGGTAGATTTATTCAAAGAGGTTGTATGTAAAATGGCCTATGAGGTAATGGGTTAACTGGATAACTTTTAAAAATGATTGCAATGAATTTTTCAGCTAACAACATTTTTTGATAGCATGAAAAAGGTTATCTTAACTACTTGATAATTTTATTTTATTTTTTTTACAGAAAAGGGAAGAAAATACAAAAAAGTGAAGCATACAACACATTTTGCAGACAAAAATACTTGGCAGTGAAAAAACTAAAAAAAAACCGGATATATTAGTGGTATTTTCTCTTTCTACAAATATCACAATCCCATGAATCATGTCAAATAGTTTTGATTGTGGTGAGACACCCAGACATTCTGTATCTCATGGGGATCTGATCTTTTTGCACTCAGGTTATCATCAATTCGCCTGTTGTGTTCTAAATGTGAACCCTTTCCGTGTTCTGTATTTAGGCCAAATTTCAATACCTACTGAATATTCATTAACAAAATAGTTATAAAGAAATATGGAAGGTGGAACATTGTAGACATTTTAGAATTTTAGCAAGGAAACAGATCTATTAAATTCTATTAGCAAACAGAGCTGTCTGATCTGGGTCTACTCTGTTTGCAAGTGTGTGAAAACATGTTTATATGAGGGAAAGGGTTAATACAAATATATCATAGCCAATGTTGTCAAAATGCACCCTAACAAACAGTGCAATCCAAGATCAGACACTGCCTTTTCAAGACAGTGTCTGATCTTTGAAATTTGTACCTGTTTGTCTGAATTCTTCATTTCACAGGAATGTTTAACCCATTCCCTCATAGGCAATTTTAGACCCAACCTCTTTGAATAAATCTACCGAAAAGGAGCATTAATTTTACAACTGTGTATTCCTGAAACCATTGTGATAAATAGAGCATTTGCTCCTATAGGAGTGAAAACTTTTAACCCATTCCCTCATATTGACAACTTTTGACAACTCTGTAAAAGTCACTTTGTGAAACCGTGGTGATAAATAGAGCATTTGCTTCAAAAAGGTTTGAAACCATTGTGATGAATAGAGCATTTGCTCCTATAGGAGCAAATGCTCTATTTATCACAATGGTTTCAAATAGTGACTTTCACAGAGGCGTAGAAAGGCGTACTTATGGAGGAAATGGTTAAACAAAACTGGGTTACACAGATTTGGCAACAAAAGAGTTCTACAGAAATTTTACTCAAAGTGTAATTACACCAATTTTATAAATTCATGTCATGTAGTAATTTGTCATAAACAGGAAAACATGAGACTGGGCATAGCATAATATTAAGGTTAATTACAAAAGAATTATTTTATAGCCATATTAGTTGAACAAGGCACTCCCAAGATGATTTAATTATTATTCAAAGCTCATATTATAGCTATATTACGTTACAGAGGAAAGGCTCATTAGTCATGTTAATGAACAAACAGGTTTCCATAATGATGTAGGCGTTCACTGTTTTTATTTATTAATGTAATACATGCTTGTTTGCTTCATTAATATTTAATCCTTTCCTCCATAAATAGGCCTTTCTATGCCTCTGTAATAACCACTTCTTGAAACCATTGTGATAAATAGAGGTTTTGCTCCCATATGAGCAAATGCTCTATTTATCACAATGGTTTCAAACTACAAAATTCTAAAAAAAAATCCTTTTCTCTAGTTAATGCTACTTTTGAGTAGATTCTTTCAAAGAGGTTGGGTCTAAAAATAGCCTATGGAGGAAAGGGTTAAGCAAAACTTAGCTCCTTATGTACATTGATTAAATAAACTTTTGTATCTAAAAAATAAAAAAAATAGATTTTACTGCCATATCATAAAGTAGAGCGTCTGTAGGATATCAGCAAACAGAGCAGACCCTGATCATACAGCTCCTGTAGGAGCTGTCCGATCTGGATCTACTCTGTTCGCAAAGGCATAAACAGATGGATTATGAAGTAAAGGAATAAGTTTTATTATTCAGTCTGTGAATTGAACACATTAAATGCAGAATTATTTTTGCACTAATCTATATTCCATAACAAACATCACTATTGTATAATTAGCAAAATATTTTCTTTCTTAAATGATGTTTTGTTTAATTTGCATAATTTCTTTTCTTGTTTATCTCATTCTCTCATATTGATGTCTTTTGACGCCTGTCTGTAAAGGTCATTTTTTGAAGCCATTCTTACAAGTAGAGCATTCGCTCCATAGGAGCAAAAATAATGCTCTATTTATAATAATGGTTTCAAAACTGCACATTATTAAAAATTCCCTTTTTCCTAGTACATGCTCATTTTTGGAAGATTTATTCATAGAGTTTGGGTCTAAAAAAAGCCTATGAGGGAATGGGCTAAAATAATATGTGCAATCATACTTTCATGACTACTTTCACTTAACCTAATTGTCCTAAATATTCTGACAAACAAACTTACACACATGGTGCAGGCCAAGATCAAACTGCTCCTCAATGATTATAGTTTAATCAGAATCTACACTATTTGCAACCCAGTTAGTTTCATTAACCCTTTCCCTGTTCTATGTTTATTTCAAATTTCAATACCTACTGAATATTCATGGCAAAATAGTTATAATGAAATATGGAATGTAGAACATTGTAGCCATTTTAGAAAGTAAAGAAATAGATCTATCAAAGTCCATAAGCAAACAGAACAGACCCTGATCAGACGGCTCATCTAGGAACCGTCTGATCTGGGTCTACTCTGTTTTCAAATGCATGAAAACATGTTTCTATGAGGGAAAGGGTTAATAAAGTTTGCCAATGCTGCCAAAAATGACTAATTCAGCTTTTTAAATCGTTAGAGATGGAGTTGTCTGAATATTCAGGGTAAGTAAGAGATGCTATACCCTATAATGCTACCCTAAATATTTCTAGACACCAAATCTCTCCTACTGTCTTGTATAAATGTTAACCCTTTACTCCATGAATATTCATATAAGAATTTGTGATAAAGACATCATAAATATTAATTAGATGCATTGTTATAATGTCATATGTTAACACAGAAAGTTCTATCTATGTCAGAAACTGTAGAATTATTATCAATTATAGATCTATATTATTTTCTATGCAAACAGAGCAGACCCTGATCAGATGGTTCCTACAGTAGCCATCTGATCTGGGTCTACTCTGTTTATCAAAGGCGTTAAAAGGCAGAAAGGGTTAAATGAACATAACAGTGTATAAACCTGATCAAACTGCTTGTTTATGTTTGTCTGTCTGAATATCTAAGGTAACTATGATGATCACCAAAGTGTCTACTGTACTAAATTTTCTACAATGTAGCTTTTTTCTCCTGCCAATCTCTGTAGCAATAATTTTAATCTACCAAATCTCTGTAGCAGCTATTTCATTTCCTATTCTTTTCTGTAGCAATTATCTCATTTAATCTATCAATTTCAATATCAATCATCTAATTTAATCTACCAGTCTGGCAATTTCCCCAGTAAAACTTTCTTGCTAAAGTCTTGTAGCAATTCTCCTTTTTTTTTTTTATTTCTCAATTTTCTTTGCACGATCTAATAAATTCATTTTTAAATCTCCTCAGTAATCATTTTTTTTCTATCCATTGCTTTTATAATGCTATATAAATCATGCTCCCGGTTACACTTTGTTGTTTTATTTTGGAAAACAAAAATTGAGTTTTGTCCTTCATCGCATTTGAATAATTGTTTTATATTGTCTCGTTTGCAATAATTCTCAAATAAAATAGAAAGAACTACATTGTACATTTCTCTATATACAGAACTTTTTTCATTCAAAGCATGTGTTAAAAATATATCTACTCTAGGTTCAGGTGATTGATTCTGTGCCTGTTGGTTTGTCATGCAAATACCTCACTGGTTTATCACCAAAGCAGTTTCCTCATTACCTGTTGCCAAAACTCCTCCATAATGACATAGACTAAATCCAGCTGAGTGTCCCAGGGTTTGTACATAGCACAGAGGTCACATGCAGTCATGCCTATGCTCATTACAAGCGCTCTGTGGGAAAAATGGTTGGACAATATATAAACAAACAGGAAACACGCCCGGATCAGGCAGGAATTACTAGCGCCGCACACGCAGGAGTTAGCGCATGAGCTGCATGCTGTGTGAAAGCTGGGGATGTTAATAAGTGTTAATCCTTTGAAACCTTAGTATCGGTCCACTGCAAGAATTGTCGACTTCAAATAGATTTGTTGTATTTCCAGAGCTACAGATAATGGTGCATACCCAAATACTAAAATCGTCATTTCTCCACTAAACCCTATACTGTGATGAATCTTTAGAATCATCTCTTCGAGACGATTCTAAAAAGTGGTCACAGAATTGGGTTTGATGGAGAAATAAAGAAGCTATTCTTGAAAATGTTAAAATTTATGCATCTTATCTGGACCTCTGATTTCTTTTCAAATTTACCCTTAGAATATGAAACAGTTTGGATCCTGAGTCAGTCATTATCTCATCTGAATCCAAGCTGCTTTACAAAGGTTATCACCATGGAATAAATTAGAAAAGAAACAAAACCATTTTTAGTCTGATTATCGTTAGTTTTTCAGATGGTTGCTGTCTTGCACCTGTATATAGTCCAAACTGAATTTGCTCAGTCATTTAATTATAATACAGTAAAACCCCGCTAATGCGACCACTTAATAAACAGCCAATGGCGTCGTTTAAAGCAGGTGGTTGCTTAATACAGGACGAAAGTTATGCAGAAAGCTCCTATAGGAGCTTTCTGCATAACTTTCGTCCTGTATTAAGCTACCACCTGCCTCTGCCGCCCAGAATTATGCCCATTTTTGGTGGTCGCATTAGAGGGGTTTTACTGTACCTTATCTATCTCAGATAGGGTAATTACATGTAAACTAAAAATGTATGTACATGTACTCCTCTGCTAATTCTTTTTTATAATTTATTGTTTCATTTCCTCCACTTTCCCTGTCAAATATTTATTTCAAAAATAATTATCATATGAATATTAACTAGCTACATTTTTTAACAGCATTATTAACCCATTACCTCATAGGCTATACTTAGATAAAACCTCTTCTACCGAAAAGGAGCATTCACTAGAGAAAAGGAAATATTTAGAATTTTGTAGTTTTAAACCATTGTGATAAATTAGCATTTTGCTCCTACAGGAACAATTCTATTTATCACAATGGTTTCAGAAAGTGACTTTTACAGAGCCATCAAAAGTCGTTAATATGAGGGAATGGGTTAATATATATTATTAATATTTCATATTTCAAGCAGACTGATTATCCATTTTCACAGTTTCAACCCTTCAGAACTTAACCCTTTCCCACATATAAACGCCTTTTCACGCATTTGCAAACAGAGTAGTCACAGATCAGACGGCTCACCGTCTGATCAGGGTCTGCATTGTTTGCTTTTGACATGATATAGATTTGATTCTACAGTGTTTGTCAAAGCAAAGAATTTCCTTGAAAAGTTTATATTATTCAAATTCAGCTTATAAATATTCATGATGTCATTATTTCTTACATGAATATTGAACAGGGAAATGGTTAATCCTTTGAGACATCCTTTGGCACCTTTGCCAACCGAGCATACTCATATCAGAAGTCATCTGATAAGGGTTTGCTCTGTTTGCTTATAAAATAACATAGATCTATTTCACCAGTCTCTGACATAGTAAAAATTCCCTTGGTTATGATCCCACTATACAAATGCAGCTAGTTAATATTCATAGACACTATTTTTTGCATGAGTTTTCATGGAGTAAATGACAAAAGTTTTTTCCTGTTTGCAGATACATGGCTTATAGGTCTGGTTTAATTTAGACATTTAAACTTTCGTTAATGCCGTATGTGTTTGTGTTCAAGCTGAAACGATATTTGGGGAGTTTTTAAAAAGGTAAAGAGCGACCGAGTGAAGGAGATAAATGAGCAACATCTTGGGTAAAAAGGCACTTCGAGGGCTTGGTGCAAAACTATTGTAACTCCTTCACATAGTGAAGGAGTTACAATAGTTTTGCACCAAACCCATGACTTGAACATTTCAACAGAGCTACATATAACAAATTTACTGTGTTATTCAGCTTATCTTCTTAACCCTTTCCTTGTTCAATATTAATGTAAGAAATTACGATATTATGAATATTCATTAGCTGAAGTTTTATAGTGTAAACTTTTCAAGCAACACTTTTGCTTAGACAAAAACTGTAGAATCAGATCTATATCATGACAAAAGCAAACAGAGCAGACCGTGATCAGATGGCTCCTATAGGAATCATCTGATATGGGTCTACTCTGTTTGCAAATACATGAAAACGCGTTTGTATGAAGGAAAGGGTTAAACATGTTGAATGATGAATATTAAAAGTGGAATGGCCAATCGACGTTTAACTATAAAGTTTATAAAAGTCCAATCAATATAGTAAGATTAATTTGCCAGACAATTTTGAATGACAAACAGTGCAGATTGGGGTCAGAAAGCTCCTATTGGATGCCTCCGATCTTGGTCTACAGTGTTTGCAAATGTTAGTGCAGTCATTTCTTGCATTCAAAGGGTACATTAGCCAAACCCTATCTTGTTGATACACATTAACCCTTTACTCCATGAATATTCATGCAAGAAATTTTGATATCATGAATATTAATGAAGTAGATTTTTTATATCACATTGAACAAAACAAGTTTTATCATGATAGAAGCTGTATAATCAGATCTATATTGTAGCATAAGCAAACAGAGCAAATTCTGATCAGACAGTCTGATCTGGGTCTACTCTATTTGCAAAGGCGTAGAAAGGCGTATTTATGGAGTAAAGGGTTAACCCTTTCCCTCATGTAAAACCCTTTCCATGTCATTGCAAATATAGAGGACCCAGATCAGATAGCCATGCTGATCAGGGTCTGCTCTATGGTATAATATAGATCTGATTCTATAGTTTCTGCCTGAGCCAAAATGTCCTGTGTTTATATGCCATTATAAAAAATAACCTAATTAATATTCATGATGTCAGTATTTCTAACATGAATATTCAACAGGTAAATGGTTAAAGTCGCCTCTCTGAGGCAATTCATGATGAGTATCAACAAGTAAGGATTTAATTAATAGAGAAAAATAAAATAATGCACCTGTTTTCTTCAGCTCTGTTTGCCAACAGTGAAGACCAAAATCAGCAGTCATATGCAATGTTCATATTAGGCTTGGCACTGGTATGTACCATATCCAAAAACAGGCTGATCTAGGTCTATATTGTGTGCAATTTCCTTTTATCCCCAAGATGTTAGTCATATGACTTGCATGCTTCAAACTACATCTAAAACACTAGCAATCACATGCAGGAGGGTTAAATTAAACATGCAACATAAATGTAATCATGGACACTACATAATGCGCAAGACAGCAATAGATGGATTTTGCTAGCATGTGAGTTACAGATGAGGATCATGGAATTCTGTTGGGCTTCCAGCTGCCTTAGATGGACAAAATGAACGTCAAGTACTGGTAATGGTGCAAATTAAACATTTTTTCATTAAATCTGATAAAAACACAATTATGTTTTATTTCTTTATCCTGAATTTCATATAAACAGAAAGGAATTGATTGTTTAGATCAGTACTGAATAACGTAAGAGTTTGTACATGGTCGGCAGATGAAAACCCAAGTAAATAATTCCATTTATAATGACTTTGAGAGCACTACAATATCAGCTGTTGTACCTGTTGATAAAACTCTTCAAATATATACTTGACAGTGTCCAGTTGCATTTTCCACGGTTTTGCAGAGGCCACTAGATCACAGCTAGTCATAACTATCGTGTGTATCAAACGTCTGTGGAGGCATCAGTACGCATATTATGAAACATGTGACGGTACAGAAAAACTAACTTTAACCCTCTATTCCATGAATATTCATGTAAAGAATTATTACATGAATGTTCATTAGATTAATTGTTATAATAGCACATGGATAAAGGTATCGTTGGCCATGGCAGAAATTGTACAATCATTTCTATACAGTGCTCCCTCCCTACAACGGACCTCTCAATAACGATTCCCTCCTTACAACAACGCATGTCACTGTTTCCGAAACAACAAGGCTCCAGAAACAACTTTTTTCCATCGTATTTCCTTTATGCCTCTATCAAACCCTATGTTGTGACCACTCTTTAGAATCGTCACTTAGTGACGATTCTAAAGAGTGGTCACAGCATAGGGTTTGATTGAGGCATAGCGGTTTTAGTTCTCGAAATACACCTGATCTGCGGATCTGCAAACAAGCTAATTATGTTTGATTTTCCCTCCCTATAACAACTCCCTCTGAACAACACGTACAATCTTCGTATCCCAAAGGGTGTCGTTGTTGAGAGGGAGCACTGTATCATATCAGAGTAGACCCTGATCAGACAGCTCCAACAGGAATTATCAGGTCTGGGTCTACTCTGTTTGCAAAGACATAGAAATACTTATTTATGGAATAAAAGGCTAAACAACCACTTATTGAATAAATAAAAGAGTCTTCAATTATAGGTGACTGTGTAACCATTTATCTCATGAATATTCATGTAAGAAATAATGACTTCATGAATGTTTATTAGCTGCAGTTGTAAAATGTTATATGAGCAAAGGAAATTTTTGCAACGACAGAAACTGTAGAATCAGATTTATATTATTCCATTAGCAAACAGAGTAGACCTTGATCAGACAATTATAGGAGCTGTCTGATCTGGGTTTACTCTGTTTACAAAGGCATATCTATGAGGTAATGAGTTAATACAGAACAATGTCATGATGAAAGTGCCTATGGAAGCCTTCTACATTACTTTCATCCTGAACCCAGATCAGACAATGTCTGTAGGACATGAGGATGTAGATGATCAGGGTCTGTTCTGTTTGCTTACAAAATTATATAGATCGCAACCTACAGGTTTTGTTTAAGCCAAAAATTCTAAAATCAAGTTAACCCTTTCCTCCATAAATACGCCTTTCTACGCCTCTGTGATAACCACTTCTTGAAACCATTGTGATAAATAGAGCTTTTGCTCCTATAGGAGCAAATGCTCTATTTATCACAATGGTTTCAAACTACAAAATTCTAAAATTTTACTTTTCTCTAGTAAATACTCCTTTTGGGTAGATTCATTCAAAGAGGTTGGGTCTAAAAAAAGCCTATGGAGGAATGGGTTAATAAATATTCATTAAGTGATCTATTTATGCATAAATTTATTATGCGTAAATGTTCATAAAGGAAAAAGGTTACGCTATCACCTGTCTAAAGACCGATGTATATGCTTCTTCTGAGTGGTTGTCTATGAGAGTTTTTTTCTGTATTCATGCAAGCTATATCATATACATGTACATCATATCCTATTGGCTACCCTGTTTACCCTCAATATTCAGACACTACCCTCTCCACTGGTTATTAAAGCTGAAGAAATCCATTTGGTACCACTTATACCCCATTCACTGCCATGAAAACGGGTCTGTGATATCATATGCAAACAGTTTTAATGCTTACAATGCTGAGTTTTCAAATGGACTATTCCAAAATTCAAACTGGTCAAGGTTATGGTAATATTTAGGAATATTTTAAAGAAAAGTGTAACATGACAAACAGTGCAGACCTGGATGAGAGGGCTCCTCTAGGAGCCCTCTCATCTGGGTCTACACTGTTTGCAAAGGACATTAGTGACTCGTTCCCCGCATTGTAAGGGTATAATCCAGATGAGAATTTATCAGGATCCAAACTGTTTGCCATTCTGTTTATAAAAAAATATGAAGAAATGTCCACTCTAAAACTTGAGACTGGCGACAATGCACTGAGTAGAAAAAGTGCCTAGCAGCACAGAGCGTTAAATTAGACTGATAGAGTAACAAATAGAGTAGAGTAGAGTAGACCATGATCAAACCTGGGTCTACACTATTCTCCTATGATTTCCTGTATGAATACTGAGGGTAAATAGGTTATATGGTCTACTTCATATCAATGAACAAGTATTTCATGTTTGTCATAAATAAAGGAAATCAAAATGAAAAGTGATCAAACTAAAAAGACAGAAAATAAAGCAGTGAATTTTTCTACAAACTATTGATTTTGCTGCCTGATCTAAAGCAATGGTTTATCATATAGAAACAAGCATATATTGTTTAAAACATACTCTGTCTTAACAGCTACATACATATATATTTATGAACATTTTATATGTTTTACTAATCAGGTTTGCATGTAATCTGTCTATGAATAACATGTTTTTTAAGGCATCCCATGCATGCACTGGCAATAATTTTGCAAGCAGAGTAGACACAGATCAGAGGACTCCTAAAGGAGCCCTCTGATCTGGGTTTGCACTGTTTGTCATTCAAAACGAGTAAGTTTAAGCCTTTCATACTGAATGGATTCTATATAGTTAAACACTGACAGGCTATTCTACTCTGAAAATTCAGCCTTAAAAGGGTTAAGATGGCTGTTCAGTCTGAAAGAACACTTTCAAACAAGATTTCTCCGTTACTAGATTTGTTAGATGCTGCAGACAACTGGGTAACCATTGCAAAAACAGTTTAGATCCAGATCATGTGCTTCATCATGACCTAAACTGTTTCACAGAGATTACAATTTTGTAGAGAAATAAGAAAAATATAAAAAAGGTTTTGGAAAAATAATGTGAACGAAAAAAGACTTCGACGCTATAAAACTTTTGCATGAGTCTGAGTACATTTTCAAGCATCTGATTTGTCAGAAAATGTGAGCTCCACAAAATTTCTGACCAATCAGATGCTTGAGAATGAACTCAGACTTGGACTCAGACAAAATAAAGGCTAAATACCTTTTCAGAGCTCCAGATAAGATACGCAAATTAGATCATTTTCAGGAATAATTTCTTTATTTCTCCACCAAACTCTATACTGTGACCACTCTTTAGAATCGTCTCGAAGAGACGATTCTAAAGAGTGGTCACAGTATAGGGTTTGGTGGAGAAATGATGATTTTAGTATTTGGGTATGCACCTTTATTTGTAGCTCTGCCTTTCTTACAGTGACACTTTTCATTAGAGAAAGCCACTGTGCATCCTGTGTCAAATTGAACATCATTCTAGGAAATTATTAAACCTTATCAAGCTGAAAAAAAAATGTCTGCTCAATCCTTGCATTACTACAATGTTTATTTACTTCAGATATGTTCATAGTTTGGAGAAGCCAATGACTGGGGGACAAACAGCTTGGATCCTGATGAGATGCTGAGCTACCTAGCCCCTCATTTGAATCTTAGCTGTTTTCAAGTGACAGTCAGGTCGCTTGATTTAAGGGTCATTCATTCTGCAAAAAATAGTGTTAATCCTTTCCCAAATTAACAATTAAGAGCTGTCTGATCTGGGTCTACTCTGTTTGCAAATGTATGAAAATGCATCTCTATGAGGAAAAGGATCAAACCTTGATTTGCAGAATTCTTAAACTAACTTGTCAATCATTATGGAATTATGTAGATCATAATGGAATTATATAGATCTATGCAATTCTATAGTTTCTGCCAAAGTAAAAACATCATGTGGTCATAAACCATTTTTAGAAAATAAGCAAAAAAAATATTCTTGATGTCATTATTTCTTACATGATTCATTAGGGAAAGGTTTAAGTGGCAGATGAGTGGCATAACCAATGGCATCAAGGATGCAACTGTTACACAAAATATGACATTTTACTGCATCTTGCTGAGTTTGCTAGATAAGGAACTGAAAAGAAACCCCAAAGTGTTGGTCCAATACTAATGCATTTCATGTGATGAATAGAATGTTGCATGAGTGTGTCTCTCATATCCTCACATATTTTTTTATTATCAGATTAAGTTAACTAAATCTAACATGTTGCAAGCCTTTGCAAGTGTTCTAACATTTTCACCAACTCATGAAGAATGAGGTCCTCATGGGCAGCATGTTAAACCTAGCAAAGACAAAATCCATATGAGAAAAAATGCAAAAAAGCAAGAGTTATGGTTCTTGTATGTGGCATACTGTCAACTCATGACTAAGATATGCATCAAATTATACTGAAATTTGTCTATGGAAAATAAAGTCATGGACAAAAAACAAATCATGCACATATATAAAGTAGAACCTGTCTTAAGCATCCATCAAAAATATCTAATTATGGGTCTGCAAGGCAGGTGGTAGCTTAATGAAGGTCAAAAGTAATGCAGAAAGCTCTCTGCATTACTTTTGCCCTGCATTAAGCTACCACCTCCTTTATAAGACTCATTTGTTCAATAACTGAATGGCCGCCTAAGAATGGTTCTACTGTAGACACTACCACCATAGTGGCGACTATGTCAAGCTGACCGCCAGCAGGCTCGACAAAAATTATATGTGAGAAATACTCATGCAAGATCTTTTACGTAACAAAAATTCAATTGCTAACACAGGGAAATTCTACTCTGTACTCTGCTAAGTTAACACTTTCCTTCATATAAATGCCTTTTCATACCTTTTCAAACAGAATAGACCCAGATCAGACAGTTCCAGTAGAAACTTTCTGATCAAGGTCTATTCTGTTTGCTTATGTATGAAATTATATAGATCTGATCCTACAGTGTTAGTTTAACCCTTTCCTCCCTTTCCTCTGCCTTTCTATGCCTCTGTAATAGTCACTTCTTGAAACCATTGTGATAAATAGAGCATTTGCTCCTAAAGGAGCAAATGCTCTATTTATTACAATGGTTTCAAACTACAAAATTCCAAAGTTTTCCTTTTCTCTAGTTAATTCTCCTTTTCGGTAGATTTATTCAAAGAGGTTGGATCTAAAATAGCCTATGAGGGAATGGTTTAAGCCAACACTACCTTATAAAAATTAAGTTAATAAGTATTCATGAGGTGATCAATTCATGCAGTAATGTCAATAGGGAATATGTTAGTACTACACTATCTAACAGTTTATGAAAGTGGGCGAGTTGAGAACTTGTAAAATATTTATTATGCCCTTTTTATCATTATAATATGCATGTAATACATGATAAATATACTAACAATTTGTATGGAAATACATATGAACCTGTTGTGCAAACAACAAACATCTGTACATTGTAAACATTGTAGACCCAGATCAAGGCTGTGGTGCATGGTCAGGATCTGCACTGTTTGTAACAGGAGTGGAGAAACCGTTGATAAATGACAAGCAGTGTAGATCCTGATCAGATACAGTGTTTCTATTACAGTAACTGACCTGGGTGTACACTGTTTACAAATGTACAAATGATCATCTACACACAGCAGGACTTGTACACTGCACATAAATCACCTATGAAAATATTTAATCTCTTCCCTCTTATAGACACTTTTTGTTCCATATTCAGACAGAGTAAACCCAGACCAGACAGCTCGTGTAGGAGCCCACTCAGGTCTGGTCTGCTCTGTTTGCCTATGACATAATACAGATATAATTCTACAGTTTCTGCCATGGTAAAATATCCCCTTGTTCATAATGATATTATATAAATATCATCTAATTAATATTCATGATATCAGTATTTCGTACTAAATGTTGAGGAGGTAAAGGCTTAACCCTTTACTCCATGAATATACACGCAAGAAATAAAAACATCATGAGTATTAATTAGAGTACTTGTTATAGTAGCACATTGACAAAGGCATTTTTTGCAATGGCAAAAACTGTTGAACCTCTTTTATATCATAAGCAAACAGAGCAGACCCTGATAAGATGGCTTCTATAGGAGCCATCTGATCAGGGTCTACTGTTTGCAAAGGCGTAGAAAGATAGATTTATGGAGTAAACGATTATTTTTCTTTTATTGACAATGACCAATCTGTGACTACCTATATAAACAATTTGGACCCAGTTGAGATGCCAAGTAACTTAGTATCACACTAGGATCCAAACTCATTGATGTTGAGATTATAATTATGTTGTGAATAAAAAAAAAAGATTCGTTTTAACCCATTACCTCATAGGCTATTTTTAGATACAACCTCATTGAATCAATCTACTGAAAAGGAGAATTAACTAGAGAAAATGAAACTTTTAGAATTTTGTAGTTTGAAACCATTGTGATAAATAGAGCATTTGCTCCTATAGGAGCAAATGCTCTATTTATCACAATGGTTTCACAAAGTGACTTTTACAGAGTCGTCAAAAGTTGTCAATGAGGGAATGGGTTAAAGGAAAATACAGATGACAATGCTTGGTAGTGAAAGTGGTAATAACACAAGCTTTATTAAGTGTCTTGTTTTCTTTTTGTATGAATAGTTTTTTGTTTTCTCTCTTTTAGCTTGAATCTTGATAAGACACATTGACATATTGTTGATCAGTATTTGTATGTGTGTTGCCTGTTTTCTCTTTATTCAGCTTGTATATATTTCTATGAGCTATACGGTCTATATGGGGCTTTGTTTACCTGTGATCATCATCCTGCCATGAAATCTCATTTCTATCTGCCATATCCTTTAACTTGGCCTTGTTTCCGAAGAATAATGCTAAATCTGTGGCTAAAATGCAGTTCCGAATGTCACTCAGCATCTGGAAACAAAAAAGCCAAAACGATATACAACAGCCTCACTTGTCAAACGGTTAATTTAATGAAATTGGAAAAAATTCTGTTCTTTCTTCATTTTCTATAAATTAAAACAGGTTACCTGCATAATGGTGAAATTTAGTTTTAGAATGGTGCAAATGGAAATGCATATTAATTTTGTAGTTAATCTGTATCTCATCTGGCTCCAAACTGCTTGCAATAGTTCATACGAATTCACCACCAGTATTCAAAGTCTTTATTTCATAAATACGTCTTTCTATGCCCTTTCAAACAGAATAGACCTAGATCAGATAGCTCTTATAGGATCCATCTGATCAGGGTCTGCTCTGTTTGCTTATGAGATATTATAAATAATATAATTCTACCGATTCTGTCACAATAAAAACTCCCTTGTCCATAGTGCCGTTATAAAAAATCAGTTAATTGATATTCATGACATCATTATTTCTTGCATAAATATTCATGGAGTAAAGAGTTAATACACCTAAGTCTAACCTTTTTGTAGTCTTCAGATGTCAGGTACTTGAATATGTTATGGCCATCATTCTGAAAAAAAATGAACTGGAAGTGTTTGAAGGAATACATGTTTCAATTCCTGGTAGAAATGAGACAAAAAGATGTTCTAAAAAAGTGATAAAAATGTGTGACAGACAGAATGGGCTGATGGATGGATGGATTGACAGAAAAGATAGAGATGGACAGGCAGATGAAGAGATGATGGAGAAGTGATCCCTAAATGTACCCTGCTAATGCAGGTGACACAAAAAGATATGTATCAGGATAACAGGAATAAAGATATACAAACATTAGACTTTTTTTGCTAGCAATTGTTAATAGCAATTGCTAAATCAAAGACAATAACAGTCTCAAAGTTTGACAAGACTTTGGTTTTACTTAATTATATTCATTTTGTCATATTTTTTCATGTACTCATTAGGTAAAGGGTTAAACAATTACACAATTTTAATGTATTCCATTAAACAAAACTTCAACAGAATATTTTTTCTAAAACCTAATTACTCTGAAACTAAATTTGAAGTTTCATGGAAAACAACATTTGTAGATAAAAACAAAATGTGATACTGTAAAGTCAAGCTAATACCACTCAAACAAAGTATAATTCTGGATGTTTAATTAAAACAAGTGGTAGCTTAATGCAGGACAAAAGTTATGCAGAAAGCTCCTACAGGAGCTTTCTGCATTACTGTTGCCCTGCATTAAGCAACCACCTGCTTTTACTGACTCCTATGTTAATAATCTATGTGGTCACTTTAGCGAGACTTTATTGTAGTCACACTATTGCCGTACTTGCAGAATAGTGACAGTTTGGTTAAAATGGTGATGCTCCATCGTTGAGGTGGAGTATATGGCCGCTAGTGGGGAGGCGCTCTTCACCATGAAGGCATTTGTCTTGCCTCTGTGATCCAAGTCATGGCACAAACACGCTACAAACAGTGCTAACCCCTGGAAACAAACAATTTACGGTACATGTATTAAAACCTCAAATGTGGGAAATAGTTAAAACTTGCAAATAGTGTACAGAGAATCCAGATACCTTGTCATATGAAATTGTTGAACAATGTGATGGACAATTTTGTTTGAAAAATTAGCTATTTCCAAACAGTGCAGACCCTGATCAAAGGGCCCTCTGATCTGGGTCTACACTGTTTGCAACTGACAACTTGCATATCCCAGGTTGAAAATTTTAATATTCAAGCACCCAATCAGTCCCCTCTAGATCTCCTCCTGTTCTTAAAGCTGAGTATTTCCATTTGTTACCATTTTTAAATTAACCCTTTCCTCCATAAATACACCTTTCTATGCCTCTGTAAAAGTCACTTTATGAAACCATTGTTATAAATAGAGCATTTGCTCCATAGGAGCCAATGCTCTATTTATCACAATGGTTTCAAAACTACACAATTCTAACATTTTTTTCTCTCTAGTAAATGCTCCTTTTGGTAGATTGGTTCAAAGAGGTTGTGTCTAAAAATAACCTATAGAGGAAAGGGTTACATGTAACTGACATAGTAGCAAATAGTGTAGACACTGATCAAATTGTTCTTTTCAGACCTGTTTGAACATGGTCTGTACTTCTTGCCTAAGTTTGTCTATCCGAATATTTAGGGTAATTACAGTGAATCCAAATTCGACAAACTGTGTAGAAAATATTTAACCCTATACCTACTGAATATTCATGGACAAAATAGTTATAATGAAATATGGAAGATGGGAAATTGTAGCCATTTTTGAAGGTAAAGAAACAGATCTTTCAAATTCCATTAGCAAACAAAGCAGACCCTGATCAGACGGCTCCTACAGGAGCTGTCTGATATGGGTCTACTATGTTTGCAAATACGTGAAAACACATTAATATGAGGGAAAGGGTTAATGTTTGACAAACCTCTAATGCTGAGAAACTGTGTTCGGAGGTTTTGATGACTGTGTAGACGGCATGAGCCACAGAGAAAGCATGGTCCCAGTTGTGGTAGGGCACATTGCGATAGTTCTTCCTCACAGTCAGCGTAAACCGGATAAGACTGTCTATGTCATATCTACAGCAACAAAATGATGGCAAACTTAAAGTTTAGTCACTTTATACACCTTTTATGACATTATTGTCTGAATGACTAAAATTGCAAAAATCTCTGCTTCAGTTTACATGGTTACATTTTCTACAATTCAAAAGTACTGCTACCACAAGTTAAATTTTTCGTAAGTCATATAGCATCTACCTGACGTTAACCCTTTAATTACTCCATAAATACGCCTTTCTACGCCTCTGTAAAAGTCACTATGAAACCATTGTGATAAATAGAACATTTGCTCCTATAGGAGCAAATGCTCTATTTATCACAATGGTTTCAAATTACAAAATTCTAAAATTTTCCTTTTCTCTAGTAAATGCTCCTTTTCGGTAGATTTATTCAAAGTGGTTGGATCTAAAAATAGCCTATGGAGGAAAGGGTTAATCTGAGATTTTTAGGCCTTACCCCACTGTAACAAATAATAAAAAATGTCTTCTCAAATTTGGATCTGGTGCATTTTTGACTACTTATGATTCGGTCAAGCTTTTGAGAAATTTTTGACCAATTATCAAAATAGCTTGGATCAAGCTGAGACGCCCAAGTTACATGGCATCCCATCAAGATCCAAGCTGCTTGCAAATGTGACCTAGTTTGAAAGTACTCACATGTTCCCATATTGAATTGAATTTAGATCTATATGACTTCATAAGCAAACAGAGCAGACCCTGATGAGTCTGATCTGCTTGCAGAGAAATAATAATTTTTAAGCTATTAATAAATTATAAAAAAAAGCACCATAAAATAATGTCCTTCTGAAAAAAAAATTCTTTTAAAAAGTGGCCAGAGAGTAAAAACAATGTTTGGATCCTGGTGAGACAAAGAAATACATAGTAGCTCTTTTGTACCAAAATATTTGAAAAGATTTAACCCTTACCTCCATTGGTTATTTATAGACCCATCAACCACTTTGAATGAATCTACCAAAAAGAAGCATTAACCCTTTCCCTGTTCTTTGTTTAGTCCAAATTTCAATACCTATTGAATATTCATGGAGAAAATAGTTACAATGAAACATGGAAGGTGGAACATTGTAGCCATTTTAGAAAGAAAAATAAACAGATCTTTCAAATTCCACTAGCAAACAGAGTAGACCCTGATCAGACGGCTCCTCTAGGAGCCGTCTGATCTGGGTCTACTCTGTTTGCAAATGCGTGAAAACACGTTTATATGAGGGGAAAGGGTTAACTAGAGAAAAGGAATGTTTTAGAATTTTGAAATTTGAAACAATTGTGATAAATAGAGCAGTTGCTCCTATAGGAGCAAATGCTCTATATATCACAATAGTTTCAACAGGTGACTTTTACAGAGGCGTAGAAATGCGTATTTATGGAGGAAATGGTTAAAAAATGTCCAGAGAGTAAAAACAAAGTTTGGTTCCTGGTGAGACAAACAATTACATAGTAACTCTTTTGTTACCAAAATATTTGAAAAGATTTAAAACAAAAACAGATCAATAAGAAAAACTGTGTTTTGCATTTTGCTAACAATTACTGATGATACCACCGCTGCAACATTTTACCAAGTTTTCTACAAATTTAGACAAAACAGATAATAAATTAATGTTTTTACCACATTCACTAAAACACTTGTAATTGTTTCACAAGGATAGCCATAGCCTATATGAGATGATATATAAACTAATCACTAAATGAGGAATAGTACAGAAACATTATTTGTAAAATGACCTTACCAACACAGGCTTTATTGAGGAAATGAGATTTAACCCTTTACTCCGTGAATATTCATCATGAAATGATTGCATGAATCTATAAGCTGAATTTTCATACAGGCACATGGACACAGGAATTTTAGCCATGGCAGAAACTATAGATTCAGATTTATAATATTTCATAAGCATGACGCAGATCCTGATTAGGTGGTATCTATACAAGTCATCTGATCTGGGTCTACTCAGTTTGCAGAGGTTTTAAAAGGCATATCTATAATAGAGTTAAGAGTTAAATGAATTTTAATAAATATGTAAATATGAAATGTAGTATTTTTGAGAAAATGTTCATGATAGGTAAATGAAACATTAGAATGAGATGCATTAAAACAGGGATTATTAACCTCAAACTTATTAACCCATTACAGTAAAACCTCTCTAAAATGGCCATTAAATTGTATCGAGTATTTTGTGTTAAAGGCAGGTGGCTGCTTAAAGCAAGGTGAAAGTAAAAAAGAACGCTCCTATAAGAGCGTTCTGTTTTACTTTAACCTTGCTTTATGCAGCCACCTGCCCTAAATACCAACTAATTAACACAATTTAATGGCCCTTATAGAGAGGTTTGACTGTAGCTCATAAATACTCATATTTGAATTAATGACATCATGAAAAAAAGCTGAATTTTTATATTAGCATAATGAATGAGGTAACAGTTGACAATGGCAAAAAGTATAGAATGAGATGTATGTAATTCCATAAGCAAACAGAGCAGACCCTGACCAGATGACTCCTATGGGACCTGTCTGAACTAGGTCTACTCCATTTGCGAAAGCTGTAAAAAAGGTGTGTCTATGAAGTAAGGGGTTAAACAAACTATTTAGTTAACAAGGGGTTTGTTTTGTAAACTGCTTATTTGACTACACAGTTTTAAACATTAAGATTTATTCAGATAATTACAAGATAAATGAAAGATATAGTAAAACCTGTCCTAAGCGGCCATTCATTTATTCAACATAGAAGTCTTAAACAGCAGGTGGTTGTTTAATGCAGGGAAAAAGTAATGCAGACAGTTCCTATAGGCACGTTCTGCATTATTTTTTACCTGCACTAAGCTACCACCTGTCGTGAATACCCATCATTTAACCTCATTTTGTTGGTTCCTTAACCCTTTCCTCCATAGATATGCCTTTCTACGCCTCTGTAAAAGTCACTTAATGAAACCATTGTGATAAATAGAGCATTTGCTCCTACATTTGCTCCTATAGGAGCAAATGCTCTATTTATCGAAATGGTTTCAAACAACAAAATTCTAAAATTTTACTTTTCTCTGAAAGTCACTTAATGAAACCATTGTGATAAATAGAGCATTTGCTCCTATAGGAGCAAATGCTCTATTTATCGAAATGGTTTCAAACAACAAAATTCTAAAATTTTACTTTTCTCTAGTAAATGCTCCTTTTGGGTAGTCATTCAAAGAGGTTGGGTCTAAAAAGTAGCCTATGGAGGAATGGGTTAAGACAGGTTCTACTGTATAGCAATTTCTAGGTAATAAAACTAAACACTATAAACTATAACTAAACTACATGTATCTATCAAAACTAATACATTTATAAACATGTACATATAAATATAAAATATACATGTAAAACTATTTAACATGATATAGGGTAATAACACTGAGGAATGTTTTTGATCTTATGCTAATGTAACAAAAACAAGATCTTATTTGTGGTAATTGATGCATGGTAGGTAATTGTTACCTGCAATAATTTTTTTAATTTATTTTCATAAATGCATTAAGTGTGTAAATAATTCCTTATGAGATACCAAATTACGCAGAGTATTTATAGTAACAAGGATCAAAAGTAATCACAAATTCAAACTACAGTAAAATCTCTCTATAACGGCCACTAAATTACATCAAGTATTTTGTGTTAAAGGCAGGTGGTTGCTTAAAGCAAGTTGAAAGTAAAACAGAATGCTCCTATAGGAGCGTTATGTTTTACTTTCACCTTGCTTTAAGCAGCCACCTGCCCTAAATACCAATTAATTAGCACAATTTAGTGGCCATTATAGAGAGGTTTTACTGTATTCCTGTATCTTATCTTAAGTTGCAGGCATATTTCATCTGTAGCTCTGCAATGTATTATATTGACAGCTCTTTGTGTATCTTACCTAATTCTATGAGTATCTTAACTACAGCTATTCCTGTATTATTTCTTATCTAAAGTTGCTGGCATATTTTATCAGCAGCTCTGGATATATTTACATGTATATTGTATGCTATGGGTGTATCTAATCTATAACTCAATCTGCATGGATCTTTTCTCCCATATTCAGTCATGGAAGCTAGAGATTTTCGTGGGGAAAGATACATGTATCTTCCATGTCATGTTAAAAATTATTAGGTAGTAAGTATTTAGGCCAAAATTCAGTATGTACTGAATATTCATTAACAATAAAATCATAAAGAAATATGAAAGGTGTAACATTGTAGACATTTTAGAAAGCAAAGAAGCATCTATCAAATTCTATTAGCAAACAGAGCAGACCCTGATCAGACGGCTCCAAAGGGAGCCGTCTGATCTGGGTCTACTCTGTTTGCAAATGTGTGAAAACACATTTATATGAGGGAAAAGGTTAAACCAACTATTTCAGGAAGTCTAAGGCAATGGATAATTTTGTTTATCAGTATATAGTTTACTTATTACATTCAAGTACTACAATGCTGAGTTTTTTGAAGTTATGAACCTTTCAGTGAGATAAGTGAATCAGATAACTGAGACGATGTGTATCTTATCTAAGTATATTGTCATATCTTATATAATACAGTTCTAGCTGTTTCTTAACCTATTTGCTCCCACGATCCCATATAATTATGGGACGTAGGCAAACAGTGTAGACTCTGATCAGACGCCGCATGATGCGGCGTCTGATCAGAGTCTACACTGTTTGCTGATAGGAAATTCAATATAAAACAAAAATTAAAATTTAGACCAGACATCCCTTAGATAAACAATAGACTAATCCAATATATAAGCATGGAAGAATCCACTGGGGGCAAATGGGTTAACTATAGCTCTGGATGCAATTCTTGCCTGGATGTAATCTATTTGTCATTGGAATAAAAAAGAACTTCAAGACATTTGCATAGATTTATTTCCAGTTCTCTAAATTTTCCGAGTACATATTAGTATAAACTAGACATTTATACATGTATAAGCAACATTCATGAAGTTTCTGTTTTTTATTGTTAAGGTGTATATGGAATTTCTGGTGAGATCTGTATATATAATATTGTGAGGGAATACAATCATATAATATCAACTCAGTGAAGTGATTTAAGTAGAAATCTAGCAACAATCCAAAGTCAGATAACAGATATTGATTAACATTAACCCTTTCAATGAGTGAACAATTGTTACATGTATTGGCAAATAGTAGACCAAGATCAGAGCATTCCAGGAGGAGTTTGCCATGGAAAGCACTATATCTAACCCATTGCATACAGAGTAGACCCAGATCAGAGGTCTCCTGGATGAGACTCCAATTAAAATCTACCCTTTTTGTCATTCAAAATTCTTAAGCATTGTTAATTATCCATACTGCATGGACTGTCATATCAATTGAAATTCAAAGGTGCCCTGGATGGGCTAAAGAAGAATCTATCAAAACATTGCACTTTTTCTGAAATGGTTAATGATAAATGCAGGGAAACAGCAAGTTGCAGGGAAACAGCAAGTTGCAGGGAAAAAGCAAGAAATGGAGGATGGATAGAGGGGAGACATAAGCACAGTTAAAGGTTTCAAAAAATGAAAGTAATACCCTAACTATGCTAAATACCCAAAACAACCCACAACATCTCCCCATTACAAATAGTGTAGACCCAGATCAGATCACTCCTGCAGGAGCCTTCTGATTAGTGACAGTCTGCTCTGTTTGCACAGAAAATATCTATGTATATAATTCAGCCTATTAATACTCATACAGTCATTATTATGGACATGAATATTCAAGGAGTAAAAGGTTAAACAATGCAGCTCCGAAGTACAAAAGGAAGAGCACATGACTAGCATCCCCAGATAACTGGCACTCCAACATAGCAAACACAATTAAGAACCTCAATTAACCTTTTATTCCATGAATATGCCTTTCTATGCATTTGCAAACAGAGTAGACCCGGATCAGATGGCTCCTGTAGGAGCCATCATTCTGATCAGGGTCTACCCTGTTTGCTTATTACAAATATCAATCTGATTCTACAGTGTCTACAAGAGTCAAAATTCCTTTGTTCATAGACTATTGAAAAATTTCAGTCCATGAATATTCATATTCAATTTTGTTTATAAATAATCATGAGGTAATGGGTTAACTATTGACATGCTGAGTAACAGTCATCTGCTATAGCCTGTATCAGCTGTAATGCTCCAAAAGTAAGCTTTCTAGCAGTTTTCTTAACCCATTCCCCCCATAGGCTATTTTTAGACCCAACCTCTTTGAATAAATCTACCGAAAAGGAGCATTTACTCTAGAGAAAAGGATAATTTTAGGATTGTGTAGTATTGAAACCATTGAGATAAATAGAGCAAATAGGAGCAAATGCTCTATTTATCACAAGGGCTTCAAAATGTGACTTTAACAGAGGCGTAGAAAGGTGTATTTATGGAGGAAAGGGATAAAAAAAATACAATAAAATGTCAACTATTTTGGCATAGATCTGGATCAAACTGTTTGCCGGAATCAAGATTTGCTGCTGGCATGCAAAGAGTTAGAAACAGTATCAGACAGTTTGGATTCTGATCAGAGCTTATATAGATGATAGATCCAAACTATTTGTACAGTATATAACAAACTCGTGCTGAAAATATTATGTCTGCCAAGACTCGGATCTGTTGCATTTTTTACTTACTTCTGATTCGTACAAGCGTTTGAGAAACTGTTGACCGAGTGTCAAACAGCTTGGATCCTAATGAGACGCCAAGTTACTTGGGGTCTGAGATCTGGATCCAAGCTGTTTTCAAATGACAGTCAGGTCACTCTTAGCATAATAGGATTAAGTTTAGGTAATGTGATATTCCATTTTAACATATCCCTCTTCCAAAGTGACTATACCCCTTTCACTGCCACATATTACAGTAAAACCTCTCTATGACAGCCACTAAATTGTGTTAATTAGTTGATATTTAGGGCAGGTGGCTGCTTAAGGCAAAGTGAAAGTAAAACAGAACGCAGGAGCGTTCTGTTTTACTTTCACCTTGCTTTAAGCAGCCGCCTGCCTTTAACACAAAATACTTGATGTAATTTAGTGGTTGTTATAGAGAGGTTTTACTGTATCTTCAATTTTATTGTCTGGAATAATCTTCACTGTTGTAATATTGATCCCTTTTTGTTTCGAGAAGTATTATAATAGTTAAACAAACAGTTCTGATCCTGATTTGACGTTGTGTTACTCTGCGTCTCATCTGGATCAAAACTGTTGCCTAGGTACCATATAATCTCTAATAAATGCTCCTGGAGGGGTAACAATTTTTAAAAGGAGCTTCTGGCATTTTTTAAAAAGAGCTTCTAATATTTTGTACACAGGTGGTTGCTTAACCCTTTCCCTCATATAAACGTGTTTTCACGCATCTGCAAACAGAGTAGACCCAGATCAGACGGCTCCTCTAGGAGCCGTCTGATCAGGGTCTACTCTGTTTGCTAATAGAATTTCAAAGATCTGTGTCTTTACTTTCTAAAATGGATACAATGCTCCACTTTCCATATTTCAGTGTAACCTTTTTGTTCATGAATATTCAGTAGGTATTGACATTTGTAATAAACACAGAACAGGGAAAGGGTTAATGCAGAATGAAAGGAATACAGGAAGCTTTATGAGGAGCTTTCTGCATTGCTTCCAGTCTGTATTAAGCTACCATCAGGAGCTTTATGAGGAGCTTTCTGCATTGCTTCCAGTCTGTATTAAGCTACCATCAGGAGCTTTATGAGGAGCTTTCTTCATTGCATCCAGTCTGTATTAAGCTACCATCAGGAGCTTTATGAGGAGCTTTCTGCATTGCTTCCAGTCTGTATTAAGCTATCATCAGTGTTTTGAAAACTTTTCTTTATTTAACTCTTTGCACGCTAAGTAATTTCTCGTCTGCAACAATTGTCATCTGTTTCTATTCTTAAAATAAACTTTCTCTCATTTTTTTGCAGAACTATGGTCGAGATGACAAACAGTTTGGATCCTGATGAGACGCCGCATTATGCGGCGTCTCATCTGGATCCAAACTGTTTGCATAGATAATCACGGTTTCGCCGCTAGCGTGCAAAGAGTTAATGGTTACTATATCGGGGTTTAGTTGTGTTATTGATCGTTAGTTACCCCCTATAAGTAAGGGGGTGTTTATTACAGTGGGAGTAGTTACCCCCTATAAGTAAGGGGGTGTTTATTACAGTGGGAGTAGTTACCCCCTATAAGTAAGGGGGCGTTTATTACAGTCGGAGGGTTTATTAGGGAAAATACTGTAAACACAGATTCGCCGCTGGCAGTGAAAGAGACATAAACTTAGCTGCACTATAAAGAAATGAACCCTTTGAATATGGGACATGCATGCAATGGCATTTACAAACAGTGTAGACTCAGGTTAGAGGACTCTAAAGGAGCCTTTTAATCAGGATCTGCACTGTTGTCATTCAAAATCATATAGCAAGTTTACACTTTATACTAAGTGGAGGCTAAAGTTTAATTAACACCAGTGGACTATTCCACAAGGCAACAGATAAAGGTGCGTACGCAAATACTAAAGTCTTCATTTTTGCACCAAACCCTATGTTGTGACCACTCTTTAGAATCGCCTTGAAGAAACTATTCTAAAGAGTGGTCACAGCATAGAGGGTTTGGTACAGAAATAAAGGAGTTATTCTTGAAAATGTTTTAATTTACACACCTTATCTGGAGCTCTGATTCCAGTTTGAAAATTCAGCACTGGAAGGGTTAAATGTATAAGAAAATAATGGATAGAAATACACCTTCCTGACTAAAGTATCATGCCGTTTCTTTGTATATCGTACCACGTTCAGCTGAACATATCATTCTAGTAGAAGAAGCTACATGTAAGTTCATTGTTATCATAGAAAGGATGTTTACTCTTTTGTTGCCACTTATTGTCATCTACAAACTTTGTCGTCTGGTTCAATTCTAATATTTCAATTTTCTTCCTTTTTGTTTGTAAAAAGATATATAATCTATTCATAGCATCAACTGGTTTGGATCCTAAAGATATACTGAGTCACATATACTCAATATCTCATCTAGATCTAAACCATGGTAATAACAGATTCACCATTGGTAGCAGAAGCCATTTTTAACACTTTTAACATAATTTCTAGAAGTTGTTGCAGATGACAAATTTTTCAAACAACAATCACTTTTTGTGCAAAAAGTTAATAACAGAACCAATACCAAGCAGAACAGAAATTCTGGTGTAACTTCAGATGGTCTAGCTAAATTATAAACTCCCCATTGTGATCAATTACATTCAAAAGATTTCTACATCATTTCATTGCATGTATCATTTCATGAAAAAAAAGCATCTTGAGCTTTAATCTCATGAATTTTTATATGAGTTCATGAACCATGAATATTCATTAAAAATTTTATCATGGCAAATGAACAACCAAAACCTTGCCTATAACAGAAACTGAAGAGTCAAATCTTTATTATTCCATAAGCCAACAGAGCAGACCCTGGTCAGACAGTTCCTATGTGAGCTGTCTAATCTGTTTCTCCCCTGTTTGCAAAGGCATTTATATGAGTGAAGGGTTAATGAGAAGAGAAAAGGGATGAATATTTTGTATAAGTTGATGACATTAAGAATATTCATTAGATTTTTATTATGACAAATTAACAAGGGACATTTTGACCATTACAGAAACTGTAGAATCAGTATCCACGCTTATAAAACTTTTAGTTGAGTCTTGAGTTCGTTCTCAAGTTTTTGATTGGTCAGATTTGAGCCTTTGGCTCAAATCTGACCAATCAAAAGCTTGAGAACTCACACCTGACCAATCAAAAGCTTGAGAATAAACTCAGACTCAACTAAAAAGCTTTATAAGCATGGACCCAGATCTTTATAATGCCCTAAGCAAACAGAGCAGAGCCTGATCAAGATGGCTGCTACAGGAGATGTTTGATCTGGGTTCACTCTGTTTGCAAAGACATCAGACCTTCTATGACTTTGATCTTTGACCTAGAAAATCAATAGCATGCAATGTCCCATTAATGCAGAATAAAAGTAATGCAGAAAGTTTCTAAAGACAACTATGAATAGAGAGATGGAATGGGAGCTTTCTGCAATACCTTAATTCTACATTAAACTACCAAATGTCTTAAGAGAATTTTGCATAAATTGTGAGGTTTCAGCAAAAATATCAAACAGTAGAGACCCTGGTCATATGGGTCAACATTATACACACCTGTCATAGAGTGTTTTTTGTCAATAAGCCCACAATTGCAGGATTCTATTCAATGAAATGATGCAAGCAAGCAAATTTACTATCCTATTCATCCTAAATATTTGTACATCGAATCTCTATCATCATAGGTATCTAAAGCTGAATAATTCATTTTGACACCATATAGATACCTATAAATTACACTGACATAGTAGCAAATAGTGTAGACGCTGATCAAACTGCTCCTTTAGGAGCAGTTTGATCTGGGTCTGCACTGTTTGCCTAAGTTTGTCTGTCCAAATATTTGGGTAATTAGTGTAGTATTGCCATTCTAGATGACCAACATTATTTCCTCCAAGCTTCACAAGGGAGAACATGAGGTATTGAAATTTCGAAGGCTTATCGGTAGACCATCTGTAATTACCCTATAAGGAAATAGGAGCTACTGCAGTCTAGTGCTATTCAAAAATTCACACGGTTATTGTAGTAAGAAAGCGCAGAGTACCTTTTTTCATTTTCTCTCCTACTGCAAGGAATAATGATGCAATTGGTTACTAGAGTTACCCGGAATCATCAAAGGCATTTCAGTGCAAACTTCACATGTTCCAAACAAATGTGTCGGTCGGTTTTGAAATTCATCTTCGTTATACACCTTAGCACCTTAATTTACAAATACGTTCCTAACTCTTCCTTAAAGCTCATTTTAACCCTTTGAATACAAGACACAAGCTTAACCCTTTCCTCCATAGGCTATTTTTAGACCCAACCTCTTTGAAAGGAGCAATTATTAGAGAAAAGTAAAATTTTAGAATTTTTAGTTTGAAACCATTGTGATAAATGGAGCATTTGCTCCTATAGAAGCAAATGCTCTATTTATCACAATGGTTTCAAGAAGTGGTTATTACAGAGGCATAGAAAGGTGTATTTATGAAGGAAAGGGTTAAGTGTACTGGCATTTACAAACAGAGTATACCTAGTGGATCAGAGGACTTCTAGAGGAGCCTTCTGATCAGGATCTGCACTATTTGTCATTCAAAATCATCTGACATTTTATACCCCTTTATACTGATTGGACATTACCATTCAACAATGATGGGCCATTCCTAGTTGAAACTGCAGTATTCAAAGGGTTGGAATCACACACCTTACAATGTGTTCGACACTCGGAGACTGTTTTAGAAAAAATGGAAGAAAATGTACTTTTTCTGAACCTTCAGTGGGTGATAATAGTGATTTCACCTGTGGTGATCTAGAGGTTAAAAGCAATCTAAAGGCAACCGCAGTTTTGTAATGAAAATGTCAATGATTTGCCATTGTGCATGAGGTTAATGTGTGTAAAAAAGATATCAATGCTCTAAAATTTGGAACAAAATCTTTTTTTTAAATGAGGTTTTCAATCGAAATTCGGACAACAATATAAATCACCAACGAATGAACTACTTCAAGCATCCCAGGTATTTGGACGCCTGATCTGCCATCTCCACTAGTTGTACAGCTGAATAACTCAATCAGCCATTTACTCCATGAATATTCATGTAAGAAAATTTAATAATGACATATGACATGGATATTAACCGTTTCGCTGCCAAACTCTGTCGTCTGCTAACTTTGTCGTTTGCTACAAATTTTCATTCTTTTGATTTTCTTCATTTTTGTTTCTAAAACATAGTAACAGTAACAAACAGTTTGGATCCTGATGAGACGCCGAGTTACTCGGCGTCTCATCTGGATCCAAACTGTTTGTATAGGTAATCACAGATCCGGCATCGGCAGCGAAAGGGTTAATTAGAATAATTCATAATAGCACATGGACACATTGAAATGTTGGCCTTGACAGAAACTGCAGAATCATATCTACATTATATCATAAGCAAACAGAGCAGACCCTGATCAGACGGCTCCTGTAGGAGCCATCTGATCTGGGTCTACTCTGTTTGCAAAGGCGTATCTATGGAGTAAAGAGTTAAGGGACCATTTTTGATACATTTAAATGACACTGACATAGTAGCAAATAGAGTTGACCCTGATCAAATGGCTCCTTCAGGAGTTGATTGATTTGAGTCTACACCATCTGTCTAAGTACTTTAGGTAATTAGGGACTTAGTCACCTGCTGACATTGGATCCAGTTTCTAAGAAGTATTAAACCTTTTCTTCATAAATACGCCTTTAAAAAAGTTGCCTTTCTACTTTTTTGCAAACAAAGTAGACCCACATCAAATGGCTCCTACCAGAGCTGTCTGATCAGGGTCGGCTCGGTGTTTGCCTTTGATATAATATAGATATGATTCTACAGTTTAATTTGCCATGGCAAAGAATTTCTGTGTCCATGTGCTACTATAATAATTAATCTAACTAACCCTTTACTCCATGAAAATTCTCTATGATATCATGAATAATACATCACAGAATTTCTATAATGGCACTCAGAACAAAATAATTTTCATCATTACAGAAACTGGAATCAGAGCAGACCCTGATCAGGCAATTCTGATAGGAGCCGTCTGATCTGGGTCTACCCTGTTTGCTTAGGGGTAAAAGGTGTGTACATGTATATACATGTATGGTACAAAGGATTAATATTCAGACCAAAAAACATAGGCAAATAACACAAATGAGTCTTGAGGGAGCAGTTTGATCAGAGTCTATATGCAATTTGCTATTATATCAGTCTAATTTAACCCAATTCATATTCCCTCATAGGCTATTTTTAGATCCAACCACTTTGAATAAATCTACCGAAAAGGAGTATTAAATAGAGAAAAGGAAATTTTTTAGAATTTTGTAGTTTAAAACCATTGTGATAAATAGAGCATTTGCTCCTAAAGGAGAAAAAATTAATGCTCTATTTATCACAATGGTTTTATAAGGTGATTTTTATGGCGTATTTATGGAGGAAAGGGTTAAGTTATTGAAATGATGCCAACTAACTGAATTGTTCAGCTTTACAGGAGTAATTAGGGTACTTCGAGTGTGATGAATAACAACCAGTGAAGATCCAACTGAAATGCTAGGCTTTCAACACAGTGGCTAGTCTGGGTATAAACTATTTACAAATTGCACAGGGCAATTTTCTCCCTGAAAATTGGCCAAATGAACTTTGCTTGCAATGCAAATGCCTCTAAATACATCATAGAAGAGTGATGATTATAAATATGATCTGTCATAACTCTTTGCAAGCTAACAGCAAATTTGCGATAACCTATGCAAACAGTTTAGATCCAGATGAGACGAAAAGTATCTAGTTATCTCATCAAGATTCAAACTGTTTGAAACTCTGATTGCGTATCTGAGCAGAAATGAAGAAGAAAACATTTTCAGATTGGAGCAAACAGCACATTTTAGCAGACAATTATATTTGCAAAAAGTTATAGTAATGGATACCTGTTGACTGAATTTGACCATACGGTAATTATGGACTAATGGATATATGATATATTGGGTAAATAGTATTATCACATACAGTAGAAACTTGCCTATAGCGACCATATAATGAATCAACATGGGGGCCTATAAGTGCAAGTGACTGCTTAATGCAGGATCATAGTAATGCAGAAAGCTCCTAGAGGAGCTTTCTGCATAACTTTCATCCTGCATTAGGCTACCATCCTTTTGAAACCTCCAGAATTAGATATAATGTGTGTGGCCGCTGTAGACAGATTTGACTGTAATTTGATCTGATGCTTGAGAAAGGCACATTGTGACTCGGGTAACTCATGCAGCCAAACCCAGTGGATGACAGAAGCGAGGTGTTTACAAACAAACAGGCAGCGTACAAAATCAGCCACTGCACACCATTCTGTGTCTACACTGGTATCCACAGTTGTGCTTTTCCTCATGCAACAGCTCATGCAAAAAAATATTTGGATCAGCAAAATTGTGTTTCAGTAATGTCAACACAATTATTTTTACACACGAGTGACATCATCAAAATTTCGATAGCATTAAATTGCTCGAAAAAAATGGTGAAACTCTGAAGGCATTAAAGTGTTTGAAAAAAGTGTTGAAAATTTGCAATGCTAAGCCTTTGACCTCTATCATGCTTTGGCAAATTGGTGACACCTTTAAAAACAGTTTGGATCCAGATGAGATGCAGAGTAACTTGGCATGTCATCAAGATCCAATATAATTGGAATTCTGATATTTTTTCTTTAACAGCTGTAGTGGTAAGTTTAGAAATGATGCATAGTAAAACCTCACAAATGCAAATATGGTTAAACCTCTCTATAATGACCGCTAAATTACATCAAGTATTTTGTGTTAAAGGCAGGCAGCTGTTTAAAGCAAAGTAAAAGTAAAACAGAACGCTCCTATAGGAGCGTCCTGTTTTACTTTCACCTTGCTTTAAGTTAGCCACCTGCCCTAAGTACCAACTAATTAACACAATTTAGTGGCCATTATAGAGAGGTTTTACTGTACTCATTATCGGCCTTTGACCCTTTACTCGATGAATGTTAATATAAGTGTAAGAAATAAAGACATCGTGGATATTAATTATATTAATCCTTAAAGTACACGGACAAAGGAAGTTTTGGCCATAGTAGAAACTGTAGAATCATATCTATATTATATCATAAGCAAGCAGAGCAGACCCTGATCAGACTGCTCCTACAGGAGACGTCTTATCTGTGTCTTCTCTGTTTGCAAAAGGCATAGAAAGGCATATTTATAAAGAGGTAAGATAGGTTGCAGCTGAATGCAAGGTGACTCTCATTAAGCAGCCATCTAACTTAACCCATTCCTTTTAGATCCAACCTCTTTGAATAAATCTATCGAAAAAGAGCATTTACTAGAGAAAAGGAATATTATAGAATTGTGTAGTTTTGAAACCATTGTGATAAATAATGCATTTATCCCTGTGGAGCAAAATGCTCTATTTATCACAAAAGTTTCAAAAAGTGACTTTTACACAGGTGTCAAAAGGCATCAATATGTGGGAATAGGTTAAAAGTTCTCAATTCTTCTTTACTACAAGTTTAGTTTAGTGAGGATTTACTATATATAGACAGCATTTTCTAGAGAGCAGAATTGGCTAAGCAAGCAGAAAGTTTACTGAATTTACAAGTCCTGATTTCACTCATGCGTATTTACCCTCTGAATGCCGGAAACAAGTGTGCTGGTATTTTCAAACAGTGTCAAACCAGATCAAAGCGATCCTAAACTAGTCCTCTGAGCAAGGTCTGCACTGCTTATCATTCAAATTCCTCAAGCAAATTTATACACCTTTCATTCTGAATGGACTCTATCGACCATTGCACTTTGAATATCCAGCATTCAAGGGATTATGGTTTTAGAGTATGTTACAGCTGAAGGACAGAACAAAATCAGAATCGCTTCAACAGGGGTTACCTTAAATACCAGAAGTATTCAGACAGACAAAATCAGGCAAATACGTAGTGCAGACCCAGATTATGCAGCTCCTATAGGAACAGTTTGATCAGGGTCTACACTGTTTGCTACTACATGTACATGTATGTCAGTCTAACTTGAAGCTATCAAAATGGTAGCAAATTGAATTATTATTCAGCTTTACAAACGAGTGAAGAAGAGAGATTGGATATCTGAATACTTAGGGTAGTCAGAGTACAGTGGAACCAGCCTATACCAACCATTAAATAAGTAACCATAGTGATCTATAAAAACAGGTGGTAGCTTAATGCAAGATGAAAGTGATGCAAAAAGCTCCCGTAGGAGCTTTTTGCATCACTTTCATCATGCATCAAGCTAGCATCTGTCTTAAAACTATAGAACTAGGTCTCTTTTTAATGCTCTTTCTTCATTATAGAGAAGTTCCTCTGTATTTGGTATTAGCTCACCACCAGTAGAACTGAATATTATAACACTAAATGGAAATGCGAACTTACTCTCGTTTTGATGGTCTGTCATTGTATAATAACAACAACCAAAAATTATTTAATTGATAAAAACAACATGTTAACTCTTTTGTCACTAAATTAATTTCATTTCCTAAAATTGCTGTCTTTAAAGCAGTTTTTTTTCAAATTCTATTCGAATACAGTTGAGCTTCGATATCTTGACCTCGGATAACTCGAGCTTCCTGATAACTCGGTCCATGCAAAATTTACAATACAGAATTATTCTAAAATGTATCCCTATGCATATGTAGAAAAACATATGACAGCTCAATGCAGGTTTAAAGTAATGCTGAAAGCTTCTACTGGAGCTTTCAGCATTACTGTAGACCTGCATTAAGCTGTGAACTTGAGGAATTGTCCAAATTAGAAATCAGATGACTCGATCTTCAGTTATTTTCAAGTAATACTTATGGTCCCTTGAAGTTTGAGATATTGAAATTCAACTGTACATAATCTAAGCGCCAAACAGTTTAGATCCTGATGAGAGGCTGAGCTACTTTGCATCACTTCCAGATCAAAGCTGTTTGAAAATATTAACATGGATCCACCTATGACAGCAAAGTATGAACCCTTATCATAATAGGCAAGATCTGACTGGTAGTTGCAAATAGCTGGAATCCAAATGAGATTCCGAGAAACTCAGTACCTCATCAGGATCCAAGCTGTTTGATGTTGATCAAGAGACTGGCCAAACTTTTAAACGAATCAGATCAGAGTTTGAGTGGACATTAATGTTTTTGTCACAATAATTGTTAACCCTTTACCTCATACATATTTATACAAGAATTCATGAGTTCATGAATATTCAGTAACTGAAATTTTATAATGGCCCCGGAACAAAGAAAGTTTTGGCCATGGCAGAAACTTTAGAATCAGATCTATATCATTTCCTGAGCAAACAGAGTAGACTTTGATCAGACTGCTTGTATAGGTGTATGGACACAGGATTTTTTTGCCATGACAGAAACTAAAACTGTAAGATCTATACAATTCCATAAACAAACAAAGCAGACCCTGATAAGATGACTTCTACAGGAGCCATCTGATCTTGATCTACTCAGCTGGTTAAGGCATTAACCCATCCCTCGTACTGACAACTTTTGATGACTCTGTAAAAGTCACTTTGTGAAACCATTGTGATAAATAGAGCATTTGCTCCTATAGGAGCAAATGCTCTATTTATCATAATGGTTTCAAACTACAAAATTCTGAAGTTTTCCTTTTCTCTAGTTAATGCTCCTTTTCGGTAGATTTATTCAAAGAGTTCATGGGTTAAAAGGCATTTGTATCAGATAAAGGGTTAGCTGCATTGCTGCCATGAATTGTTGTCCGCAAACTTTGCATCTGCCTCAATTTTCATTATTCATTTCTTTTCCCATTTTGTTTCGAAAACATTATCATAGCATTGCATAGTTTGTATTAAAAGGTGATCACAGATATTTGCAAATGACAGTGAAAGAGTTAAATGCAAATAAAACAACACTCGTACAGTCAACAAACAAATGTGCAACTTCACCTATTACGCCATAAATACGCCTTTGCAAATAGAGTAGACCCAGATCAGACGGCTCATACAGGAGCTGTCTGATCAGGGTCTGCTCTGTTTGTTTATAGAATAGTATAGATCTGATTCTACAGCCTATCCTTTAGCAAAAAATCGATGATTTAATAAGCCATATTAAAAAATTATCTAATAAATATTCATGACATCATTTTTTTTTTTAATGAATATTCATGGAGTAAAGGGTTAAACCCATTCAGTCCTGATGACTAATTTGTAATTAAATTTGCAATCAGTTTGGATCCAGATGTCAGATGCCAAGTATTTTGGCGTCACATCAGGATCTAAACTGTTTGACACTCTGATTGTGTTTCTGAAATGAGATTGGAGACAAAATGCAGAGCTACAGATAACGGCGCGTACTCAAACGCTAAATTCGTCATTTCTCCACCAAACCCTATGTTGTGACCACTCTTTAGAATCGCCTCTTCGAGACGATTCTAAAGAGTGGTCACAACATAGAGTTTGGTGGAGAAATAAAGAAGTTATTCTTGAAAATGTTTTAATTTATGCATCTTATCTGGAGCTCTGCAAAATGCCTTTTAGATATAAAAGTAGGCAATGATTTTTGTGTATGGAAGATTCCCAGGGCTGACTGGATGAAAGTTGCATGAAGATGTATATATATGTAATAAATGGCACTGTATAAAGTGATGGGTCGCCATGTACGGGTCTGATGATCATGATTTGTTAACCCTTTACTTGATAAGAGACATTGTTTTGCATTTGCAAACAGAGTAGACACAGATCAAACAGTTCCTACAGAAGCAGTTTGCTTATGGAAATTAATAGATCTGAATCTACACTTGATGCCATGTTCAAAACTTCCAATGTTCATAATGACATTAACCCATTCCCTCATAGGCTAATTTTTTAGATCCAACTTCTTTGACTAAATCTACCGAAAAGGAGTATTAACTAGAGAAAAGTCATTCTTTTTAGATTTTTGTAATTTGAAACCATTGTGATAAATAGAGCATTTGCTCCTATAGGAGCAAATGCTCTATTTATCACAATGGTTTCTTCAACAGGTGTCTTTTACAGAGGCATAGAAAGGAGTATTTATGGAGGAAAGGGTTAAGAAAATTCAACTTATTCAAATACATAGTCATTACTTCTTACATGAATATTCTTCAGGTAAAAAGTTAACAAGTGATATTATTAACACTGAAGAAAACAAGAGAGATTAATTAACTCTTTACTCCATAGAGACAACTTTTGACATCTTTGCAAACAGAGTAGACTCAGATCAGATGGCTCCTAAAGGAGCCATCTGATCAGGGTCTGCTCTGTTTGCTTATGGAATATCTTAGATCTGATTCAATCTTATGTGGCACAGCTATGTACCAGTTTCACTTGTTTCAAATATCATATGATTTAGTTAACCCTATCCTTGATCTATTAATGTGTTTTCACGCATTTGCAAACAGAACAGACCCAGATCATACGGTTCCTATAGGAGCTGTATGATCAGGATCTGCTGTGTTCACTTTGGGAATTTGATAGATCTGTTTGGAATAAACACAGAACAAGGAAAGGAATATTGTTTATAATGGGTGGAGTCTGCCAAGAATATCCATGGAGTAAAGGGTTAATAACACAACATTAAATGCATATAAACACAAATAAGCATGTAGGTTGAGTCCCTTAAACCATTCCCGCATATTGACCCTCTGTAAAAATCACTTTGTGAAACCATTGTGATAAATAGAGCATTTGCTCAGCAGGAGCAAATGCTCTATTTATCACAATGGTTTCAAAACTACACAGTTCTGAAAATTTCCTTTTCTCTGGTCAATGCTCCTTTTTTGGTAGATTTAACCAAAGAGGTTCGTCCATGGATCTAAAATAGCCTATGTGGGAATGGGATAATTATGAAACAATGAGAAATCTCAGATAATAGGTGGCAATGACGTATTCCATTAAACTTTTAAATTTATAAACAGTGTATACCCAGATCAGATGATTCTTCATCCTTTAACCTGAAAATCCTGCCTTTTCAGGTCTTTATAAAATTTATTGGTATTAATCATTTCCCTGTTCGATATTCATGTACAAAATAATAACAGCATGAATATTTATTAGCAGAATTTTTATAATGTAAACATTTCAAAGGAAGTTTTATGCTCTGGCAAAAAAAGAGTACAATCAGATCTATTTAATGTTAAAAGCAAACAGAGCAGACCCTGATAAGATGGTTCCTACAGGAGCTGTCTGATCTAGGTCTACTCTGTTTGAAAAAGTGTGAAAATGTGTTTATATGAGAAGCCATCTGATCAGATTCTGCTCTGTTTGCTTATGGAATAATATAGATATGATTCTAGGGTGTTTTCCATGACAAAAAAAAATCCAATGTTTATATACCATTATACAAATCCATGATGCCAGTAGTACTTATATGAATATTCATCTGGCAAAGGATTAATACACAGAAATAATTCATGAAGAGCAGATTCCACTCAGAAAGTTCTGTGGAGATGCCTGATAAACAAGTCACATTGCATAAAGTGCCAATCAAACTATGCAGTCAATATATTAGAACTAAATTGACTTACATAAGAAGAAAATGCAGAAAAATGGTACAGAGTTTAGATAAGCATGCATGACATAACTATCCAGCAAAATGCACGTGTTAGAGAGGTTGGCCAATAATTTGCAAATTGTCAACAAGTTACGAAACACTCTAGTTATGGCACCTGTTGCTGATAATGAATTACAGCAGAACCTATCCTAAATGGCCATTCGTTTATTGACCATAGTAGTCTTAAAAAGCAGGTGGTTTACAGACCAATAATTAGACCTCTTTTTGATGGCCGCTTAGACAGGTTCTACTGTAAAAGTGTATTGGAAGTACATGGTAATTACATGCAAGAAGGTAGAAAAAAAATTCTAATTGTTTAACGGCTGTGACGGCAGAAATTAAAAATGTGTCTTTCAGATTTTAGGATTATTTTTTCTAAAATCGCAAAATATTTTGACCATGGAAATAACCAAAATACAGTAATATGACTGGTGTCACAGAAAATAAGTGGGCACTTAGACACATGGTACAGGATTGTTGTACGACAAAGTAGAAAAATGTTGGAAAGACCTTGCTTCAAGGTTATAACATTTCTGAGTTTGAGTGTGAATCCATTCTCAAGTATCTGACCAATCAGATGCTTGAGATTGAATTCAGACTCAAGAAGAATGTTTTATAACCTCACCACCTTTCCCTGCTTAGTATATATTATATTTATTTTGAGGTAATAATTTATCACAGTGTGACATAATGCAACAGATGCCAACAGAAGAGTTGTACCAGAGATCCAGATAAGATGCGTAAATTAAAAAATTATCAAGAATAACTTCTTTATTTCTCCACCAAACCCTATGTTGTGACCACTCTTTAGAATCGTCTCTTCGAGACGATTCTAAAGAGTGGTCACAACATAGGGTTTAGTGAAGAAATGACGATTTTATTATTTGAGTACGTATTTTTATCTGTAGCTCTGTGTACATACTAACGGCAAAGCGACTGATGATGAAGTGGAACTTAATCAGTGACACCATACCAACTTACCAATAACCCAACATTCAATATGAGAAGAACATTATATATTTAACATGTGTCGCATTATAGAGCATTGTTTTGGTGTGTTAACTGTAGTGAAATAAATCATTGTGAAGTGTTTACCTGACAATCTGGTTGAATAAGTCTTTAAACATGTACAGAACATAGACCGGCTTCTCCATACCCGTCACTGCCCACGGCGAAAAGTGGTAGCTGAAACAAACATACATGTACATGTCTTCAACATGTCTTAACATTTCAATGATTCACATAAGGAATAACGACATTATGCATATTTATTACCTGAAGTTTTATATAACTTTTATATTGTTAAAACTGCAAGGAAATATTTTGCTTTGATAGATACTTTAGAATCAGATCTATATCATGTCTATAGGTTCCATCTGATCTGGGTCTATTCTGTTTGCAAATGCATGAAAGTGCGTTTATACAAAGAAAAGGGTTAACCCTTTACTTCATGAATTAACATTTCGAGGGCTTGGTGCAAAACTATTCTAACTCCTTCACTTTGTGAAGGAGTTAGAATAGTTTTGCACCAAACCCTCGAAAATTTTACTTCATGAATATCCACTGTACATGTGTTTAAGTTCATTATGGCCGATAAATCAAGAGAGCACTTGCCATGGCAGACAGTGTAGAGTCATATTTATCACATAAATTGAGCAAACAGAGCAGTCATGATTAATCTTATCTGGGTTTACTATATTTGCAAAAGCATAAAAGGCAATATTATCTGAGGAAGGATAAACTAGCACATGGCAAGGTAAAAGTAAATCTATTAAATTGTGCAAATTAAGGTGCCAAAATTTGTCTATATGAGAGATAGTTTTAGTATCAATGATGTCATTTTGTTTCTTTACATGAAAATTCATGAAGCAAAGCACCCATGCATCTGTTTTTAAAGACAGACATTTTTTATTCACTAGTTTGTCGCTTTAAATTTGTGAAAAAGGAAAATTTCGTAAGGTTTGGGAAAAATATTTTTATTTCAAAATGTATCATGGCTTTGTTATCATACTCACTGTGTTATATTTGGGATTCGCTCAGGTACTTTAAACTCTTTCACTGACTGGAACTCGTCCTCGGAACTTTTACTGTGGTATGATAGCACCTCTAGTGCCACTTTGTACTTCTGTTCAGATCTTCTGATCTTCTCATACAGCTACAACAATCAAATGGCAACCCTTTATCTACAGAATATTTGTCTTAACCCTTTGCTCCATGAATATTCATGTAAGAAATAATGATGTCATGAAAATTAATTTGATTTTTTTTGTAATAGCTAATGAATACAAAAGCGTTTGGCCATTGCAGAAACTGTCGTATCGGACCTATATAATTCCGTAAGCAAACAGAGCAGACCCTGATCAGACAGCTCCTAAAGGAGCCATCTGATCTGAATCTACTCTGTTTGCAAATGTGTAGAAGGGCGCATTTATGGAGTAAAGGGTTTATAAGAAATAATGACTTTATGAATATTAATTAACAGCATATTTATAATGGCATATCAAGTAGGAAACGTTTGGCTAAGGCAGAAACTGCAGAATTAGAACTATATTATTTCTAAGAGAGCAGACCCTGATCAGACAGCTATAATAGGAGCTGTCTAATCTTGGTCTACCCTATTTGCAAATGCATGAAAATGTATCTCTATCATGTAAAGGGTTAATCCAATACAGATGATGAACCAATATTCTGTTTATGCTACTGTCACAGATTTATGAACCAATATTCTGTTTATGCTACTGTCACAGATTATGAACCAATATTCTGTTTATGCTACTGTCACAGATTATGATCTGATATTCTGTTTATGCTACTGTCACTTTTGTCCACCCATTTATTCAGGCACATATTACTTTAGACAAATTATGAATGAATTCTCGATAACCTTAAAAATTATTTTGGATTAACAACAACCAACACACAGATGTGCCTTTAACCCATTCCCGCATATCGACACCTTTTGACGCTTCTGTAAAAGTCACATTGTGAAACCATTGTGATAAATAGAGCATTTGCTCCACAAGAGCAAATGCTCTTTTTATCACAATGGTTTCAAAACTACACAATTCTGAAAATTTCCTTTTCTCTAGTTAATGCTCCTTTTTGGTAGATTTAATCAAAGAGGTTGGATAAAAAAAATAGCCTTTGCGGCAATGGGTTAACCCTTTCCTTCATGCCTTTGCAAACAGAGTAGACTATAAGATCAGACAACTCCTGCAGGAGCTGCCTAGTCAACATCTGCTTTGTTTGCTTATGGAATTGTATAGATTTGACCCTGCAGTTTTTGTCTAAAAACAAAAGACTCCCCTTTTTTACAGTATAACTATTAAGTTCATGAATATTCCTGTAGTGACTGATTCACACATAAACGTTCATTTGAGAAAGGTTAATAGCTGAGTAAAGGCAAGACTCCTTTGCTTCGTTTGTTTGTATTTTATGCCATGTTCTGGGCTTCACATCAAATATCTCTCTTCTGAATCAAAAATGTTTGCAAAGTTCATAATAAATTCATGAGACATTTTACAGCATGATTGGCCAAATACAGTAAAAACCCTCGGATGCAACCACTTCATTCTGCATTAAGCTACCACCAGCCTTTTTAAGCCAAGAATAAGATCTTATTTTGGTGCTCGCATTTTAGTTTTTTTTTCTGTAAATTGTCATTTTCTAAGGATCCATTTGATCAAATTCTGAAGTCAAAAGAAAAGGAGAAAAAAAGTTTATTTCACATGAACCGAAAAGAAACAGTACAATAGAACCTCTCTTAAGTGGCCATCAAAAAGAGGTTTAATTATGGGCCTGTAAGGCAGGTGGTAGCTTAATGCAGGTCAAAAGTAATGCAGAAACCTCCTATAGGAGTTTTCTGCATTACTTTTGCCCTGCACTAAGCAACACCTGCTTGTTAATACTGACCTATATTCAATAAATGATTGGCCATTTAAGACAGGTTGTACTGTATATTGAGAGACGAGGTAGATGGCAGTATCTACTTTAGTGTTGTAAGAGTTAATATTTTGAATGTTGATTTTTTTCCAAAATGGAATGATTCATCATTGTTAACCAATAGCGTCCATGCAAGGGTACAATTGGCAAGATGATTTTAAACGACAAACAGTGCAGACCCTGATCAGAAGGCTCCTTCTAGCAGATCACTGATCCAGGTCTACATTGTTTGCCAAAGCCAGTGCACTCATTTACCACATTCAAAGGGTTAAACTAACGTTGTGTGTGCAAAACAGAACACCTAGTTACTGCACATCTCATCTGGATTTAAAATGTTTGTATATGTTATCCCTGATTCAATCATACAGTAAAACCTCTCTATAACGGCCACTAAGCTACATCAAGTATTTTGTGTTAAAGGCAGGTGGCTGCTTAAAGCAAGGTGAAAGTAAAACAGAACGCTCCTATAGGAGCGTTCTGTTTTACTTTCACCTTGCTTTAAGCAGCCACCTGCCCTAAATACCAACTAATTTACACAATTTAGTGGCCGTTATAGAGAGGTTTTACTGTAGTGCGGAAAGAGCTATGATTCACTCACTTTTGCATGGTGTAGGGCTAGGCCACAGTATACTGCAAATGTTTCAAACGATTCTTCATCAGATTTTGTAAATGTTCCGCTCAGCTTGTTCACCATCTGTACAACCCCAATGATGCTGGTAAACAAAACAGAAACATTACAAAGTTTCATTACCAAAAACAAAAACATTTTATTAAAGACATAACTTTTGTAAACATCATAGACAAGACCAGTTGCCATGTTTAACATTTTACGCCATGAATATTCAAGCAAGAAATAATGATGTCATGAATATTAATTAGATTAATTTGCTATAATAGCACATGGACACAGGCATTTTCGTCCATGGCAGAAACTGCAGAGTCATATCTATATTATATCATATGCAAACAGAGCAGATCCTGATCAGACAGCTCCTATATGGGTCTACTCTGTTTGCAAAGGTGTAGAAAGGCGAATTTATGGAGTAAAAGGTTTAAATGTAGCATATGATTAGGGTCAGCACTGCTTGATCAAAGCTATGAATACTATCATTTAACTTTAAAACAGTGTAGATCCTGATTCAGACACCTTGACCAGATCATGTTCTACACTATATCAAATCAAAATGCAACGGGAACTTTGATTATGAATGAGTCAGTGATTTTATATGAAATAAATCTTGTTATGTGATTTTTACTTTCAAAAATATGCAATATTCATATATAACTATTTAACATAAATATCTGGTTACATCAACCTTATTCTCTTAACCCTTTCCTCCAAAGTCTATTTTTAGACACAACCTCTTTGAATCAATCTACTGAAAAGGAGCATTTACTAGAGAAAAAAGTTTAGAATTGTGTAGTTTTGAAACCATTGTGATAAATTGAGCATTTGCTCCTATATTTTTAATGCTCTATTTATCACAATGGTTTCATAAAGTGATTTTTACAGACGCGTAGAAAGGCGTATTTATGGAGGAACGAGTCAAATAATAATTTTTTGTGCTTTATAAAAAACGTCTGCTCAAATTTAAATTTCGTACAATTTTGACTATTTCCAATTCAATCAAAGTTTTTAGAAACTATTGACCCAATGTCAAATAGCTTGGATCATGACGAGATGCTGAGTCACTCATTGTCTCACCTGGACTCGAGCCATTTGCAAATGTGAGTAAAGTCATGCTTAGCCCTTTACTCCATACATACGCCTTTCTACCCCTTTGTAAACAGAGTAGACCAAGATCAGACTGCTTCTATAGGAGCCATCTGATCAGGGTCTGCTGTGATTGCCTTATGATGAAATATATACATGATTCTACAAATTTTGCGCTGCCCAAAGACTCCTGTGTCCTCCTTAGGAGCAAATGCTCTATTTATCACAATGGTTTCAAAACGTGACTTTTAAAGAGGCGTAGAAAGGCATATTGATGGAGGAAAGGGTTAAGGAGATAACTTTAATTGTTGCAGATGACCTTTCTAGTAGATGACAGTAAACTCCCACTAAACCAGAATTTTAATCAAAAAGTATTTAGACCTTTTAGGCAGGTGGCTGCTTAATGCAGGGTGAAAATCATGCAGAAAGCTCCTTTTGGAACTTTCAGCACAACTTTCAACCTGCATTAAGCTGCAACCTGTCTGAACCCTTTCCTTTATATAAACATGTTTTCACACGTCTGCAGAGTAGACACAGATCAGACATCTCCTATAGGAGCCATCTGATCAAGGTATGCTCTGTTTGTTTATTGAATTTATTTTCAAAAGTGGCTAAATTGTTCCACCTTCCATTTTTATTACAAGTATTTTGTTCATGAATATTCAGTAGGTATTGAAGTTTGGAATAAATACAGTAAAACCCCACTAATGCGACCACCTAAAAGAGGTATAATTCTGGGTGTTATATGCAAGTGGTAGCTTAATGCAGGATGAAAGTAATGCAGAAAGCTCCTAGAGGAGCTTTCTGTATTACTTTTGCCCTGCATTAAGCAACCACCTGCTTATAAAAACAACCATGTTTATTCGTTAAGTGGTCGCATTAGAGGGGTTCTACTGTATAGAAAAAGACCAGCATTGCTACTAACTTAAACACCCGGTTTTAGAGGGGTATTACAGTACTTACTGAGCAATAAGTTAGCACGGTTCTACTGTATGTCATACTTACTTTCCCCTGATATATATGGGCATACACAGTATTGTTTTAGTTCTGTATCCAGTTTGCATATCAACCTCCCTGAAAAATACAACAGTTACATACAGTCATATCTGTCTACAATGACCACTGAATACTAGGCCTTTCACCCTTTCTTTTATACAGGTGTTTACCGATTCCCTCATATTTATGCCTTTTGGTGCCTCCTTAAACGTCACTTCTTGAAACCATTGTGATAAAAAAGAGCATTTGCTCCATAGGAGCAAATGCTCTATTTATCACAATGGCTTCAAAGCTACACACTATTTAATTTTTCCCTTTTTCAACTTAATGCTCCTTTTTAGTAGATTTATTTAAATAGGTTGTATCTAAAATAGCCTATAAGGGAATGGGTTAAAAGGTGTCTCTATCAGGTGAAGGGTCAATGCAATATTTCTTGAAGCATGTTAAATAAATTCTTTTCAAACAAGATATGCTTATAAATAAAGAGGCTGATGTAGACAAGTTTTACTGTAATTCCATAAGCAAACAGAGCAGTACCTGATCAGATGGCTACTACAGGAGCCATCTGATCTGGGTCTTCCAGGCGCGGATTTAGAAGGGGGTGGAGCCTGCGTGCACCCCCCTAAAATTGCCAAAACATTTTTTTTAGTAATATTTTAGATCTATATACAGTAAAACCTCTCTATAACAACCACTAAATTGTGTTAAATAGTTGGTATTTAGAGCAGTTGGCTGCTTAAAGCAAGGTGAAAGTAAAACAAGAATGCTCCCATACTTTCACCTTGCTCTTTAAGCAGCCACCTGCCTTTAACACAAAATAATTGATGTAATTTAGTGGTCTTTGTGTCTACTAAAATTCAATAAAACTGATTCAGTAGGAGTGTTTTATTCCCTCACCCAATTAAGCTCTTTTTCAACATGTATTACAAACACACTATTTATTTTTGTCATCAAACATAAAAAAAAATCTAAACCCCCCCCCCCCCCCCCCCACACTTTAAAAAAAAAATCTACCCCTCCCCCACACCTAATCTGAAATCCTGGATCCGCACCTGTCTTCTCTGTCTGAAAAGGCTTTACAATGTGTATCTATGGAGTCAAGGATTGATGTGGTCTGGGCAAAAACATCGGAGCACTAGCAGACGTTTTGTGATAAAAATGATTTACAAAAACTCCAGACTGTTTCTCTGGGAAAATTAAATTAGCATATTCACACAAAAAAAGATAAGACTGACGAAATGTGATAGAATTAAATCAATTCAGGCAACCGTCTCAGACTTTCAATTCAGTCGTCTCTTTAATCCTCAGGGAAAGAACAATAGGAGGAAATATTACTTTAGACTGGAATTCACAATCATGTTGATGGATTTTACCTTTGACAATCAATTGAAAGCTTCTTTGTAAATTATTCAGTATAATCAGATAAGACTGCATTTAATTTGTTGTCTCATAAGGATCCGAACATTTTTATAACTTTCATGGTCCTTTTTAACCCTGTATGACTGGTGAGCAGCTTACCTTGCAGCAAACCTGAAGATCGAGGTTCATTTAACCCTTCGCTGAATTTTAAAATTCATTTCTCCTTCTTTACCCATGCCCTGTTGTATAATTACATATACCTTCACTGTGTATACGTATTTCGCTGTGCAATCACTGCTGTGGAGTGCACTGGTTGCACAATCAATTTGTAAATAGTGCAGACCCTGATGAGACAGCTCCTGCAGGAGCTGTCTCATCTGGGTCTTCACTATTTACAGGTAGGTATATTGACGCGAATAGCAAGCGAAGGGTTAAGCTTTCCTTTATATGAACGTTTTTAAACATTTGCAAACAGAGTAGACCCAGATCAGGTGGCTCCTATAGAAGATATGCTGTGTTTGCTAATGGAATTTGATACAATGTAACACCTAATTTGCATCCATGTTTTCATCAGATATACTGGAATGACATTGCTACACTACGTCAGTCAAGGAACAAAATGCAATCCAAAAAGCAATCCCACTATTTGTCTACGTTAACCAGTTATTTCTGACTAAAGTAAACTGTTATTGTCTGGAAATCGTTTTTCTAACTTTTAGGAAGTGACCTTGACCCCATGCCCACCTCCAATGCAATCCTATACTTGTCACATAATGCAAATTATCTATACACAAAGTATTGTAAAACAACTTACTAAAAACATTCTAACTAAATAATTCTTCCAGACACCATATTCTATTTTTAGTAACAATGACCTTAACCTTGACCCCAGGCCCTAGTCCTCAACATCTGTTTGCATCTGTAATTTAACTAAGGACCCGCCATTACTACTCTCATAGTCAATATAATCTCACAATTTAGCATGCGACCTGTCACCAATTACCGGTAGGTCAACCTTGTAAACATTTTATTGTGAGTTTTAACATATGTACGAGTATGTTACGATAATTTCTGTCAAACGATATTTTCTTACATTACTGAAATGCAATCTCATCCTTTGTTTCAATACAAAATATTTGTACCGCTAGTGAGGCCACAAAACTGTCCAAACATTGAAAACTTAGCAACAGCCTGCCTTAATAACCAGATTATTTTTCTTTGAAACCCTTAATGAATATAGACCCCAATGGATGCCATATTTAAAACAGAACCGACATGATCAACCTCCCTGCGTGTTAATTACCTGTTGAACCGTTTGTCGTTGTAGGCATCTGGTATATTCAGCACCTCGCCTGTAGAGGCCACGTGTCCAGCCACGCCCTTGTCAATTGGAAACCTGAAATTGACATGACACATTTATTTACGCTCAAAGTACAAATAGTATCAAATTTGTGTCATTTCATTACATGTGATTTGTGATTACCTATGCAAACAGTTCAGATTCAGATGAGATGGCACCTAACTCAACGCCTCATCAGCATCCAGTATCCATGCTTATAAAACTTTTAGTTGAGTCTGAGTTCGTTCTCAAGCTTTTGATTGGTCAGATTTGAACCTTGGCTCAAATCTGACCAATCAAAAGCTTGAGAACTCAAATCTGACCAATCAAAAGCTTGAGAACGAACTCAGACTCAACTAAAAAGTTTTATAAGCATGGACCCTGGCTGTTTGACACCCACAGTCTGTCAGACTGCATTTTAACCCTTTACTCCATGAACATTCATGTAACAAATAATGACATCATGAATATTCATTAGATTAATTTTCAAACTAGCACATGAACACAAGAATGTTTGGCCACGGCGGAAACTGTAGAATCATATCTATTTTTATCATAAGCAAACAGAGTTGATCCTGATCAGACGACTCCTACTGGAGCTGTCTGATCTGGGTCTACTCTGTTTGCAAAAGCGTAGAAAGGTATATTTATTGAGTAAAGGGTTAAATATTAACTTGAATCATAACAGACAACAATGTTTACATGTTTGTAGGTATAGTATTACTTATGAATAAAACAATGTTTTTCAAAGCTAAAAGAAACATTTAATTCATTTCAGTGCTTTATACAGAAGATGTAAGTTAAATATTAAGTACTTGCACGCTAGCAGTGAAACCGTGATGACCAATGCAAACAGTTTGAATCCAGATGAGACGCCACATAATGCAGAGTTTCATTACTGTTTTGTAAAGAAATGACGAAAATTTACTGAGCGTGGAGAGAGTTAAAATAATACATGTATTTTCAAAGTAAAATTTTCTCCGAGTCAAAAGTGATACTGTCTTGACAGAAATTCTGAGGAACATTTTTAGCAGAAAATCTGGGAAACAATTTCATTAAGTTATATCTCGCAATTAGTCCTTTCCCTCATGTGAACACTTTTTCATGCTTTTGCCAACATACGGTTCCTAATTCTACCGTTTCTACCATGATAAATAAATATTTTAAACATCCCTCATATTTTAACTTGCTTATTAACTTTGCAAAACATAATAACAACATTCCGAAACAGCATTCCCAAGATTAACCCTGAATAATTAAAAAGAGCCCTTCTTTCCTGAATATTGATTAGCTCATTCTCTCCTAGGCTATTTTTAGACCCAACCTCTTTGAATGTATCTACCGAAAAGGAGCATTAACTAGAGGAAAGGAAAAAATAGAATTTTGTAATTTGAAACCATTGTGATAAATAGAGCATTTGCTCCTATAGGAGCACAATGGTTTCATAAAGTGACTTCTATAGATGCGCAAAAATGCGTCACTAGGGGATAATGTGTTACAAAATGTATCTAAATTTATCATTGGAGAAATGGAAGAAAATGATTTTATCACAAACAGTGCAGACCCTGATCAGAGAGCTCCTTGTACACACTGTTTGCAAAGGCCGTATATATACGGTTTCCACACTTTCAGGGTTAAGTTCATGAACTCTTTTTTGATGACTATACCTGTAAACTATGCTTAAACCTCTCCCTGGTGAATATTCATGTAGGACATAATGACGTTATGAATATTAATAAGAATATTTTTTATAATGGCATATGAACACAGGACAGTTTGGCTCAGGCAGAAACTGTAGAATCAGATATATTTTACACCATAAGCAAACAGAGCAGACCCTGATCAGACGGCTCCTATAGGAGCCGTCTGATCGGGGTCTACTCTGTTTGCAGATGCATCAAAATGCGCTTACATAAGGGAAAGGGTAACATAACTTTGCCTAATATGAACACTAAATAATACTTTGCATGCAAAAAAACAAGGGTACTGGCATTTGCATACAGTTTAGACCCAGATCAGCGGGCTCCTGTTTGTATTTCATCAACTAGCATTTATTTTATTCATACTGAATGGGATCTAATATTAACCCTTTCCTTCATAGACACACCTTTTTTATGATTTTGCAAACAGAGTAGACCCAGATCAGATGGTTCCTGTAGCGGCTGTCTGATCAGGGTCTGCTCCGGTTGCTTACGAAATTATAATAGACTCCATAGTTTCTACCAGTTCCGAAACATCCTGTGTACATATACCATTTTAATAATTCAGCAAATAAATATTCATGACATCATTATTTCATATATGAATATTCAACAGGGAAAGGGTAGTCTCAAGGACAGGTAGTTTAATTCCAAACCACAACAAATGTTCTGGCAAATTACACAACAAAGACAAACAACTAAAGCATGAAAACAATGGTTTGTATCAGGGCCCAACGTTATAAACATTTACCTGGAGCCTGAGTTCATTCTTAACCCATTACCTCATAGGCTATTTTTTTTAGATACAACCTCTTTGAACAAATCTACCGAAAAGGAGCATTAACTAGAGAAAAGGACAATTTTAGAATTTTGTAGTTTGAAACTATTGTGATAAAAAGAGCATGTGCTCCTGTAGGAGCAAATGCTCTATTTATCACAATGGTTTCACAAAGTGACTTTTACAGAGTCGTCAAAAGTTGTCAATATGAGGGAATGGGTTAATATGGGTTTATATGAAACTCAAAAACTGACCAATTATAGGTACTTGATAATAAACTCAGTCTCAAACTCAGAAGTTTCATAAACTAGGGCCCTGGCCTGGAATGAAATACATGTACACATGGAATATGAATTCCTATAACTTCCGAGATTCCTGGCCAATGGTGACATGAACCAAGAATGCATTGGGGCATGTGATCTATGCCCTAGTAATATGCTTAAATCTTTCAATGCTGATTTTTCAAATGGCTATTGCAAAATTCAAACAGGTCAAGCTTACCATGAAAGTGTAACATGGCAAACAGTGCAGACTCTGATGAGAGGACTGCTCTAGGAGCCTTCTCATCTGGGTATACACTGTTTATAAAGGGCATTAGTGACTTATTTCCCACACTAAAAGGGTTAACTGAAAAATACCACAGTTAACAGGGGTTTGATGGATTGTACTGAATCTCAAAAACTATTTTTAAGAAAAACCATGATGGAAACAGACACTGCTGTTTAGACAAACAAATTGAAAATCTTTATGACTCCTCTGAGTATAATTTCAGGCACAGCCAGTACTAATTGCTGGCAGATATATAATAGGTTTGTTCTTATTGAAAGCAAAAAGACTCTGTGACAACAACAAACGGTTAGACACATGCAGACATTCAGACATTCACATCTGTGATTCCAAACCTGATCTCTTTGCTTGGCACATTCTCATCCACCCTCCCAGTGTCAAAAATTCTTGCGTATAGTTCATTTGTATTTGTGTCAACCAGGAACAGGGAGGCGCGGTCCGCGTTCACTAGCTTTTTGGCGTAGTTCTGTGGAGCATAAAACATATACACCAAACTGGCCTCTACAGCAGAATAGATACCTCATGCTAAAGCAAAGTGGCAATACTGCCATATAGAGGACTTCACGCAAACCTGTTGTAACTACAATCTATGGGACAAAGGTGTGATGATCTTTGCAAACAGTTTTGGATCTAGATGAGATTACAATTAAATTGGTGTCTCTTCAAGATCCAAATTGTTTGACACTGAAGGATCAGTTTGATCAAGGTCTATACTTCGGCTATTTTTTCTGTTTAATTTAACCCACTCCCTCATACTGACGACTTTTGACGAATCTGTAAAAGTCACTTTGTGAAACCATTGTGATAAATAGAGCATTTGTGATAAATAGAGCATTTGCTCCTATAGGAGCAAATGCTCCATTTATCACAATGGTTTCAAACTACAAAATTCTAAAAGTTTCATTTTCTCTAGTTAATGCTCCTTTTCGGTAGATTTAGTCAAACAGGTTGTATCTAAAAATAGCCTATGAGGTAATGGGTTAATTAAAGTCATCAAAATGGTGCCAAATTGAACTTTAAATTCCGATGAATAAGGAAGACTAGGTTCTGAATATTTAGGGTAATTAGGGGACTGTATTTATGACAGATTTGCAATTAACCCTCGACAACCTCTCCACAAGAAAAGGTACTTTAAGTATTCTTGCATTTTGCAAATAGTGAAGACCAAAACTAGCTTCTGTTTCATACACATGGCATTTGATCACAGGATACCAAGTTGGTCTCATTCCACACTGTTTTCAAATGCAACAAGTGACCTTTTCTAGTAGATCGACTAACATCCCTTTGCATCACTGACTGTAATCTGACTGGCATTCGGCAACAATCGTAGCTAGGTAGAACTGAATCAATAAAAGTTGGCTACCCTAAAATAATATCCTAAAATCCCTATCCTAAAATTCCTAAGTACTCAGACATACAAACTTAGGCAAACAGGGAAGAACCAGATCACATAGCTCCTGCAGGAGCCATATGACCAGTGTCAACACTATTTATTACTATGTCAGTCTAGGTTAAAGTTATCAAAATGGTGCAAAATTGAATTATTTTTTTACAAACCTGTGGTGAAGTGTGATTGTATGTCAAAGTTTGTAACCCTTTACTCCATGAATATTTATGTAAGAAATAATGACATCATGAATATTAATTCGGTAATTTTTTAAAATGGCGTATGAACACATAATTTGTTTGCCAAAGCAGGAACTAGAGAATCAGATTTATATTATATCCATAAGCAAACAGAGCAGACCCTGATCAGACAGCTCCTATAGGAGCCGTCTGATCTGGGTCTACTCTGTTTGCAAAGGCATATATATATGTATTTATGGAGTAAAGGGTTAAGGTACTTAGGGTGGTGGTCTTTAACCCTTTACTCCATGAATATTCATGTAAGAAAAAATGACCTCAAGAATATTAATGAGATTGTTATAATAGCACTTGGCAGGAATTTTTGGCCATGCATGGCAGACCCTGTAGAACCATATCTATATTATATCATCAGCAAACAGAACAGACCTTGATCAGAAGGCTCCTACAGGAGCCATCTGATCTAGGTCTACTCTGTTTGCAAAGACGTATTTATGGAGTAATGGGTTAACTATCATCGATATGAGACAGATTGTGTTTAGTTCACAAATATCCAGAACAAGCTTAAGTATCCGTTAGTCAACCAACTGCCACAAAAATGCCATTGCATGTACTGGACCAAGTTTGGTCCTGTAAGGTAGCCAGTGTAGAAAGGGAATATTGGTTGAATGGAAATAAGACTGTAAGTATATATACCAGCGTATGCCAAGAAAAAGCATTGTATACCAGTCATGCATTCTGCAATAAAACATTGGTCGGTGTCTAATGGAAAATGTCTTTCTAACAGAGCAGAGCTAGATCAGATGACTCCTATTGGAGCTGTCTGATTTGGGTCTTCTCTGTTTACAAAAGGCATTAACCCTTCCCCTGTCCACGTTTATTCCAAATTTCACTACCTACTGAATATTCATCAACAAAATAGTTATAAAAAAATGTGGAAGATGGAACATTGTAGACATTTTAGAAAGCAAAGACACAGATCTATCAAATTCTATTAGCAAACAGAGCAGACCCTGATCAGACGGCTCTTCTAGGAGCCGTCTGATCTGGGTCTACTCTGTTTGTAAATTCGTGAAAAACACGTTTATATGAGGGAAAGGGTTAAAATGCACCACTATCAGATAAAGGTCAGATACAATAGTATATTAATAATTAATGATGAAAACAGTGCAGAGCCTAATCAAATGTAGTGTTCATACATGTCAAGTGATCAAAGTTTAAAAATTAGAAAGGTGTACTTAATGCCTTATGATGTAAGGGGTTATACAGAGCTCTCCATTTATTATAGTATATACATGTACAGTGACATCTCTCTAGACGGATAACTTAACCCTTTGCTTCATTAATATTCATCTTTGCTTCATTAATATTCATCTAAGAAACAATTACATCATGAATATTAATTAGATTAATTATTATGATACCTGTAGTTCATGAACACATGAAAATTTGGCCATGACAGAAACTGTAGAATCATGTCTATTAGATATCACTTCATAAGTAAAGAGATTAGACCCTGATCAGCCAGCTTCTATAGGAGTCATCTGTTCCGGGTCTACTCTGTTTGCAAAAGTATAGAAATGTGTATTTATGGAGAAAAAGGGTTAATGAATAAACATGGATGTCTTTAACCCTTTACTTGATGAATAAGAAATAATGACATCATGAATATTTATTAGCTGTAAATACACCACTTTTAATTGACATTGAAAACCAAATTATTTCTGTTCTTGTCATTTTCCTCAGATAATGTTTACAGAGGATTCAACATAATTCATCTTCTGTGCATTTTCTTCCATGTTAACCTTGAGATGAACTTTGGATATAGATTAAAAACTTTTCATAAAACATGAGCTATTATGAGTCTATTATTTTGCTATTTAAGCTTCTTCGTGCTACACCTTTGGACATTTGTTTGCTAAGCATTAATGGAATTATATTTCATGTTAATATGTTGATTATCCTAATGAATACACTATTCTAACTGCATTCAAAAGTCTAATCATAGGTGATCTTGAGATGAACTTGTATGTACAACTCGTTAAGCTAATGGTACTAATATACCATATAACTCATAGCTATACCACAACAATTCTGATAAGCATTATAGCTATACCAAAATCCATACTAAATAGCTTCAGAACGTTATAATGATATTAATTGTTGGCATTTTATGCCTCCTCTATTTGTAGGTTTCTGCAAATTGAAGCTTATTTCATTACAGAGGGATTGATTTTTCTACCACATGTCTTTACATGGTAATAACTTGAAAGTCTTAACGTCGATATGAGTTTGGAACTTGATAAATCTGTCCCTGTTCAATATTAATGTAAGAAATAATGACATCATGAATATTTATAGGCAGAATTCTTACAATAACATATTCTACACAGGATGTATCCATACCGGTAGAAATTGTAAAGACTTGCTAATCTAACTGTCTCAGAGTAATGAAATGAATTTATATGACAATGAAGTAAGTTTGACTTCAAAAGGCATACACATCTCCAAATGATTGTAACATAAATAAGAATTGTTTTGAGTTGCTAATGTTTTTTGTTTTGAGTTATTGTTCAAATGTAGATTTATACATAACCCTTTACTCCATAAGTACGCCTTTCCACTCCTTTGCACATAGAGTAGACCCAGATCAGATGGCTCCTGTAGCTGCTGTCTGATCAGGGTCTCCTTTATTTGCTTATGAAATAATATAAATATGATTCTACAGTATCTGCCATGTGTCATTATAAGAATAAATCTAATCAATATTCATGATGTCATTATTTCCTACATGAATTTTCATGGAGTAAAGGGTCAATCATTTCCCTCTTAACCCATTACCTCATAGGCTATTTTTAGATACAAACTCTTTTGATCAATCTACCGAAAAGGAACATTAACTAGAGAAAAGGATTTTTTTAGAATTTCGTAGTTTGAAACCATTGTGATAAATAGAGCATTTGCTCCTATAGGAGCAAATGCTCTATTTATCACAATGGTTTCACAAAGTGACTTTTACAGACTCGCCAAAAGTCGTCAATATGAGGGAATGGGTTAATGATGCATTTTCTTGCATCTGCAAACAGAGTAGACCCAGCTCTGTTTGCTAATGGAATTTGATAGATCTGTTTCTTTAGTTTCTAAAATGTCTATAATAAATGTTCACCTTCCATATTTCATTATAACTATTTTGTCCATGAATATTCAGTAGTTATTGAAATTTGGAATAATTATATAACAGGGAAAGTGTTAAATCTCCTTGCATCTTATCTCTTACTGGCCGTAAAAATAATGTCTGCTCAATCTGGATCTGTAGCATTTTTGACTTCTAATTCAATCAAACAATTAAGAAACTATTAACCCCTTACTCCATGAATATTCATGTAAGAAATAATGACACCATAAATATTAATTAGATTAATATTTAAAATTGCATTTTGACAAAGCAAAACCTGTAGAATAAAATCTACATACATGTACATGTAATTCCATAAGCAAACAGAGCAGACCCAGATCAGACAGCTCCTATAGACCTGTAGAGTCTGCTCTGATTGCTTATGATATAAAATAGATAGGAATCTACCTTTTCTGCCATTGCAAACATTCCATGTGTCCATGTGCTATTATAACAATTAAATTAATTAATATTCATGATGTCATTATTTCTTACATGAATATTCATAGAGTAAAGGTTTATATGACATTTATATGTGTAAAGGAATTAACACGTAATTTATACAACCAGAAGCATTAACAAGATGTTTAAATATACCCTTTTTCCAGAGTTTTGACCACTCTTTCGAATTGTCTCTTCGAGTTAATTCTAAACTATGGCAGTAGTTTACACCACAATAGTGGAGAAATGTCGATTTAAATATTTGAAATGTATGACCCTTGGTGGAGAAATGACAATTTAAATACTTGAAATCTATGGTACAAGAAGCCACATGCAGCAAGCAGTAAAGCTGGAGCAAAAGTTACATTCAAATATAGGTAGCTGTCAAAACATTTCATATATACAAGCACTTGTATACACGCATTTCATGTATATATTAGCATTATATGTATTTCCGACTCTGACCTAATTTCTCTTCGACATGTCCGAGCCAGTCCTTTATCGTCAATGTCATTATCACGCATGACGTCAAAAAGACGTGCATAAAGCTCATAGGTTGAGTAATCCGCCAGGAAAAGAGACGCACGATCAGCGTCCACCAGTAGTTGAGCATTGTGCTAACCATAGAAAGGTAAAATAGTATATTAAACTATTAACCCATTACCTCATAGGCTATTTTAAGATCCAACCTCTTTAAATAAATCTGCAGAAAAGGAGAATTTACTAGAGAAAAGACAAAAAAATAGAATTGTGTAGTTTTGAAACCATTGTGATAAATGGAGCATTTGCTCCTATGGACCTATCACAATGGTTTCAATACGTGACTATTGCAGAGGCGTAGAAAGGCGTATTTATGGAGGAAAGGGTTATCCCTTTACCTCGTAAATATCCTTGTAACAAACAATGACATCATGAATATTAATTAGCCATTCTTTTTTTTAATTTTAACATGATTATTTACAAGAGAGATTTATTTTTGACAGTAGCAGAAACTGAAGAATTACATCTACATGTATATTATTTCATTAGCAAATAGTGCAGACCCGGATCAGATGGCTACTACAGGAGCAATCTGATCTGGATCAGCTCTGTTTGCAAGGGCATGAAAAATATTTCATATGAGGGAAAGGGTTGAACATTCATACTCAAGGCATAAATGTCTTAAATATTTGAGCTCTCCCATTTGTTATATAACTGTTTGCAAGGTATTCACATAGGTGCCGGTCAAGTGACATCTTCAACCTTGGCTGGCCGCAAGAGGTAATCTTTTTTTATTTGTTCTGTCACTTTATTGTATTATTCTTACCATGCTCTATTTGACAATGTTCCACCTTCCATATTTCATTATTTATAACTATTTTGGCCATGTATATTCAGTAGGTATTGAAATTTGGACTAAATATAGTACAAGGAAAGGGCTAACATTGCCATCTATATGGCTCTTGGATGTCAAGCTATTTACACCAGAGTCAACAGAACACGTAAGCTATCTACTATATCTACTATCAGTTTTCTCACAGGCCTACTGTGTGCTATAGCTTTCTGATCAAGACAAAAGTTATCATCAGGCTCATCACAGAATATAGATTGCTGACCTTTCCACTGAAGAATGTTGATGCAAGGAACTGTTATGAACAAGGGTGTTCATGCTACAGTGACATTTATGATAAACTACACAAACAGTTTGAATCCCGATGAGAAGCTTAGTAACTCAGTGTCTTGCCAGGATCCAAAGAATTTGGCACTCTAAATGTCTTTTGTTATAGATATGCCAAATGAATTTTTTCTCAGCTGGTTAAAGATTGAAACCTATTTTTCTCAAGAAGAAATTTGCTGACAGGATTTGTTAGTGACACTGAATGGCAGGGTGACAGACTTGCAATAATTGCATTCTCTTAACCCTTACAACGCTGACTTTTCAAATGGAATATTCCAAATTTCAAACAGGTCAAGCTTATGGTAAATATTTCGGGATTCTCTCTAAAGAAAAGTGTAACATGACAAACAGTGCAGACCCCAATGAGAGGGCTCCTCTAGGAGCCCTCTCATCTGGGTCTACACTGTTTGCAGGACAGTAGTGACTCGTGTCCAGCACTGTTCGGGTTAATGTTGTTAGAAATAAGTCCTGGGCAGGCACCAGCAGTTAGACAAACTGTTACATGCAAATACATGAAATAATACAACAAAAAGGATACAATCATCTACTTAAGAAATACTGTTAACCCTTTACTTCATGAATATTCAAGTAAGAAATAATGACATCATGAATATTAATTAAATGATTGTTTTTATAATGGCACGTGAAAACACGATTGGCTTGGCCGTCGTGGAAATTGTTGAACCAAGCCTATTATATTCCATAAGCAAAATGAGCAGACCCTGATCAAAGTCCTACAGGAGCCCTTTGATCTAGGTATACTATGTTGGAAAGGTGTATCCATGGAGTAAAGAGTTAATAACAACCACAAAAGACAAAACAAAAGTAACAAAAACATAAAAAAGCATTTTAATTTCATGCCACAATTAAATAGCATGAATGCATTAATGAAACAGTGTGTTAATGTGTTAAACATATTTCCAATTAGTTTTCTATGTATATGGTGGCATACATATATGTACATCTAACAATATACATCTATGTGCATACATCTAATAATGTATATATTTCTAATCATCTGGAGTTAGTGTCATATATTCTGCATGTTTACACTAAACACGATTTCATTAAGCCCTTCCTTCATACAAACGCCTTTTCGTGCATTTGCAAACAGAGTAGACACATATCAGATGACTTCTATCGGAGCCGTCTGATCAGGGTCTGCTCTGTTTGCTTATGGTATGATATAGATCTCATTCTACAGTTTCTGCATCATCCAAAACATCATGTACACATAATGCCATCATAAAAATTCATCAGATAAATATCCATGATGTCATTATTCCTTACATGAATATTCAACAGGGAAAAGGTTAAACTTATTTATATGCTAAACTAACTGTTTATTCGATGGAGAGGCTTTTTGACACCCTTGCAAACACTGTAGACCTAAATCAAATGGATCTACAGTAAAACCTCTCTATAACGGCCACTAAATAATTATTACATAAAATATTTTGTGTTAAAGGCAGGTGGCTGCTTAAAGCAAAGTGAAAGTAAAACAGAACGCTCCTATAGGAGTGTTCTGTTTTACTTTCACTTTGCTTAATGCAGCCACATGCCTTAAATATCAACTAATTAACACAATTTAGTGGCCGTTGTAGAGAGGTTTTACTGTACTCTGTATGTTACAGATTCTCCGATGTTACCAGGAAGGGCAATACTTTTTTTTAAAAGTTTTAATGCAAAATTAAATTAATTAATTGAAATAATTAATAGGCGTAGTGGTGCATGATAATTGTTCATGAATATTCATCCACTAAAGGGTTAGACTACATATACAAGTACAGGTACATGTACATTTTGCATCCCTCTGACCCCAATATATCTAAAATGAATATCAACTATCAACCATTTACTCCATAAATACGCCCTTTGCAAACAGAGTAGACCAAGATCCTATAGGAGCCGTCTAATCAGGGTGTGCTCTGTTTGCTAATGAAATAATATAGATATGATGTTGGTTTCTATCATAGTCAACTATTCCTGTTTACATGTGTCATTTAAGAAAATAAAATAATTTATATTCATGGTGTCATTATTTCTTAAATGAATATTCATGGAGTACAGGGTTATGCTGAAAACATAAATTCTGTAAAATGTTAATATTTATAAGTCATCCAGAGCTACAGATAACGATGCGTACCAAAATACTGACATCGTCATTTCTCCACCAAACCCTATACTGTTACCACTCTTTAGAATCGTCTCGAAGAGACGATTCTAAAGAGTGGTCACAGTATAGGGTTTGGTGGAGAAATAAAGGAGCTATGCTTGAAAATGTTTGAATCTATGCATCTTATCTTGGCCTCTGTGGCATTATTTCATAGAGGAATATTCAAGAGGACAAAGGTTATGTAGTTAAGTCATATATTTCAATAATCGGAAGGAAACTTAATTGAAATTAATGATTCTTCTTGACAACGTGTTTTTTACTTATTATCACTTACCATTATTTTCATTATCACTGTATCCATACTGACAATATCTTGAAATATGGACCTGAAATTTAAAAGGTAATTCGTGTAATTATCATGGCTGATAAAATATTCATCACAATGTCTCAAAAGAAAATACTACAGTAAAACCTCTATAACGGCCACTAAATTACATCAAGTATTTTGTGTTAAATGCAGGTGGCTGCTTAAAGCAAGGTAGCCACCTGCCATTAATACCAGCTAATTAACTCAATTTAGTGGCCGTTATAGAGAGGTTTTACTGTAGATAGTCATCTCATTTGGTACAGCACTTTAATCCTCAGAATGATATGGACGATTTTTGAGGTAAGATAAAAAACCCAGTTTGGATCAAGACAGCATAATTATAGTAAAAACTCTCTAAATCGGAATTCTAGTAAAGAAGAATTTAGATACTTTTAAGCAGGTGGCTGCTTAATGCAGGGTGAACGTCATTAAGCAAACATTAAGCTGCCACCTGTCTCCAAGACCGATATTCATACAAAATTGAACTTCGGTTTAGACAGGTTTGACTCTAATTGATCAACCCTTTCCCTCATATTGACGACTTTTTACGACTCTGTAAAAGTCACCTTGTGAAACCATTGTGATAAATAGAGCATTTGCTCCTATAGGAGCAAATGCTCTATTTATCACAATGGTTTCAAACAACAAATTTCTAAAATGTCCCCTTTCTCTAGTTAATGCTCTTTTTCGGTCGATCAATTCAAAGAGGCTGTATCTAAAAATAGCCTATGAGGTAATGGGTTAATTCGGTATCTCCATCATGATCCAAACAATACGAAATAATCTGCTCATCTTGTTTTGAAGATGAAATGGATAAACACAATTTTGCTTCCCTGATAAAAAAAACAACTGCTCACGGTTTTAAAGAATACAGACTCGGAACCTCAAGTTTCTCTTCAGCAACCCATAAAATATGCAACAGTAATCAGAAAGTTAATTGAATCCATATTAAATAATAAATAGAACCATTGACAGAATACACATATCGTTATAGACATCGTTTAACCCTTACAGTGCAGGACATGAGCTACTAATGTATTTTGCAAACAGTGTAGACCCAGATGAGATGGTTCCTAGAGGAAACCCTCTCATCAGGGTCTGCACTGTGTGTCATGTTACACTTTTCTTTAAAAAATCCCTAAATATTCACAATAAGCTTGTCCTGTTTGAATTTTGGAATAGTCCATTAGAAAATTCAGCGTTGCAATGATTAAAGTTCTCCTCTTTTTGCAATGGGCTATTTGATTAAACTTTATTGCAGAAACACAGAACCTATCAATTTAAGAATGTAGCGAATATTGTGATTGATCTTTTATTCAGGTGGTTCATTTCCTCAACTCTTTACATCGTTAAAGGTGAAATCGTGATTACCTAAGCAGACGGTTTGACAGTCTGGGTCCATCCTTATAAAGCTTTTAGTTGAGTATAAGGTCGTTCTCAAGCTTTTGATTGGTCAGATTTGAGTTCTCAAGCTTTTGATTGGTCAGATTTGAGCCAAAGGCTCAAATCTGACCAATCAAAAACTTGAGAACGAACTCAGACTCAACTAAAAAGTTTTATAAGCATGGATACTGACCTTATGTCTGCAAAGTCACAAGAGAAATTTTATTTACTCCACAAACACACCTTTCTACGCCCTTGCAAACAAAGTAGACCCAGATCAGACAGGTTCTATAGGAGCTGGCTGATCAGGGTCTGATTTGTTTGCTTATAATATTATTTATATATGTGATTCTCTAGTTCCTGTAACAGCCAAAATGTCCTGTGTCCATGTGCTATTATAGCAATTAATCTAATTTATATTCATGACGTCATTATTTCTTACATGGATATTCATGGAGTAAATGATAAAGTATTGACGAGGACGACAGTTGTTGTGGACGAACTATTAGCATGCAATGAGTTAATTTCGTCTAGACCTAATGTTTGTGCTTGTAAAAGTCAATTCATGTTGGAATCGTTGAGTAATAATACGCGTATTTGATTTATACTCAATTAAGAGTACTAATTACCAAAGTATTCGAATGCCGAGTTTTCCCTCTCTGCCAGTTTGCAACTTTAAATTTGATTGATACAGTAAAGAGTAAATCCTTCAGGATCCGTTTAATCTTGGTCTCTACTATTTGCCTAAGCTTGTCTGTCCAAGTATTTAGGGTAACTGGCGACAACCTTTGGCGGCAATGTGTACAGTTATTGGGATATTTCTGTACAACCATATGGCGGCAATGTGTACAGTTATTGGGACATTTCTGTACAACCTATGGCGGCAATGTGTACAGTTATTGGGACATTTCTGTACAATCATATGGCGGCAATGTGTACAGTTATTGGGACATTTCTGTACAACCTATGGCGGCAATTTGTACAGTTATTGGGACATTTCTGTACAACCATATGATGAAATCAGACCAGTAGTTTCTGAGAAGACTATTGTTTTAGAAATCATTTGGTTTTCATGGCAACCAGAATTCAGAAAAACTGACTTGCATTTGAAGGAATCTATAGAGAACCACTAATGGACCATTCCTATGGCGTCTTACGAAAATTGGTGGACACATCACAATCTGAATAGTTTGCACTGGCATTTCATTTCTGGTGAACAAAACTACCCTAACACTTTCATTTTTGTATCAAGGTTTATTAATATCAGATAAGCATTTCAGTTAAAATGGCTTTACTCACTTACCAATTCACAAGCTACAACGGATTTTGACCGATCAAGTCTTTAACAATCTGGGATGTTGGCTTGCCTATTATTGAAACATGGTCGGAAGTTTCAGAAAGGACGATTTTTAAAAAATCATAGTATTGCAAAATAAGGGAAATCAGACCCTTCCCTAGCAGCAATTTTCTTCTGAAGAATCATATTGGCATGAACAAATGCAGTTGAGCATCATCAAATGGGGCATTTCTAAATATTGAATTAAAATCTGACCAGAAATTTCAGAGAAAAATATCTCTGCAGCTTTCACTAAATAGCCGATGGGGGCCATTGTCCTGTCCCTGTTGCATATTCATATACAAAAACACAATTTTTATAAAATTACAAAACACTTGAGCAATTTAGGGAAAGGTTTCAGAAAGGGATATTTCAATTTGAATAATGATTTTGGAATGTGTAAGGTTTTGTCGTAGCCACATAGGAAAAAGAATCTCGCTGGGGTCATGTTTTATCAACACATTACAAAGGTTAGTGGAATCTCAACTAAAGAGCGCTACAGAAAATTCAAAATTAAAAAGGACCAGTTATGTTTTAAAATGTTCGTAATACATGATTTCTTTCTTTGATTATTTCATAGGATAAAGAACGACCTCCATGGAGAAAACAAAGAAAGTATCGCGTAAATTATTGTACATGATTGAAGCACCTTTTGACACATGCAAACCGACTAGACCCACATCAGACCGGCCAAGGTCTGCTCTGTAATATGGTTCAGTACAATTCGGTATCTTTATTTCCACCCAGTAGAGATTACATACAAATAGGACAGTATAACGGAACACCTTTATTCTTTTCTACAATTATTTGTTTTCATTGAGATGTTTGTCAATGTTTGAAATTGAAGAGGAAGTGATCACTGAAATTTGAATGTGTGATGATACATTGTGTTTTAAGAGCATTCTAAGTTTAGTTGTAAAACAATTTTCTAGCCTAAGACATTAGTTTCAAGGCAAAACATCATTATTGTTTTCTAGATTATTAAATCAAGGTAAATACCAGTTCATAATGTGTAAAGATAAGACATTTACAAGCGGTATATTCTCATAAATGTACAAAATTATAGCATTACACATTGATTTCCATGAACAAAGAAAACCCACAAGAGAACTGTGATGACGCTAAATTGCTCCCTTGGTGATCGGCCACACCTCTGACAACTACGTTGTTACCAAAATGAAACTAATATAAAAAGGTAATCTAATACTTTCGGAGAGAAAATTGTTTTACTACATAGCCATGGGGAAAACTAGTCATTCGATGAAAATAATTTTTTTTTAATGAAGTTGGTGGATCATTAGATTGACTATATACAATAATATAGCTAGCCTGCTTTTAAAAACCAGGATTCTATCGAATGAAAATAATTTTAAGACATTGATTAGATGATCCTATTTTAAAAATAAGTTTGCAGAAGATCAACCTACACACACAATTGTTTTGAAAATGGATCATAACTTTGGAGAGATTTTTTTTCAAAAAGGAAACCCAAATCACCGCCATGGCAACAAAATTGCTGCATGAATGATCAATATTTGAAGGAATCCGGTACAGATTTCTTGAAAGAAGATTATTCCTCTGTTGTTTGCTCGAAATTGGTCCAGTAGTATAAGTAACTGTTGACGACGGACGACAACGCGCACAGCGCTATCAAAATAACACGCTTGGGCATTTTGGGCAAGGTGAGCTAAACTCTGTTTTCACCAGTTACAGAGATTTTCGGACGTGATTTATTCGCAATCACGAATATTTCATCGGATGGTCATGTTGTGAATTCTCTTTTCAAATACATATGTAAATGAAGTTCACAGTTTATTTGGTATGAATCGACTGTGGTTTACATACAGCAACACTTCGCTAATCCGAACTATCACAGAAATACGGAAAAATCCTCTAAACCGGAATTCTAGTAGCAACGAATTCTGATACTTTTAAGCAGGTGGTTGCTTAATGCAGGGTGGAAGTCATGCAGAAAGCTCCTAGAGGAGCTTTCTGCATGACTTTCACCCTGCATTAAGTTGCCACCTTTCTCAAAGACCGTTATGTATACTAAAGTTGACGTCCAGTTTCGAGGGGTTATCGCTCTGTTGTATATCCATGTTGGAAATCAAGACATCATGAATATGCTTTAGAGGAATACTTATAATAACATATGTACACATGAATTTTTGATATTGGTAGAAACTGAAGAGAAAGGCCAATTGTAATTTCAAAAGCAAACAGAAAAGAACCTGATCAGACGGCTCCTAAAACAGCCGTCTGATATAATGGGTATACTTTATTTACAAAAGCGTGAAACGCGTTTGTATGAAGGAAACGGTTAAGACAGGTGGAAGCTTAATGCATGTTGAAAGACACACGGGAAACTAATTTGGGAACTTTCTCGTTGACTTTCGGCCTGCATATACAGCGACCTGCCTAACAAACCCAGTTCTCCTATGCTAAAACTTATGTAGCCAAATATTTTTTATTTATCTTAAATTTCAAACACTTCTAGAATCATGCCAAAAGTGTTGGAACAAATCTTGCTCCAGACTACACGGTACAAGTGATAGCTAGGTGACTGTCTCGTCAAACGAAACAGCCAGTTTCACGACATTAATTGAACCTCTCAGGAAATTTCCCGACAACATTTTTGCAAATGAGACCATTTTTTCTTCGTTAAAAGAATAATAACTTCCTGTAACAGGGATCGATCCTCCGAGAGAAACGTCGTATCTTTATAAAGTTATTAGAGTTGTCTGTTATCTGCTCTTTTGGCGTGAAGGTATTCTCTAACACACACAGGGCACGTTATAATACAGTATTGTGGCTTCACGTTCCTCTCGATGTTCGGTTTTATCAGTATTACTCTGTTTAATCAAACATAACAATTTTGTTGGAAAAAAATAACAATATTACGTGATGCACTTAATGAAACGGAATCAATATGGAATTTTTTCTCGACAATTTACGCTCTCGCGGCGAAAGTAATTTATTAAAGTGTTTCAGATTGTCACAAGGGGGATTTGAATTGTTGTGTTTTTAAACGCGCTGGGCAAGGACTTGTTCTGCCTGTATGATACATTATGTATGTTATACCCTATTCTGTACACTATCACACACTATCACTAAATGCTTTTGCTGCTGTCGTGATTGTAAGGCAGTTAATTTTTCTCTATGAGAGGTTATTACAGCAAGCAATTTCCCGTTAATAGGGACATTATATGCTTTAATTGCATATAAACACGGTCTGAGTATGTTGTAGAAATAGTGCAATGACAGGTCTTACCACTGAAAAACCTATATTTGTGTCAACCCTGTCAGTCATATAAACGTGTTTTCACGCATTTGCAAACAGAGTAGACCCAGATCAGATAGCACATATGCCTATGATCAGGGTCTACTTTGTTGCTTATGAAATTGTAATAGCTATGACTCTATAGTTTCCACCAATACCAAAAAGTCATATGTACATATGCTATTGTGAAAAATAAGCTTATAAATATTCATGATGCAATTAGTTCTTACATGAATGTTGACAGGGAAAGAATTAAGAAAAAGGTCAATTGCGGTACAATATAAGCGACAGACTCCTGCGCGAAAATTGATTACTATGCGGCCCCGGAATGGGTACAACTGTCATAAAAAACGAATGATCACGAAAATCATATTCTAGTCATATTAAAAACCTTGAATCGAAAAAAATCGGCAAGTTTGAGTTTAGTTTTGTTTCAACAATGTAATAAGTCTTTGTATGAAATGTTTCTCAAACAAATAGATGCTTTGCCAAACCTTTGGCTGGACTGCTTTTAAATATGCAGTCAGATGCTGGTGACCATTATGTTCTATTCATCCATTATACCGCACTTAGGGAGTATGTGTTGGTTTCAGGAACCTGTTTCAAATATTTAAAAATTAAATGCATACACCTGTTTCAGTTCAAAGTCAGTTCGTTAAATCAAACTGTTTATCTATGAAATAATTAATAAATATCTGATTCTATAGATTTTGGTAATAATTGGTACCATTTCATTTGCTCGTGATACCATTATGAAAAATCATCTAATTAATATTCAGAAATTCAACATTTCATACATTAAAATCCCAGGATTATACCGTCTTTGTGTTGTCATTGTATAGCGAGGTTTACTGTCAGCATAGGATTATACTTCCTTTGTGTTATCATTGTAGCGAGGTTTACTGTCAGTATTGGATTACACTTCCTTTGTGTTATCATTCTAGCGAGGTTTACTGTCAGTATTACAGGATTATACTTCCTTTTTGTTATCATTGTAGCGAGGTTTACTGTCAGCAAAGGATTATACTTCCTTTGTGTTATCATTGTAGCGAGGTTTGCTGTCAGCGTAGGGTTATACTCCTTTGTGTTATCATTGTATAGCGAGGTTTACTGTCGGCATAGGGTTATACTCCTTTGTGTTATCATTGTAGCGATGTTTACTGTCGGCATAGGATTATAATTTCTTAGTGTTGTCATTGTAGCGAGGTTTACTGTCAGTATAGGATTATACTTCCTTTGTGTTATCATTGTAGCGAGGTTTGCTGTCAGCATAGGATTATAATTCCTTTGTGTTATCATTGTAGCGATGTTTACTGTCGGCATAGGGTTATAATCCTTTGTGTTATCATTGTATAGCGAGGTTTACTGTCGGCATAGGGTTATACTCCTTTGTGTTATCATTGTAGCAAGGTTTACTGTCGGCATAGGATTATACTTCCTTTGTGTTATCATTGTAGCGAGGTTTGCTGTCAGCATAGGATTATACTTCCTTTGTTTTATCATTGTAGCGAGGTTTACTGTCAGCATAGGATTATACTTCCTTTGTTTTATCATTGTAGCGAGGTTTGCTGTCAGCATAGGATTATAAGTTCTTAGTGTTGTCATTGTAGCGAGGTTTACTGTCAGTATAGGATTATACTTCCTTTGTGTTATCATTTTAGCGAGGTTTGCTGTCAGCATATGATTATAATTCCTTTGTGTTATCATTGTAGCGAGGTTTACTGTCAGCATAGGGTTATACTCCTTTGTGTTATCATTGTATAGCGAGGTTTACTGTCGGCAATTGATTATACTTCCTTTGTGATATCATTGTAGCGAGGTTTACTGTCAGTATAGGATGCTGCCGTGCTTTGTTTCGTGTAACAAGCCTTGTTGTCAAATAATCAACTCCATGACAAAATGCACCTAATGCTTTTCCATGACCAAATATTCCATTGTTCATACACCACTATAAAACTATCTAATTAATATTTATTTACGTCATTACTTCTTATGTGTATTTTCATGGAGTAAAGGTTTTATCAACCAAATTCTGACAGCAAATGACAAAGAACCCAACTAATAAATAACAATACACTATACAATTCTGCGACATTCCATTGAAATCATCTGAATGATATCGAAGTTATGTCTGATATACGATCTGGCCGGGCATGGAAATGGGTGACAGGGCGCGAAGTAAAAGTAGAATTGTGTCCAAGGAACACAGATGTCCTCTCCATGCTATATTACCGTGTTCAAATTAATGTATATTGTAACCCATTTCCTCCCATTGACACATTTTGACGCCTCTGTAAAATACAGTTTTTGAAACTATTGTGATAAATAGAGTACTGGCTCTATAGGAGCAAATGCGCTATTTATCACATTAGTTTCAAAACTATATAATTTCTAAAAGTTTCCTTTTTCATAGTAGATCCTCCTTTTCAGTAGATTCATTCAAAAAGATTGGGTCTAAAAGCAGCCTATGAGAGAACGGTTAATTGAACAAAACCATATAAGCGGACACACTCGTGATTGTATGGTCTATACGTGCGCTGGTTTTTCAGCTAGAATAGACTTGACGATTTACCGGCGGGTTTTTTATTTATACAGTGTCATCTCTCATTATGTATTCTGCATATGGGCCAGGGCTCAGGTCAAATTTTCCAGGCTATAACTAAGCAACCACTGGTTAACTAATTCTGTTAATACGCAGGTGGCTGCTAAAATTAACCTAATGAATATTCATGTCAGATATAATGACATCTTGAATATTTATTGGCATAATTTCTACAATGGTCTATGAACACAATATTTTTAACCATTGCTGTAACTGTAGAATCAGATCTACATAATTCAATAGGCAAACAGAGCAGATCCTGATCGGACGTATTACATAGGCGCCATCTGATCTGGGTCTACTCTGTTTGCATAGGCGTTGAAGGGCGTATATGTTAGGTGGAACGATTACTGCAAAGCGAAAACCTTTAAAAACTCGTCTTGTATTCGCCTACAGTCCCGCTCCCATAGCGAAACTTTTCAGATGTTTGACAGTATTAAACTTTTCTCTCTGTTCAATATCAATATAAGGAATAATGACGTCATGAGTGTTTATTAGCTGATTTTTATGGTAGTATCGCTGGCACTAGGTCGAAAAAGACTATAGTTTATTTATAGCATCAAGTACATTAATACTATTACTTTACTAGGTGTTATAAATAAACTATAGTCTTTTCCATCTAGTATCAGTGGGTACTACATCAATTAGTTTGTGTTAAAGGCAGGTGGCTGCTTAAAGCAAGGTTCTGTTTAACTTTCACCTTGCTTTAAACAGCCACCTTCCCTAAATACCAATTAATTAACACAATTTAGTGGCCGTTATAGAGAGGTTTTACTGTATACACATGGTATTTTGGCTCAGGCGGAAACTGTAGAATCAGACCTATAGTATACCATGAACTAACAGAGCAGGCCCTGATCTCTACTCTGTTTGAAAATGTGTGAAAATGCGTTTATATGAAGGAAAGGGTTAAGATGAGAGTTTGCTAAAGTTTTCACATAACTCTGACGTAAGCTACTCACCTTGTTACTGCAAGGAGGAAGTCGTTGAGTTTCCTTTGTTTGGTCATACAGTTGTACATCTGCAGTGATTGAAAACAATACCCCATGGCAGCATCGTACATGGCAATTTTTATTGTGTAAATATATATGCATATTTAGAGAAAAATTGTATAATGAATTGGTAACTAGTCTCTTATAATTCTATATAGAATAACATGGTTTTGTATATTGTGTGTAAATATGTATAATTTGTACTGTGTAACCATGATGAGACTTTAATAAAGAATAAAACCATAAAACCTGACTAGCATTTGCATATTGTTCTTGTAGTGGATTTTCAAAAACCTTCATTAAGTTTAAACCTTAACCCTTTCACCGCCGAAGTCGCATAAATGCACCACGACAAATAGTGCAGTCCCAGATCAGACGCCGCCTTTTCAAGGCGGCATCTGATCAGGGACTTCACTATTTGTCTCAATCTCTATTTCTATATATGTGCTTTATTCCTTTGAAATTTGCATTTATTTATCTCATTTCCTTATTTTCCTGAATGATTTAACAAACTTGGAGTGCAGACGACAGTTAGAAATTTGACGCCGAAAGGGTTAAAGCAGTTTTAATACTTTTGAGCCGCAAAGTTACTCGGCGTGGCATCTGGATCCAAACTGTTTGTTTTCGCTGCTAGCTTACACAGGGATAAACATAGTTTACGGTAATAAATGGAAACAGAATATAAATATGAATATAGAATTAATTCCTTTCTTTCAAGTAAGTAATGACAAAAAAAATATACAATTATGAATGAGCTAAATGAATCCACACTAACACTTTGAAGTAAACATTTGCAATATACCTGTCTGAAAGAAAGTAATTAAACAAAAGCACGGATTTAATTATGGAAGTACAAGAATCATTTACAGATAAATGTAACGAAAATATGAACCCTGAATGAACCCAGGAAGATACAGAATAGAGTACAAAAAAATGCCCCTTTTCACCTTTAACTTAAATAAATACTTTGAAATAAAATCACTAGATCTATCTATGTTAATAGTGATATCTTGCACCTATGCCGCATGGTGCACGGGTTTCCCCAATCACTAATGTGTTGTTGTAAAGAGCATGGTATACAGTAGATTCTGTCTTAAGCGGCCATTCATTCATCGAACACTGGAAGCAGGTGGTTGCTTAATGTAGGGTAAAAGTGATGCAAAAACTCCTATGCTATTTCTGTATTACTGTTTTCCTGCATTAAGCTACCACCTGTCTTACAGATCGACAATTAGACCTCTTTTTGGTGGCCACCTAACTCATCACCGCATATTGATGACTCTGTAAAAGTGACTTTGTGAAACAATTGTGATAAATAGAGCATTTGCTCCTATAGGAGCAAATGCTCTATATATCAAAATGGTTTCAAACTACAAAATTCTAAACATTTCCTTTTCTCTAGTTAATGCTCCTTTTCGGTAGATTTATTCAAAGAGGTTGTATCTAAAAATAGCCTATGAGGTAATGGGTTAAGACAGACTCTACTGCAGTCAAAACGCTATATAGCGACCACACTAACGAAGCATATGCCTGGTTCTATACTTCATGAATATTAATGTAAGAAATAATGACATCATGGATAGCTATTAGCTGAAATATTTATAATGGTATATGAACAAAGGATATTTTAGTTACTGCAGAACATGTAGGATCAGATCTATATGATTCTACAGCAAACACAGCAGATCCTGATCATTAGGCTCCTGCAGGAGCCATTTGATCTGGATCTACCGCAAAGGGGTAAAAAGAGTTAAGGCGGGTGGTACCATCATGCAGAAATTACTTTCTCTCTACTTTAAACAGCCAGTACCAGCATTTAACCCTTTTGGCGCCAAATGTCTCATTGTAGTCTGCAAAACAATTTTAAATCATTCGGTAAAATAAGGAAATGAGATAAATAAATGCAAACTTCAAAGGAATAAAGCACATCTATAGAAATAGAGTTTGAGACAAAAACTTAAGTCCTTGGTCAGAAGCCGCCTTAAAAAAGCAGTGCACTACATGTATTTGTCGTGGTGCATTTATGCGATATTGGTGGTGAAAGGGTTAAGGCACTTTAGAGACGTTCTAGTGTATACAGACCAGTACATCAAATGATAAGTAACCACAAGTAATGCGAAACAGACATTTACATAAAACTACTGATGAGCCTATTAAATGGGTACTGTAGGCAAAAGAAACATCGAAATATATTATAAAAGCGGTTGGAGACACAATCGAAATAAAAGGGTCGTTGAAATTTCGACTTACATTTATGTAACGACAGATAATTGCAGAATAATTCATTTCTATTCAAAATTGCATTATAAGTGTCACCGTTGTATCTTTGCTGTGTCAAATGCAGATTCAAAATCATGAGAAAGGATAATGACTAGTTATAGAAGAATGTGACACATCCCAAGCATGCATATACAGAAATCACAAGTATGGATAAAAACAATTTTCATAAACATGTGAAAAAAATAAACCTTTTAAGTATGGAAAAAGAATTTTCATAATGGTGCATATTAAACCTTTCCCTTATATAAATCATTTTGTAATCAAAGTAGACCAAGATCAGACGGCTCCTGTAAGGCCGTCAGATCAGGATCTGCTCTGTTTGCTTATAGTATAATACAGATTCTACATTGTCTGCTTTTAAAAGCCAACTATTCTTGTGTCCATGTGCCATTATAGAAAATAATCTAATTCTAATTTCATATTCATGGTGTTATTATTTCTTACGTAAATATGCAACAGGGAAAGGGTTATATTATTAATTACCCAAAACAACACCATAGAACCCCTCAAATACAGTTTCAGTAAATATAAGGTACAGTAAATCTTCCCTTTTACGACCACTGGAAAAAGTTTAATTCTTGATTTTTAAAACAGGTGGTCGATTAATGCATGACAAAAGTTGCACAGAATACTCCTATAGGGGCATTAATTTTGCATTCAGTAACCACATGCTTTAAAAAAAACCTATATGTTAATAAATAATGTTGTCACTACAGGGAGACTGTACTGAACTGAACAATGAGAAAAATAAAATTGAAAGAACAACTACGGTAAACCTATCAAAATTGAATTTATAGTAAAGAACAAGTGAGTTTATAGTACAGAACAAGTGAGTTTATAGTAAAGAACAAGTGAGTTTATAGTAAAGAACAAGTGAGTTTTGCGGGCAGGTGGTTGATTAACCCTTTACTCCATGCATAACAATGTACGACATAATGACATTGACATCATGAATATTAATTAGATTATTGTTATAATAACACATGGGCACAGAAATCATTGGCCATGACAGAAACTGTACACTGGTATCTATATTATACCATATTCAAACAGAGCAGACCCTGATCAGACGGCTCCTATAGGAGCCGTCTGATCTGGGTCTACTCTGTTTGCAAAAGTGTAGAAAGGTGTATTTTGACCTAAAGTATTAATGCAGTGTGAAAGTCACACAAAAAGTTCCCCACCGGTCTTGAAGACCGACATTACTACTGATCTGAGTTAGGTTAAGACAGAATTTACTATATAAATATTTTACATGAAAAAATGTATAATGAAGAACAAATAGCTTACATGATATAAAGGTAGGATATATAAGAACTACAAATACCTTTATGTAGGAAACTAGACATTGTACAAGCCAAGCAGACACTGGGAAGGCGAGGAAGAACATAATAGTAGCCAGAGCTAACTGAATTCTGCAACACTGACAAACCAAATCCACTATTCGCTTCACGTCAATATTCAACATTTAACTGATCCACAGTCGCGCGTAGAGGGTTTTATTGGATGGGAGGATATCTGCATGGCTTAGCGTTAAATTGTCTCCTGTATCTCTTGTTTCTTAGCAACGATAATTGGAGGGACTAAACAGCTATACCACGTTAGTGTTACAATGACGTAAATACGTCATACATATTGACATCTGAGTAAATTTTAGTGGCAGCGCCTAAGGGTAATAGTTTAGATCCAGACCAGACACCGTGTACTCAAGTGTGTCACCAACCAAAGTATCACAGGTACCTTTGGAAGTTTGTTTTAGACGAAAGGAGGTAGCAACCAGTTCGCCAGGCATCATGCCTTCAGCTACATGTACAGACACAGGAGGCATGTAATAGTTTTCAGACATTACTGTGTCATGACACAATTACTCTAATCATTTAATGCTCAGAGGTCCGCCATTATGTAACGACATAGGCCATTCAGTTGATATATATTTAGTTTGTAAAATAAGTTTAAATGGCAAAGGTGCAGACCTCGACCAGAAAGCTCTTACACAAGCTCTCTAATCTGGGTCTACATTGTTTGCAAATACCAGTTAACACGTTTCCAGTATTCAATTGTTTAACCCTTTCCTACATATAAACGCATTTAAAATCACGCATTTGCAAACAGAGTAGACCCAGATCAGACGGCTGATCTTAACCCTTCGCTTGCTATTCACGTCAATATACGTACCTGTTAATAGTGAAGACCCAGGAGCTGTCTCATCAGGGTCTGCACTATTAACAAAGTGAATGCGCAACCAGTGCACTCCACAGCAGTGATTTCACAGCGAAATACGTGTACACAGTGAATATATATGTAATTGTACAACAGGGCAAGGGTAAAGAAGGAGAAATGTATTTTAAAATTCAGCAAGAGAAGGGTTAATACGACGTCTCATCTGGATCCAAACTGTTTGCGATTCGCCACTGGCTGCGAAAGATTTAATAAATGTTGACCTATTTTACGTTTCTATGGTATTGGCGCACGGTGTCTATTCTAGGAATGCAAAAGGTAGCAGCACATTTTAGGAACGTGTGTTATATTAAGTATTTTATCTGAAAATGACAAAATGGAGAAAATAGTCCAGAAGAAAACGCAAATTACAATGGCCAATCCTGAACACATGTCATCATTATTGTTAGTATTTGAATGATCAAGATAATCAGTTGACTTCGTACCGAAAATCAACGATCGACAAGTTCTTTACGATATGACATGGGTCTACTCTGCTTGAAAAGGCATCTACATATATTTCTGTCAGGTAAATGCTTAAGCAAAGTTGTTAAAAGACCACGCTGACTGAATATGTGCCAGAATGAACAAAAACATGCTTTTAGCTATTAGGAAACTCACACACGACAAAGACATTTATAAACGTCATACACCTGAACATAATGACACACATCCACGTGGTCTCAATATCAGCATATCGGGCAGGGCCTTATTGTCTTTCATCAAAGTGACTTTGGCAGTAATGGGCACCAGTGGGTCTTAGAACAGAACATAATGGCAACAAGGAAAGACAAAGGTCACCAACATGATGGACTATCACAATACAAAACCATTGCTCATATCACGCCATGCACTATACCTCCGAGCACTGAACAGTCAAACATCCCCACATTAAGATGACGTTGGCCCTCTATGTAAAGCAACGATGCAAAACAAAAACAGACAAATCAGGGTTCATGCTTATAAAACGTTTAGTTGAGTCTGAGTACGTTCTCAAGCTTTTGATTGGTCAGATTTGAGCCTCTGGCTCAAATCTGACCAATCAAAAGCTTAAGAACTCAAATCTGACCAATCAAAAGCTTGAGAACGAAACTCAGACTCAACTAAAAGCTTTATAAGCATGAACCCAGTATGGTTAGCTCTATATGATTGTTAGTATAGCTAAAACCAGGTCTATGAGTCACACTGTATGAAAATGTTTTGGCCTCGTTAACAATGTAGATACAGCTCAGAAGAGTTTTCTCTAACAAGAATAAAATGTCGGTAAGTTTTATATCATGCACATTATTGAAAAATATCATATAATACATATAGTTTAAAATATAAAATCAAAAAAATAGTTATAGTATAATTTATTATAATGTTATATAATATACTTTTATATAAGAAGCTGGTCTGTACCTTCATCATTTGCAAACCACACATGTACATTTTCCAATGGCGTGACATCTATGCTATCTCTTTGAAACACTGTGCTCTTCAAATCGTATTTAGGACTTCATACTCAGGGAATACATTTTCAGGCGTAATACACAAGTTACACGAATTATCACTTTTTAACTTAATCTTTTGCTATAAAAATGATATCTTCTTAAACTCCGCCCTGGTGCAATGTTCTTACCTCCGGTTCATTCAAGCTACTGAGACAATATTAATCGAATGTCAAACAGCTTGGATCCTGATGAGACGCCAGCTTATTCAGTGACTCATCTGGATCCAAACTGTTTTGCATTTAAACTGGCAAGATAAATGTCCGCTTGACCTAAATACATATGTATTTACATGTACTTTACAAGTAGGTCGTTCAAACACACACCTAAAATATTCTTATTAACTCTTTGAATGCCTGTATTGGGAATTTGTAAATCGTATAGACCAAGATCAGAGGACTGCTAGAGGAGCCATCTGGCCTGAGTCTGCACTGATTGTCATTCATAATCCGAATAGGCGATTAAACCCTTTAATAGCTAATGGTCTCTATTGTTAAAAATGCCGGACAATGCCACTTTGAAAATTGAGCATTCAAAGGTTGACTATGACAAATGTGGCAATCCATTCTTTTTATGCGCTTTGAAGAAAATAATTTAATTTCAAAAGTTCTTTTTAATGATATAAATGTATTCCCTATTGCTATTGCAATATTGGTGATGTTCCATTCCTCTGATAGAAGAAACAATGTTTCAAAGACAGGACTGCATGACATTAGTTAAGTAGTTGATGCATGGTGCCATAGAATGACCCTAACACGCCAACCATTTCCGTTCACATAATCACGGCAAGAATTTTAAATGTTCTGTAATTCAGTATTTAGACAGATAAATGTAAGTAAATATTGCATACCCAGTCTTACCCAGATCAAATTGCTCCTGAAGAAGCAATTTGGTCAGTGTCTACACTATTTGCTACTATGACAGTCTTAATACAAGTTATCAAAATAGTGTTAAATTTACTTATTCAGTTTTCCACACCACTCGAGAGGCGACCGATTATTTAGGCTAAATACGGCAATAAATCTTATTCACAACCGGAAACAGACTCACTCGCAAGAACGATCAAAGACTTTTAAAGACAGTTTGGCATGTTGCGTGCCGATTTAAAAGCCAACTGGAAACATTCAGCACGTGCATCTGTGCTCTTTATCTAATTCGTCAATATATATTTAACTGAATTCGACTTTAAGCTGCGAAAGCGGACGTGAAACCCGACCTGGTTTGTTTAATCCAATTAGTTCAAAGGTCTCGCTAGAACTTTGCAATCAGTATAGACCCGGAACCATTGACTGCATAAATGACATGGCACCCGGTCAGACTACAGTAAAACTTCCCTATAACGGCATCACTAAAACAATTATAGTAGAATCTGTCTTAAACGGTCATTAAGAAGGTCTAATTATGGGTCTGTAAGGCAGGTGGTACAATAATAAATGTCAAAAGTAATGCAGCAAGCTCCTATAGGAACTTTGTGCATTACTTTTGCCCTGTATTAAGCAACCACCTGTTTTTAATAGTCCTGTGTTCAATTAATAAAAGGTCGCTTAACACGCCTTTCTACGCCTCTGTAAAAATCACCTGTTAAAACCATTGTGATAAATAGAGCATTCGCTGCTATAGGAGCAAATTCTCTATTTATCACAATGGTTTCAAACTACAAAATTCTAAGATTTTCCTTTTCTCTAGTTAATGTTCCTTTTCGGTAGATTTAATCAAAGATGTTGGATCCAAAAATAGCCTATGAGGGAATGGGTTAAGACAGGTTCTTGCATTTTGACTATCAATGTCTATGATGAATGTCTCTGATCACATAAGCAAACAGTTTGGGCCCAGATGAGGTTCATACTAACTCGGCGTCTGATAAGGATCCAAACTGTTTGTTAACTAATGTGATAATGTTATTAGATGTTAAGTTATTCGTACCTAGAAACTATTCTTGCCGTGACATTGGTAAAATCTGAAACTATTCGTGCCGTGACATTGGTGGTAAAACGTGAAACTATTCGTGCCGTGACATTGGTAAATTCTGAAACTATTCGTGCCGTGACCTTGGTGGTAAAACGTGAAACTATTCGTGCCGTGATTTGGACGGAAATATTTGTGTTTGTAGGGGTTATTTCTGATGTGCGATGATGAGAACAGTGTTGATCTGAATTACCTCGACATACTCTACACATATATCTGACCACATCAGCATTGAAATCGCCACCTAAAACAAAATCACAAGCATGTGTGTACAACGTAACATAGGCTACTTCAAAACTACAGTAAAACGCGATACTACATGTACAAGCACTCAAATACGTGCCATTATTGATCTTTAACACAGGTGGCACCTCAATATAGGATGACAGTCATGCAAAAATCTTCTCTATGAGCTTTATGTATGACTTTCAACCTGCATTAGGGAGCAATCTGCCTACAAGATATAAATGTTTCATTACTGAAATTTCGTAGCATCGAGGTTTTACTGTATATGGCTTGAGAAAAATAACCCTTAAAACCGAAAATACATATATGCTTTTAACACAATTGTAAACAGAGTAGACCCAGATCAGACGGCTGTTGTAGGATCCGTCTGGTCAAGGAATATGTTTTGTTAGCTTTTGGAATAATATCGATTTGATTCTAGTTTCTACCATGGTCACCTTTCCCTGCGTTCTTTAACCACTGTAAAAACTAAGTAAGTAATATTCAAATACAGTAAAACCTCTCCATAACGGCCACTAAATTACATCAAGTATTTTGTGTTAAAGGCAGGTGACTGTTTAAAGCAAGGTGAAAATAAAACAGAACGCTCCTATAGGAGCGTTCTGTTTTACTTTCACCTTGTTTTAAGCGGTCACCTGCCCTAAATACCAAAAAAATAAAATAAAACAATTTAGTGGCCGTTATAGAGAGGTTTTTACTGTACATGTATTTATAAAGTCATTATTTCATGCATTAATATTCATGGAGTGAAAAGTTAACCGCCTCACGAGAAAAGGTACTTTCACTGCTTTGAAACATGTGTAGATCCGAACCGGCTATCATGTAATTATTGATTATATTAAACAAACATCCCTAGATGGGGGGGGGGGGGTATATTTAAAACCCTCTAAGGCGACCACTTCATGAATAAATATAGATGTCTTCAAAAACAGGTGGTTACTTCATGCAGGACAAAAGTAATACAGAAAGTTCCTGAAGAATCTTTCTGCAATACTTATGTACTGCATTAAAATACCACGGCCTTTAAGATCCAAAATTAGACCTATTTTGGTGGTCGCTTAAGAGGTATTTTACCGTATTTAGAAACTTTAGCTCAAATATTTGTGTGTATCTCCGCCAAGTTCCTTCTTGCTGGTACTCATTAGAATCGCCTTTCCAGTGAGATTTGAACGAGTACCAGCAAACTAGGATTTAACCAATTACCTCATAGGCTATTTTTAGACACAACCTATTTGCATAAATCTACTGAAAATGATTATTTACCTGAAAAAAGGAAACTTCAGGATTATGAACAACAAAGAGTGCAGACCCAGATCAGAAGGCGCATCCAGCAGCCATCTTATCCGAGTCTAGATTGTTTGCAAATACAGTAAAACCCCGCTAATGCGACCACCAAAAAGGGGCACAATTCTGGGTGGCTGAGGCAGGTGGTAGCTTAATGCAGGACGAAAGTTATGCAGAAAGCTCCTATTAAGCATTAAGCAACCACCTGCTTTAGACGACATCAGTGGCTGTTTATTAAGTGGTCGCATTAGCGGGGTTTCACTGTACAAGGGTGTAGCAAATTATTAGTTCACAAGAGATCCATTGAATATTCATATTTTAGCGTTATCAAAACACTAGAAAAAAATTTCAATGAAAATGCACATTCTAATAAAAATGAAACGTTTACTTGTTTCTAGCATTGACAGTCATTGCGACTGGCAACCATGATAGTGAGTGATAATGACGTCATACACACTTTAACTTGACAACAAACAGTTGACGAAGTTTTCATGTTACATCACATTTGTGTATACAATATACACACATGCGATGTAACACGAAAACCTCGTCAACTACTATAACATGTATTATAACTGTCAGCCCTTGCCTTCATATAAACGCTCTTGAAATCACGCATATAAATTTGCAAACAGAGTAGGCCCAGATCAGACGGTTCCTATAGGAGACATCTGATCAGTGTCTAATCTGTTTGCTAGTGGAATTTTAAAGATATGGTTCTTTACTTTCTAAAGTGGCTACACTGTTCTACCTTCCGTAGTTCACTACCGGTATAACTATTTTAACCATGAATATGCAGTAGGTATTGAAATTTAGAATAAACATTGAACAGGGGAAGTGTTAATTACCAATAATGAAACTTTTAAAAATGGGTTTTCAGATTAATCAGGTGTTACCGTACATGTAATATTTGTAATATTCATATAAAACTATTAAATAAGGAAATATGCTCCTATGGCAAACATAACAGACATGTAAACTATACACAAAGAGAGTAGTCCTGGATCAAAGAGCTCTTCGGCTGTCTGATCTGGGTCTCTTCTGTTTGTAAAGAAAATAAAGATGTGGAATTATTAAGTGAATTATCATAATACAGTAAAACCTCTCTATAACGACCACTAAATTACATCAAGTATTTTGTGTTAAAGGCAGGTGGCTGCTTAACGCAAGATGAAAGTAAAACAGAACGCTCCTAAAGGGGCGTTCTGTTTTACTTTCACCTTGCTTTAAGCAACCACCTGCCCAAAATAACAACTAATTAACACAATTAAGTGGTCGTTATAGAGAGGTTTTATTGTAATTTTCAAGGTCAAATGTTACTTTACCTCTTCATCGTCGACCGTAAAAATTCCTCCACCAACATTTCTGTACAACTCAATTACACCTGAAAATATAGAGAAGTAGTTAGATAAGCTATAGAGTTAACACTACAGTAGAATTTGTCTTAAGCGACCATGAAAAACAAGTCTTAATCTGGGTCTTTAACCCATTCCCTCAAAGGCTGTTTTAAAACCCAGCCTATTTGAACAAAATTACCGAAAAGGACCATTTACTATAGAAAGGTATTTGCTCCGACGGAGCAAATGCTCTATCATGTCCCTTACAAAATTGTCAATTTGAAACAGCCGGAATTTGAATAGCTGTTGGTCAGATTGTAACAGGTCAGTACTATTGGACTCAAGTCTGACCGCGGCTATTTAGAATTTTCTTTACACTTATGAAAGGACAAATAGTAAACTATGGTAAAACTGCATCTGCAATATCAGTTTGATCTAAGTCTACTACTTGCCTTAGTACGTTGGTGTGAGTATTTAGATTAACTACTGTAAACTGATTGTATATACGGTGAGATCCTGAAAGTTCGAACATTTATATAACTCGAAGTAAGGCCATTGACAATGTTCACGACAGGTGTTTGCCTTGGACGGGATGGGGTGAAGCTTTGCTTCCGACCTGCTTTGGGCATTCACCTGCCTTTAACTATATCATTTTTTCAGCGGGTTGTTTGAATTATCGAGTGTTTACTGTGTTACTTCAAATAATGTTCGTTTGTTTGATTGTTGCTAATTTGACTTTTGTAGATGTATATATGTTATGAGGGCCGCATGGAAGATTTTTTTTTTACCAAATGCGTTCCCCCTTTAAATAAATTCTGAAGGGAGGTGATCCCCCGAGAGCAAAAATTGCAACACAAAAAGAGAAAATTGCATACTCGGTTTTATTGAGTCTGTTCATGAGCAGAAAAGTCTTTATTATTATTATTTATCACAATGGTTTCACAAAGTGACTTTTACAGAGGCGTCAGTATGTGGGAATGGGTTAAAGACACATACAAATGTAGCTTAATGCAGGTAAAGCGTAATGCATAACGCTTATACGGGAGCTTTCTACATTGCTTTTGCCCTGTATTAATCAACCATCTGCTTTTTATATCTATGTTCAATAAATGAATGCTCGCTTAACCAATTCCTTCATATTGACACCTTTTGACGCCTCTGTAAAAGTCACTTTGTGAAACCATTGTGATAAATAGATCTGGTTTTAGAAACTACAAAATTCTAAAAGTTTCGTTTTCTCTAGTTAATGCTCTTTTTCGGTAGATTCATTCAAAGAAGTTGGATCTAAGAATAGTCTACAGCGGAATGGGACAGGTTCTACTGTAAAACTTCGTTTCTTTGACTTTGAACCTCTCTAAAGCGACCGCTTATTGAACAAACATAGATGTCTTTAAAAGTATGATGTTAATGCAGGACGAGAGTAATGCAGAAAAAGCTCATTGGGGGAGCTTTCTGCATACATTTCGTCACACATTAAGTTACATGTCTTTACTGTAATACAATTTCCTGCATACAAATTATTCAAAAGTAAACCGTTCATTCAACTATAAATTATAAGAGATTATAACAGTCCACTGAGTGTAGTTTATTTGACTCACGTCTGTACGGTAATAGCCAGTTTAAAACCATTACTTTCTGACTGATGATAGGAGTCTTAAAAAGCACGTTGTTGCTTGCTGCAGGACACAGAGTAACACAGAAGTGTCTTTTTGAAACTCTCTTCATTACTTATGTCATATATTAAGCTACCACCTGCATTCAAGACCCAACATTAAACTTTTATTAAGGGTGGCTCACCCATTTCCTTGATATAAACGCGTTTTCATGCCTTTGCAAACAGAGTGTACCAAGATCTGGGTCCATGCTTATAAAGCTTTTAGTTGAGTCTGAGTTTCGTTCTCAAGTTTTTGATTGGTCAGATTTGAGTTCTCAAGCTTTTGATTGGTCAGATTTGAGCCAGAGGCTCAAATCTGACCAATCAAAAGCTTGAGAACGTACTCAGACTCAACTAAAAGTTTTATAAGCATGGACCCAGGTGGCTCCTATAGGAGCCGTCTGATCAGGTCTGCTCTGTTTGCTGAGGAATTTATACAGAACTGTTCCTACAGTGTTTATCCAACAACTCTCTTGAAATATTTACCTTACAAATTAAGTTAAAGAGTATTTATGCATAAATGGTCATTAGGGAAAGGTTAAGACAGATTTATTATCAACCCTTTCCCTGTAGAATTTTCTTGTAAGACATCATGACATCATGAATGTTTATTACCTGATTTTTATAATGACATATGTACACATGATATGTTGGTATTGGTAGAAACTGTAGAGTCAAATCTATTGAAATTTTATAATCGATCAGATCAGACCCTGAACAGACGTCTGATTTAGTCTACTCTGTTTGCAAATGCGTGAAAAGGCGTTTAAGGGGTAAAACATACATATCTCTTGTAAAACACAGAATCTTCGATTTAACAACGTGACAAACATTGTTGGCCCAGATCATACGCAGCACCTTGAACATGGCCACTGATCATGGCGCCTCATTGTTCATTGATTCGAAAGCTTTAGTTAAATCTTCACCCTATATTATGGCTCATATGGCAAGTAAATCCAGCGTTCCCAGTCGCTGTTTTATTAGATCTGGTACTGCCATTCTAATGTTTGTTAAGGCAATTGACTGTTCGGCGTATAAATGCTTCACAAGAGCACTGCGCCGTATGCTATTTTCCTCTTCATTACCTTGAATGGTAACTTGTATTTGTCTACAGTACAACCTTTCCTAAGAGGTCATTCATTTCTTGAATATACGAGTCTTAAACAGCATGTGGTTTCTTAATGCAGGGCAGAAATAATGCAGAAAGCTCCTGTAGGACCTTTCTGCATTACTTTTGACTTACTTGCCTTAAGCTACTACCTGCCTTACAAGCCCATAATTAGACTTTTATCGACGCTTAAGACAGTTTCGACTGCATACTCTGCTGCAAAAAATAGGTCAAACTCGCAATATTCCTTATCGTTCAAGCTTTTGAAAAACTACTGACAAGGGTGCCGAGTATCTTGGATCCTGACGAGACACCGAGTTACTCGGCATCTCATCAGAATCCATGATGTTTGCATATATCAGTCTGGTCGCGCTTATCTCATATAATAATTATAGAAAGAGAGTCTTAGTCATTAGGCCGCTGTTTGACTTTTTTTTTATCCATGCCCAAATATTCCTGTCGTTTTGTTCTACAGTAAAAACCTTCTAATGCGACCACTTAATGAACAAACATGGCTGTCTTCATAAACAAGAGGTTGCTTAATGCATGCAGGACGAAAGTTATGCAGAAAGCTCCCATAGGAGCTTTCTGCATAACTTTCTTCTTGCATTAAGCTACCATATGCCTTGGTCCCTGTGAATTTTCCCCATTTTTGGTGGTCGCATTAGAGAGGTTTTACTCTATTTAGATTTACTTCTTAACGTAGATCCTATATTTGAGTATCACCAAGGGCAATATATATAAACGATGATTTCAAATCATACATGAATTATAACATATTTATAAACGCCACAAAACAATAAAACGTACATATAATGTACAACTGGGAGCTTTATTATTCATTTTACAATATCCAAATTTGGTTATATTCATATAAAAGACTCTAAAAGTAAGAAAGATGAATTCGGGGAATTCAAGTGACTTCGGGCTATTCGTACTATTCGCCCCACCCGCCGCATTGCACACCCCCACCTACCCCTCTCTACCCAATCCTATACATGTATCATGTTCAGAACCGTCTCTTAAAGGCCCTCTTTTGACGTAGCTCTAAAGAAAATGTCATATCTCCTGACGCACGTTCGTTTATGTGATCTATACATTCAACTATTTCACTGCCACATTGTGTCGTCTGCAAACTTTTCCGTCTGCTACAATTTTCATTTGTTTTTATTTTTCTTCATCGTTGTTTCAAAAACAGTCACAATAACAAACAGGTTGGATCCTGATGAGATGCCGAGTTACTCGGCGTCTCATCATCTGGATCCAAACTGTTTGTATAGATAACCACATAGGAAACATTTAGTTAAATTTAGGCACGCTGCATGTGACCTTGAAATGACCTCTGCAAACAGTGTTGATACAGATGAGACGACGAGTAGCTGTACATCTCATCTGGATCAAAACTGTTTGACATTCAGATGAGTTAATGGAAAGCAACGGAGAGAAACTTTACTTTAAATTTGATGTAAGCTGCAAATTTGTTGACGATAATTTGCCCAGCAGGCCAGGCGACGAGAATTTGCCCAGCCAGGTAGCGAACAATATTTTGCATGAAACAAGCTAGCCGACGAGAAGTTGACCAGTTGATAATTGCATGTAGCAAGCTAGCCGACGGACATTTATAAGCAAGTTAGTCGGCGAAAATTGGAATAAAATTCTAGCTCATGACATTTTGCCTTGCTTAAAGTTTAACCCTTTCCTTCATATAAACGTGTTTTCACGCATTTGCAAACAGAGTAGACCCAGATCAGACGATTCCGATAGGAGCCGTCAGATCAGGGTCTGCTCTATTTGCTAATGAAATTTGAAAGATCTGTTTCTTTACTTTATAAAATGGCTACCTTTTTCCACATTCCATATTTCGCTACAACTAGTTTGTCGATGAATATTCAGTAATTATTGAAAATTGGAATAAACTTAGAACAGGGAAAGGCTTAATTGGGAACGACTAATTATACACAAGCCTGTATCCTTCTGTGAAAAAAATGTGGCTGCTTAAACTTTGATCTGTTGCAATTTTTTTAAACTAATTTCCGATTCTTTCAAGAGTTTGATATACTTTTGACCGTGTGTCAAACAGCTTGGATCCTGATGAGACGCCGAGTTACTCGGCGTCTCATCTGGATACAAGCTGTTTGCAAATTCGAGTTAGATCGAACTTAGTATAATAAGCGTTAATGACATCGATAATAGCTTCATTTCATAAACTTAGCTGATATACTTCCCTATAGCTGCATATATAGCCAACCAGAATGGCAATAAACTCTACAAATTGCGTCATCGTGCAGTTGACAACCCGCTAGAGGTACACATTACTGCATTAGTGCAATAATTAAGCAGCTTTCAGACAGATAAATCGTGTACTAGAGAAAAACCTTAAATCTGGCGTTCAATTTAGTATAAATATACATTTATAGTTCTTGGTGACAGGTGAAAGTCACACAGAAAGCTCATCTAGGAGCTTTCTGCATGACTTTCATCCTGTATTTAGCAGCCACCTGCATACAAGTATTTAAATTCTTCTCTGCTGGAATTCCATTTCAGAGGGGTTCTACTGCACTAGAATCAATGTTCAAATAAGAGTTTTAAGAATATGCGTCATTCGGACAAATACAAATTTGAAACATTTTAAAATAATTTTCATTTAGTTGTATGTCCCTAATAATAGCTCAGAAATTGCGCATTAAGTTGAAACAAAGAAACACTGGTGCACTAAATAACGCCCTTATGGCGTGCATTTATTTTATATTTTGTTAATTAGGAAACCAGTATAATTATTATTTCGACCCTTATCCCATTGTAAAAAAAGTCTGCTGGAATTTGGAACTACAGTAAAACCTCTCTATAACGGCCACTAAAATACATCAAGTATTGTGTGTTAAAGACAGGTGATTGCTTAAAGCAAGGTGAAAGTAAAACAGAACGCTCCTATAGGAGCGTTCGGTTTTACTTTCACATTGCTTTAGGCAGCCACCTGCCCTAAATATCAACTGATCAACACAATTTAGTGGCCGTTATAGAGAGGTTTTACTGTAGTACAAATTAGACTACTTCCGATTCAATCAAGCTGTCGAGAAACTATTGATCGAGTGTCAAACAGCTTGGACCCTGATCAAAATGCAAGTACAGTAAAACCTCTCTATAACGGTCACTAAATTTTGTTAATTAGTTGGTATTTAGGGCAGATGGCTGCTTAAAGCAAGGTGAAAGTAAAACAGAACGCTCCTATAGGAGCGTTCTGTTTTGCTTTCAACTTGCTTTAAGCAACCACCTGCCTTTGACACAAAACACTTGATGTAATTTAGTGGCCGTTATAGAGAGGTTTTACTGTATATACAGAAAGCTCCCATTAGGCTATCGTTTGCTTTAATTAAACAAGAATTTAACACTTTCTAGTGGTCGCTATGTTGAGATGTTACTGCAGTTTGAAAATGATTGCATTTCTTATCATTTACCTACAAATCTTGCAATCGCCATAGCTTGGCTCCATGTCAAGGGACGGATTTATATTCGACTCGTATACAGTAAAACCTGTCTATAACGGCCACTAAATTGTGTTAATTAGTTGTTGTATTAGTGCAGGTGGCTGCTTAAAGCAAGGTGAAAGCAAAACAGAACGCTCCTATAGGAGCGTTCTGTTTTACTTTCACCTTGCTTGAAGCAACCACCTGCCTTTAACACAAAATACTTGATGTAATTTAGTGGCCGTTATAGAGAGGTTTTACTGTACTTGATGAGAATTGTTTATTCAATGTATATCACTCCTACAGGATAAAGGCCAAAATTGTTTTGTTCTGCAATTTCCGTCGCATTCCTATCCCAGAAGTCTCAGTGATGATGCCTTGAAAATAACCATCTACAGCTGAACCTTTTGAAAGGCACCACTCAATGAATAACCATGGCTGTCTTTATAAAAACAGATGGGTGCTTAACCCTTTCCCTCATATAAACGTGTTTTCACGCGTTTGCAAACAGAGTAGACCCAGATCAGACGGCTCCTAGAGGAGCCGTCTGATCAGGGTCTGCTCTGTTTGCTAATTGAATTTGAAAGATCTGTTTCTTTACTTTCCAAAATGGCCACAATGTTCCACCTTCCATTTTTCATTATAACTGTTTTGTCCATGAGTATTTAACAGGTATCAAAATTTGGAATAAACATAGAACAGGGAAAGGGTTAACGCAAGACCATCGTAATGCAGAAAACTCCCCAGAGAGCGTTTTGTATAAATTTCGTTCTACACTAAGCTAACGTCTGCCGTAGAGGCCCAGTGATATATTTTTCTCTAAGTAGCTGGAGTAGAGAGGTTTCCCAGAGTCATTTCGCCCATCCATTTCAGTGTAAGATATTTGTCTGGTCAATTTCTCAGGAGAGATTCAATTAACCCTTCTGTCGCTAACCGTGATCTGATTCACATTGGCTAACACTGAGGTCAAGATCAGATGCGTGTATTAAAACATTTTCAAGAATAACTTCTTTTAGTTCTCCACCAATCCCTATGTTGTGACGTCGTGACTACTCTTTAGAATCGCGTAGATTTTTTATGTTTGATGACATAAATAGATAGTGTGTTTGTAATGCATGTTGAAATAAAAACTTACTTGGGTGAGGGAAATAAAACATTCCTACTGAATCATTGTTTTATTGATTTTTAGTAGATACAAAAATATAGATCTAAAATATTACCAAAAAAATGTTTTGGCAATTTTAGGGGGGGGGGGGGGGGGGGGGGCGGCGCACGCCCCCCCTCTAAATCCGCGCCTGAAGACGCCGTGTAAATTGGCGTCTGGTCAGGATCCAAGGGATTTGACAATCGGTCAGAAGTTTCTCAAAAGCTTGGTCCAAACGGAAGTGGTCAAATTGCAACCAATCCAAATATGAGCTGACGTTAGTTTTCACAGTGGGTAATGATGAACGCCATGGTAACCGTTACAAGAATGGTATTGTCCAGTAGTTTCGATCCAGATCAAATGTTGAGTCGAATAACTACATGTATCAATAATGTTTGACGTTCAGTCCACATATTCCAAACATTAAACGGTTGGAGGTTAAACTATATAAACAGATATAACTTTTTAACTTAAAACATTTTACCAGCGTATGGGAAGACATACCTCAAAGACAAATCGTTTATCAGACTGAAGTCGTTTGGGAATTACAGAATGTTATTGATTCAATCTAGGCAGAAATTACGTTTTAAACTTTTACTCCATGAATATTTATGAAAGAAAAAAAATGAATTTTAGTTGAATGTAATGGCATACGAACATAGACATGCTTGATTATGACAGAAACTGCAGAATCAGATCTATGTCATTTCATAAGTAAACAGATCAGACCCTTCTGTAGGTAAAAATAATAGAGTCAGGTTAAAAAAACAAAGTCAGGTAAAAAAATAAAGTCAGGTAAAAACAAAAAAGACAGAGAGTCAAACAGTTGAAATCAAGAAATGGGCCGAGGGACCCAAATGCATCCAAATGTTACGAAAACTCTCTAGTAGGGCAAGAAAAGAGTTTTGTTTCAATCAAACTTGGTTCATATCAAGTCTCTCGTCGCCTCTCTGAAATTTAGCAAGACTCGTTCGTGTTTAAATCAGCGGACTTATTTTTAATCAGACGGAGTACAACTCAGACGTTTAATGAATTGCATGACTAGAATCAGAATATTCTAATTTGCACGAGTTTGTGAAAAGTACAGTGACGTGGAATCGTGACAAGGGAGACATTGATTGCATGAAGTTCACCTGCTGAGTAACTGTCGTCTGCAAAAAATATCAACATTACATTTGCTACCGATATTTTTTCGTTCAAATTTTCTGTCAAAATCTCCAAGAGATTGAATTCTGATAAGTAACGCGGCGTCTCATCGAGATCCAACTGGCGTGTATATGTTATAATGTATTTGCAGCTAGCGTGCAAAGATCTGAGTCAATTCAACAAGCGTGCAAAGACCTGAGTCAATTCAACAAGCGTGCAAAGACATGCATCAATACAACAAAAGCGTTTTACTTCATGAATACATGTATTCATGTAAGATACAATCACACCCTAACTATTAACCCTTTCCTCCATAAAAACGCCTTTCTACACCTCTGTAACAGTCACTTCTTGAAACCATCGTGATAAATAGAGCATTTGCTCCTATAGGAGCAAATGCTCTATTTATCACAATGGTTTCAAACTACAAAATTCTAAATTTTACTTTTCTCTAGTTAATGATCCTTTTCGGTAGATTTAATCAAAGAGGTTGGATCTAAAAATAAGCCTATGAGGGAATGTGCTTATAAGTTGATTTTGTTTTTAAATTGCACGTTGACACATGATTTCTTGGCTTTGTAGAAGCTGCGGAATCAGATCTATATAATTCCATAAGCAAGCAGAGTAGACCCTGATCAGACAGCTCTAACAGGAGAGTCAAGAAAGGCGGGAAAAAACAGCATATTAAGTGTATCATGATAAGCTGACTTGAATTTGCAAACATAATGGATCCAGATGATATGCAGACTGACTCGTCGTCTCATCAGGATACAAACTGTTTGACACTCGGTCAGCAGGGTCTAAATCAGCTTGTGCAAACAAGCGTGATAATGGTTAAACTGTGTATATCTGGTGGTGGTGGTGGTGGTGGTTGTGGTGGTTATGGCAGTGGTGGTTGTGGTGCTGATGGTGGTGGTGGTGGATGAAGTATTTGAGTAAACTGTATACTTCACATATGATTGTCCATGATTAAACTACAGTAAAACCTCGCTAATGCGAACACTCAAAGAGGTAGTATAGGTCTGCATGACAGCTTAATGCAGGGTGAAAGTGATGCAGAAAGCTCCGAGAGGAGCTTTCTGCATGACTTTCACCCTGCATTAAGCTGCAAACTGCCAAAAAAATTATTCAAATTATTCTTTATAAAATTTTCGGATGTATATGGTATTGTTTTCAACCTACCTATCACAACGGCGTCTCCTTTTACCACCGGAAGTCCAAGCACCGATTGGCATTTGTCCCCTCCTACTGCAAGCCCCTCAGGAAAGCGGTCATCCTGTAAATATTATTCGTTCATTTTAGCTAAATAATTATAAGAATCATTAATATACATACATGTAATGTGACCAACAACATCCTTAAATGGTCACTGAAACGTACATGTGAAACCCATCTAATGCGACCACTTAATAAATAAACATGACTGTCTTTATAAGCAGGTGGTTGCTTAATACAGGACGAAAGTTATGCAGAATGCTCCTGTATTAAGCTACCACCTGCCTTTGCCACTGTGAATTATGCCCCTTTTTGCTGGTCGCATTAGATGGGTTTTACATGTATATTTCGTTCGAGCTGATTATGTATCATTTCATGAATGATTTTACCGTCATTATATTTCGTCTGCTAATATTATTGTCGTCACTATATTTCGTCTGCTAATACTACTGCCGTCACTATATTTCGTCTGCTAATATTACTGCCGTCAATATATTTCGTCTGCTAATATTATTGCCGTCACTATATATTTCGTCTGCTAATATTTTTGTCTGCTTCAGGTTTCAAAATGACCTTTTCCTTCTTTTTCTTTTCAAAAACTAATTCAGAGAGTCCAGCAGTTTCGCTACAGATGAGATACCAAGTTACCAAGGTCTCGTCCACTATATCTGCAATCTATTTTTCTGTAATAGATTTATCATGAATATAGCCATCCAAATCAAACTTTCCCATAGGTGTTCACCATCACAAGGGCTACAATCTAGTAGGGCTCTATTGTGTAAATTAAAGAGTTACGTCCCTTTAAAATATAGTTTTCCGTTTCTATTTGCTTGTGGCTTAGATTTTCTGATATAACACACATGCGATAAGCCACGTGAAATACCATACAATATGACATAATATAAAACGTCGCTTAATACCTTTTGTCTATTATAATAGTATCCATGCAGCCCAGACAGACTAATTAATTACATAAGTTATTTTGTCCGGTTCGGGTAATCAAAAACCAATACAGTAAAACCTCGATTATTCGAATTTTCGGTATAGAAGAATTTAGACCCTTTTAGGCAGGTGGCTGCTTAATGCATGGTGAAAGTCATGCAGAAAGCTCCTAGAGGAGCTTTCTGCATGACTTTCACCATGCATTAAGCTGCCACCTGTCTTAAAGATCGATAATAATACGTATTTTAGTGTTCGGATAATCGAAGTTTTACTGTATATAATCGGACTAATGCGTTCCGTTTTCGAGATTCAAAACTCCGACATTCATCTGTATTTTGTAGTTTGATAAAAGGTTTATGTCTGATGGCAAATTCTGAGATACAAACAATAGAACCTGTCTTAAGCGGGCATAAAAACGAGATGTTTAACGCAGGTCAAAAGTAATGCAAAAAGCTCATATAGGTGATTTCTGCATTACTTCTGCCCTGCATTAAGCAACCACCTGATTTAGGACTTTTGTGTTCAGTTAATGAATGGTCGTTAAAGACAGAATTTACTGTATGCAGAATACCCCTCTACATCGACCAGTCTAAACAGGTCTAATACTGGACTCTTAAGACAGTTGGTAGCTTAATGCATGACGAAAACCATTAAACACTTTCGTCTTGTATTTAGCTATCACGCGTATTAACCCTTTCCTCCATAAATACGCCTTTCTACGCCTCTGTAAAATCACCTGTTGAAACCATTGTGATAAATAGAGCATTTGCTCATATGGGAGCAAATGCTCTATTTATCACAATGGTTTCAAACTATAAAATTCTAATTTTCCCCTTTTATCTAGTTAATGCTCCTTTTCGGTAGATTTATTTAAAGTTGTTGGATAAAATTTAGCCTATGAGGGAATGGGTTAAAGACCAAAGTTTATTCGATTAGTGTTCGATATAGACAGATTCTACTGTATTTTGTTACAGTTTTCACATATGGTGAGCTGTTTTCATGGTTGAGGCATGCGCTTACCGCAAGAATGTCCCCTGTCCTCACGGGCTCACCGACACACGCTACATATCCTGCTAAGGACGAGGAAAGGCGGGACTCACCAATACACGAGGAGGAAATCTCACTCCTGTAATACAAACAGGAATACAATAAATGAAGCACAGTGCAATAGCAACAGTAAATGATGTTGTTTAATCAAAATTTGTAACAACGACAGGGACGAAGCTATTGTAAAAATGCATAATCCTGTTATACCAACAGTAAAACAGTCATGGCAAATATAGCAGAATCGTGTAATACCGACAGGAAATACAGTCATGGTGAATTAAACTGACAAGAAACAGTTATAATAAATAAATTACTTTGCGGTGCGAAATGTTAGATAATACATTCTTCTTACGCCTGTCATATAGTAGTATGGTTTTTGCAACTTTTAATACAATAATATTTACAAGTGACTGCAACACGTATTCGAGCATAAATGCGCATACTATATTTATCTATACTGGATGATATCAAAGGTAGATAAGTTATCTCTTGTATGAAGTCTTTGAAGATTTTACTTTAGGAGTTGTCTTACTTGTTATTGTTTGTCGGTTTTTGGTAATACAGTTGCTGATTGGCTGGGTCAATGAGGTAGAGATTGTGGCCATCAGCGGAAGTAGCTGAAAAACATAAAACATGTGTATAGTTAACCTTTATGGTTAACCTTCCCGTCTCATCAGGATCCAATTGTGTTTACAAGACACGTCAAATGAAGTTGACAGTTTCTACAGACTGTCCAGCATGTTAAAGGTATGCTATTGAATATGGAACACCATAGAGTATTACTTAGAAATGTAAATACGATTCGTACATATCTATTAAAGTCTCTTATATCTTGCTGCCTCGGAAAGACGATTCTAATGAGTAGCGGCAAGACGGGGTTTGTTACCGCGACGGATTTTTCCCCTATAAGAGCTGTCTGATCCGGGTCTACTCTGTGTGTAAGGCGTAGAAAGGCGTATTTATGTAGTAAGTGGTTAAGCCATCATCTACTTTTAAAACACCTTAGTGTATTTAGTAAGACAGCGCATTCGACATGTTCTACTGTACATGTAATACCCCTCTAATGCGACCACCAAAAAGGGGCATACTTCTGGGTGCCAGGGGCAGGTGGTAGCTTAATGCAGGACGAAAATTGTGCAGAGTGCTCCTCTAGGAGCTTTCTGCATAACTTTCGTTCTGCATTAAGCAACCACCTGCTTATAAAGACAGTCATGTCTATTCATTAAGTGGTCGCATTAGAGGGGTTGTACATGTATTTAGGAACTCTAAGAAATAAGCCTGAGAAATAAGAACGTTTGGTGGACCAGTACCCAGGTAAGTCGTGTATAGAATGATGTTGCTTACAATACAGTAACTTGTCATTGTCATAAACAAACAAAACAGAAATAAACAGACCATGTTCCCTGTGTTAAAAGTCGTTAAACTTACACGAAAGCTACAGAAAATTAATAGTTATATCACTGCGCGTTGTGACAATGAAGAGAAAAATTAAAAGTATGCATCAGCTACAGTAAATACATGCTGATATGAACTTATAGTGCAGTAGAACTGAGGACTGTTTAGGCCGGTGGATGCTTAACGCAAGGTGAAAGAAAGGCAGACAGCTCCCAGAGGAGCTTTCTGTATGACTTTCATCCTGTATTAAGAAGTCATCTGGTTGAAAGACGGATAATGATCCTTATTCGAGTATTCGGATTTGCCAGGTTTTACAGTAATACCATTAATTTCCTCAACAACAGGTATATGCGACTTAATGCAACTTGACAGAATAACAAGCTACATTAAAAAACACTTGGTGTGTCATACATATACTTGAAATAGTGTGGACATGGTATATAAATCATCGCGTAAAACTTTCCCTCATATTTACAGTAAACCCCTCTAACGCGACCACTTAATGAATAAACATGGCTGTCTTTATAAGCAGGTGGTTGCTTAATGCAGAACGAAAGTTATGCAGAAAGCTCCTAGAGGAGCTTTCTGCATAACTTTCGTCCTGTATTAAGCTACCACCCGCCACTGTCACCAAGAATTATGCCCCTTTTTGGTGGTCGCAATAGAGGGTTTTTACTTATTATTATAAACACTTTTTCACACATTTGCAAACAGAGTCGGTTCCTATAGGGACCATCGGACCAGGGTCTGCAAACGACTCCCTTTAACATTTTACATTATGAATATTCAGCCAATAAATATTCATGACGTCATTATTTATTACATGAATATTGAATAACACTGATGCTATATTAAACTATATGTTGGCTTTTACTATATTAGAAAACAATTATTCGAACTTTTTGTACTACTCTGCCTATAGGAGTCAAAGGCGTTAAACCCATTATATGGTATCAATGGCTAATTAAACATGGTTGACCCATTCCCTCATCTTGACGACCTTTGACGACTCTGTAAACGTCACTTTCTAAAACCATTGTGATAAATAGAGCATTTGCTCCTATAGGAGCAAATGCTCTATTTATCACAATGGTTTCAAACTACAAAATACTAAAATTTTCCTTTTCTCTAGTTAATGCTCCTTTTTGGTAGATTTATTCAAAGAGGTTGTATCTAAAATAGGCTTTGAGGTAATGGGTTAATAGACAAGTATCGGACGACTCCTGTAGGAGCCGTCTGATCAGGATCTGTTTGCATATGTCAATGATTCTACATTCTTTGTCATGGTCAAAATGTCCAGTGTTAATACGCGCTTATAAATATGCATGTTATTAGTATTCAGGATGTATTTTATATCTTATATACATGTATAAATAAATATTCATTAGGTAAAGGTCAAGTTCAACGACATCCTTACTTAACCCATTCTCTCCTACGGACACCATTTTGCGCCCCTGTAAAACTCATATATTGAAACCATAGTGATAAATACAGCATTTTGCGCCATAGAACCAAATGCTTTATTTATCACAATAGTTTAAAAACTACACAATTCTAAAATTCTCCTTTCCTATAGTTAATGCTCCTTTTTGGTAGATAATTTCAAAGAGGCTGGGTCTTAAAATAGTCTAGGAGGGAATATGTTAATGATTTATTGGTCGCTATAGAGAGGTTCTATCGTATATCACGGTATCGTAGTACCTGTAGCTATACAGTGGGCGAGTTCACTGAGCACCTGAGCTTTGTTGGAGTGGCTGTGGATGTCACGTGTCAGCTCCTGCAGCAAACTCCACTTCTTGGAATGCATAGATGCCTGAAAAACAAAACAGCGACTTCTGGAATGCATTTGCGATAGATCTGAATACAACTGAATTTTAAACTGATCGTGTTGGTGAGATATGCTTATTCTTGACACTCCTATGGTGACAATTTCTATAACGAATCAAATAACAGCATGGGAATACTGTTAAATTTTGACACCATTATAACTGCTTTTTCAACAAGCACTGTTACATTTTCTAACGACCGCTTCACCACCACAACAAACAAAACATCACGCACACCACAACGTACACATCACGTACACCACAACGTACACATCACCGACATCACAGCGTACACATCACCGCTATTACAAGCAAAACATTCCTGACACAATTTAACGTACATATCACTGACACCACAACGTACACATCACCGATGACACAATGTACACATCATCGTTTTTACAAGCTAAACACTACTGACACCACAACGTACACATCATCACTACTACAAGCAAACTAATGTACGCATCACCAATATTGGAAGCAAAGAATCACTGATACCATAACATACACACAGCCAATACCACAACGTACACCTCACTGACACCACAACGTACGCATCACTGAGACACAACGTACATCTCACTGACACCACAACGTACGCATTATCGAGACACAACATACACCTCACCGACACCACAACGTACGCATCACTGAGATACAACGTACACCTCACTGACACCACAACGTACGCATCACCGAGACACAACGTACATCTCACTGACACCACAACGTACTCATTATCGAGACACAACATACACCTCACTGACACCACAACGTACGCATCACCGAGACACAACGTACACATGTCTGAAACAACAACGTTCATGTCACAGACACCAATCGTAATCTCGACACAAACACGTACACATCACATCATCGACATCACAACGTACACATCACCGATGCAACAACATACACATCACTGACATCACAACGTACACATCACTGACATCACAACGTACACATCACTGACATCACAACGTACACATCACTGACATCACAACATACACATCACTGACATCACAACGTACACATCATTGACATCACAACGTACACATCACTGACATCACAACGTACACATCACTGACATCACAACGTACACATTATTGACATCACAACGTACACATCACTGACATCACAACGTACACATCACTGACATCACAACGTACACATTATTGACATTACAACGTCCACATCACCAGCACCACGACGTCCACATCACCAGCACCCGTTCAGGTCACTGACATAACTATGTACACATCATCGATACCACAAGTAATATATCACTGACGCCACAACGTACACATCACCGTAACAACAACGTACACAGTATCGACATCACAACGCACACATCATTTCTGATACAAGAACAACATCACCGACACCGTCTAATCAGGGTCTACTCTTTTACGAACAGTTGATTTGCAGTTAAAACAATATCATTTAATCAATTAGCATTGTGCCATTTTTGGAGTTAAAGTAGATTGATGTAAACTATAGTTTCCTTTTAGTGAAAGCCACAAGTAAACAAGATTGGTGCTTACCTTCCATTTGGAAAGACTTGCCTTCCTTCCATCTTGTATAATCTCACCTGAAAAAAAAGAAAGACAAATGAGAGTTGTGTGCAATCAACCTTCAGTGTGCTAGGCAAAATATCGTCTGAATCAATTCTTATACTGTTTCACCCCTTCTTTCAATTTCTCTAAACCACATTATTACGAATGTAGCTAAGTTATTAACTGTTTTGAGATCATTGCTCAAAATCTGACCAATCAGATACCTGACAATGAACTCAGAGTCAGACTCAGAAGTTTTATAACCTCGGACTCTGACTGCAATTTGAAAATAGGGCCCAAGGTTATAAAACCACTGAGTCTGAGTCTGATATCATTCTCAGGCATCTGATTTGTTAGATTCTGAGCTTGCTCAGAATCTGGTCAGTCTGATACTTGATAATGATATCAGACGCAGGCAAAATGTTTTATAATCTCGGGGCAAGTTTGAATGACAGTGATACGCCTAGTAACTCGTCGTCTCTAGGATCGAAGATGTTTGATGCTCCATCAGTCGCTTAAAATCAAAAAAGTATACCAACTTAAAGTAAGAACAACTTGCAAGAAATTAAGATTTGAGCAGACATCGTTAATTTTCAACACGATAAATGATTTTAAAAAGTCGAACCACGTTTATGACATTGCACTTAAAAGTTACTACCTAAAGTGATAGCCTTTACTATAAACACGTTACTTCAATAAAAACATAAAACATGGTGTTGGTTATGTTTAAATGTTCTTATGAGGCCTGCAAACATGAATGCCTCTGAAACAAAATACTGAGTTCGTTGAAAGCTGTAATGTTTTGCTGTACATATACAAAATATGATCGGCCCATTTCGCACAGATATGATATTACTAATACTAATAATAAATACTTATACATCGTCGATTAGCATCGGGGTCATGAACAAATGTTTGTCATCTTCAGCGTTTATTCGATCGGTTTTCTTTTAGTTATATTTCTTTTCAGCATATAAACAAAAATCTACGCGATTTTAGGCATTTTCATGCGCGTTGCAAGTAGAGAGACTAGCACTTTACGGAACTGGTGCTTTTTTGTTGCTTTTGTTTTTAAATAACAAGCAACATATCGTTTCATCTCAACTTTATGTACTTAGTTAAAATTTATCATATATCAGACAGGACCCGATATCAGAGGGATCATTACTTTGAAAATTGTTTAAACCCTTCCCTGTTTAATATTCATGTTAAAAACAATGATATCACACATATTTATTTGCTGTTTTTATAACGGAATATATACACAGCGTGTAATTAACTCAGGCAGAAACGGTGGAATCAAATCTATATTATACCATAAGCAAACAGTGCAGACCCTGATCAGACGGCTCCGGTTTGTATACTCTGTTTGAAAATGCTTAAAAAGGCGTTTATATGAAGGAAAGGGTTAAAAGTAAGCTAAACTGATATGGGATATTTAAAAGCTCAGTTAGAGATGCAGTGTCAGCATAATAAAATCTTATAACTAGCAGTAAACTGACGTCATATTGTTCTACATCTACTACCCGTGGTTTATAGTCAGCAGATTATTCCCTTCTCGTTCCGATAAACATTAAGTCTGCTAAAACCCATGTACATATACAATGTTTACATTCAATCCGATTAAATCAAGCTTTTAAGAAAAACTATTAACTGAGTAACAAACAACTTGAATCCTGATGAGACGCCGAGTTACTCCAGGATGCCGAGTTACTCCAGGATGCCGAGTTACTCGGCGTCTCATCTGGATCCAAGTTGTTTGCAAATGTGAGTACTGTCGTGCTGGGTATATGAGGAGAGCTAATATATACTTAATCTATTTCAAGGACGTTTTTGGGAGACACGTGGTGAAACCCACCATTATTTGTTAGTACAGTAAAACCTCTCTTAACCGGCAGTTAAATTTAGTATGAATATCGGTCTTGGAGACAGGTGGCAGCTTAATGCAGGGTGAAAGTCATGCAGAAAGCTCCTACAGGAGCTTTCTGCATGACTTTCAACCTGCATTAAGCAGCCACCTGCCTAAAAGTATCTAAATTATTATCTACTAGAATTCCGGTTAAGAGAGGTTATACTGTATATTTGTACTGGAAATCTGGCTTGTATCAAAAGAATCGTATATGATAATAAGGACACTAGGCAATTAGGCATTGATTAAACTCTGAAATAAACATCTAAGACCAGGAAGCACAATATGTTCAAAACGATTTTGTGACAGAAATATTCGATATTTCAGCTGTTTTAGTCTTAACCCTTATCCCGCCAACCTCGCATTGGCAAACAGCTTGATTCCAGATGAGATACCGAGTAACTCGACGTCTCCTAAGGATCCAAGCTGTTTGACACTTGGTTGATAGTTTCTCAAAAGCTTGATCAAGTTGGAAGTGGTCAGAATTGCACCATATTATTCGAATTTGATCATACATCATTTTTACAGCAGGGTAAGGGTTAATACCGATAATATCAGTGTCGAATACTGTCGATACTTATTACGATCATAACACACAATATAAGGAGACCCCCCCCCCCCCCACAAACACTTAAACATCTAGACATAGAAAGTGTCATGCAATCTTTTAACCGTTTACCTGTTCAAAGTTCACGTAAGAAATAATGACAACATGAATATTTATTAGCTCAATTTTTATAATCTTATTTTCCAAGGGAATATTTTTCTATGTCAAAAACTGTAAAAACAGATCAATTTCATGTCAAAAGCAACCAGAACCGTCCTTGATCAGACGGCTCCTGACCTGGGTCTACTCTGTTTGCCAATGCGTGAACATGCGTTTATATGAATGAAGCGTTAAACCTTTAAACCCTGCATTGTCAGAGTGGACAAGCCAATCAGTGTTTAACTATACAGTTCACTTAGTATGAAAAGTCTTAAATTTGCAAGTTGGTTTGGAATGACAAATAGTGCAGACCCTGGTCAGATGACTTCTCTAGGATATATGTCGGTCTTTAACTCGCTAACTCTCACGATCCAATATATGGGACATAAGCAGACAGTTTTGACCCAGATCCTTGGGGAGCCCTCTGACCAGGGTATAAAGTGTTTGCTGCACGAATGGTTTCGTTGTTTGTGATGCCCCCCTTCAATACAGTCCAATGGAGAGTTCTGTATTTCTTTCACTCTGCATTTATCAGCCATCCTGCTTAACACTTTCCATGTTCTATATTTATTTAAAATATAAAATACCTACTGAATATTCATAGAACAAATATTTTAATCAATATGGAAGTTGAAACATTGTAGCCATTTTAGAAAGTAAGGAGATATGCCTTTTAACATATCTATTAAATTCCATTAGCAAGCAGAGCAGACCATCATCTAGGAGCCGTCTGATCTGGGTCTTCTCTGTTTGCACATGCGTGAAAACGCATTTATATGAAGGCAAGGGTTAAAAAAGATCTGAAGTCTCCTTTACTATACTAAACGTTCGGTTTAGAGGCACTTTATTGTATTGATCATGCAAGACAACAGAAAACGAAACATTTAAAAAACACAACGGTTTAACTCTTAGAACGCTACATGTAACGGCGAATCGTGATTAACCGTATAAATAGGGTTTGGACACGGACGAGACGGCGAGTAGCTAATCACCTCATCAGAATCCAAACTAGTTGTCTATCAGACTGCATTTCAAGAAACAGAAATGATGTAACTGTCAGAATTCTAGCAGGCGATAAATTTTGCAGACGACAAGAACTTAGCGTGCAAAGAGTTGATTTGCAATGGGAGGAGTGCTTTGAAGCACGTGTCAGTTTAACCCATTACCTCACATTGACGCCTTTTGACGCCTTTTAACGCCTTTGTAAAAGTCATTTTCTGAAACCATAGTGATAAATAGAGCATTTGCTCTATAGGAGCAAATGCTCTATTTATTACGATGGTTTAAAAACTACACAAATAAATAATTTGGTAATGGGCCTATAAGGTAACTGGTCTAAAATAGCCTATGATGTAATGGTTTAAGGGCAATCCGAAGTAACGCGCCTTTGAAGATTATCTCATTAAAATTGACATAATACTGTTTGGGCCATTCTATAAAGATTTACTTGAGCAATATATATCTTAAAGCGCACTTGTGAATCAATAATAACGTAAGATCTTGTTCTAGAACAGATCATTATTGCGATGCCGGGAACTCAAACGAAACTAAAGCTGCAGACGAATTGTGTCTAAACATTGAGAATTTAACATCAAACTGTAGCAAGCATATTGAGAGATTCGTAAGATATTTCCAAATCATTGAACGGTCTACAATTTTGTTCCATTGATGCTGATTTCTGGAACACGTCAATTATAGACGTATTGTCTTTTTTACCCATTGAATAGTTTTCGTCTGCAAACAATGTTGTCTGCATTAAGTTTCAGAATGGACTGTCCTTCATTTTCTTCTCTTAAATTTAACCCTTTCCCTGTTCTATATTTAGTCCAAATTTCAATACCTACTGAATATTCATGGAAAAATAATTATAATCAAATATTGAAGGTGGAATAGTGTAGCCATTTTAGAAAGTAAAGAAACATAGCTATCAAATTCCATTAGCAAACAGAGCAGACCCTGATCAGACGGCTCCTCTAGGAGCCGTCTGATCTGGGTCTACTCTGTTTGCAGATGCGTAAAAACGCGTTTATATGAGGGAAAGGGTTAATTAGTGTATCAGACAATTTGAATCCTTATGAAACTAGTTAAACTCAGCATATATAATTTAGTCTTAGGTTGATTTGGAGACTGACCTTGATAGCGTGTTTTGTGAAAAACCAGTCAAGACATCTAAACATAGAAACAGTTACGTGACCGGCACGGGAAATAGGGCGAGGAAGTTACGACAAGTCATTTATTTACTGACAAAAATAGACTACCTGCCATTCCATGCAAAGCATACAAAATACTCTCATCTGAAAACATATACATTGTAGATAATAATTATGCAAGTTGTAAGAAATTAACATAAGTTCCAAGGGCACGTGTCAACGTACAGCGTAATCACTTTATAAAGTGAATAAACAGGGTTACCTCGCTGTAAAAATGTAATGCACAATTTTGACCAGGTGTGATTTTGACTACATGTACTTTAGATTCAATCAAGCTTTTGAGGAACTGCTGAACGAGTGTCAAACAGCTTGGATCCTGGTGTGGCGTCTGCAATGTTCTCAGGAGTTTTTGTATGTAGACGTTTCACCTGCATTAGACTACCACTCATTTTAACCCTTTCACCGCCACAGTCGCGTAAATCCACCACGACAAATAGTGCAGTCCCAGATCAGACGCCGCCTTTTCAAGGCGACGTCTGATCAGGGACTTCACTATTTGTCTCAATCTCTAGTTCTATATATGTGCTATATTCCTTTGAAATTTGCATTTATTTATCTCATTTCCTTATTTTACTGAATGATTTAACAAACTTGGATTGCAGACGACAATTAGAAATTTGGCGCCGAAAGGGTTAATGAATATAATTATCTGATGAATATTCTTGTAAGAAACAATGACACCATGAATATAAACATAATTCCATATGAACAATGGTATGTTTAGCAATAGCAGAACTAGCTCTATAATATTTAATAAGTAAACAGGCTAGACTCAGATCAGACAACTCCTGTAGGACCCTTCTAATGCGACCACGTAATGAACAAACATGGCTGTCTTTATAAGCAGGCGGTTGCTTAATGCAGGACGAAAGTTATGCAGAGCTTTCTGCATAACTTTCGTCCTGCATTAAGCTACCACCTGCCTTTGTCACTGTGAATTGTGCTACTTTTTGCTGGTCGCATTAGAGGGGTTTTACTGTATACTCTGTTTAAAGGCGTGACTCGGTGTCTATATTAAGGAAGCGGTTAGCACTTTATTTGTTTGCTTACATGTTATATATTCACAACTGTTTGCCTTGACAATATATTTCATTATTTTATAACTAAAATAACTAAAATTCATAATTGTTTATTCATGAGGTAAATGATTAAAGATCCAGATTTAGAATTGTCGATAAGCTTACTATATTAGTCAAGTAAATAAATGTTAAAGCGCTCACTTACGCTCGAAGTAACAATAAAGGTCACTACTGGAAAACAGTGAGTACATGTACGTCTACTGGTATGACCGTATGAGGTGGGGCGGAGGTTGTTTACGACTTGCTTTATACAGTAAAGTCTCGCAGGTTGTTTACGACTTGCTTTATACAGTAAAGTCTCGCTAATACGACCACTCAAAGGAAGTATTTAATTCTGGACTTTTTAAAACAGGTGGGAGCTTAATGTAGGACAAAAGTGATACACAAAGCTCCTGTAGGAGCTTTGTGTATCCATTTTGCCTTCCACTAAGCAACCACAGGATTGTACAGGCTTATATAACTCCATGAGTATTCGTGTACAAATTAAGGCTATCATGCATATTGATTAGATAAATTTTTATAATGGCACGTGAATATAGGAAAGTTTTGGCACGGCAGAAACTGTACACCTATATCTATATCATTTTGTAAACAAACTATAAACAAACTCCTATAGGAGCCGTCTGATCTGGGTCTATCCTGTTTGCAAATGCGTGAAAACACGTTTATATGAGGGAAAGGGTTACAGGTACAGTAACAGTACAGTCAACGCACAGCTGTATTCTCTAAAGAAATTAAAGCCAGCGTACTGCCATAGTACTGACGTATTTTCTAACATATAACAGCCACAGTTCAGCCAGAGTACATCTGTATTTTCTAAAAGAACAGCCACAGTTCAGCCAGAGTATATTTATATTTTCTAAAAGAACAGCCACAGTTCAGCCAGAGTACATCTGTATTTTCTAAAAGAACAGCCGCATTTCAGCAAGAGTACAGTAAAAACTGTTGTATATTCTTAAACGTACAGCCAAAGTACATCTTACACCCAACTTCACACAAACTAATATTTTGTTTCGTACTGTGACGTCAAGTCACCTAGTTTTAGTACAACACATTTAAAAGTAGATCAAACTGTTTAGTGTTTTTATTATAAAGTTACAAATCTAAACCGATTATTCGTCCACGTGATTAATATTAATATACTTAAGTCTAGTTCAACAGCTGATTCCTATTCCAACACAAAACCAAATGTATAAGACTTATAGACTATAAACGACCGCTCGTGCGTCACTGTGTCTATTAGTAAATGTAAAGTCCTCTTAAACCTTTAGCCTGCTGAGCAAATTATTAAAAAAAATGTTTAACCCACAACAGTTTCAGCCTAAAGCTATAATCAGTTTGTCTACCAAATTGCAATCAGGGTGTCAAATAGATTGGATCCTGATGAGACGCCGAGTTACTCGGCGTCTCATCTGGAGCTAAACTGTTTGCAAATGTAATCACTCATCTGCCAGCAGTAGGTTAAATTTTAACTAAACCGTTTACCCCTTTCCTTGTTCTTTGTTTATTCCAAATTTCAATACCAACTGACAGAATATTCATGGACAAAATGGTTATAGTGAAATATGGGAGGTGGAACAGTATAGCCATTTTAGAAACTAAAGAAACAGATCTATCAAATTCTCTTAGCAAACAAAGAAGACCCAGATCAGACGAATTCTATAGGAGCCGTCGGATCTGGGTCTACTTTGTTTGCAAATGCGTGAAAAACGTTTCTATGAAGGAAAGGGTTAACTCTAAACAACTCTTCCAAAAGGAAAACAGTCAGGTAAACGTTTATAAGAGCATACTTCTGTAAATTCATTTATAAAACCATCGGTGGTCTGTCAAATATATTGGATCCTGATGAGACGGTGCAATACTCGATATGTCACATGGATTCAAACTGTTTGTAAATGCTATGAAGAATTAATCCATAGTTCTCACAGGGTCGACTGAGTCATATATAACGGACTAAAGAAAAACCCCTTTAAACCGAAATTCTAGTAGAGAAGAATTTAGATAGTTTTAGGCAGGTGGTTGCTTAATGCAGCAACAGGGTGGAAATGATGCAGAAAGCTCCTCCAGGATATTCACCCTGCATTAAGCTGCCACCTGTCTTCTAGATCGATATTTATACTAAATTTAACACCCGGTTTAGAGAGGTTTTACTGTATTTCATTTGCTAAAATCGTCATTTCTCCACCAACCCCTAAATTGTGATCACTCTTTAGAACTGTCTCGGAAAGCCTTGGATAAAGGTTGCATTAAAAATACTAAAATCCTCAGCAAGTAAAGTGCTTAGATACATGTATTGTCTAGGAGAGCCAAAGATAAGGAGTTTATTCAAAATACATGTACTATAATTGTCATTCGTCCATCAAACACTATATGTTGTGACCATGCTTTAGCCCATTACCTCATAGGCTATTTTTAGATACAACATATTTGAATAAATCTACCAATAAGGAGCATTTAGAGAAAATAATTTGTTTAGAAGTTTGTAGTTTGAAACCATTGTGATAAATAGAGCATTTGCTCCTATAGGAGCAAATGCTCTATTTATCACAATGGTTTCAAAAAGTGACTTTTACAGAATCGTAAAAAGTCGTCATTATGAGGGAATGGGTAAAAACATGGATACTGATTGTACTTAAAATATTTCGTTAAAATTGTCATTTCTCCACCAAATCCTATGATGTGACTACTCCTCAGAATCGTCTCAAAGGGGTGTTTCTGATGAGTGGTCACGCCATAGGGTTCGATGGAGAAACAAACGAGCTATTCTTGAAAAAGGAGTTTTATCAATCGTATACATATGCTTCATGGCTAAAGGTAAAAATATTGACCGAATTTAAACGGATCAGTTTGGTATTAATATGTAAGTCAAGGTGTGCTTTTTGTCACCTTTCATTACCCTGTAAAAACAAAGTGCATTTGTACTCAAATATGCTTGGGCAGAGAGGTACTTGGACATAAGTTTATGCGATCGGTGTGGGACCATGCAGGCCAAGAGCCGTATTGGAAATGAAATGGTTCGTCATTTGTTCAAACGCATACTCGTTTAACTCGTTGTCATAGTTACGTTTGCTACAATTGCCGTTGTTTATTTCCCTTCTTTTAACCCTCTCCTTCATATAAACGCATTTTGACGCATTCGCAAACAGAGTAGACCCAGATCAGACGGCTCTTACATGTATACAGGAGCCGTCTGATCAAGGTCTGCTCTGTTTGCTAATGGAATTTAACAGATATGTTTCTTTACTTTCTAAAATGGCTACAATGTTCCACCTTCCATAGCTCATTATTACTATTTTCCCTATGAATATTCAGTAGGTATTGACATTTGGAATAAAAACAGAATAGGGAAAAGGGTTAAATAAAAAACACTATCAGAGTATCATATAGAGTGGACCCTGATGAGACACCGAGTTACTCGACGTTTCATCTGATACAAAATGTCTGCCTAAATGATCACAGCCTTGGCATTGGCAGCAAAAAAAGAGAGTGTATGTTACTGTTTACGCTTATTATGTTAAGGGTATCTGCAAATAGGCTGGATCCAGACAAAACACCAACTAACTGGGTGTCTCATCAGGGTCCAAGCTGTTTGACACTCGGTCAAACCTTTGTACGAACTAGAAACACAGTAGGAGCTTTCTGCATTACTTTTGACCTGCATTAAGCTACCATCTGCCTTATAGGCCAACTGTTATACCTAGATGTGTTGGCCACTTAAGACAGGTTTTACTGTAAATGAATACTTGTATATGTGAATCAAATGAATATCAAATTTATATCTATGACGAGGTATATCTAGTCGAGTTTTACTCACAGGTGTGCGGCGCGTCCTTAAACCCCAGTCACATTTGTTTGTACGGCGGCCGTACGGCGGTCTTAGATCGCAGAAATCGAGATATTTCTGTGGCGGCTGTATAAAATCTGCGACGCCCGCACGCGATCGTACAGAGTATCCTTAATTTTCAGTCCGCAGGGTTGTCGTAAAATTTAAACCAAGTAGTTATAATTTCTACGGCCGTTGTAGCTTTTTGCATTTTACAACCAAGTTGTGTAGCTATAGAGCCAGACTGACCGCGCGGACGCTGTATGGCACATCAAGACTTCCTTGTGATTGTCTTGATTTTTTTAAAAAAACATATCCAACAACAACAACAAAACAAACTACGACGGCCACACGGACGCCGCACGCTGGCAATGGGTCATGGCTTCGAATGCCGCACGGGAGCCGTAGTTTTTCTGTTTCACAAATTGAAGACATGCCGTACGACGGCCGCAACATGTGTGATCACTGCAGTGTATGGCCATATGAATTCTGCGGCGACCGTAAAAATGGTATTGGTCGTAGAAATTTAAGAACGTACGACCGCGCCGTGGCCAATGTGACTGAGGCATAGGTCCTACCCAAACACTACTACCCACTCATCCTACATCATTAGTGATGTAGTAAGTCAGGAACATACATTTAAGATGTTAATTGCAGATGTCAGTTTATGATATTTGGATTATTTTGATAAAAAAAAATGATGGGTGTATCAGAGATAGGTAGTACTAAGCAACGCACCGTATACCTGTGGTTTTACGCTGTATGGAAATATAGAGAACACATTAACTACTACATATTCTGATGCTTGTTAAGTAGTGCAGACCTGGACCAGACAACGTGTCCAAGACTGGGAGTCTGGTCTGAGTTACACTAACTGCATTCACTAAAATCCTATTTCCCCAGAAAAAGGCTCATATGAAATTCAAATAGGTTAAAATATGGACCTACATCAAATTATGGTATAATACATGGCGGCGTAGTTTTCAAACAACTTTTCTCTTTAACCCATTTAGCTATCTAAGACGTGACTCGAATTTGCAAACAGCTTGGACCCAGATGAGACACCAAGTAACTCGTCAATAGTTCCACATACAGTAAACCTCTCTATAACGGCCACTAAATTATATCAAGTATTTTGTGTTAAAGGCAGGTGAATGCTTAAAGCAAGGTGAAAGTAAAACAGAACGCTCCTATAGGAGCGTTCTGTTTTACTTTCACCTTTGCTTTAAGCAGTCACCTGTCCTAAATACCAAATAATTAACGCAATTTAGTGGCCATTATAGAGAGGTTTTACTGTATATGCACTTATGTTGGTCTTTTTTTCATGAATGTAGAGTGGATCGGTAGCAGTGATCCAAACTGTTGAACAATCTCTCAAAAAATCTCGAAAAGCTTCGCCGAATCGGAAGTAGTCAAAACTGTATAAGATCTAAATTTGAGCAGACAGTATTTTTTCGAAGTAAGGGTTAATTCGAAGTGACCTACTTGAAAAGTTCATTAGCCGAAACCGTTATAGCACGAGCGTCATGGATGTAAATAAACAAATCACCAAGTTATCACTCGGTAACAGGATAATGTGATATTGATACTTGAAATACCATCCAGGTGCAATGGAGGGTCAGTCGCAAATTTAAAGTTATATATGGCATTCGAACAAGATTTCTAGCTTGGCAGTACATAGCTACAGAAGGATTTAAAATTAATAAGAACCTCTTTGGTTCCAATTAAACAATATGTTCTTACTACGCCTAAGTAATTGGGATCTTGATTGGTCCAGCTTTAGAACAAAGAAAGATAAATTATGTTTAAATACATTGCAGCCTTGCCATTTGCAAAGTACATGTGTATGGGCAGTCAGTTTTAGAATTTCCCATACAAATCCACTGAAATTCCAGAGCTACAGATAATAGGGCCTAATTCAAATTCTAAACTCATAAGTCCTCCACCAAACCCTGTGCTGTGTCCACTCGTTTGGATTGTCTCGAAGAGATTATTCTGCAGAGTGGTCACAACACAGAGTTTGATGGAGATTCTCGAAAAAAACAGGAGTAAATTTTGCACCTCGCTTATGCTTTATGATTCGACCCAATACATGTTTTCCATAGTAAAAATGGTATGCCAATATAGCATGCCAGTAGTCCTTTGAATTATAAATTGCATTAACCCTTCGCTTGCTATTCACGTCAATATACATGTACCTACCTGTAAATAGTGAAGACCCTGATGAGACAGCTCCTGCAGGAGCTGTCTCATCAGAGCCTGCACTATTTACAAGTTGATTGTGCAACCAGTGCACTCCACAGCAGTGATTGCACAACGAAATAGTTGTACACAGTGAAGATATATGTAATTATACAACAGGGCATGGGTAAAGAAGGAGAAATGTATTTTAAAATTCAGCAAGAGAAGGGTTAAGGTATTGTTCAGAACAACAGATACAGGTGCATCTTCAAATATTAAACTCGTCCTTTATCCACACACCCCTAAGCTGTGACCGTTCTTTAGAATCGTCTCTTCGAGGCGATTCTAAAGAGAGGTCACAATATAAGGTTTGGTGGACATACAAAAAAGTTGTTCTTGAAAATGTTTCAATTTACGCATCTCATCTGAATCTCTGATTGATGTATTTATGTTTTATTGTTGACCTGTTTAGAAGAGCTAGTGATGTGGTTTTATATCGAACGCAGTTATTAGATATATCAACAAAAAAAAGAAATCAAAAGTACGGACATAACAAAAATCCGATAGATACAGTAGAACCTGTCTTAACCCATTACCTCAAAGGCTATTTTTAGATACAACCCCTTTGAATAAATCTACCGAAAAGGAGCATAAACTGGAGAAAAGGAAAGTTTTAGAATTTTGTAATTTAAAACAATTGTGATAAACAGAGCATTTGCTCCTATATGAGCAAATGCTCTATTTATCACAATGGTTTCATAGAGTGACTTTTACATAGGCGTAGAAAGGCGTATTTATGGAGGAAAGGGTTTAGCGGCCATCAAAAACAAGTCTAATTATGGAATGTAAGGCATGTAGCAACAGAAAGAGACAGTCTGGCTTATATATTCTAAAAACGAAGAATGTCGACTTTTGAAAGGGGCGAAAATCTACCTTTATTCGTTCATAAAAGTTTATAAAGAAATTAAAGAATATGGCAGACTGCAAGACGCCAACCGATGCAGTCTTACTTATTTCTTTATAATACCGCCTGGTTTAGAAATTGTCGTCTGCTCAATGAATGCGTTAGCGCGACCTGACTGTAATTTACCAACATTTTGGACTCAGATGAAAAGTCGAGTAACTCGGCGTCTCGGCAGGATCCAATCGGTGTGCCATTCGGTCAATAGTTTTCTTTAAAAACGCATCGGGGGGAAAACAAATATTGTAACAAAGTTTTAGCAGATTTTCTTTTTCAACATGAAGAGGACGTTGAATTTAGTATAAATATGTCTTGGAGACAGATGGCAGCTTAATGCAGGGTGAAAGTCATGCAGAAAACTCCTCTAGGATCTTTCTGCGTGACCTTCACCCTGATTTATGCTGCCACCTGCCCAAAAGTATCCAAAGCCTTCTCTACTAGAATTCCGGTTTACAGGGGTTTTACTGTAATTAAAATAAGCAAGCAGTGTATATTTACATCTGATCAAGATCTGCATCCTATAATCTATAATTGATTTCTTAAGTTGTACTCCTGGGTCCATGCTTATAAAGCTTTTAGTTGAGTCTGAGTTTCGTTCTCAAGCTTTTGATTGGTCAGATTTGAGTTCTCAAGCGTTTGATTGGTCAGATTTGAGCCAAAGGCTCAAATCTGACCAATCAAAAGCTTGAGAACGATCTCAGACTCAACTAAAAGCTTTATAAGCATGGACCCAGACTAACAATGCTTTGAATGAACAGCCCTCAAAAGAAAACCTAAACTCTTTCAAAGAACACATGTGAATGGGACATTCTCCAACGGGTAAACAAGCAACCCACGGAGAGATTGTTGACCTTGACCGTACATGAAATTACTCCTTTAATGGGTATGGTTGGACCATCACAAATGAACATGCAGACCCTAAATACATCTGTAAAGAGTTCGCATCCAGATTAAATCTTTATTCATTTAGCATTGAAACGTCAATACAAAGTGTACAAAGTCTTGTAGGAATCTATGTACGTAAAATGCCGACGGAGGCGTAACGTGGAGAACAAGGGAGCATGCACTGGTAAATGCAAATATGGAGGAAAAGTGCATGCGACAAATTAGGCCGTGATCAAAGGCCATTGTCATATTTGTTTATATAACCCCATTGCCTGCTGTGAAAAATGAGATGTGTTCAAATTTGGGTCAGTTTAAATTGACTACGTCTGATTGCGATAAAGCTTTGTGAGAAACTACTGACCCAGTGTCAAAGAGTTCGGATCTTGACGAGAAGTCCAGTAACTCGTCGTAACATCTGGATCAAAGTTGTTTGCAAATGAGAGTCGGGTAGCGGACAGCAGGATAAGGGTTAACATGTCGACCAGAATTTAAAGAAAGGCCTACTTAATTTATGTATAAGACCGACCCAGTGACTTTATACAGGAATGCGTGTTCTGTTAGCGCAGTGACAACCAGCGTAATCAAGTGTTTGAAGAGCAAACATGTTAGGGGGCATTTTTACCAATTACACTCTAAATGACAATGTAATTCCTTTATACTGATATAATAGAATTGTTTGCTGGCATCCTCATAAGCTATATTTTAAATTTCATCTTTTATTTGATTAGAGGTTTGATTGTAATTATGGATTGAGTATCAAACAGCTTTAAATTTGAAGAGACACTGAGTAAAATGATGGCTATCCTGCAGAGCTCCAGACAAGGTGCGTAAATCAAACCATTTTCAGGAATAACTCTTTATTTCTCCACCAAACCCTATACTGTGACCACTCTTTAGAATCGTCTCGAAGAGACGATTCTAAAGAGTGGTCACAGCATAGGGTTTGGTGGAGAAATGACGATTTTAGTATTTGCATGGGTAGGCACCTTTATCTGTAGCTCTGGATATGAGTCTAAACAAACACCAGTCAGGTCATATTTACCAGGTTATCCATTTACCTTATGAAAGCGCTTTTTTAACCAAACAGAGTAGACACAGATTAGGTTGCTAATGTATGACGTCTGACCAGGGTCTTCTCTGTTTTCTTATCAAATTACATGTATATCGATCTGAGTCTACTGGTTCTGCCATGACTAAAACTTATTTTGACATGCCATTATAAAAAAGAACCAATAAAATAATATTCATTCGATATAGGGTAAGGGGCGGTCTTCTTTACTTACATCAATTATCTACTATAAGGACTCATGCGTACAATAACTGTAGATCTTACATTTGAGAAAAGGAGTGCTGCTGCATTTCAATGTAAAAAACAAACCAGATACCAATGATAATGAATCGAATCAAGGTTTACACTGTATAGAAAAATAACACTTTTTCTGCGTACAGTAAAACCTCTCTATAACGGCCACTAAATTATAACAAATATTTGTGCTAAAGACAGGTGGCTGCTTAAAGCAAGGTGAAAGTAAAACAGAACGCTCCTATAGGAGTGTTCTGTTTTACTTTCACCTTGCTTTAAGCAACCACCTGCCCTAATACCAACCAATTAACACAATTTATGGCCGTTATAGAGAGGTTATACTGTATGCCGTTTGCAGTGCAAGAAGACCTCTTTTCTATGTTCGTTCTCATTATCATCCATTGATAGATTGCAAAAGAAATTGGAATCATTATGAAACGTCGAGTTACTCGGCGTCTCGTCACAATCCATTCTGTAAACCAGAATTACACAGGCTCTACAATGCCAATCAAAATCCATGGCAGCATCAACAAAACATAAGTCTGGTTCAGGATCTTTAAGACCGGCGTCACCTTAACAGTTTTTGGCTGCCACGTATTGTCATCTACAAAAAAATGTTGTTTGTTTTCATTTTTATTATTTCATTTTCGCCCTGTTTGTTTCTAAAACCTTAACCACAGTATCAACCAATTAAGATCCTGTTTAGACATCCAATTAATCGGTGTCCCATCTGGGTCTTAACTGTTCGGCATTGGTGCTAACAGATACGACACTGGCAGCGAAATATGTAATGCATGGCGAAAGGAGCATAGTCAGTGAAATAAGTGATAACTGTTGAAAATATTGATTTAAACACATATAGTATCACGTTATGTGGCTCTTACCGTTAACGTTTTCTCCGTGACGCTGACGTCGCACCTGCTCTTTCCATGCCGTCCAGCGCTGAAGGCGTTCCTGGTTGACGTGACTGAGAACGTAACTCTCCAGAAAGTCCGGGTTGTCGTTGAGATACTGTATAACCAGGTCTGGGTTCAACTCTGAAAGAAGAGTACAGAGTTTATGTTTATGTAAGACCCGACCAACAGATAAAGCTGCATCTTCGGATACTTAAATCGTTATTGCTCCACCAAACCCTATATTGTGACCACTCTTTAGAATCGTCTTTTTGAGACGATTCTAAAGAGTGGTCACAACATAGGGTTTAGTGGAGAAATAAAGATGTTATTCTTGAAAATGTTTTAATTTATCCATCTTATCTGGACCTCTGTAAGACATAATGACATCCTGAATATTAAATTCCTTTTCACAATGGCATTTGAAAACAAGATTTGAAAGTAAGATTTGACTTTGGTCGAAACTGCTTAATCAGATTTACATATTTCATAAGCAAACAGAACAGATTCCTACACGAGCCGTCTTATCTAGGTCTACACAGGAGCATATATGTACCTATAAACCCTATGCTGTCACCACTCTTCGAGACGATTCTAAAGAGTCGTCACAACTTAGGCTTTGTGGGCGATATTTTAGTATTTGAAAACGCCTATGTATTTATTATCTGCCTATATGATGATATCGCATTATCATAAAGTTCCCTGCTTAAGGAAATAGCAATCAATTGTTAAGCATTGTTGTTATATTAATCCTTTCAAATCTGAATTATCAGAGTAGAATAACCCACCAATGTTTAATTATATAGTAAAACCTCTCTATAACGGCCACTAAACTGTGTTATTTAGTTGGTATTTAGGACTGGTGGCTGCTTAAAGCAAGTTGAAAGTAAAACAGAACGCTCCTATGGGCTTAAAGCAAGTTGAAAGTAAAACAGAACGCTCCTATGGGAGCGTTCTGTTTTACTTTCACATTGCTTTAAGCAGCCACCTGCCTTTAACACAAACTAATTGATGCAATTTAGTGTCTGTTATAGAGAGGTTTTTACTGTATAGTGTCTGTTATAGAGAGGTTTAACTGTATAATCTACTCAATGTGAAAGGTGTAAACTTGATAGGGGATTTTGAATGACAAAAAGTGAAGATTCAGATCAGATGCCACCTCTTGGAGCTCTCTGATCTGGGTCTACACTGTTTACAAATGACAGAGTATGTGTCTATCGGGTTGAAATAGTTAACAAATAACAAATGCATTGCAAATCCGATTGAACTTTTTTTTTTTACTGAATAATGATGTATAATAAAGACTTGTTTGACCTTGGTTGATTCACTTTTTCAACAAAAAATTCAAATTCGTGATAACCATTTCAAATAGTTTGGATCCAGATGAGATGAGTAAAAAGACGTCTCAGTCGAATACTAGCTATTTGACATTCTGGTAATATTTTGAAAAGAATAGGAAGATGACAACAGAGTGTGAAAAGTACCCAACGGTAAATAGCGATTAAATTTAAATGACGTAATATATACTGGCTTACCTGCTAGTTCCATGAACGATATTGACTTAATTATGTCTATAATTACAAGCTAACAATATGATATCTAAAAACAAAACTTTCTCTAGAAGAGTGAGAAATGCATATGATCCATTCGATTTACACTTGCTTTGACAAAATTTTAAACAACATCAATTTATTAGCAAATAGGAGCCCCGCACACGTCAATGAAATGCATTCTATGGTATATGCGGAATATCGGCCTTGTAAACAATAGTGGAAATTCAGTCAAATATTTCAAACAAAAGATGACCTCAATCAAGGCCGGTGCAATATAATTAGCCCTTATTCCGATATTCAAGACATGCCTCGCATTCGCAGACAGCTTGGATCCAGATGAGACGCCGAGTAACTCGGCGTCTCATCTGGATCCAAGCTGTTTGACACTCTGTCATCAAAATCTTCATCAAGTTTCAAGTAGTCAAACTTACACCAGATCTTAATTTTTAGCATACATTATATTTTTAACTGCGGAATAAGGGTTATATTTTGTATAGATACAACAGCTTCAGGACGAGACAATGTGGTTGCGGTATTTGTCGCCATGCTTCGTGACTATTGCCGAATGACCTTTTTCTGATTGTCTAATGGTCCAGTCATCCCTGCGACGCACATGAAAATAACGCTATACTTGAGTACAGTAAAACTTTGTTTAAGCGATCGCTTGTCTTTTACTCCATGGATATTGGTGTAAGAAATAATGACCTCGTGAATATTAATTAGATTAATTGCTGAAATAGCACATGGACACAGAAGCCTTTGGCAGAAACTGTATAATCATAAGTGTATTATATCATAAGTACACATCGCAGATCCTGATCAGACGGTTCCTAGAAGAGCCGTCTGATCTGGGTCTACTCTGTTTGCAAAGGCGTATTAATGGAGTAACGGGTTAATCCTTTACCTTATTTGTGCGCATTTGCAAACAGAATAGATCCAGATCAGACAGCAGCTGTAGGAACTGTCAGATCAGGTTCTCCCCTGTTTGCTTATGAAATAGTTTAGATATGATTCTATACGTTCTGCCATGGCCCATACTTCATGTGTTCATAAATATGTCCATACAGTAAAACCTCTCAATAACGGCCACTAAATCACATCAAATGTTTTGTGTTAAAAGCAGGTGGCTGCTTAAAGCAAGATGAAAGTTAAACAGAACGCTCCTATAGGAGCGTTCTGTTTTACTTTCACCTTGCTTTAAGCAGACAACTGCCCTAAATACCAACTAATTAACACAATTTAGTGACCGTTATAGAGAGGTTTTACTGTACTAAAAACAATAAGCTAATTGATATTCGTAAAGTTAAACTTTCTGCAATGAATTGTCGCTTGATAAGTGATTAAACGTGCACCAACTCTTAAAGGGCATGGACGTAATATATAAGACCTTTACAAACAGTGTAGACCAAAGTCAAAGGGTTCCTGGGGGTGGCCCTTTGACCAAGGTCTGCATTGTTAGCCATAAGGCCATTTTCGTCTGTGATAATTTTGGAAACAGGTTTTTGTTTAATCCTTTAATACATAAATTCTTTTTTCTACGCATGCAAACAGAACAGACCAAGATCGGATGGCTCCTGTAGGAGCTGTCTGACCAAGGTCTGCTCCGTTTGTTTATGAAATAATATATTTTCTGATTTGACAGTTTATTATTTTAAAACTCATTATGATATTATTTCTTTCATGAATATTCATGAAGTTAATGGTAAATTAATATTCAGAACGGGAAGAGCCAATTTTAATTATTCAGCAGCCAAAGACCTTCAGACTCTACACAAAGACACTAAGATTTCCGCTGGGCGTCCGCCTTATACAGGCTCATTGGACTTGAGTAATTTATATCCTTGGAGATGATTGAATGATATGTCACTTGACAATTAACCTTCGTCATGCAAAGCATAGCCTGTCCGGTATTTTCAAAGAGCTTGGATCCTGATGAACCGGCAAGCTGTCAGCAACTACAGTCAAACCTCTCTATAACGGCCACTAAATTATATTAATTAGTTGGTATTTGGGGCAGGTGGCTGCTTAAAGCAAGGTGAAAGTAAAACAGAACGCTCCTATAGGAGCGTTCTGTTTTACTTTCACCTTGCTTTAAGCAGCCACATGCCTTTAACACAAAATACTTGATGTAATTTAGTGGCCGTTATAGAGAGGTTTTACTGTAGTTCATTGATTTCCAAAATAACTAATTGACTCTAAATGATATTTAACCTTTAGCATGCTGCACGGAAAAACTGTGATTACCTTTGCAATCAAGACGAGAGAGACACCGGGTAAGTATAGGAGCTTTCTGCATTGCTCTTGTCCTGCATTGAGCAACCACTTGAATTTTAAGACTCCTATGTTCAATAAATGAATGACCGCTTGAGAGATGTTCTACTGTTATAGCTTAACTCAGCTCCAGCTACAATGTCATCCGAATTCTTTGGACATTTTGTTTTTCTGTCTCTGACTATATAAGACACTTGCGAGAGAACATTCGAGATCTGAGTGCAACATTGTTGTTATCACAGTCCATGGTGCGAAACAGTGTGAAACAGTTGTCATCAGGATCACAATTGTTTGATACTCTGTTCGTGAATTTGAAAAAATAATGGCAGTAAACATTGTTTTCAGAATAAAATTCAACTTCACAAATGCTTTATTGATATTAAGGGATGAAGTTACAACAGTTTTGCGCTATACCCTCGTATTGACTTATTTGCTGTCATATATTGGGAATGTGCCACCGTACAGGAGTTGACCTAATCAAGCGTGCCCCCGTATACATGAACCCAATCGTTATAATTATTAATGTATGGGGTATTTACCTTACTACTAGTAGTTCACTTGATGGTCTTAAGCCTTGAAGCCTTCACCACGCCGTGAAGAAAATAGTCTGATCAATATTGGATCTAGTGCAAGTATGCCTACTCAATGTTCGACCGAGCTTTTGAAAAACTATTGACAGAGTGTTAAGAATTGGATCATGATGAGATGCCGAGTTACTCGGCGTATCATCTGGATCCAAACTGTTTGTAAATGCGAGTCAGTTCGTAGATAGCGGAATAAGGGTAAAGTATGCTGAAAACATGTTTTGTACAAGTTTTCTTCATTCTTTAAAATTTAATTTCTTCACAAATTTCTAATCACAGTGATCTCAAACAGTTTGGATTCTGACGAGACGCCGAGTTACTCGGCGTCTCATCTGGATCCAAACTGTTTGCAAAGGCGATCATGAATTCGCAATGGTATATTAAAGGATAAGACTTGAATCCTATGACGCAATTACAAAATCTTAACTGATAGAAAAGGGCAAACTGAAATAAAATAGTTCACGGTGATCGCTTCGTGACATTAGCAATCATAGTGCGAAATATGCATTAAATGTCGATATAATTAATTGTTGATAACGTTGTCTTATTAACCCTTTACTCCATAAATACGCCTTTCTACGCTTTTGCAAACAGAGAAGACCCGATCAGACGGCTCCTATAGGAGCCGTCTGATCAGGGTCTGCTCTGTTTGCTTATGATATAATATAGATATGATTCTACAGTTTTTGTCTTGACCAATTATTTTCTGATCACTCCATTATAAAAAAATAATTTAATCAATATTCATGATTAAATTTTTATATAAATATTCACGGAGTAAAGGGTTAATGTAAGAAATCTAGAATGTATGAATATTAATTAGCCGAATATATAATGACATCCTGAACAAAACAAATCTATGATCGTGGCAGAAACTGTAGAATCAGATCTATACTAACTCTATAAACAAACAACAGACCCTGACCAAACGGCTCATACAGGAGTAGTCTGACCAGGTTCTATTCCGTTTGAAAAAGGCATCTGAATGCCTTTAAACGGTGTTTCAATGCGTTTAAAAGGTGTTTCAATGCGTTTAAAAGGTGTTTCAATGCGTTTAAAAGGTGTTTCAATGCGTTTAAAAGGTGTTTCAATGCGTTTAAAAGGTGTATCAATGCCTTTAAAAGGTGTTTCAATGCGTTTAAAAGGTGTTTCAATGCGTTTAAAAGGTGTATCAATGCCTTTAAAAGGTGTTTCAATGCGTTTAAAAGGTGTCTCAATGCGTTTAAAATATGTTTCAATGCGTTTAAAAGGTGTTTAAATGCGTTTAAAAGGTGTTCAAATGCGTTTCTGTCAGGTAATGGGATAAGTCCGTAGTGGCGGCTTAGCTTCACTTCTTTGAGAAAAAATTACAGAAACCCCATCTAAACCGCAATTCCAGGACAGAAGAATTTACATACTTTTATAGGTAGGTAGCTGCTTAATGCAGGAGTGAAAGTCATGCAGAAAGTTCCTATCGGAGCTTTCCGCATGACTTTCACCCTGTATTAAGCTATCGCTTGTCTCCAAGACCGATATTTATACTAATTTTAACGTCCGGTTTAGCGGGGTATCACGTTTTATCTCTCCTATAAAAGTTTTAAAACTGAATGGATCCTGTTCAAAAGCCGAGTTACTCGACGTTACATCTGGATTCAACTTATGTGTATGGGTACTAGACTTATTTACTACACATTTTCAAGAAGCATTAGGGTGCTTATCGCTTGCAGCACTGAAGTTGCAAACGGACTACAGTAAAACCTCTCTATAACGGCCACTAAATTGTGTTAATTTTAGTTGGTATTTAGGGCACGTAGCTGCTTAAAGCAAGGTGAAAGTAAAACAGAACGCTCTTATAGTAGCGTTCTGTTTAACTTTCACCTTGCTTTTAGAAGCCACCTGCCTTTAACACAAAATATTTGATGTGATTTAGTGGCCGTTATAGAGAGGTTTTACTATACATGTATTCAAAATTCAAATAGGTCAGATTTACCGAGGATATTCAGGAATGTTTTAAAGAAAAAGTGTAACATGACAATACCCTGATGAGAGGAATCCTCTACAAACTCTCTTATCTCTCATCTGGATGCTACATTATTTGCATTGGATATAGTCACACTAGTGACTAGTTTACGTCTTTATATACGTCTTTGGACGCCCTGTCAAAATAGTAGACCCTTTCAGACGGCTCCTGTAGGAACCGTCTGATCTCGATTATGGATTAATATAAATCTGATCCGACAGTTTCTGCTATGGCTAACGACGCACGTGTTCATATACCATAATAAAACACAATTTTGTTAACCCTTTCCTCCATAAATACGCCCTTCTACGCCTCTGTAAAAGTCACCTGTTGAAATAATTGTGACAAATAGAGCATTTGCTCCTATCGGAGCAAATGCTCTATCTATCACAATGGTTTCAAACTACAAAATTCTAAAAAGATTCTTTTCTCTAGTTAATGCTCCTTTTCGGTAAATTTATTCAAAGTGCTTGGATATAAAAAAAATAGCCTATGGAGGAACTGGTGGTGTCATTATATCTGACTTCAATACTACCTACATAAATTGGGTAATTAATGGGAGAAGTGTAATGGTATATGATCATAATTACCGAGATTTACATTGATGTACTGCAAAACATAGCGAAGTTAAACTCATTGACCTTTAATCAGTAATAGCATTATCCTTTTAGATTTCAAATTTGATACAAAAATGACGTCACACTAAACCATTAATTGTAAGGCACGCAGCTTTGTCTTTAATGATTAACTGCTTTCAAAGTTGATAAGTATGCAATTAGTATACTTTATTAGCATATAGTCTTATCTTATATCATGTTCCTTTTTCGGAGCTTTCGTCAGTTACAGTTATATATAGGACCAGTCCTTGTTGACCCCCTTCCCTCATATAAACGTGTTTGCAAACAGAGTAGACCCTGATCAGACGGCTCCTCAATGAGCCGTCTGACCAGGGTCTGCTCTGTTTGCCAACAGAATTTGATAAATCTGTGTGTTTGCTTTCTAAAATGTCTACTATGTTCCACCTTCCATTTTTTATTATAATTATTTTGTCCATTAATATTCAGTAGGTATTGAAATTTGAAATAAATATAGAACAGGGAAAGGGTTAACACTTACCTCATGATTATTCATGTAAGAAATAATTAAATCATTAAAAATAGCTAATTTGTTATAATAATATGTCAATAAACACAGGAGGTTTTTCTCGACCAAACTTGTAGCGTCAACTATACATAAATATATACATATACATGTAATCATTTCATAAGCAAAGATACCAGATCATGATCAGACGGCTCCTATATAGGAGACATGTGATATGGTTCTACTCTGTTTGCAAATGCGTTAAAGGCATCTCTATCAGGTACATGTAAAGGGTGTAAGTATGTTCATATATTGTACCAGTTAATCCATGTATATTTAGTGTGCCTAAAAGGACATAGGTCAGTCGTGTAGGAGTCCTCTGACCAGGGCATGCACACTTTTGCTTAAAAATGATTTTCAAAGGGCCGAAGTCGGCAAGATAAGTATTGCAGAAACACCTCTGTAAATGGTAATAAGATCGGTCCATAAAACAGAGAGACACAAAAACAGTTCTAATTATTAGTCTGTAAGGCAGGTGGCAGTTTAACCCATTTCCTCATAGGCTATTTTTAGATACAACCTCTTTAAATAAATCTACCGAAAAGAAGTATAAACTAGAGAAAAGGGAAATTTTGGATTTTTCCAGTTTGAAACCATTGTGATAAATAGAGCATTTGCTCCTATAGGAGCAAATGCTCTATTTATCACAATAGTTTTTCGCAATTTGACTTTTACAGAGTCGTCAAAAGTCGTCAATATAAGGGAAATGGGTTAATGCAGGTCAAAATTTCTGTATTACTTTTTGCTCTGCATTAAGCAACAATTTATATCTTAACCCTTCGCTTGCTATTCACGTCAATATACCTACCTGTAAATAGCGAAGACCCAGATGAGACAGCTCCTGCAGGAGCTGTCTCATCAGGGTCTGCACTATTTACAAGTTGATTGTGCAACCAGTGCACTCCACAGCAGTGATTGCACAGCGAAATACTTTTACACAGTGAAGATATATATAATTATACAACAGGGCGTGGGTAAAGAAGGAGAACTGTATTTTAAAATTCAGCAAGCGAAGGGTTAAGACTCCTATGTATGTTGACCTATGTTCAAATTAATGGCCGCTTAAGACCTGCTCTACTGCATATATTTGGGAAAGAGCGCTTAGAAAATGAGTTTTAAATGGGTTGACTAATTAAACCTGCCAACTAGTCAAATACATAGGCAATGGCCGAGTTCATCAGAATCATAATTACTCATAATTACAATTTTGAAACTTGACTCTTTATTTACCCTTTGAATGCGGAGAAAGAGTGTACAGTAAAACCTCTCTATAACGACCACTAATTTACATCAAGTATTTTGTGTTAAAAGCAGGTGGATGCTTAAAGCAAGGTGAAAGTAAAACAGAACGCTCCTATAGGAGCGTTCTGTTTTACTTTCACCTTGCTTTAAGCAGCCACCTGCCCTAAATGCCAACTAATTAATGCAATTCAGTGGTCGTTATAGAGAGGTTTTACTGTACATACATTTGCTAACAATGTACACCCAGATCAGAGGACTCATAGAGGAGCCCTCTGATCAGGGTCTTCATTTTTTGTTAATAATTAAAATCTTCTCACAAATAATACCATTTCATACTGATTGGAGTCGTTAATTAAGCAATGGTAGACCGTCCCATTTTGAAAAGTTCAGCGTTGAAAGACTTAACACCACCAAAGCCGATATAATTATACAGTAAGATTTAATACATATACATATGGCTTTATCTTTATTACTAATAATCCGATTGACCTGTACATGCTTTATGTAACTTTATAATACGGGCTTTCTACGTAATGCACCACACTTAATCCTATACCTAATAAATATTCATGTGCATACATGAATATTAATTAGCAGATTTTTGTAATGGCACCATGAACATCGTAAAGTTTGACTGTCAGAAACTGTAGACTCAGACTATATCATTTTATAAGCACACAGAACAGACCATGATCAGACGGATATTACAGGAATTGTCTGAGCTTGGTCTACTCTGTTTCAAAATGTCTATAGGGTTTTAACGGTAAAATGATACCCAAGTTCTAAATTATTTTCATTGCATTTCATTTTTTGCGTTCTGTCTATACATGTCTTCAAGGCTGAATTGGCCATATTAACTGAGTGGTATAGTATCCGCCTGACAATGAGGAGGTTGTAAGTTCGAACCTCAGCGGAGGTTCACACATGCCTTGTTGTCTTTATGTAACAACTAAATTAATAACGGTACAGTATCACCCTCTAATGCGACCACTAAATAAATAAACATGGATGTCTTTATAAGCAGATGGTTGCTTAATACAGGTCATTAGCGGGGTTTTACTGTATGTTTCATGAATACTTTTTGTTTGCTCGAATGTCTAATCTAGGAGAAAGGTGTAAATTACATAAACTATTTTGTGTTAAAGGCAGGTGGCTGCTTAATAGGAGCCTATAGGAGCATTCTGTTTTACTTTCACCTTGCTTTAAGCAGCCATCTGCCCTAAGTACCAACTAATTAACACTCTTTAGTGGCCGTTATAGAGAGGTTTTACTGTAAATGCAAACCAAAGTCCATAATATTATGCAAATCAGACGGCTTTCTGTACAGGGGCCCTCAAATCTGGGTCTACCCTGTACAGGGGCCCTCCAATCTGGGTCTACCCTGTTTGCAAAGTCAAAGTTTGCATAGCCCTCTCTATCTGGTAAAAGGTTAAATAATTTCTATATAAACTCATGTATACAAATCAAGTCATTAACATTGTTGTTTTGCATATCGGAATGACATTTCTGATAGTTGTTTAACACTGGAAAGAATGTGTTTATTATCTAACTTTTCAGGATAAACCCATATATCAGAAAAATTACATAGCTATTGATGATGTTTACTTTAAGGTTCTCCAAACCGGTTTTTTAGTTCAATTTACGCATTATCCATATGCATTTTCATTTATAATTCCTTAAATAATAGCTTCTGTATTCAACAAATTTAAAGTTGAATCTGATGAGTGTATATGGTCAATATTGAACGGGTAATGATTTAACATGTCACCCACTGCATATTTTCATGAGTTTTCACTCGGGGTCTGATCTGGATCCAGTCTGTTTGCAAATGGCATTCGTGTGGTGATAAACAGTACATGCATATCCTATCATATCATTGCTCTTTACTATTGCATGTATTTAAAACATAAAATAAGTATTTTATTGCTGTAAGAAACAGTAGCGAAGCGGATAACATATAAGCAAACAGAGAGACCCTTATCAGACAGCTCATACAGGAGCCTACAGGAGCCTACGGGATCATACGGGAGCACACGACAGCATATAGGAGCCTACAGGAGCGCCTACAGGAGCCGTCTGATCAGGGTATTCTCTATTTACAAAGGCATTCACAGGTAAAATGTTAAAATGATTGTGAAAAATGAGAAAAAAATATAGAAAAAATAAAAGGTAGGAATATTTAATTGAAAAATAAAGACGGTTATACCAGATGTGCTGCTACCATTTGTTTCATGGAATACTCCATTGGTTTCTATTCTCTTGCGTTTAGCCATGGCACATACATCCAACCCTGCTGTAATTCCAAACACATCATCCAAGCACAGACAACTCCAAATATACGATAGTGTAAGAGGATAGCGAATGACCCACTACCCCAAATAAAAAAATCACCGAGAAAAATAAATTTACACATATATCGACGTGCAATTAACACTTCAATATTCAATTGAAAGTAAACGTTCGGTCCAAGATTCTCGCCTAAGTCCACTCCAGTATGACGTAGGCAGAAAATCTTTAACCGCTAGTCTGTTGCCTAGTTTGGTAGGTAAAACATGCGTCTCTTATTCTCAAATATAATTTTTTAATTTCATTTTTATTTAAATCAAAATACACTCAGAGTGTCAGACAGTCAATACTCATATGGCCGAGTTATTCGGCGTCTCATCTGGACCCACACTGTTTGTCAAGATTATCACATATATCTGCTTAAAGCATGCTAAAACCTCAACCCTGTGGTGCTTCTGGAACAAAAGAGCTGGGATGTTTTCCAATGGTTAAGATTATTTATTCAATGAAAACCTTAAGCAAAGCCAGATAATCCACAGGCATGTCTGCCAATGCAATTCAGAGCCCTGCGTCCAACTGTTAAAGCATTGGCACGCAGTAGGCAAACTTGTGATGACTTTTGAAAAGCAGTTTGGATCCAGATGAAAAAGCCGAGTAACTCGGCGTCCAATCAGGATCTAAACTGTTTGAAGTAATAATGTATATTTCAATAGATGAAATATACTTTGCGTTTAGAACTAAAGTAGGCGGCTTAAATTGCTTTAGCTGGTTAAAGGTTTAGAATCTAGTCTGAAAACACGGCTTATCTGGCATAATATATGAAATCAGAACCAATGTCAACCATTAGCATGTCTCGGGCTAATTTGTGATTGCCTTCACAAACAGACTGGATCAAGACGAGACGCCGAGTAACTCGGCACCTCGTCATCTACACTGTTTCATCCTCGGATGTTTGTGGAGAGCGACAATACAGCTTAGAAAACAAGACATGTGTAGTTTTGAGGTAATAATTCAGCATATTACAGGTTAATAAACATCATTTGTGACCTAATCTTGTAGATAAAGAATTTGAAAATAAGCGTTTACTTCAATCATCACCTTTTTTTTTTGAGACAACGTTGGTGAATAAAAGACTGATAATTACAAAGTCCATAACTTAGCCCTTTCCTTTTCACGCATTTGCAAACAGAGTAGATCTAGATCCAGTTATGTTTTGTTTTGATTTTGCCATGATATAGATCTGATTCTACAGATTTTGGTCAAAGCGAAAATCAAAATTCTTGAAACGTTTATATTATCCCTTTACTCCATGAATATTCATGTAACAAATAATGGTACCATGAATATTAATTAGATTAATGGACAAAAGAATATTTGGCCATGGCTGAAACTGTAGAATAATATCTAAATTATATCATAAGAAAACAGAATAGATCCTAATCATGTTGCTTCTATATATAGGAGCCGTCTGATTTGGATCTACTCTGTTTGCAATTGCATGGAAAAGCGTTTTCCATAATTTATATATACATATGCAGGTACAACTATTCAGTTTAATAATATAAAGTTTTTTTCAATGAATATGCATTAGCAAAAGGTAAATCCACGCCCAGTCACATTATTCTGAGACCAGGGCCCGAGATTATAAAACTTCTGAGTCCGAATTCAGTATCAGATAGGTCAGATGCTTGATATTGATCTCAGACTCAAGTAAGGTGTTTGACAACCTTGGTTCCAGATCACTGAATTGTGCTATATTGAGCATACAAAGCCAGTGAATTACTATTGGCTAATATGAATACGAGAGCCCAAATCTCCACCCTGTATACAGTAAAACCTCTCTAAAGCGACCACAAATAAGAGCTCTAATACTGGTTTTCAAAAGCAGGTGGTAGCTAAATGCAGAACAAAAAATATGCAGAAAGTTCTACCATTTGAACTTTCTGTATTAAGCAACCACCTGCTTGTAATTAAACAACGCCCATCTTAATGCATTAAGGAATCCCTTTAGAGCGGTTCTGCTGTTTAACAAACCATCAGTATTGATTTCAAGGGTATAATAAAAATAATAACAAACATAACAGGGTCCATCATCTTGATTAATGCGAAGAGATGTGGCTAGGGGGATAAGGGTTAACTCTTTCCCTATTTTCACGCAATTGCAAACAGAGTAGACCCATATCAGACGGCTCCTAGAGGAGCCGTCTGATCAGGGTCTGCTCTGTTTGCTAATGGAATTTGATAGATCTGTTTCTTTACTTTCCAAAATGACCACAATATTCCACCTTCCATATTTCATGTTTACTATTTTACCCATGGATATTCAGTAGGTATTGAAATTTGGGATACAGTGCTCCCTCCCTACAACGACACCCTTTGGGATACAAAGTTTGTATGTGTTGTTCAGAGGGAGTTGTTATAGGGAGGGAAAATCAAACATATATAGCTTTTTTGCAGATCCCCAGATAGGGTGTATTTCGAGAACTAAAACCGTTATGCCTCAATCAAACCCTATGTCGTGACCACTCTTTAGAATCGTCACAAAGTGACGATTCTAAAGAGTGGTCACAAAATAGGGTTTGATGGAGGCAAAAATAAAATACGATGAAAGAAGTTGTTTCTGGAGCCTTGTTGTTTCGGAAACAGTGACATGCGTTGTTGTAAGGAGGGAATCGTTATTGGGAGGGTCGTTGTAGGGAGGGAGCACTGTACTCGTAGAACAGGGAAATGGTTAAAAGAATGACAGAAACACTGCCACCAAATCTGAATTAACCTTTTACCTACCTCGTGAATATTTACATAAGAATTCATGACTTCAAGACTATTTATTAGAATAATATTTATTCTAGTATATAAATATAGGACTATTTGATCATGACATAATTATGCTGTAGAATCAGATCTATATTATTTAATAGCAAATAGAGCAGATCCTGCACATACTTCTCCAATAGGATCTGGGTCTACCCTGCTTGCAAATGTGTGAAACTGTGTGTGTGTCGGGTAAAGGGTTAAAGGTCATTTTAAAGGTTGACCTCGCACATAATTGTGGTATCTAAACAATTTTAATAAGAGTATGTTTATCTTGAAGCTTAAGCAGTCGCTAATTAACGATACACCTGCCAATGCATTAACAATAACCTTGATGTGAGAAAAAATCGGTTTGCTCAAATTTGGATCATGTGCAATTTTTTAACTACTTTTGAATCAAGCGAGCTTTTGAGAAACTGTTGACCAAATGCCAAACAGATTGGATCCCTGATGAGATGCCGAGCTACTAGGCATGTAATCTGGATCCAATCTGTTTGCAACTGCGAGTCAGGGTCGCGAATAGCGGGATAATAGTTTAAATGATGTTTAGTTTGTGGATGATTCATTATTCAAGACCTCATTTAAGTGGCATTTCATATTTTGAACATAGGCGTCTTAAAAAGCAAGTGGTTTCGTAATACATGGAGGATAAAAGTAATGCAGCAGGCTCCTATAGTGTTTCTCTGCATTACTTTCGTTCTGCATTAAGCTACCGCCTGTCTTAAGCCTACACGCCCATACTTAGACCTTTTTTGATGGTCGCTTAAGAGAGGTTCTACTGTATACAGTAAAACCTCTCTATAACGGCCACTAAATGACATCAAGTATTTTGTGTTAAAGCATGCAGGTGGAAGCTTAAAGCCAGGTGAAAGTAATTAGAACGCTCCTATAGGAGCGTTCTGTTTTACTTTCACCTTGCTTTAAGCAACCACCTGCCTAAAATACCAACTAATTAACACAATTTAGTGGCCGTTATAGAGAGGTTCTACTGTATACATCCATATATCCTGTTTATGAACAGTGCCGCTACTTAATTATTAGTGTCATATGAAGTAGGTCAAAATAGATATGAGCCTACTGGATACGTATAATTACATCGTTTCGTATGTCAAACAGTTTGATTAGCGTTTATCCTAAACATACTAGTATATCATCCATTTACAATCATAAATATCTTTCATTACAACCAACTAAACGGCTAAATAGTTTTTACATTTGATCCTAGTCCGCTCTGTAATTAGCCTTTACCTGATAAAGAACCTTTATGATGTTTTTAACCCTTTCCCTCATATAAACGTATTTTCACGCATTTGCAAACAGAGTAAGACCCAGATCAGGGTCTGCTCTATTTGCTTATGGAATTTGAGTGATCTGTTTCTTTACTTTCTGAAATTGCTACAATTTTCCACCTTCCATATTTCATTATAACTATTTTGTCCATTAATACTCAGTAGGTATTGAAATGTGGAATAAATGTAGAACAGGGAAAGGGTTACAACATACATGTAGTAGACCCATATCAGACAGGTCCTGCGGGTGCCATCTGACCAATGCATATATTGTTTGCATATGCAATAATATAGATATGATCCTACTGCTTCTATCACTACAAAAAACAATATCAACATCTTACAATCTGTATGTTCAAACATGTAGCTTTTATTACACGGACTTGTCATAAGAATGCAAGCTGTTTGCAAAATATCACTAACTATTTATCCCTTTATCCCATTGATATACATGCAAGAAGTAATGACCTCGTAAATATCAATAAGATTAATGGTTATGATAGTACATGGACTCCGGAAAGTTTGGCCATGGCAGAAACTGTAGAATTATATCTATATTATGTCACAAACGAACAGAGCAGACCATGATCAGACGGCTCCTATAGGAGCCTTCTGATCTGGGTCTACTCTGTTTGCAAATGCGTAGAATTGTGAATGGGTTCCAGAATTATTTTTACGAGTTCACAACGTTACACGCGAATTAAACTTGAGTAAATACGTGAAGATTTCAATATCCCTTCCATTCTATATGCACTTTATACAGCTCAATTAGTATAGATAATAACAATGTGCTGAGATTAGAGTTCTAATATCATAATCCACTCCATTAAGCGGATTGCTTCTTTAACCTTGAGAAATTCTGATCGGAAACCTTTACAGTGATTAGATGCAAACCTTTCGCCTGCTTTACACCACCTGACTATTATTTGCAAAACAGTTTGGATCCAGATTGGACGCCGATTGACTCGGCGTAACATTAGGTTCCGAACTGTTTGAAACTCTGGTCTAATTTTCGGAAAGAAATCTAAATACATGTAGTACATTTACCCACTTTGAGAATTGCAGGAGTCAGCTTTTTTGTACATGACAATTTTCTCAGCGTGCTAGAGAATGCATTACGTGACAACATAGAACATGTAAACATGGGAGTTCTTGTACACTTAACCCATTCCCGCATAGGCTATTTTTAGATCCAACCTCTTTGATTAAATCTACCAAAAAGGAGCATTAACTATAGAAAAGGAAATTTTCAGAATTGTGTAGTTTTGAAACCATTGTGATAAATAGAGCATTTGCTCCTGTGGAGCAAATGCTCTATTTTTCACAATGGTTTCACAAAGTGACTTTTACAGAAGCGTCAAAAGGCGTCAATATGCGAGAATGTGTTAAACCTTTCAACACTGAATGTTCACAATGGAATAGCCCACCGGCTTTAACTATAGAATATAGTCAGTATTAAAGGCTTAAACTTGCTAGAGGATTTCGAATGACAAACAGTGCAGACTCTGATCAAAGGGCTTCTCTGTGTGTCCTCTGTTCTGGGTCTACATTAATTGCAAATGCAAGTGCATGCTTTGCCCTCGTTCAAAGAGTAATCAATGAGAGTCCGAGGTTATAAAACTGTTTACTTGAGTCTGAAATCATTCTCAAGCATCTGTATCCATGCTTATAAAACTTTTAGTTGAGTCTGAGTTCGTTCTCAAGTTTTTGATTGAGAACTCAAATCTGACCAATCAAAAGCTTGAGAACAAACTCAGACTCAACTAAAAGTTTTATAAGCATGGATACAGATTGATCCGATTCTGAGCTTGCTCAGAAGCTGACCAATCAGATACTTGAGAATAAACTCAAGTTTTATAACCTCCCGACCATAATCCATTCAATATTTGATTTACGAGAGTTTCAATGGAAGCATTTAGTGGAAATCTCAGTCATGTTATATTTCGCCCGTTTTTTCAACGTCTTGAATAATAGCTGTATACATAACTGGTTACAGTAGAACCACCTGTCTACAGCGACCATATAATCAATAAACATACGGTCTAGAAGAACAGATGGTTGCTTAATGCAGGACGAAACAATGCAGAAAGCTACTCTAGGAATTTTCTGCATAACTTTTATCCTGCATTTAATTACAGTCAATATTAAAAACACATAATCAGACTTATATTTGACGAGGTTTACTATATGTCATTAATATTATTATTGGGTATACAGCCTTTAGTCTAGATGTTGTTTATAAAATAGTGACACGCCTTTAGCATGCTGGGTATTTGTTTTGTTTGCTTTGGCCTGCTGCGTATCTAAAGCACAAGCTGTATAGTCATTTTTGACAAACACACAGCAATGCATCAAAAAGTTTCTGACTTGCACGCATAAGATGGAATTAACCATGCCATTTCTGGGTCAGATTGTTTTATTATTTCGAGACATCTTCATTAAAAAATAATGTATGTCATCATGCAGTAAGTATTCCTCTAAAGCCACCACTTTATGAATAAACAAAGGTGTCTTTAAAGACGATGGCTGTTTTCTGCATTACTTTTGTCCTGCATTAAACTACCACATTAACCCATTCCCTCATATTGACGACTTTTGACGAGTCTGTAAAAGTCACTTTGTGAAACCATTGTGATAATAGAGCATTTGCTCCTATAGGAGCAAATGCTCTATTTATCACAATGGTTTCAAACTACAAAATTCTAAAAGTTTCCTTTTCTCTAGTTAATGCTCCTTTTCAATAGATTTATTCAAAGAGGTTGTATCTAAATATAGCCTATGAGGTAATGGGCTAAAGACGATGGCTGTTTTCTGCATTACTTTTGTCCTGCATTAAGCTACCACATTAAGAACCCGTAATAGACACTGATTGGTGGTCGCTTCATATAGATTCTACTGTGGTTGTCACAATGCGGTAAAATAAGCGAAATAAATATATACAGGACGTAAATAAATTTGACATCATATGTATAACTACAGGTCGTTCGCACTGTGTTTAACTTTCAGCACTGTACGAACGAATTTCTGATAGCCTTTGTGGGACAACGTTAAATTTGAAAGATTCTTTAACCATATACTCCATGAAAATCCATGAAAGAAATAATGACATCATGCATACTGATTAGAGTAGTTTTTATAACTGTACATGAACACGTGAAATTTTGGCAAAGACAGAAACTGTAGAATCATATCTATCTTTATTTCATAGGCAAACAGAGCAGATCATGATCAGACGGCTTCTATAGGAACCGTAGATCTGGATCTACTCTGTTTGCAAAGGCGCTGAAAGATGTATCTTAAATTGGACAAATTCTCGCCTATCTGAACCATACATTTCATACTGTATACTTAACAAAAATAAACTGCATATTTTTGTATAGGGAACTGTTGTTAAATCTGCGCATCTTTCTATATGGGGCATCGTTGAACATCATTATACGAGTATAACGTTAAATCTCCGTGCATAAATACTTAAATGAGACAACGCTATATCCATACATTTCTGTCTACAAAACACTAATACACCCGTGCGTATGTACTAACGTTGTAATAGAACGTCTGAAATACCCTGCAACATATATTCACATTGCATACTCGTTTTAATCTGTTTAGGTTGTTGCCAGATAAGACATGTATGTACTGTCTGACTTGCAACAGCCTGTGACACACTTATATTGGGTCATTCTTCTCCGTTTCCACTTCTACAAACAAACCATTAAATCACAGCTATCAGATTAACCCTTTCCTTCATATAAACGTGTTTTCACGCATTTGCAAACAGAGTAGACGCAGACCAGACGGCTACTATAGGTGTCGTCTAATCAGGGTCTGTTCTGTTTGCTAGTGGAATTTGAAATATCTATTTCTTTTTTCTAAAATTGCTACAGCATTCCACCTTCCATAATTCATTTTAACTATTTTGTCCATAGATAGCTAGTAGGTATTGAAATTTGGAATACACATAGAACAGGGAAAGGGATAACCTTTCACTACAGGTACGTCTTTTAGTGCATTTGCAGACAAAGTAGACTCCTGTAGGAGCCGTCTGATCAGGATCTGGGTCCAAAGTTATAAAACTTCCGAGTCTGAGTCTGAGATCATTCTCAAGTATCTGATTGGTCAGATTCTGAGCAAGCTCAGAATCTGACCAATCAGATGCTTTAGAATGATCTCAGACTCAAGCAAAAAGTTTTATAATCTCGGAGCCTGCTGTTTGCTTATGAAACAAGACAAGCCTGAGTTTACAAGTTGTGCCATAGTTAAACATCTCATTGTTCATAGAACCTTTATAAAAATTAAACCAGTTAATTAATATTCATACAGTCATTATTTCTTACAAGGATATGCATTAGGTAAAATATAAACTTTATTGTGTTGGCGCCTGAATATGATCGTTATCACTTCTTTCTGTCGGTCAATCAGTATCAAAACCATTGTTCTTCATCATCTTGAAAAGCGAGTGCCGCTCAAGAAAGTTTTTAAAATCCTAATCTGCTGATATTCCTGAATATCAGTTAAACGTTGCCGCTCTTAAAGGCTTAAACGCTGATACAGTTAAACCACTCTAATGCGACCTCTTAATGAACACACATGGCTGTCTTCATAAGCAGGTGGTTGCTTAATGCATGACGAAAGTTATGCAGAAAGCTCCTATAGTGCTCCTACAGTGCAGTCAGCCTATAGTAAAACCTTTCTACATCGAGCGCGTAGACGAAATATAATTTGTTCAGTTTTGATAGAGTGATAGCTTAATGCAGTAAGTATTTAATGAAGAAATGTCACACTAGGATATTTTTGCATTACTTTTGTTCTGCATTAAGCAACTAACCAAGTATATAATACGTTTACAAAAAGCGAAGACCCAGATCAAAAGGCTCCTGAAGGAGCCATTTGATCTGGATCTGTACCGTGGCATTTACTATAATGATCATTTTCTTCATTGATAAATTTTGATTTAATATTTGGTTAATGAATATTCAGAGAAGGAGAAGCCAGTTTAAGAAGTGGGGAGATTAAGGGTTCCATGTTTATTCCTGTAGTGGCCACTGTAGAAAGGCTCCGTGGCATTCAATAACGCCCTATCAAGTACTGTTTGTTTAGGTAGTTGTCGATGACGTCATAAAATAATGATATGTTTGTACAAATTGATAATTATTGATAAATTTCAAATAATTTCACTATCAAAATTTACTTAGTCGAAAAATGTGATACCCCACAGAGGGTATGATCTACGGTGTAATTGTTAACTGTGACTTGTACTGAGCAACCTGAGTTTGCAGACTGGATCAAGATCTACGTGAACACAGTATGGCTGGAGTATACACACCACCAGACATAATGTAAGAGTACATGGCGCGTGGCAAAATGTATATAAATTAAGTAAATTGTCTTAAAAGTGGAAAACAATGGTGTCAAAAAGATTAAGTCCTTATAACACCTTGTCATAATAATGTGTCACCCAGTCATCAAAACTCATGACCTTTCTCTGTATATGACGTAGATTATGTATTAGCATATATAGGTCAGTAGAATATAAGTAAAAACTCGATAGTTCGGAGTTTTAGTAGTGAAACATTTAGAGCATTTTAGGCAGGTGACTGCTTAGTGCAGGATGAAAGTGATATATATATACAGTAAAACCTCTCTATAACGGCCACTAAATCACGTCAAGTATTTTGTGTTAAAGACAGGTGGCTGCTTAAAGCAATGTGAAAGTAAAAAAGAACGCTCACATAGGAGCGTTCCGTTTTACTTTCACCTTGCTTTAAGCAGCCACCTGCCCTAGATACCAACTAATTAATACAATTTAATGTCCGTTATAGAGAGGTTTTACTGTAGCTAATAGAGAAGCTGTCTGTATGACCTTCACCCTACATTAAGCTGCCACGTCTTAAAGACCCATAAACTGATACGCGCTTTAGTGTTCGAGGTATCCGGGATTTACTGTATTTTGTAATAGAACAATTTGTACTGTCCTTGTTTCAAGCACAGAAATCAAACTTTAACTCTTTTGGGTCCCAATAAGTTTCGCCTGCAAACCAATTCGAATGCATGTAAGTATCAGAGTGGACGTGCGTAAAGGTAAGTGGTGTGCCAAACAGACTGGATCTCGATGACACGCCGAGTTAATTAGCTGATGTCCCATGAGGTTCTAGAACCCGTCTGAATGGCACAAGGACTGGGACTACAGTAAAATCTCTCTATAACGGCCACTAAATTACATCAAGTATTTTTTGTAAAGGCAGGTGGCTGCTTAAAGCAAGGTGAACGTAAAACAGAACGCTCCTATAGGAGCGTTCTGTTTTACGTTCACCTTACTTTAAGCAGCAGGTTGGAGCGTTCTGTTTTACGTTCACCTTGCTTTAAGCAGCCACCTGCCCTAAATACCAACTAATTAACACATTTTAGTGGCCGTTATAGAGAGTTTTATTGTACTACGAAGACATTGCTCCGAAGTTATTAAGTCTTAGTCTGAGTATGAGTTCATTATCAAGCATCTAATTGATCGGATTATGAGCTTGCACAAAATCTGACCAATCAGATACTTGAGAATGAACTCAAATTTATAACCTCGACCAGAGCTATAGACAAATGTGCGTATGTCATTTCTCCACCACACACTATGTTGTGACCACTATGCTGTGACCACTATGTTGTGACCACTCTTTTGAATCGCATCAAATGCTACAGTAGAAAATGTCCTAAGCGGTCAATTAATTTCTTCAACATATTTGTAGGATTTGTAGTAGTCCTAAAACAGGTGGTTGTTTAATGCAGATTTAAAGTAATACAGAAACTCCTGTATGAGCTTTCTGTATTACTTTTGACCTGCATTAAGCTACCACCTGCCTTACTGGTCCATAATTAGATCACTTCTGATAGTCGCTTAAGAAAAGATCTACTTATTCTAAAGAATGGTTTCAACATAGGATTCGGTAGAGCAATAAAGGACCTATTTTCTTGAAAAGGATTTGAAGTACGCATCTGTTATATCACAGGGGGCCATTTCGTGGGTCTACATGGTCTAAAAGGTAAAAAAAATGATTGGGTCGATTTAGTGTTATATTATATACAATATAACACTAAATCGACCAAATCATTTTTTTTTACCTTTTAGACCATGTAGACCCACGAAATGACCCCCTATGCGTTATATATGCCTCTGTTCCACTGACAGTTATCGTGGAGGAACTTGGGTTCCACCAACCATTTGAATGTGGGAAACGAGTGCATTGTCATTTGCAAACAATGTAGATCCAGATCAGAGAGTTCCAAGAGGAGCCATCTGACCAGAGTCTGCACTGTTTGTCATTCATAAACCTTCCGCAAAAATGTATACCGTTACATTAAATGGATTCGCTTATCATTGACTTATCATTTCAATATGAAATTACAGTAAAACCCCTCTAATGCGACCACCAAAAAGGGGCATAATTCACAGTGGCAAAGGCAGGTGGTAGCTTAATGCAGGACGAAAGTTATGCAGAAATCTCCTATATGAGCTTTCTGCATAACTTTCGTCCTGCATTAAGCATCCACCTGTTTATGAAGACAGCCATGTTTGTTCATTAAGTGGTCGCATTAGAGGAGTTTTACTGTACAGCATTTAAAGGGTTAATGTCGCTTCTATCTAGAACAGACAAGCCATTGCAGTGTGTTATGAAATATTGAGTCCTCTCACAGGCCAGGGTTCTCCAAACTAATAAGGAAATATCAAACATCCTTTGGTCGATTCCAAGTTTCAATTATGCATGTAGACCTAATTCCCATATTATTTAAAGTAATATCGTACAAATCAATATTTAAAACCCATCCATTTTTCATGACAGAGGGTCCTGCAACAGAAATACCTTTGTTATTGATTGGTATAGCAATCAGTGCAGACCCTGATAGGATTTCTCATTCAGGAGTCATCTAATCTGGGTATACACTGTTTGCCTATGTCCCATGTATGGGATCATGGGCGTCTATGGGTTAAGTGAATACTACTTTGTAGATGAATGTCTAGGATATTGGACGTTTCCCTTTCCTTCATATAGACGTGCTTTCATGCATCTGCAAACAGAGTAGACCCAGATCAGACAGCTCCTATAGGAGCCGTCTGGCCAGGGTCTGCTCTGTTTGCTTATAGAATTTGATTGATATGTTTCTTTTGTTTCTAAAATAACTACAATAGTCCACCTTCATATATTTCATATGACTGTTTTGTTCATGAATATTCATTGGGTGTTGAAATTTCGAATAAACAGAGAACAGGGAAACGGTTAACTCCATCATCGGTAGATGTCACTAAACGAGAGCGCTTTATTTATTGACCGACTAACCTTACCTGCTCGAAGATTGTTTAACATTTACAGTCCATGATAAAATTGTTTCGAAAATCATTTGCCAGTATTTTATTGTGTGATAAGAGGGTCAACAAACAAATATTTACTGTTCGTCAGAGACCTGTTGTAAAAACGTCAATGCAATAACATACAGCAGAACATCTCTAAGGCGATCACTTAATGAATGACAATATGTATTATTTAAAGCAGGTGATAGCTTAATGCAGTGCGAAAGTAATGCAGAAAGCTCCTATTGGAGCTTTCTGCATAACTTTCGCATTGCATTAAGCTTGCACCTGCCTTCAAGACCTATATTTATATATTGTTTTGGTGATCGCCTTTAAGGGAATGTGTTGTATACAGTATTCTCTATCCAGAGCTCAAAGACAGTATTAGTGTCCGTGTTTAACCCTGTTACCTGATACATAGGTGCATGTACGGTAGAATATGCCTGAAGCGGCCAGCAAAAAGAGGTCTAAGTATGGATCTGTAAGGCAGGTGGTAGCTTAATGCAGATCAAAAGTAATGCAAGAAGATCTTATAGGAGTGTTCTGAATGACATGTGCCCTTCATTAAGCAACCAACTGCAAAGACTCATATGTTCAATAAGTGAATGGCCGCTTAGGACAGGTTATACTGCAATGCCTTTACTAACACAGTACAAACTATCCACAGGAGCTGTCTGATAAATATTTATGGACTCCTACAGATTCTGCCACAACCACACAATTTTTAGTTCAGAAACCTCTATAAAAACTCAGCTGATAAATATTCATGATGTATTTTTGCATGAATATTCATCAGCTGAAGGATAAAGACACGTGGCATCATAATGTTTCGACTAAAGGAATGCAAAAAAAGTTTCGAATGAGCTTTCAGCACACTTTTTTTTAGCATCAAGCAGTGTTTGTTTTAAAAATCTGTATATATCTGTATATTGATCGTTGTTAATAACTGTGCAGTAGAACCTGTCCTAAGTGGCCATTCATTTATTGAACATATAGGAGTCTTTAGAAAAACAGGTGGTTGCTTAAAGCAGGGCAAACGTAATCCAGAAATCTACTATAGGAGCATTACCTTTGACCTGCATTAACCCATTACCTCATAGGCTATTTTGAATAAATCTACCGAAAAGGAGCATTAACTAGAGCAAAGGATTTTTTAAATTTAGTATTTTGAAACCATTGTGATAAATAGAGCATTTGCTCCTATAGGAGCAAATGCTCTATTTATCACAATGGTTTCAGACAGTGACTTTTACAGAGTCGTCAAAAGTCGTCAATATGAAGGAATGGGTTAAACTACCACCTGGCTAACAGACCAATAATTATACCTCATTTTGGTGGCCGCTTAGTCAAGTTCTCCTGTACTGAAACACTCGATGCATATATAAAAAACAACTGCATGTTTATTTACTTAGTTTCCATTTTAACACTTATCATGCTATTCGCGACCTGACATCGGATTTGCAAACAGTTTGGATCCAGATAAGACGCTCAAGAGGATCCCAGCTATTTGACACCCGGTCAATAGCATCTAAAATCCTGATCGACTCGGACGCAAATTAACTTGGACAGTACCCAGACGTGAGCAGACATTATTTTTTCACAGCAGGACATGCGTTAACCTTTAGCCTGCTGAGCAAATTATTTTTACAGGAATATTCACCGACTACATTTCAAAATTCAAGCTATAATTAATTTGTCTACCAAAATGCAATCTGGGTGTCAAACAGTTTGGATCCTGATGAGACGCCGAGTTACTCGGCGTCTCATCTGGATCCAAACTGTTTGCATAGGTATTCACTCATTAGCTCATAGCAGGCTAAAGGTGAAAGAGCTTTTTCAAAGGCATAAATAAAACCCAAGTCCTAACACACGACAACAGAAGGAAGTTCACCTTACCAGTGTATGCAGTCGTTTACTTGCTGAGAAAACTATGAAAACAAAGATAGCCTACCAACCCAGGATCGAACAAAGATCTCGCCGTTGGGTGATTTTAATCATTTTCTGAATAAAGTCAATAAAAGTCCTGAAGATCATTCTATATACAGACTCTGACCAATTACTTTATATAGTCTCCGTTGTGTTGGTTGTATTCGCGGCCAATGCAAATAACGTCTACATCAATTCTATAGTTCGTTCTCTTTTCAAAACTCGGTCAGATCGTCAGAGAGATTGGACCCCGATATGACGACAAATAGCTCAGCATGTGATCTGGAGCCAAACATCAGGCAAAGGTAGCCACACGTTTACAGACAGGTATTATCATTATTACAGCAAGACATCTCCAAACTGAACACTCAAATTAGTATCAACATTGGTCTTTAAAAGTGAGAAGGATAGTTTAATGCAATGAGAGTCATGCAGAACGCTCTAACTATAGAGTATAGTCAGTATTAACACTTTCCTCCATAAATACGCCTTTCCACGCCTCTGTAAAAGTCACTTTTTGAAACCATTGTGATAAATAGAGCATTTGCTCCTATAGGAGCAAATGCTTTATTGATCACAATGGTTTCAAACTACAAAATTCTATGTTTTCCTTTTCTCTAGTTAATGTTCCTTTTCGGTAGATTTATTCAAAGAGGTTGTATCTAAAAATAGCCTATGGGGTAATGGGTTAAGCAATTATCTGACTAAAAACTAAATTCTTCTTCACTTAAAATTCGGTTTAGAGAGGTTTTAATACACAAATACGTCGGAACTACAGGACATATTCAACAAGTAGTCATTTTAAACCTTTACTCCATAAAATGAATGCGTCTTACTGCACCTTGGCAAACATAGTAGACCAAGAACTATAGGAACCGTCTGATCAGGGTCTACTTTGTTTGCTTATAGAATTATATACGTCTGATTCTATAGCTTTGTCAGGGTCAACACCTGCTACTAAAAATATTAATACAATTACATGTAATATTGAAACATACATTATTTCTGATATAAATATTCAAGGAGTAAAGGTTTAACTAATTTACTTTTAAACCCTTATCTCCCTTTACTTATTACATATATATATATACATGTACGGGCTATAGTCGTCTAAATTTATTTAAAGTTGGAACCCATCCACTTACATGTGAATGGTTTCATGCAAATGAAATGTACAATGGCATGACTTCTGACATTGATTGGCAATGTAAACAGTGCAGACCTAGATTAGAGTGTTCCTTCACGAGTTCTGTGATATGAGTCTACATTGTTTGTCAATGACTCATGTGTAAATACATGAAAATACAATATACAGTTAACCTCTCTAAACAGACCAACTAAAAGAGGTATCATTCTGAGACTTAAAGTCAGGTTGTAGCTTAATGCAGGAAAGAAATATGCAGAAAGATCCAACATGTAATTTTCTGCATTACTTTTATCCTGCATTAAGCAACCACGTGTTTTTAATAACACCTCTATTATTTAGCAGTAACCCTTTCCCTTATATTGACGACTTTTGACGACTCTGTAAAAATCACTTTGTGAAACCATTGTGATAAATAGAGCATTTGCTCCTATAGGAGCAAATGCTCTATTTATCACAACGGTTTCAAACTACAACATTCTAAAATGTTCATTTTCTCGAGTTAATGCTCCTTTTCGGTAGATTTATTCAAAGAGGTTGTATCTAAAAATAGCCTATGAGGTAATGGGTTAAGCAACACTTGGCGTTTGATTGATTCTACTGTACACATTATTTATATCATTTCATGGCCCATCTGATGATTAACTGCCAAGTACACAGTAGAAATCTAAAGGTACTAAAGGAAAATACCGGAACCTAGACATGTGGCTCATAAACTGTGCCAATCTACTCTCTTAACCAGTTCCTCCATAAATATATCTTTCTACGCCTTTGCAAACATATTAGACCCAGATCAGGAGGAGCCTATAGGGGCTGTCTGCTCAAGGTCTGCTCTGTTTGCTTATGAAATAATATAGATATAATTGTAGAATTTCTACCATGGCCGAAATTCCCATGTCCATGTGCCATTATAAAAAAACCTTAATTTAATTAATATTGCTGATGCCATTATTTCTTACATTAATAGTCATGGAGCAAATGGTTATATTATACAGGTATACAGTAACATCTCTCTAGAGCAGCCATTTTACCCATTCCCTCATATTGACGCCTTTTGGCGCCTCTGTAAAGTCACTTCCAGAAACCATTGTGATAAATAGAGCATTTGCTCCACAGGAGCAAATGCTCTATTTATCAGAATGTTTTCAAAACTACACAATTCTAAAAACATTCTTTTTTCTAGTAAATGCTGCTTTTAAGCAGATTTATTAAAAAAGTTGAATCTAAACGTAAACTATGAGGGAATGAATTAATGATTAAATCTGAGTGTTTTTTAAATCAACAACTGCTTAATAATGTTTGTTATAGTGAGGATTTACTGTATTACATATAAAAACCATCCATCAGCGGCTAAAGTGTAGATATTTAACCCTTTACCTGATAGAGACGCCTTTATAAGCCCAGATATAAACAGAGTAGACCCAGATCTGACGACTTCTTACAGAATAATACAGCTCTGATTCTACGGTTTCTGGCAATAGCCAAACTTTCATGTATTTATATACAATTATAAAAAGGTCTAATCAATATGCATACTGTCATTATTTCTTATATGAATATTCTTGAGGTAATGAGTTCAGATAGGTGATAGCTTAAGTCATACAGGATGTAAATGGATGAAAAACAATGCGAGGTCAATTATACAATAGAACCTCTCTAAACCGGACGTTAAATTAAGTATAAATATCGGTCTTTGAGACAGGGTGGCATCTTAATGCAGGGTGAAAGCCCTGCAGAAAGTTCCTCTAGGAGCTTTCTGCATGACTTTCACCCTGCATTAGCAGTCGTCTGTCTAAAAGTATATAAATTCTTCTCTGCTAGAATTCCGGTTTAGAGAGGTCAAATATATGTGAAGTGGCCTGACCTTACACTAGGGTTTCGACCACACACAATAACAGTTACTTCAGTGCAACATGCATTATTAAGAACATACATCTTTAAAACATCCGTCTCTATACTAATTAAAAACACACGTTGCACCCAAAAACGTGCACGTTATAAGTATTTGTTTCAGTACATTTAGTATTGTTATATGAACCAGAACAGCCTCAGTTAACAAGTACACTTTACTCCATGGATACACATTTTAACAGCTTTGCAAACAGATAAGACCCAGATAAGGCGACTCGGGTCTTCTCTGTTCATTAATGGAATAATATAGATCAAAATTCCCTGTGCTCACACACCATTGTAAACGTTCATCTAAAACCAATATGTTGGCAGAGAAAAGTTACTAAGTATTCCATGGGTAAGTATTACATTTAACCCATTCCCTCATATTGAAGACTTTTGACGACTCTGTAAATGTCACTTTGTGAAACCATTGTGGTAAATAGAGCATTTGCTCCTATAGGAGCAAATGCTCTATTTATCACAATTATTTCAAACTACAACATTCTAAAAGTTTCATTTTCTCTAGTTAATGCTCCTTTTCGGTAGATTTATTTATAGAGGTTGTATCTAAAGATAGTCTATAAGGTAATTGGTTAACGCTGAGTATGAAAGACTTTTGCAAACAGTGTAGACCAAGATAAAAGAGTTCAGAAGAATCACTTTGATCAAGGTCTACATTGTTTGTAATAAACATTGTTTTCTTAAGCGATACCGTTATTTGATACATCTTTTTTTCTTCAATATTCAGAAAGGGAGGCTCCAGCAGATTGGGGATTAACCCTTACTACGCTGAATTTTCAAATGGACTAGTCCAAAATTCAAACAGGTAAAGCTTATGGTGAATATGTAGGGATTTTCTAAAGAAAAAAGTGTAACATGACAAACAGTGAAGACCCTGATGAGAGGACTCTTCTAGACGCCCTCTCATCAGGGTGTAGACTGTTTACAAAGGGCATTAGTGGTTCGTGTTCCGCACAGTAAAAGAGTTCAAATTGATCAAGTGAAGCAAACCACAATGACCAAATCGGAACCTTTTAATCCATTACTCCATGACAAATTATGTCAGAAATAATGGCACCATGGGTGTTATAATTACATGTATATAAATTTATATTACGGCACATAAACACAGGAATGTTTATCCATGGCATAAACTGTATAATGTTATAAGCTAACAGAACAGACCCTGGTCAGACGACTCCTGCAGGAGCCGTCTCATCTTGGTCTAGTCTGGTTACAAAGGCATAGAAATGCGTATTTATGGAGAAAAAGCTTAAACTCGATCAGTTACAAGATACGTTCTTTACCGATCTTTACTACTTGAAAATTCATGTAAAAATAATGACATCATGAATATTGATTAGATTAATCTTTATAATGGCACGTGGATACAGAACTGTTTGATAATAGCAGAAGCTGTAGAATCATATCTATATTGAACCATAAGCAAACAGAACAGATCCTGACCGGATAATTCCTTTAGGAGCTGTCTGATATGGGTCTACTCTGTTTGCAAGGCGGTGAAAGGTTTCTCTATCACGTAAAGTGGTTTATGCAAGACAGAGACCACTACAGACAACCCGTTACCCGAGGTACATGTTAACCCCTTCGGTGACAAATTTCTAATTGTCGTCTGCAATCCAAGTTTGTTATATCATTCAGTAAAATAAGGAAATGAGATAAATAAATGCAAATTTCAAAAGAATAAAGCACATACATAGAAATACAGAATGAGACAAATAGTGAAGTCCCTGATCAGACACCGCCTTGAAAAGGCGGCGCCTGATCTGGGACTGCACTATTTGTCGTGGTGCATTTATGCGACTGCGGCGGTGAAAAGGTTGCGACTTATAGTGTGGGTGTATGTTCATTTCCATCAAATGTTTCGAATGGAATCTGAGAGCTTATTAACCCTTCCAACGTATACTGGCATTTATAAATAGTACAGGAACAGAATAGAGGATTCTTACTAACTTTTAGTCTGCTAAGAAAATCATTTTACACAATTTTTCACCCACTACGATTTTCAAAACTTCAAAGTATAACCAGAATGTCTACTAAAATGAAATCAGGGTCCATGCTTATAAAACTTTTAGTTGAGTCTGAGTTCGTTCTGAAGTTTTTGATTGGTCAGATTTGAGCCTTTGGCTAAAATCTGACCAATCAAAAGCTTGAGAACTCAAATCTGACCAATCAAAAGCTTGAGAACGAAACCAGACTCAACTAAAAAGCTTTATAATCATGGACCCAGGGTGTCGAACAGTTTGGATACTGATGTGATGCAGAGTCACTCGGTTTGATATTAGGTCGATTGTCTATCAAACGTTTGGGCGAATGGGACGTCAGTGATAGTTTTATTTTAACCCTTTACTCCATAGTAACGCCTTTCTAGGCCTTTGCAAACACAGAAAGCCCAAACCAGACAGGATCTGCCCTGTTTGCTCATGATATATGTATATACATGTATATAAAATAAAGATATGATTCTACAGATAATGCAATGACCAAAACTTACAATGTCCATATGCTATTATAATAATTATTCTAATTAATATTCATGATGTCATTATTTCTTACATGAATAATTATGTAAATGTAGTAAAGGGTTAGTGTAATATAAGAAATAACTACCACTAGAGCTACAATAGGTGACATCTGACGTCTTCTAAGGTAAGAAGGGTTAAGATTCGGTAGATGCCAATGTGTCCATATACATGTACATGCATATACCGTATGCTTTACATGTACCCTAATTGGACACCCTTCACCTCACCATCACTATCAGTTTGTAAAGCTGAATTAGACTTACTGCCGCCATTGTGATAAATGTAAAACATACCGACAGAGTAGCAAATAATGTAGATCCTGCGCATTTAGGTCTGGGTCTGCACTATCTGCCTAAGTTTGTTCAATTCTTAGGGTGGTTAGGACAACTTTAAACTCATGCCAGGCTGAACAAGTTTTATTGAAAGAAAGATGCGTTCAAATTATGTCTCAATTCTTTTATAATGTATCTTTTAAGAAACAAGATCCAAATGTACAATTATATATACAGTAAAACCCCGCTAATGCGACCACCTAAAAGAGGTATAATTATGGGTGCTAGATGCAGGTGGTAGCTTAATGCAGGACAAAAGTAATGCAGAAAGCTTTCTGTATTACTTTTGCCCTGCATTAAGCAACCACCTGCTTATAAAGACAACCATGTTTATTCATTAAGTGGTCGCATTAGAGGGGTTCTACTGTATTTGGATCCTGACAAGACACCGAGTTACTCGGCGTCTGGTCTGTTTGCGAAGATTATCACCAAACTTCCAGCCGCAAGTTAAACATTGACCCCTCGTGAACGTAAGTCTTTTGTATTCTCCGGTACGCTCCGATCAAATTTTATTGACTTTGACACATAATAGAGTATAGACACATAATAGAGTATAAAAGATCGACCTGCGACTATATACCTTCACTCATTATAACCCTTTAATGGTGAATTCTCATAGTGGAATGGTCCACCACTGTATAGCAATAGAGTCTATTCAGTTTGAAAGGGTATACATGTAATTTTAAATGTTAAAGCATACCGTGATCAGAGGATTCCTCTCCTAGGAATCCGTTGATCTGGGTCCACACTGTTTGCATACCCTCGTTTTGTTTTGCATTTAAAGGGTAAACACTTTGTAAGAAGTCGCCATGACCTTTGTTAAAAACTTGGATCTTGACGAGATACCTACGTACTTAGTCTCCCATTGCAACCAGAGCTGTTTGACACGCTGATTAGCTCTTTCGCTGTCAAATTTTGTCGTCTGCCAACTTTAGCGTCTGCTACATTTTTCATTCCTATTTTTCTTCATTTTTGTTTCAAAAAACCATGTCACAGTAACAAACAGTTTGGATCCTGATGAGACGCCGAGTTACTCGGCGTCTCATCTGGATCCAAACTGTTTGCATAGGTAATCAAAGATGCGACACTGGCAGCGAAAGAGTTAAGATTTAATTTCCTAGAAAAATGAAGAAAACATATTTCTGGAGCATTCTGAGGAAAATTGTCAGTATTCAAACGGATAAAACATGGCCGACATCTGACGAGAAGACGCGAAACAGTAAAATACAGTAGAACCTGTCTTAATCGGCCATCAAAAAGATGTCTGATTATGGGTCTGTAAGACAGTTGCTAGATTAACACAGGTCAAAAGTAATGCAACAAGCTCCTATAGGAGATTTCTGCATTACTCTTGTCCTGCATTAAGCAACCACCTGCTGTTATATACCCCTTTGGTCAATAAATAAATGACTACTTATGAAAGGTTCTTTTATACAGTAAAACCTCTCTATAACGGCCACTAAATTACATCAAGTATTTTGTGTTAAATGCAGGTGGCTGCTTAAAGCAAGGTTAAGTAAAACAGAACGCTCCTATAGGAGCGTTCTTTTTTACTTTCACCTGGCTTTAAGCAGCCACCTGCCCTAAATACCAACTAATTAACACAATTTAGTGGCCGTTATAGAGAGGTATTACTGTATCATCTTGTCTACATTGAAGCTTCTCCCTCGAGGTTTGACAGCTTGTGATCACCTTTGCAGTTTGAATCCAAATGAGATGCAGAGTAAACCGTTGTCTCATCAGGATCCAAACTGAGTTATAGTCTGGCTACTGAATTTGGAAAGAAAATGAAAAAAGTGTAACTTTGGGGGAAAAAGCGGACGTGATTTATTTGTATTACTCCAAGGGTGAAGTGCTTCGGTATTGGTTTTGGATATTATGTTCAATATACCTCTCACTTTTTATTTTCACTCTAAGTAAATTTTGTGGGTAGCTTTGAGTTTCAAGTGTGCCGTTTTACTATAGTGTTCCATTAACCCTTTCATTGCTGAACATTCAAAGTGGAATGACCCACTAATGTTCAACTATAGAGTATGCTTAGAATAAATTGGATTTATTTGCCAGAGGGAATTTTGAATGACAAACAGTGCAGACCCAGATCAGAGGGCTCCCCCAGGAGCCCTCTGATCTGGGTCTACACTGATTGCAAACAACAGATTACTCGCTCGCAGCATTCAAAAGAATAAGCATTCTGTGTATTAGTGTGCAAATATTTACTGTGTTTATCTTAAAAATTCACAATTAATGAACGTTTACTTATCTTGACCTGCTCGTAAATCGGTCGTGACGTCATACAACATGGCGGAGGCGGACTCCCTTTGTTTACCCCTCTTATACACGATTTGATTACTCTACGATTGTTCATTTATTTTTTTATTTTATAAAATTACTTTGAACTAGTCTGTAGAATCAGATCTATATAATTTCACACGCGAACAAAGCAGACCCTGGTCATATACCCCCACAGGAACCATCTGATCTGGGTCTACTCTGTTTGCAAAAGCGTGAAAAGGCGAATAGATCCACAGAGAAAAGAATTTAAAGGCTTAGTTTACAACAATTCTATCATTTTCCTTTCCTTAACCCTTCGTTTGCTGAATTTTAAAATACATTTCTCCTTCTTTACCCATGCCCTGTTGTATAATTACATATATCGTCACTGTGTACAGGTATTGCGCTGTGCAATCATTGCTGTGGAGTGCACTGGTTGCACAATCAATTTGTAAATAGTGCAGACCCTGATGAGACAGCTCCTGCCGGAGCTGTCTCATCTGGGTCTTCACTATTTACAGGTAGGTATATTAACGTGAATAGCAAGCGAAAAATCTCGCATTTTAAAGCATTTGCAAACACGGTATAGACCCAGATTAGACAGCTCATGTTGGAGTTCAGTTGCTATTTGCCAGGGCGATAAACTTCCTTATCTTATAGCTATAATACAAGAAATAGATAAATTAATATTCATAACGGAGGGTTGGGGTATGGATCTTGCATGACTATTTATCAGATATTGCCACTGTTCGACAATAGAGTCCATTTAGTAACAAAGTGTATACCATGTGAGAGGATGTTGAATTACAAACATTGCAGACCGCGATCAGATGTCTCCTGCACGACCCCTCTAATATAGGTCTACATTGTTTGCAAATGACAGTATACTCTTTTTCCCGCATTCAAAGAGTTAATACAGTACTATATAAATTACGATATTTAAGGAAAATGCGTTTGGTATAAGAAAGATTCTGCTTTTTACGAATTCCAGTGTTTCAAATGGAGAGTTAGCCCTTACAACGTTGATTGTTCAAATTGACTATTCCAAAAGCCAAACAGGTCAAGCTTATGTTGATTATTTAGGGATTTTTCTAAAGAAAATTGTAACATTACAAACAGTGCAGACCCTGATGAGAGGGCTCCTCTAGGAGCCCTCTCATCTGGGTCTATACTGTTTGCAAAAGGACATTAGTGACTTGTGTCCCGCACAGTAACGGTTAAAAGGGTTATAAAGAAGCTGAATGACTGCGTGAAGTCGCGACCTTGACCCGGTTTGTTCATGGCATCACCTTTGTAAGTCAGACAGTAATAAAACATGGGATGGTTAGAGTGAATGATATGATTAACCTATGTATTATGTAATACAGTAACACCTCGACCAACCATCCAAACATTTAGTAAAGGCCTGTCTTATATGTCGATAATGATGTTTGGTCGTTTGGATTAGTGAGGATATATTGTAAATATTAAATAATATATACCTGTCTGATATCAATTATTCGTTTGTCACAAGTTCACAATTCTGGTCTGTACTCTCCTCCACAGTATGTTTTACTGAATGAACGGATTTGTTGTAAAACCTCTCTATAACGGCCACTAAATTGTGTGTTTATTAGTTGGTATTTAGGGCAGGTGACTGCTTAAAGCAAGGTGAAAGTAAAACAGAACGCTCCTATAGGAGCGTTCTGTTTTACTTTCACCTTGCTTTAAGCAGCCACCTGCCTCTAACACAAAATACTTGATGTAATTTTGTGGTAGTTATAGAGAAGTTTTACTGTAGTACGTACAGTAGAATCTCTCTAACCCGGACGTTCATTCTCGTATAAACATCGGTCTTGGAGACAGATGGCAGCTTAATGCAGGGTGAAAGTCTTGCAGAAAGCTCCTCTAGGAGCTTTCTGCATGACTTTCACTCTGCATTATGCAGCCACCTGGCTAAAAATTTTCTCAATTATTCTCTACTAGAATTCGGTTTAGAAGGGTTTTACTGTATAACATAGCTAAAGCATAGTCGCTGAACAAATAAATATGGGTGCTTTTAGCAACAGATGGCTGCTATAAATACAGAACAAAAGAAATGCAGACTGTTCATATGTTTGTTTTCTTTCGCCCTGTGTTAAGCCACCACCTGCCTTCACCATATACATTTGTACCTTATAAAGACGCCCTTTGAACGCCTTTGCAGACAGGGTAGACCCAGACCAGACGGATCCTATAGGAACGATCTGATCAGGGTCTGCGTTGTTTGATTATAGGAATATAGATCAGAACCACAGGTTCTGTCATGGCCACAATTATCTTATGCATAAAAGCCAGCTAATTAATATAATACCAGGTGCTGGTTAATGCTGGGCAAAAAGTAATGCAAATGCCGGTATCTTCATTACGTCAGGCTTGCAGTAAGCAGCCATCTGTCTTCGAAAACACCAATGTCTAATCTATGAAGTGGTCCATTTAGAAGGAGTCAACTATGTGTCCCTTTTAATCATGGCTCTGCAGAAAGAGCTAGATATATTCGTGTCGCATCCTAGTTGAATGTCAGTGTCGCACTCGATTAGACGTCATGTTACTCATCGCAACATGTGGATCAGTAATGTTAACTCTTCGCTTTGCTGAATTTTAAAATACATGCCCTGTTGTATAATTACATATATCTTCACTGTGTACAAGTATTTCGTTGTGCAATCACTGCTGTGGAGTGCACTGGTTGCACAATCAGCTTGTAAATAGTGCAGACCCTGATGAGACAGCACCTGTGGGAGCTGTCTCATCTGGGTCTTCACTATTTACAGGTACGTATATTGACGTGAATAGCAAGTGAAGGGTTAATAACTGCAAATCCAGTCATATAATAGAAAGTTCTCGCTAATGCGACCACATTCAGTAGCATAGGATTCTGTAAAAGCAGATGGTTGCTTAATGCAGGGCAAACGTAATACAGAAAGCTCCTATAGGAGCATTTGTCTTGTATTAAACTTCCAGCAGTTTTTAAAATCCAGAATTATACTTCTTTGGAGTGGTCGTATTAGCGATATTTTACTGTAGTACATTTAGACTTGTCGTTATTTTGAAGGAAATGGAAATTTTCTCATGTATGAGAAAACTTGTGACGTAATTAACATCAAAATGTGACAGATGGCAAACATTTTGCTATTTCGTGTCACGTATTATGAATCTGTACAGTAACACCTCTCTCAAACGGCCACGTAAGTAGTATATTTCTGCGTTTTTAAGACAGGGAATCACTTAATGTAGGACGAAAGATGAAGAAAGCTCAAATAGAAGCTCTCTGCATTTCATTTGCTCAGCATTAAGCAGTTATCTACTTCAAAAACACCCTGATATTAGTTTATTAATGGTTGATTTATAAAGGTTGTAGTGTAGAGTAACAAAGATGAATATACCCAAAGGAAAGTTTATCTACATTTATAATATGGACATGTGAGTAAGCTTGTTTTCATACAGCAAAGCTTTTCTGAAGCGACTACTCAAACGATTTCTGATTCTAGCTTTGTTTTAACACTGGTGGTAGCTTAATGCAGGACGAAGTTAAGCTGCAATTTTAAGACATTTAGTAGCTTAATCTTGTGCAAATAAGTGGTAGCTTAATACAGGAAATACATTATGCAGAAAGCCCCTACATGTATATGACTTTTCTGCATTACTCTTGCCCTGCATTAAGCAACCATCTGCTTTTTAATACAGTAAAACCTCTCTATAACAACCACTAAATTGTGTTAATTAGTTTGTATTAGGGCAGGTGGCTGCTAAAAGCAAGGTGAAAGTAAAACAGAACGCTCCTGTAGGAGCGTTTTGTTTTACTTTCACCTTGCTTTAAATAGTCACCTGCCTTTAAGATAAAATACTTGATGTAATTTAGTGGCCGTTATAGAGAGGTTTTACTGTATCCCAATACTAAAAATTAGGTGGTCGTTTTAATGAGGTTCCATCGTAGACAACACCTTTATACACCGTGTATTAACCCTTTCGCTGCCAACTTTTGTCGTCTGCAAACTTTGTCATCTGCTACAATTTTCAATTTTCAACTTTTCTTTTTTTCTTCATAAAATAGTAACAGTAACAAACAGTTTGGATCCTGATGAGACGCCGAGTTACTCGGCGTCTCATCTGGATCCAAACTGTTTGCATAGGTATTGACAGATGCGACACTGGTAGTGAAAGGGTTAACAAACAATTGTCAAATATCTCGAAATGTATCCAGTTCGAAACTCTCCCTATAGGCTTCAATGCATATACAGTAAAACCTCTCCAAACCGGTCGTGCAATATGGATTTAATATCGGTCTTGGAGACAGGTGGTAGCTTAATGCAGGTTGAAAATCATGCAGAAAGCTCCTCTTGGAGAACCTGTCTTAGGCGACTATCAAAAAGAGGTATAATTACAGGTCCTTATGGCGAGTGGCAGCTTAATGCAGGTCAAAGGAAATGCAGAAAGTTCATATAGGAGTTTTCTGTATTATTTTTGCCCTGCATTAAGCAACCATCTGTGTCTTAGGACTCCTACATTCAATAGATAAATGGACGCTTAAGACAAGTTCTACTGTATAAGAATATCAAAGTCTGGTTTTATATAAAAATAATAAAAATGAATAATCCTTTACTTTATAGATATGCCTTTTAATGCTTTCCCTTACGTAAGCGCATTTTGACGCATCTGAAAACCGAGCAGACCCAGATCAGACGGCTCTTATAGGAGCTTATGGTGTAATATAGATCTGATTCTACAGCTTCTGTCTGAGCCAAAATATCCTGTGTTCATATGCCATTATAAAAATAATCTTTTTATATATTCATGACGTCATTATTTCCTACATGAATATTCATCAGGGAAAGGGTTAACACATTTGCAAACAGAGGAGAGCCAGATCTGACGGCTCTATAGGAACCGTCTGACCAAGCTCTACCCTGTTTGTTTAGGAAATAATATAGACCTGAACTTTTGTACCATGGACAAACAATCCCCAGTTCAATACCATAATAAAAACAAATCAGCTAATTATAGTCTTACAGTCATTATTTTTACATGGATAATTATGAAGTAAGGGGTAAGGGACTATTCAACCAGTTTATGTACATGTGTACTTGTGAGATCTTTTCAAAACATCTTTGTTCAGAATAGACATCATACAATTCGTTATCAGTTCAGCATCCAAACTTAGTGTATTTGACAAGTTAAGGCACCGCCAATTTTAAAGAAATTGGAAAAATATGAGAATTGAAGCAGACGACAAGTGTTGCAGACGAATCTTACCTGGCGTTAATATGGTTAATTATAGACACACTCTTGACCTGTAGGATGGTCCAACATCATTAATAGTATACAGGGGAACCTCTTTGAAGTGAAAACTTCATGAATACACAAGACAATAATTGCAGGTAGCTACTGAACGCTGAACGAAAGTTATACAGAAAGCTCCTGATGGGAGCTTTCTGCATTACTTTCATGCTGCAGTAAGTTCTAGTTTACTTTAATTACACAGAGTTTGATTCATTTTGACTGGAAGTTGAAGAAATGTTTATTGTTTTATATATAGTATACATAAAACCCTCTAAACCTAACGTTAAAATCAGTATAATATCGATCTTGGAGACATGTGGCAGCTTAAATGCAGGGTGAAAGTCATGCAGAAAGCTCCTCTAGGAGCTTTCTGCATGACTTTCACCCTGCATTAAGCAGTCACCTGCCTTAAAGTATCTAAATTATTCATTATTAGAATTCCGGTTTAGAGCAGTTTTCCTGTATTACGGATTTACTTAAACCTTGTCTATCTATTTAACCGATGAATATTCATAAACAATGCATGGCTGCATGAATATTCGCTAACTGAATTTTTATAATGATATGTGCACTCAGGACGTTTGAGCAATGGCTGAAACTGTAGAATCGTATCTACATAGAGCAGGAACTGATCAGACGGCTAATCTGGGTCTACTCAGTTTGCAAAGTTTTCAAAAAAAATGTGACTACCAGTCTTATGTACGGTTTGTAATAATATTTTGAAAACAAAACAACACACCAACAACACACGAATCAAAACAAAAATACTACATAGTCCTTAGTAAGATTTAAAGTAGGTGATAATGTTGAAACAAGCAAATGGTATCAGCAAGAAAAACTACGTAATCAAAAACAATACCTCGACTTTTCCATTTGTATCGAATTCGGCCGTACACAGAAGACATTATTACGCTGACATAGTCCTCTAGCACACATACATACTGTCGTATCTACTAGCCTCGTACACTAGTCACACAATACAGCAGAACCTGGGTATAGCGACCAAAATAATAAATAAACAACGGGTCTATAACAGCAGGTAGTTGCTCAATGCGGGACGATAGTAATGAAGAAATCTCATACAGGAACTTTCTGCATTACTTTCGTCCTGTATTAAGCTATCCCCGGTCTTAAAAATGCAAACACAGGTTTAGTTAAGTGGTCGCTGGAGACAGGATTTACTGTAACCCCATTCACTAACGGAATACTACTCAACCCCATTTATCCCTTTCACTGCGAAATTATCAAAATAGACTGGTCCATTACAGTATACCAATAGAGTCCATTCAGTATGAAAGGGTATACTTTACGAGAGGATTTTGAAAGACACACATCGTAGATCCTGATAAGAAGAATCCTCTAGGAGCCCTCTGATCTTGGTCCACACTGTTTGCAACTGGCATTACTCTCGTTTCTCGCAAAGGGTTGGCCATGAAACATTATCAATAATAGGACATGACTTCACCCTGAATCTGCAATTAGAATTGTGTCTACAAATTTCGTGTTTAATTAATTTACAAATTTATCAAGATGACTCGTATTCTGACTTACGAAGCTATACCGCGTGTCAAATAGGTCAAAATCATGAAGTTTCTCGGCGCTTGATCTAGAGTCAATCTGTTTGCAAACTACTATAATGGCGAAACTAACAAGAAAGGGCTTGACATTGTCATAAGAGGTTCATCTTTATCTACAGATAACATCGTGCTCGGTGTTTGAAATCAGCTTGGATATTGATCAGGCACCGATGAGTTTAGCTCGATCAGTCAATTCGGAATGTACATTTATATACATGTACATACATGTACATGTATAAAAAAGAGAACGCTTCTCGTGCCGAGCGCACATTGACTCGCATTTGCAAACATCACGGATCTAGATAAGACGCCGAGTAACTCGGCATCTCATCAGGATCCAGACTGCTTGACAGAGGTTTCTCAAAAGTTTGATAGAATCGGCAGTTAGTGAAAGTATCAAATACGATATTTTGAGCAGACATTATCTTGACAGTATGAGAAGGGTTAAATAAATACACTAAAACCTCTCTATAGCGGCCACTAAATTGTGTTTATTAGTTGGTATTTAGGGCAGGTGGCTGCTTAAAGCAAGGTGAAAGTAAAACAGAACGCTCCTATTGTTTAAAGCAAGGTGAAAGTAAAACAGAACGCTCCTATAGGAGCGTTCTGTTTTACTTTCACCTTGCTTTAAGCAGCCACCTACCTTTAACACAAAATACTTGATGTGATTTAGTGGCCGTTATAGAGAGGTTCTACTGTATGTAAATGTGTGTAGGAAATATTCACTACTGAAAAACCGAGAACACTAAACTTATGAACAGGATGGGAAAACAAAACCTCTAGGGCGTTACAACGAGATTTTTATTTAACCCTTTCCTTCATATAAACGCCCTTTCAAGCATTTGCAACCAGAGTAAACACAGATCAGATGGCTCCAATAGGAGTCGTCTGATCTTATATTATAAAACTTCATCTAATAAATGCCCATGATGTCATTATTTCTTACATGAATATTAAACAGGTAAAGGCATACATGACAATTAGATTATGATGAGACGCCAAGTTATGCCAAGTAAATTGACGTCTCATAAGCATAGAACATGTTGGACACCAGGCCCCGAGATTATAAAGCCTTTTGCTTGAGTCTGAGATCCTTCTCAAGCATCTGACCAATCAGATACTTGAGAATGATCTCAGACTCAGACTCAGAATTTTTATAACCTTGGACCCAGGATTGTATATTTTGGAAGAAAATGATACTTCAATGCCTTACCCATGGCTCCATATATACGTCCTTTAATATCTTTGTAAACAGAGAAGATCAAGATCTGACGGTTTCTGCTAGAATCGCCTGATCAGGCACTGCTCTTTTTGTTTATGAAATGATGTATACGTGGATATAATTATTGCTTTGCCATATCAACACATTCCCTTGTTCATATCATTATAAAAAATCAGCAAATTGATATTCATTTTGCCATTATAACTCGTGTGCATTTTCATGGAGCAAAGGGTTAACTCTTTGAATGCTGAATATTAACACATTACCCCCTAGTGACGCATTTTTGCGCCTTCATAAAATTCACATTGTGAAACCATTGTGATAAATAGAGCATTTGCTCCTATAGGAGCAAATGCTCTATTTATCACAATTGTTTCAAACTACAAAATTCTAAAATTTTCCTTTTCTATAGTTAGTGCTCCTTTTCGGTAGATTAATTAAAAAGGGTTGGGTCTAAAAATAGCCTAGGAGAGAATGAGTTAAAGGTCGAATGGCCCACCGGTGTTTAACTATATATTCCATTTGATATGGAAAGGAACCCTCTGATCTGGGCCTTCACAGTTTGCAAAAGCAAGTACACTCGCTTTCAGCCTAGAAAGGGTTAAATAAGAATAAAACGACTATGTGGGCATATTCTGTCAATGCTTGAGCAGGACACAATGATAAACGATGCTTACCAGCCATACTCTAAAATGTATATTTCCGCTTTTGTTGATTCAAGGGCGCAATAAGCCTAAGGATGAGTAGGTATCACAAAAGTCCATTTCCTCCAGTTTGTAAGAATGATTCGTCATACCGTTCATGTACAGTAAAATCTCGCTGGTCCGATAAGTATAAAATATGTTTCATTATCGTTCATTATGACAGGTGGCAGCTTAACACAGGGCGAGAGCTTTCAGCGTGTCTTTCAGGGTACCCTGTATTTAGCAGCATCCTGTCTAAACTGTTCTCAGTTACTAGTATTCTATAACCTTTTCTCTCAGGCAAACGTTTTAAAAATAACCTTTGCAAACAGAGTAGACTCAAATCAGACGACTTTGTTTATGAAATTATAAATCTGACTACAGTTTCTACAAATACTAAAATTTCAGTTTCTATTAATACTAAAAGTTCATTTGTACATATGCCATTACAAATATTCAGCTAATAATTATGCATAGTGTCACTATTTCTTACATTAATATTCAACAGGGGAAAGGTTTAATATAGATTTCGTATAAGTGAGATTTTACTGTGCGTGTTTATATGTGTTTACGTTATATCCACTTTCACTCTCAATGCTACCATTACACTAAAGGTCCTGACGTAAACCATTCACTTTTCCGGTCCAAGTACACCAACTATCCGAATTGTACGATTTATATTCCCTTTTCAGCACTCAAATTCAGTTTTTTGTGGCGAAGTCAAAATGATAGTATACTAAGCTAAATGTTGATGTCACTTGTTCCGGTATAAGCACGTCTGAAAGCGAATTATCCAGCTTTTAATAAGCATTTCTTTATGCGTATTCTGATACACACTTATGTTGGAAATTATCCTACAGTAGAACCTGTCTTAAGCGGCCATCAAAAAGGTTTAATCATGAATTTATAAGACAGGTTGTAGTTTAATGCAGGCCAAAAGTAATGCAGAAAGCTCCTATGGGAGCTTTCTGCATTAGTTTTGCCATGCATTAAGCAGTTATCTTCTTTTCCGACCCCGCTTAGGTCATGATCTACCGTACCTATAGCTTGTATAACTACCATTTACAGTAAAACCTGATTGGAGCTTTCATTTATCGACGAGATATAGCAATGTTAAAAAGCAGGTGACTGCTTAATGCAGCACAAAACTAATGCAGAAAACTCCTTTGAGGGCTTTCTGCATTACTTGTGTCCTGCATTAGGCCCCTGTCTGTTACAAAGGTCCAGAATTAGCCACCTTTTAATGGTCGCTTAAAAATAATTATCACTGTAGTAAATGAAAAAAAAATGACCGTTTGTATATAAAATGCCACTATGAATACGAAATCATGCTCAGCCGCGAGCCATTTCAAAAGCAATCCTTATTAATTTACATGCATTTAAATAGAAGTATATATCCGTTTTTCATAAGGAATTCAAACTACATTTCTTTCAAAGCACACGGTATTCAACTGTCAACGCATAGAACCAATACGATTAACACCCCAAATCGATGGTCTTTCATCAGTATTCAATCGCCCCTGTTACTTTTCTTTTCAACTCCACCACCATTCGCTAAACTCGATCATAAGACGTAACGTAAAAGTTCTTTTCCATTTTTTCACACAAACCATCCATACACTTTAACCGATTCTCGGTCCGTCAATAGACAAAAATCGAACACTCTTCAAGCGATTCAATAGAATTTCGAACTCAATATTTTCAAGCCGTTTTCAATCATTGATGTAAACAGTGAGAGAAGAATACGATTTCTTATCTGTAAACGTTGACTCTTAACTCTCATCCCTCTGCGAAAAAAAACAATGTCCGCTCAAATTTGGATCTGGTGGAATTTTGACTGCCTGGATGCGATCAAACTTTTGAGAAAGTATTGACGGGTTTTTCAAACAGCTTGGATCCTGATGAGACGCCGAGTTACTCGGCGTCTCATCTGAATCCAAACTGTTTGCAAACACGAATCAGGTCTCAGATGGCGGCATAAGGGTTAGCTCTTTACACGCTTAATAATTATCGTCTGCAAAACCTTCTGTCTGCTGCAATTCTTAAAATTATCATTATTTCTTCCATTTGTTTTTAAAATTAGTCAGAGTGTCAAACGATCTGGATCCCGGGTGAGACGATGAGCAATTCGGCGTCTCATCTGGATCCAAACTGTTAACAAACGTAATCAATGATTCACACATGATAACGAAAGTGTAAGTTCGCCCGTAGGTCGACGGCTGTCTTAGTATTTATACTGTGGACATTGTCGTCTGCTCAAAATAGCAGCTACTTCATTTTTAAACATTTTCCAATTAACAAGAAATCTGCCATTATAAGACATAATTTCCTCGGAAGAAAAGCAGTTTCGATCCCAAATCAGATGCTGACTTATTCAACCCCAGATTTGGTAACAAACAAATCGCTTTTAGCAGACTATAGGTCAGGATTAAGTCAACTGCTTAAGAATGTCGTTTGCTAAATATTTTCATTGGATCATATTCTAAATACATACCAAGTCATCTCTAAACATTTCCTTCGTATAAACGTCCGTTTACGCCTTTGCAAACAGAGCAGACTCAGACCAGATGCCCCTATATGAGCCATCTGACCAGGATCTGCTCTGTTTGCTTATGGAATTCTAATAGTTTTGACTCTATGGTTTCTACCAAATTCAAGACAGCCAGTGTACAAATCCAGCTAGGAATATTCATAACATCATTTACTATATGAATATTCAACAGGGAAAATGCAGTCTGCATCCAAACTACCAGTCAACGTTCATCGCCTTCAATCAACTCCTTAACCCTTTCCCTGTTCTAGTTTATTTCAAATTTCAATACCTACTGTATATTCATTAACAAAATAGCTATAAAGAAATATGGAAGGTGGAACATTGTAGACATTTTAGAAAACAAAGAAACAGATATATCAAATTCTACTAGCAAACAGAGCAGACCCTGATCAGACGGCTCCTATAGGAGCCGTCTGATCTGGTTCTACTCTGTTTGCAAATGCGTGAAAACACGTTTATAAGAGGGAAAGGGTTAACATCTCTGATCTGGATCTGCTCTGCTTGCTTGTGGAATAATATACACATCTGATTCTACACTATCTAGCTTGACCAAAACTTTCTGTGTACATATGCCATTATAAAATATTCACAATGTCACTATTCCATACATGGAGTAAAATGGTAACCCTTTACCTGTTGAATATTCATGCAAGAAATAAATGCCATCATGAATATTCATTAGCTGAATTTTTACAATGGCATAATTATGCACTGATACTGGAAGAAACTGAAGAGTCAGATCTATTATAATTTTATAAGCAAACAGAGCAGACCCTGATCAGACGGCTCCTATAGGAGCTGTCTGATCTGGGTCTACTCTGTTTGCAAATACTCGAAAAAGCGTTCACACAAACAGATCATGGACAAATCTGGTTCTAGCATACAAAGTGTCCCAGAATAACTCCATGTCTATTCTGGACGACTGTTTACAAAATGACCCGTTGGATCGCCATGAGCGAATCTGTGTTAACATACACCTGTAAACAGTTTGGATCCAAATGATACGCAGAATACATAGGCGTCTAATCATGTTCCAAATTTGTGACACTCTGGTATATTTCTGTAAAAAAACGAACTGAAGCAGACGACACTTTCAGCAGACGAAATTTATTTGGCGGCGAAAGAGTTAATTGGAACAACCTGGTATAGAAATTACACAACCCCTTTCAAACGCTGAGCAAAATGTCGTCTACAAAAATAATATACTCTACCTATATTTACAAAACCTATTTCGTTCTATTTCTTTCCAACAATACAATCAAAGCATTGAACAGTATGGATCTTGATGAGACGCCGAGTTACTCGGCGTCTCATCTGGATCTAAACTGTTTGCAAAGTCCATCGCTAATCCGCCTTTAGTGTTGAAAGTGCTTAATGTATCGGTGACCGATCAAAGATGTCACGCACATCTACAGATAAGTAGAAGAACACTTAAACAGTTCAACACTTCCACCGAAAAGCACTGCTAGTCTGCGAAAAGGTCGCTCAAAACATAAATACACTTTATATTTCATTTCACGAAACAAAAATAATAGAAACGAAGGAGTTTGACCTCGATGTTAAACTCGGTGTCTTTTCTTAGTCCAAACTGTTCAGAAAGGTAATCGCGGTTTTACACGTACTGTGACTAAGGGTTAATTTCTTTTACGACAGAAAACTTACAAGAAGTTGAAAATCCCTCGATAGTCGAGATTACTGCCCTATTTGACCATGTACAGGCCCGAACGATGTCCCGAGGACCGAGACCATCAGAGTTGTGAGTGGATGGGAGAGTAAGAAATGGATGTACCTACTGAGTAAGAAATAATGTAATTAATGAGTGAGCAAGAGATGGATGCGAATGATGTAAGATTAACAGATGGGTGTAATCAGTGAGTGTTCATGTGATGGGTGCAACTAAGAGATGTAATTAATGAGTAAGAAATATGAGACGGGTGTACTTAATGAGAGAGTAAGTTATTGATGTAATTAATGAGTAAAATATGGAATTAATTTAGGAGCGAGTAAGAGAGCTGTTTAACTAATGAGTAAAAATAAGTGTATTTCTTGAGTAAGAGATAAATGAGTGAGTAAGAAATGTATGCAATTAATTATTTAAGTAAGAAATGGGTGCAATTAATGAATGAGTATAAATGGTGTAATTAGTAAACGAGTAAGAGACGGATGTAATTAATGAGTACATTAGAGATAGGTGTAGTTGGGAAAGAAATTGATGTAATTAATGAATGAGTAAGAGATGGGTGAAATGAATGAGTGCGTAAGAAATGGGTGTAATTAACATGTAAGATATATAATAGGTAAGAGATTGATGGGATGTAAATAACGAGTAAGAGATGAATGTAATTAATGAGTAAGAGATTAATGTAATTAATGAGTAAGAGATGGATGTAATTAATGAGTAAGAGGTGGATGCAATTAATGCGTGAGTGAGAGATGGATGTAATTAATGTGCAAGATATGTAGTAGGTAAGAGATTAATGTAATTAATGAGTAAGAGATGGATGTAATTAATGCGTGAGTGAGAGATGGATGTTACAGATGTAATTAATGAGTAACTGGGGATGGATGTAGTTAATGGCTGTAAACTAGATGCATTTAGTTAATGAGTAAGACATTGGTGTAATTAATGAGAGAGCAAGAGATGGGTGTAATCAAAAGTGAGTACGAGATAGATATAATTAATGAGTTTGCAAGCAATGGCTATGATTAACCAGTGAGTAAGAGATGGGTGTAATGAATGAGCTAGTAAGAGATGGATGTAATGAATGAGTTAGTAAGAGATGGGTGTAATGAACGAGTTAGTAAGAGATGGGTGTAATGAACGAGTTAGTAAGAGATGGGTGTAATGAACGAGTTAGTAAGATATGGGTGTAATGAACGAGTGAGTAAGAGATGGGTGTAATGAATGAGTTAGTAGAGATGGCTGTAATATATGAGTAAGTGAATCGTTTGCAAATGAGGATGTGAATCAATGAGTTATTACATAAAATGTGTACATAAACGAACGAGAGAATGTATAGATTTAACCGGATGAATGCATCAACAAATGAATGAATGAATGAATGAATGAATGAATGAGTGAGAAGGACAATAAGTTGAACAGATCAGTGTATAATTATATGAAGGCAGGAACTTAGGAACCAATACAGTTAGCCCTGTTTTATGCCACCTTATAACAAAAACATATATAAAACACCCGCAGGTTCCTTAATGAATGAAAAGAACAATGCAGACATGTCTTCCTCCTGCATTAAGCTACTTCTTGTCTTAGAGACTTTCAATTAAGCTCTCTCTTGAGCGGTCGCTAAAGAAAGGTATTACTGAAGAAAATGTTATGAATGAGTTATCGTAGATCATTGACTGTTGCAATATTTTGCCAGAATCTGAAACTCAATATTCCTAGGCAGTTTGCCGTAGGTCACTGGTCTTAATCGCTTGCTATTCACGTCAATATACCTACCTGTAAATAGTGAAGACCCAGATGAGACGGCTCCTGCAGGAGCTGTCTCATCAGGGTCTGCACTATTTACAAATTGACGGTGCAACCAGCGCACTCCGCAGCAGTGATTGCACAGCGAAATACGTGTACACAGTGAAGATATATGTAATTATACAACAGGGCATGGGTAAAGAAGAAGACATGTATTTTAAAATTCAGCAAGAGAAGGGTTAAGGACCACAATGGAAATAAGGGTTGTCCTTTTTTGTGTTATCCTTGGTGTATGATGTGATTGTCATAGTTCATTATTCATTCATGCATTATTTGTTTTACAGTATATGTAATGATGTCTTACCATATATGTTACATTTTATACTGAAAAAAATCTATTTGTCGTTGCAATAATTTTGCCAGAATCCTTGACCAAATGTTCCCAGGAAGGTTGTCTTAGGCCATTGATCGTTTTAATACTTTGACCGATTATCTGACTAAATGCTTCCAAGGCAGTTATCGTAGGTCATTAGTCCTTCTAATACTTTGCCAGAATATGTGACTAAATACTCCCAGGAAGGTAATCATAGATCATTGATCGTGGCAATATTTTTCCTGAATATGTTACTAAATTCTCCTTGGAAGGTGTACATGCACCTTTTTGCGCACGATTAGTCACAGATTCTGGCAAACTATTTAATTAACTCTTTCGGTGCCAATGTCGCCTGTTGACACCATTGAAAACAATGCAGTCCCAGGTCAGATGCCGCCTTTTCAAGGCGGCATCTGACTTGGGACTTCACTGTTTTCTGTATTATTTTAGCCCAAGCATACATGTTTTTAAAAACAAATGTTTTTACTAATATACCTTTATTATTTATTTCGAATTATATTTAATATGAAATTATCATTGCAGACGACACTTTTAAATTTGGCGCCAAACGAGTTAATCATCTTTTTGTACCTTATTGTGAAACAAGGTCCGTATTATTGTGTTGTTTGTTCTCACATATACATTTGTATGGACACAAAATAGTCATTTCTACATGTACAAACCCCACCCACACACATAGCCTACACCCCACCCCAACACACACACACACACAAACGCACGAATGCACGCACGCACACGTGCATACACACACGCACGAACCCACGCACATATGCACACGCACGCACACACACACCACTGATTGACTTGCAGTCAGTCAGAACATGTTAACATGACCTCTAATTGCCTTACAAAAATTTAAACCAAAAATAAATGGAGTAAATCCTTTCCACATTAAATTACATTCGTCTGCAAAATTAGTTTCCTGCTTTAATTCTAAAAGTGACATTTTATTCTATTTGTTTTTCAAAAGAACACCAAGAGTATCGAACAGTTTGGTTTCTCGTGATACGTCTCATTGGGATCCAAACTGTTTGTTACTCTGCTCATGTACAGAATATGTTATACAATAGAGAACATAAAAACTTGAAAATGAAAGCAGACAGCACATTTTCCAGACGACAGACAAAATGTGGCAGCGAAAGAGTTAATCTTCAATAGACGTAATGTTGCATTGTCAGTGCCAAATGGGTCGTTAAATGAGCCACTTTCATTGTTATATATATATATATATATATAGCTCTTCCAGATTTAGATCGTTAATCCTCAGCATGCTAAGCACGACCTGACTCGCATTTGCAAACAGCTTAGATTCAGATGAGACGCCGAGTCACTCGGCGTCTCATCTGGATCCAAGCTGTTTGACATTTGCTCAAGAGTTACCCAAACGCTTCAGAAAGACGTATCAGAAGTAAGTAAAAATGCAACAGATCAGTGTATTTGGCAGACATGATGTTCTGTCAGAGCAAGATTAGAGTTAATAGTCAACGCGCAATGGGTGAATGTTGGTAACCTTGAAGAAAATAATCGCAATCATGGTGAGGCACCCGATACTACTCTCACCCGATACTCTCCGTGCCTCATCAGACCCCAAACTACAGTAGAACCCCTCTAATGCGACCACTAATTGAATGAAGGTGTGTGTCTTTATAAGCAGGTGGTTGCTTAATGCAGGACAAAAGTAATGCAGAAAGCTCCTCTAGGAGCTTTCTGCATTACTTTTGTCCTGCATTAAGCTACCACCTGCATCAAGCACCAAGAATTATACCTCTTTTAGGTGGTCTCATTAGCGGGGGTTTACTGTATTTCTCTTTCGTAGACGTGTCTATGAGAGGTAAAGGATTCATAGTTGAAACAAACAGAAATGTTTAAATGCACTAATTATACATTAATGACCTGGTTCTCTATGCAACTCAAAGATCTGTTTACCTGTACGCGGTACCAAAGCGTTCCGTGTAAAGTACAACATCACTAATCCGAAGAATCGAGCATTTTTAACCCTTTACTCCATAATTACCCCACCGCTGTGGGTTTGAATCCCGGTCTGGGCTTTGTGAATTTTCATGTAGAAGGCCTTCCAGTTGGCTTGTGGTAGATCGGTGGTTCTACCTGGATCTTCTTCTGTGCACGAAACAGTACAATTTGTTCCTTGCACGGAAGAACCTCTGGGGTCTTCCTCCACCTGTAATTATTCCTCCACCTGTAATTAGCTGGACGTCGTGATATGACTGAAACACTGTTAAATCGACGTAAAACCTGATAAAAACCAAATCAAACCAATTCAAACCACAATCACGCATTTCTACGTATTTGTAAACAGAGTAGACCCAGATCAGACAGCTCATGTAGGAGCGTCTGGTCAGGGTCTGCTCTGCTTATTTACATGGATATTCATGGAGTAAAGGGTTGAGGCAGACACACGCTTAATGCAGGATGAAGTTTGCTGGATGACTTGCATCCTGCTTTAAGCTGCTATCTTCCTAAGCTCTTTCTCTAAAGGAACCGTCTGATCTGGGTCTACTCTGTGTGCAAAATAAAGAAAACAAGAAATGTGTCCATAGGACACTGATACCCCCACTTCAGAATTTTTGTCACAGAAAGTAAGGGCCATAATTGTCATTCTAGATGCACATACTGGAGAAATATCTGTGAAAGTTTCAGGCAAGTGCTTCTAACAGTGTAGAGGAGTATGACATACAATACATTTTGACTGTAACAGCTTCTAAAGTATGCAACGACTGAAGCGATGTGCATGGCTATCACACTTGGCCAAGATATAATGGCTTTAAACATGTGTGTAAAGTTTGGTGAGGATTGGAAAATACTTTCAAAGAAAGTGTCCGGACAAGATATGTTTAAGGTAATTTTTGCAAAAAGGGCCACAACTCCCAAACGACTGAAGCCATTTACATTGTTAACTAACTTGACCAAGATATAATGACCACAAACATATGTGTAAAGTTTAGTGTGGATTGGATAAATACATTCCAAGAAAGATAAATTCTTCTAGATGTGCGTATGGACGGACGGGCGGACAAGGGCAACCCTACATGCCGCCACTTTGTAGGGGCATAAAATGTTTGTATCAGGAAAAGGGCTAAAGACTGTTATTGGTGCTGATTTGAGTGTTTGCTATAGGGGAAGGGCCGTAACTAATATTGGAATAACTTGTGCCCGACACCATTTAATTCAAAATGGAATAAAAACAGTTTAAGCTGCATTACAGTGCTCCTGTACAATTAACACACGTACTAAGCCTGAACAATACACACTTGTTGGTAGATCAGAGCTTTGTGCTATACTCATAACTACAGAGTTTGCAAAGTATTCAAAATGCCAGAGAAGACAATTGTGTGATATATCGCAATATGCACTTTGGCAGGGACAATCTTCACGCGATATCCATAACTACAAATTCGTGTACAATACAGTAAAACACTCTTTAAAGCGACCACAAAATGAGGTCTAAGTCTAATTAGAGTGTGTTTACAATTTCATATTGACAGAGCAGCATTCTACATTTTTACCTGAACCATCATAACTATAGAGATTGCACAATAGCAAGAAATTATAGAACAGGCATGTGTGTTTACCATAACTACAGAGTACAGATACTGAACAACATTCATAATTGGCCGAATAGGCATAATTGTGTTTAATTACAATAACTACAGAACTTTCACAATAAACATATTGATAGAGAAGACTTATATGAGATATAAACATCGACATGTTAATAGACTTTGTGATAACTACATAGTTTGAAAAGTATCTATAATGACAGGAAATATCGGTGTGCATTTTCTACAATTAGAGGAATTACACAATAACCACAATGATAGAGCAGCCATTTCTTGTTTCTCATAACTACAGAAACTTAATACATGTAGTAGCAGAACAGGTGAAATATACATCTATGTGGTGTGTCAATAATAAAAGGTGGACCCTTTCCGCCATACAAACGCCTTTTGGCGCCAAATTTAAAAGTATCGTCTGCAATAATAATTTCATATTAAATATAGTTCTAAACTAAATAATAAAGGTATATTAGTAAAACATTTGTTTTTAAAAACCAGTATGCTTGGGCTAAAATAATACAGAAAACAATGAAGTCCCAGGTCAGATGCCGCCTTGAAAAGGCGGCATCTGACCTGGGACTGCACTGTTTTCAATGGTGCCAACAGGCGACATTGGCGCCGAAAGAGTTAAAGATTTTTACAAACAGAGTAAGTAGACCCAGACCAGACGGTCCATGTAGTAGGAGCCGTCTGATCAAGGTCTGTTCTGTTTGCTTATTAAATTATAATAGATCTGATTCTACAGTTTATTCCAGTACCAACAATCATGTGTACATATGCCACTATGAAAATTAATCTAATTAATATTCATGATGTCATTATTCCTTACATGAATATTAAACGGAAAGGGTTATGTGCTTTGTGCGATACTCACAAGACATATCTATAGAGTTTGTACATGTATGCTATCCATATTGACAGCGAAGACCTCTTTGGAAATATTGTTATTATCAATTTGCGCTAACCTGTCGACATTCCTTACAATGACACCAATCTGTGATTTGATAAGATGTAGTGAGATTTGCAATCAAAAACATTACTAGACAATACACCAGTTTTACTATCGAGAATTAATTATTTTGCTCAACGGAACTTTTATGTTTATCAAATGGTTTATTTTGACCTATATATACCACTGTTTATGATAATTGTGCCCGGGCCTCGCAAAATGTCATTACTTGGAGGACAGCCAAGAGTTCAGATTAAACAGTCAATGTTCCAGCGCAATTGGTTTGACGAATAATTGTGTCAATACAAAATTAACAGTACACCCAGTGACTGTATTTACACAGGGGATGAATCTCGAATATCAACAGCATGTGTTAACTCTATTGAAACCGTATCTTTAAAGGAAATCTGACCATTAAGAATTTAACAAACTGACAAAACACGCTTTAGTTGAAGACTTGTCAATCATACAGCGGCGTGCTGTTCTGTGATTGAGACTAACTGTCCTAAGCGCCATTCATTTATTGAACACAGGGGTCTGAAAACAGGTGGTTGCTTTAAATGCAGGACAAATGTAATGCAGAAAGTTCCTTTATGAGCTTTCTGCATTACTTTTGACCTGCATTTAGCTACCACATGCCTTACAGACTCATAATGAGATATCTTTTGGTGGCCGCATAAGACAGTGTCTGCTGTGATTTTTTAAAGGTCTATACAGTGTTTTCGGGAAGAAAATACAGTCAGTGGTCTTGAATTAGCTGCCCATATTCACTCTACATCTGAAAGATAATTATTTCTACAGAATAAGCTATATAGTTAACCCTTTACTTGACGAATCGTCATGTTTGTTCATGTATGCAACATACACCATCGTCTAGATCGAACATATGGGAAACTCTGCATCATACCTAGAGTGAAACCTGTCACCTGCCAATTATAGTTCTTATGTGAAATAATTTCAGCGATGTAGTACAGTGCTCCCTCTCTACAACGACACCCTTTGGGATACGAAGATTGTATGTGTTGTTCAGAGGGAGTTGTTATAGGGAGGGAAAATCAAACATAACTAGCTTGTTTGCAGATCCCCAGATAAGGTGTATTTCGAGAACTAAAACCGTTATGCCTCAATCAAACCCTATGTTGTGACCACTCTTTAGAATCGTCACAAAGTGACGATTCTAAAGAGTGGTCACAACATATGGTTTGATGGAGGCATAAAGAAAATGCGATGGAAAGAGGTTGTTTCTGGAGCATTGTTGTTTCGGAAACAGTGACATGCGTTGTTGTAAGGAGGGAATCGTTATTGAGAGGGCCGTTGTAGGGAGGGAGCACTGTAGCTCTCAAATGAGTACACGTGAGATTGTGTATGGCAAATACCAGCTTTTTATGTGTATTGTTTCCTAAAAGAAGACACAAGGAAATATTGCGGAACAAGCAGAAACATCTAAATTTAGCGCGTACTATGATGTCAGTGAACCACGTGACCATTGACTTAAAAAATTATACAGAAATTTTGTTCTATTTTCCAAGCTATCGATAAGCGTGGTGAAACAACGAAACTAGAACTTAAAGAAATGCAAGCAACTGGGTCTATATTCCCTACGTTTCTTGGTTTAACCCTTTCCCTCATATAAACGTGTTTTCACGCATCTGCAAACAGAGTAGACCCAGATCAGACGGCTCCTAGAGGAGCCGTCTGATCAGGGTCTACTCTGTTTGCTAATAGAATTTCAAAGATCTGTGTCTTTACTTTCTAAAATGGCTACAATGCTCCATGTTCCATATTTCATTATAACCTTTTCGTCCATGAATATTCAGTAGGTATTGAAATTTGTAATAAGCACAGAACAGGGAAAGGGTTAAGTCGACGATGTATATCGACTGGAATCATTGTCTCTGTTAGTCGCCATGTTTTGTTTACTTTCTCAGGGAATAGACATCAACTGACGATCACATTACAGTAGCTCATTTGCATTTAGAGGACGATCTGTTTAACTAGGGATTTCCAGGGTAAATCCCGTTAATTGCTTCGATATGAAACAGTTTTCGAGCATTGCGACTTGTTTGCTAATTTGACAAAATTCGATCTTTTCAGATTTTCACAAAGAGAAGTGATGCTAAAATGTAACGGGACCTGAGCACAAAAATCATTACCCTTGACCCTTTTTCTGATAACTACAGTAAAAACTCTCTATAACGGCCACTAAATTACATCAAATATTTTGTGTTAAAGGCAGGTGGCTGCTTAAAGCAAGGTGAAAGTAAAACAGAACGCTCCTATAGGAGCGTTCTGTTTTACTTTCACCTTGCCTTAAGCATCCATCTGCCCTAAATACCAACTAATTAACACAATTTAGTGGCCGTTAAAGAGAAGTTTGACTGTGCGCATAAATACGTTTTTGCAAATATAGTAGAACCAGATCAGACGGCTCACTTTAGGAGCTGTCTGATCAAGATCTGCTCTGTTTGCTTATGGAATTATATGTATATAAATCTGATTATAGTTTCTGTCATGACCAACTATTCATATGTCATTATAAATTTTCAGCTAATAATTATAAATATTCAAGATGTCATTATTTCGAACATAATGTAAAAGATTCACAATATATCACTATTCAAAACGCATTACCGGCCATTATGTGCGGCCAAATGATTATGAATGCACTTGAGGTACACATTTTGTCTAAAGAAACACATTCAAATAAGAATTACAGTCTACGCTCCAACGTTGCATCTATTAACCTTTAGCCTGCTATGGGCGGATGAGTGAATACCTATGCAAACAGTTTGGATCCAGATGAGACGCCGAGAAACTCGGCGTCTCATCAGGATCCAAACTGTTTGACACTCTGATTGCATTTTGGTAGACAAAGTGATTATACCTTGAAATTTGAAAATCTAGTAGGTGAACAATTCCGTAAAAATAATGTGCTCAGCAGGCTAAAGGTTACAACGCTTGGATAATTAATAAAAAGTCATTTAACCATTAACCTGATACATACATATTTTCTCACCTCTGCAAACAGAGTAGATCCAGATCAGACGTCTGATATGGGGTCTACTCTATTTGCTTAAGACATTATATAGATCTGATCACACAGTGTGCGTCTAAGCCAAACATTCCATTGAAAATCTTAAATTATCAAAAAATAACTTAATGAATATTCATGAAGTGATGAGTTCAACCATAAATGTTTATTAAGGAAAATTTTACAAGTATGAGATAAGAATGCATGCATTGAACTATAATAACTTTTCATAGCCTATCTCTTTCGCCCATATTATCTGCAATTAACTCTTTCGGTGCCAAGTTTCTAATTGTCGTCTGCAACTCAATTTTGTTAAATAATTCGGCGAAACAAGGAAATGGAATAAATAAATATAGAATTCAAAGAAATAAAACACAGATCGAGAACTAGAGATTGAGACAAATAGTGAAGTCCCTGAAAAGGCGGCGTCTGATCTGGGACTGCACTATTTGTTGTGGTGCATTTTGGAGACATTGGCGGTGAAAGGGTTAACCATTCGAATGCGGGACACGCTCACAATGACATCTGCGAACAATGTAGACCCAGACCGGGGATGTCTTACAGGAGCCTTCTGTTCATGGTTGCACTGTTTACCACTAAAATCCTCTCGATAAGTATGCCCTTTCAACTGAGTTGGCTATATCAGTGGAAGATATTCATGGACAGTTCAACTTTGAAAAGTCAGCATTCAAAGTGTTTCATGCCGTTGCCAACATGATGTAGTGAATGCGCAAAATGCATCCTTGGAAACGGAAAATGTGCCAAGATCCGAAAAGTTATAAACCAACCAACACAATAATACATAGTTTGATATGATTGTTTAAACCTTTAAATGCAGGAAATGAGTCACTAATATTCTTTCCAAAGGGTCTGCAACTCCGCATTGCTTTTCTTAACAAATCTCTAAATAATCTGATCTAAGGTAAGCTTAACCCTTCGCTTGCTGTTCACGTCAATATACCTACCTGTAAATAGTGAAGACCCAGATGAGACAGCTCCTGCAGGAGCTGTCTCATCAGGGTCTGCACTATTTACAAGTTGATTGCGCAACCAGTGTACTCCACAGCAGTGATTGCACAGCGAAATACTTGTACACAGTGAAGATATATGTAATTATACAACAGGACATGAGTAAAGAAGGAGAAATGTATTATAAAATTCAGTAAGAGAAGGGTTAACCTGTTTGAGTTTTGGAAAATCACATTTGAACATTCAGGCTTGAAAGGGGTATATCGTTACTTGACAGAGACAGACGGTTACAAGCAAAGTAGACCCAGGTCAGATGGCTCCTGTAAGAGTTGTCTGGTCAAAGTCTCCTCTGTTTGTTTATGGAATCATAAAAACATGATTCTAGACTTTCCTGCTATGATCTGTAACTTTTGGGTTTCTCATTAAATTTTCATTATTTCTAACATAAATGTTCATAAATACATTTCCCTATATCTTGTTAACCCATTACCTCATAGGCTATTTTTAGACCCAACCGCTTTGAATAAATCTACTGAAACGGAGCATTAACTAGAGAAAAGGAAAATTTAGAAGTTTGTAGTTTGAAACCATTGTGATAAATAGAGCTTTTGCTCCTATAGGAGCAAATGCTCTATTTATCACAATGGTTTCACAAAGTGACTTTTACAGAGTCGTCAAAAGTCGTCAATATGAGGGAATGGGTTAAAGGACTACCCTAAGAGGGATTCTAAAACAGAATGTCCAACCTTCCGCTCTTGTGTTATTAATTAATACCCTCGCTGCCAAGAATTGTCGTCTATTGCTGTTTTCAGTTGAACTTTCTTCAAGTTTCATTAAAAAACATAATCACAGTATCAAAAAGTTTGCATTCAGGCGAGACGCCGAATTACTCGGCGAATTACTCGGCGAATTACTCGGCGTCTCATCTAGATGCAAACTGTCTACATAGATAAGTGCATATATTTGTATTAACTCATGAAAACAACGAAAGAGTTAATGTTATCAAAGAAAAGATCTAACGTTAAGCTTAATCCAGTCAATGCACTACCAGTCTTAGCCGCCAAAAGACTAATTATGGATATGTTAGGTGGGTGGTACATGTAGGCTTAATACATTCAAAAGTAAGGAGCTTAATGCATTAAAGTTGTCCTATATTAAGCAACGTCCTGTTTTAAGTACAGTAAAACCTCTCTACAACACAGGGCGACCTGCATTAAGCTGTGAACCTGAGTAAAGTGTTCAGGGTCCATGCTTATAAAACTTTTAGTTGAGTCTGAGAACGTTCTCAAGCATTTGATTGGTCAGATTTGAGCCTTTGGCTCAAATCTGACCAATCAAAAGCTTGAGAACTCAAATCTTACCAATCAAAAGCTTGAGAACAAAACTCAGACTCAACTAAAAACTTTATAAGCATGGACCCAGATTAGAAATCGAATGACTGGAACCTCTGTTATCTCGAAGCAATTTGTATAGTCCATTGAAGTTCGAGATATCGACGTTCAACTGTATACTGTAGTTACTACAGTCCTGTACTCAACCCTTGAAACAGAATGATTCGTAGGGGAATGTATTACATAAGGAGATACGTAAGTCCGTGTAAAACCTATAAGCCACATGCAGGGGTTCAAACACATTGTTATCAATATTTGTTCAATTATCTTTCAATAAAACAGTTCTAATGCTCTCGTATTGATCTAGCATTCATAATGGTTTAGTCATTAAAGCTTATACGCCTACAAAACAATATACTGAAAGAAACTGACATATTATTAGACACTTGAGCATGTTACGACATTTGAACATTTCAGACACTTGAACAGTTTGCAATTTGATCTGGGTCCATGCTTATAAAGCTTTTTAGTTGAGTCTGAGTTTGTTCTCAAGCCTTTGATTGGTCAGATTTGAGTTCTCAAGCTTTTGATTGGTCAGATTTGAGCCACAGGCTCAAATCTGACCAATCAAAAACTTGAGACCGAACTCAGACTCAACTAAAAGTTTTATAAGCATGGACCCAGATCTCATATTTAACCCTTTCCCCCAGGAATATTCATGTAAGAAATGATTACGTCATGACTATTAATGTGTTTAATTTGTTATAATAGCACATGGACACATGAAGTTTTTGCCATGGCAGAAAGCGTAGAATCATATATATATATAATCAGCAAATATGGCAGATCCTGATCGTCTGATTTGGGTCTTCTCTGTTTGCAAATGAGAATTTATGGAGTAAAGGGTTAATTCCTTTGCACGCACACATAGAATACCGAGATCAGAGGCTCCTACAGAAGCTGTCTTGATAGGGTCTGCTCTGATTGCTTATGGATCTGATCCTACATGACATGTATATATACTGCAGAACCTGTCTTAAGCGGCCATTCATTTATTGAACATAGGAGTCTTAAAAAGCAGGTATTTGCTTATGCAGATTTAAAAGGTAATGCAGAAAGCTCTTATAGGATAATTTTGCATTAGTTTTGACCTGCATTACGTTACCACCTGTCTTACAGACCCATAATTAGATCTCTTTTTGATGACCTCTTAAGACAGGTACTACTGTATAAATTTGCTGTGTTTGTATGCAGTTGTAAGAAATGCATGAACTCACTATTCATTATGTTATTTTATCCAACATGATTATTCACCAGATGAAGTATTAACCTTTCGCTTGCTATTCACGTCAATATACCTACCTGTAAATAGTGAAGACTCAGATGAGACAGCTCCTGCAGGAACTGTCTCATCAGGGTCTGCACTATTTACAAGTTGATTATGCAACCAGTGCACTCCACTGCAGTGATTGCACAGCGAAATACTTGTACACAGTGAAGATATATGTAATTATACAACAGGGCATAGGTAAAGAAGGAGAAATGTATTTTAAAATTCAGCAAGAGAAGGGTTAAGTATGCTACGGTTGACACTACATTTACAAACAGTTTAGATCCAGATGCGACCACGAGCAGATTTGACATCTCATCTCAACCTGTTGATACTTTTCATTCTCAAGCATCTGATTGGTCAGTATCCATGCTTATAAAACTTTTTAGTTGAGTTCATTCTCAAGGTTTTGATTGGTCAGATTTGAGCCTTTGGCTCAAATCTGACCAATCAAAAGCTTGAGAACAAACTCAGACTCAACTAAAAAGCTTTATAAGCATGGACCCAGATACTTGAGACTGGTCTCATACTCAAACTCAGAAGTATAACGTCGGGCACAGGCTAAATGCTGAAGACTGCTCTTGAACTCGTCGCTCGTTGTATAAGTAATGTTCGTCATTGTCAGACATCTTGAACCAGTTGGCCTCAAAAAGAGAATGTACACTTTGAATACAGCTCTTTCTTGACAGTGCAAATAGTGGTGGAGATAGGTGACAATTATATTTTAAATGATTTAATTTAAATTGCTTTATTGAAACGGCTTGAATGTACATGAAACATTCAAAGCGACTTATTGATCTAAATCCGAAGAGCTCGTGTTTATGCAGTTAGATATAACGCTAGCTTAGAGTTTTGTTGATCTTTGAGATCTGGATCCAAGTGTTTACAAATGCTTACCAGTGTAAAAAACGAATTTGTAATCTGTGAGAGATATTAAAAGGGAAGTTAAGAATTCCAACCAATAATGACATACAAAAGGTCCCCCATCTTGAATCTTTATTGAGAGCTGACGTGCATATCCACATCAGAAGCTAGGAAGCCCGTCGTCTGACTGGTCGAAAAAGAGTATGGCACGTCATCCACCCACTTTCTTCCATTAAAATGACGAAACATAGATGATTTTAATGGTATTTTTAAGTATACCGTACAATATCGTTTAAAGGGTTAGCACTTACAAAACTACATACAGTAAAATTTCTCTATAACAATCGCTCAAACGATGGCTAAGTCTGGGGTGGGTTTCAGACAGGGTGTAGCTTAATGCAGAACGAATGTTATGCAGAAAGCTCTTTCGTTCTGCATTAAGTATCCATCTGCTCATGTAGATTTCTGTATTAATTCATTAATTAGTCGTTATGGAGATACTTTATTGTGCGTGTAAATGTAAAGTGCATCCAGAGGGCAGTTGTTAATATCAAGTCACGTAGGGCATTCCAACATGCTTCGCTATCCCAGCACATAATTAGTGATAGAGAAATTCCACTTCATAGTACAACCTACTTTCAAACAAAGGGATTTTCGCCCATTCCAAATGTATGAAACCTAACAGGATGGGCTACATTCACGTACAGTAACAAGAGCATGTTATGAGTGAGTGGTAAACTGTGAGACTCCAATACATGTAACACAGACGTTGGCAAGAGGGGCACTGATATATAAAAATCCCTTATTACAAATTTCAATTCTTACTGAATATTCATGAACAAAAATGTTATAATGAAATATGGAAGGTGGAACATTTGTAGCCATTGTAGAAAGTAAAGCAGCAGATCTATCAAATTTAATTAGCAAACAGAGCAGACCCTGACCAGACGGCTCCCATAGGAGCCGTCTGATCTGAGTCTAATATGTTTGCAAATGCGAGAATAGGCGTTTATGTGAGGCAGTGTGATAAATAGAGCATTTGCTCCATGGGAGCAAATGTTCTAATTAATATTTTTGTCACAAAGATTTCACAACTTCACCTTCGAATTTGTTCCCCTTTTTGCCAGTTAATGCTACTTTTCAGTAGATTTATTCAAATAGTTTGGATCTAAAAAAGCATTTGAGGGAATGGGTTAAATTTGTTGTAACTTGTATCTTGTATATTAAATGGTAAATTTGAGTACAAAGTTCTAACCGTTAGCGGATACAGACTCATCGATACCCTGGTGAGATGGGTAGCTGTGGGCTCGGCTCTATGAGCCTTCTGATCTCAACAATAACGACAATAACAACAACAACAACAACAACAGCAACAACAAATCTTAAATACCATAAAACATCAACGTATCTGCAGCTCTTATGTACAGGCATAATAAGGGTTTTATGTAAATCAATCTGAACATAAAACGATAAAATGCTATATAAATAATGCGGTCAATAAAGACCATGACGTGATTACATAATTATGCATTGACATACAGTGCAGACCCAATTCAAAGGACTCCTACATGGACCCTCTGGCCAGGGCCTGCATTGTTTGTTTCTTGCAATCTATACCTTTGCATATACATATGTGTACTCGAAATAGTGATATTGAGCTACTTTCGGTTTGACGATATCCCTAACAATAACGACAACTGTCACAAATATTGAATGCTGTCTTAACAGTCGAATGCTGAGATTACCCTGTCACACTAAATGGTAAGTATCTTTAAAAGCCATGGGCCATTCCATTTTGAATATTCAGCATTCAAATGCATAAATGCCATACGAAAGAAAGTTGATAAATTTGATATCACTCTTGTTTTCAAATGGATTATTCTAAACTTCAAACATGTCGAGCTAACCAAAAATATTCAGGATTTTTAAAAGCATGCGTAAGACGACACACATTGAAGAATCTGATAAAAGGGCTCTTGTAGGAGTCCTCTCATCTGGATATACACTGTTTGCAAAGGACATTGGTTACCCATTTCTCGCACTGAAAGTGTTACAGTCTAAGATGGCAGTGGCATATGCGGCAAATTCTTATTCTTTTTAACTACAGTAAAACCTCTCTATAACGACCACTAAATTATGTTAATTAGTTGGTATTTAGGGCAGGTGGTTGTTTAAAGCATAGGAGCGTTCTGTTTTACTTTCACCTTGCTTTAAGCATCCACCTGCCTTTAACACAAAATACGTGATGTAATTTAGTGGTCGTTATAGAGAGGTTTTACTGTAATTACATACTAGGCAGCTTATATTTGCACGACTGTGCTTCTTACAATGTACATATTAACCCCATTACTCCATGAATATTCATGTAAGAAATCACGGCGTCATGAATACTAATTAGATTTATTTTGATACTGGGATATGAACACGGGACATGTTGGCCATGGCAGAAACTGTAGAATCAGATCTGTATTATTTCATAAGCAAACAAAGCAGACCCTGATCAGACGGCTACTACAGGAGCCGTCTGATCTGGGTCTACTCTGTTTGCAAAGGCATAGAAAAGCGTACATGTATATATGGAGTAAAGGGTTAGCATGTCTGTGTAATTTATTTCTTGCTTGAATTAGGATATTAACCATTTTCACGTTGAGTGACACCAGACTGGAATTTGCGAAAAGGTTGCAAACCGCGTGGATCTAGATGAGACGCCGTGTAACTCATCTGTGTGTCTCATCTGGACCCAAACTGTTTGACACTCGGTCAATAGTTTCTGAATATTTTGAACGAATCAGATATAAGAAAACAACGTAATAGATCTGGAGTTTGGCAGACCTGTTTTTTCAACATGAAAATGGTTTAACCCTTACCTTCATATAAACGTGTTTTAATGCATTTACAAACAGAGCAGACACAGATCAGTCGGCTCCTAGAGGAGCTGTCTGATCAGGGTCTGCTCTGTTTACTAGTGGAATTTGAAATATCTGTTTCTTTGCTATCTAAAGATGCAAATGCGTGAAAACAGGTTTCTATGAAGGAAAGGGTGAAACGGGTGACATGTGTCGCCGTACTGTGGCTATGACAGACACAGTCATCAACCGTTAGCACTTCTCAGACGAAATTGTGTTGGCATTACAAACAATATGGATCCAGATCAAATGTCAACTAACTCGGCGTCTAGCCAGGACATACTTTATATTTGATGTCTTTGTCTATAATAATTATTTTTGTGACCTTTTGAAAATAATCCGTGAAACTGTCAGTGTCGACCCTGACCTGAGGGTTCCTTCATGGGCCATCTGATATGGGTCTACACTGTTTGCATATGTCTTTTAATGACACTATGCATATACGAGCTAACCATTTACATCATGAAAAATTATGCATGAATTCAAAACTTTATGAATATTCATTGACATCTTATTTTTTATAAATGGTGAATGGCCATTACAAAAACTTTAAAACCAATCCCATTTAGTTCCATAATAACAACTATGCAAACAGAGCAGACCCCGATCAGAACACTCTAACAGAAGCTGTCGGATCTAGATTTACGCTGTTTGCAATTTCGTGAAAATGCATTTCTATGAGGTATATAGTTTAACCCTTTACTTCATAAATACCACTTTCTACGGTTTTGCAAACAGAGTAGACCCAGATCAGACGGCTCCTATAGGAGCCGTCTGATCAGGGTCTGTTCTGTTTGCTTATGACATAATATAGATATGATTCTAAAGTTTCTGTCATGGCCAAAACTTCCTGTACCCATGTCCTAATATACTATTAGTCTAATTAATATTCAAGATGTCATTATTTCTTACATGAATATTGATGGAGTAAAGGGTTCAAAAAGACAACTAGCCTTGACTTACCCATGAGTTTGGTTATAGAACCCTCACACAGCACGTAAACTCCGAGAGGATCGGAAACTTTGGATTTGCATTGGTGTGTTTAACTCTACAGCCAACCCAATGTCATACGTTTAAACAAAGCTTCTTCAAATCGCATTCCAGTTCAAATCAATTGATTTTTACCGAACCATGTTAAGTCATATAAACATTGCTAGATCTATTTACTCCCCACACAATCACACTTTCGATCCCTCCTATATAATCCAACAGACTTAAATTAGTGTTAACTTTACCTATTACAATTCCACTAACGATCTACCTACGAGGCGCCTATTTAAACGAAAATTGGCACTGCCAAACATCGATCTTTATCTCCTTGACTAGTAAGAAATTATTGTCTACAAAAAGGCCATCTGCTACACATTTTAAAAGTGGATTTTCTTCCTTTTCCTATAAAATCTATGATCAGCATCAAACGGTTCTGATCCTGATGAGACGTGGATTTACTCGATACCTGATCTGGATCCAAACTGTTTGCAGAAGTTATCACAAACCAATCGGTAGAGCGCTAAAAGCTAACTTCTTGATTTTTAGCTCGCCAAAATATCACCCGCGTAAACATTGTCGGCTGCTGGATTATTGTTCATGCGTGTAACTTATTGACCGAATTATTCCTATTATCTAAAGTTATAAAGAATTTTTAAAACTAAAAAAATTAAAATGCGATTTCTAGTTACTATGCAATCAATCTGTATGGAAACTACTTTAATGAGTCAAGTGGCAAAGGATAGGTACATTAAATGTTAAGTGTAAATTAATATACAGTAAAACAGCTCTAATGCGACCACAAAAAGAAGTATAAAACCTGGCCTTAAAGACAGGTGGTAGCTTAATACAGGAGGGAAGTAATGCAGAAAGCTCCTGCAGGAGCTTTCTGCATTACTTTCGTCCTGCATTAAGAAATCACCTGCTTTTAAAGACATATATGTTTATTCCTAATACGGCCGATTTAGAGAGGCTGTTCTGTATTTTCAATGACGACTTCGACTCCTTGTTATGAGTTGATAGACTTCATATATGTACACGCATTTTATCGTCTGTTTTAAAAGTGTCGTTTGCTAGATTCGCATAAATATTTCTTTTTGTATAGTTGCGCACTGTAAACAAATCTGTGATGAGATGCAAACAGTTCGGCTCCAGATGAGAAGTCGATTACCTCGGAATTCAGGACGAAATCCGTTTGATATTTTCACTGAAAGTTTAAATGAGGAGTACATGTAGAACGGAAATGTAGCAGACGACAAATAACTTAATGTATATCCACCCTTGTCCCACCGCTACACACGACCCTGCTCGCATTTTAAAAACAGGATTCAAGCTGTTTGACACTTGGTCAATTGTTTCTCAAAAGCTTAATCGAATCGGAAGTAGTCAAATTTGTCCCAGATCAAAATTTGAGCAGGCATTATTTTTTTCACTGCTGTGTAAGGGCTAATCAGTGACACTTGGGTTTCTATCGCGCGTCTTATTGTTTTTGTCAGCGAGTGATCTTGATCAATATTTCGCGGCTTGCCAGTCAGATAATATACAAAGGTCTTTGAGGTGACCATATTCCCATAGAAGTGCTCGAATTTGGTCTTAACGCGACAATTGTCGTCTGCTATAATTTTCGTCTGATGTTTTTTTTTTGAAAATATTTTCAGATTTGCTTTATTCTTTTCTTTAGTCGGATGGCAAATACAGCAAAACCTCTCTATAACGGCCACTAAATTATGTTAATCAGTAGGTATTTAGGGAAGGTGGCTGCTTAAAGCAAGGTGGAAGTAAAACAGAACGCTCCTATAGGAGCGTTCTGTTTTACTTTCACCTTGCTTTAAACAGCCACCTGTCTTTAACACACAATAATTGGTGTAATTTAGTGGCCGTTATAGAGAGGTTTTACTGTACCAGAGACCACAATGAGAAGTTAAGTTACCCGGTGTCTAATTAGAATCCTTGGAATTAGTTTGGAAACTGTTTTGCAAATGTCGGTAATGTTACGACTAGCTGAATAAAGATTAAACGACTTTGCCCAACAGAGAAGACTCAGATCAGACGGCTCATCCGGGATCAGTGTTTGCTCTGTTTGAACAAAGAAATAAGATTAATAGATTGAATTCATATTACGTCGTATAAGCTTTTAACAGATAGCCAATTTGTAGAAGTAATTTGTAATCCGTAAATTGATAATAATTAACCCTTTCCCTGTTCTATGTCTATTTCAAATTTCAATACCTACTGAATATTCATGGACAGACTAGTTACAATGAAATATGGAAGTTGGAACATTGTAGCCATTATAGAAACAAAAGAAACAGATCTATCAAATTCAACTAGCAAACAGAGCAGACCCTGATCAGACGGCTCCTATAGGAGCCGTCTGATCGGGTCTACTCTGTTTGCAAATGCGTGAAAACACGTTTGTAATAGGGAAAGGCTTGACCCATTCGCTGCCAAATATTGTCGTCTGCAAAATTTGTCGTCTCCTACAATTTTCGACTGTTTGTTGTTTTGCCCTTTTCTTTCAAAAAGATGTTTGTGAAAATAAACTGGAGAAGATTACACTTTAAATACGGAAGCAGACGATAACCTTAGCAGACAACATTCATTTGGCGGCAAAACGGTTAACCTATTACTCAATGAATATTCATGAAAGGAATGACGTCATGAAACTAATTAGCTGAAATTTTGTAACGGTATGTTAACACAAGCACTTTCAGCCATTGCATATTATTACATAAGCAGACAGCAGGCCATGATTCCACAATAGCTGTCCGATCTGGGTCTACTCCGTTTGCAAAAGCTTTAAATGACGTATAATAAACGGAGTAAAGAGGTAAGCTCATACAACATATCTATTATCTCAAGTTAGTGACCCAGTTCTACCATGTTTTGACAAATGTTATTGTTTGAAAACAAAGAAATAAGATTAATAGATTGAATTCATATTACGTCGCATAAGCCTTTAACTTGTAGCCAGTTATGTAGAAGTAATTTGTAATCTGTAATATGATAATTATTAACTCCTTTGCTGCCAAATATTGTCGTCTGCAAAATCTGTCGTCTGCTACCATTTTATGAGTGTTTATTTTTCCCCTTTCTTTAAAAAAACCGGTTTGGATCCAAACAAGACGCAGACAGCGAAAGAGTCTGCTGTTCAAAACTCGGTGCACAATTTTACAGTATGTACCGAAATCATTGTGTTTATCTGTCGTCTGATTGTCTGTCTGTCTCTCCGTCCGTCTGTCTATCTGTTGTCTGCTTGTCTGTCCGTCTCTCCGTCCGTCTGTCTATCTGTCGTCTGACTGTCTGCCCGGCTCTCCGTCCGTCTGTCTATCTGTCGTCTGACTGTCTGTCCGTCTCTCCGTCCGTCTGTCTATCTGTCGTCTGACTGTCTGTTTACCTGTCGTCTGACTGTATGTCCATCTGTCCGTCCGTTTGTCTATCTGTCGTCTGACTGTCTGTCCGTCTCTCTGTCCGTCTGTCTATCTGTCGTCTGACTGTCTGTCCGTCCGTCTGTCTATCTGTCATCTAACTGTCTGTCCGTTTCTCCGTCCGTCTGTCTATCTGTCGTTCCGTCCGTCTATCTATCTGTCGTCTGACTGTCTGTCCGTCCGTCTGTTTAACTGTCTTTTGACTGTCTGCTTGGCTCTCCGTCCGTTTGTCTATCTATCGGTGTGTTTGTCGTGATTTTATGCCCGTCACGACCTGTATATGTCTTCAGCAGCATATTCTGTATCCAAGCTATTAGCAAATACAACTGACAGCAAAGGAATGAAAATCCTAGACGACGATCTGGGTCTGCCTCAATTCGTAAAACAGATATTTCGCCCATTTCAGTTAGCCCTTTGAGTGCTGTGTTTAATTATTAGAGGGTTCATTCAGTATGAAAATTTTAAGTTTGCTTGAAGATTTGGAATGACAAATAGTACATGCCGTGACTAGAGGGATCCCCTAGGAGTGCAAATAACAGTTAACTCATTGTACCGCATTCAAAGGGTTAAAGATGGGGTCAGATAAAAAATATCTGGAACGATGCTGAGTTTCTACATTTTATCTACATGTACTTCGAAACCACTGAAAATATCATCGTGAATTCGCCTGTAGCGTGGTCAAGGTGAACTACAGTTGAACTTCGATATCTCAAACTTCAAGGGATCGTACAAATTACTTCGATATAACCGAGGTTCGAATCATCCGATTTCTAATCTGAACAATATTATTTCTTAAGTCCACAGCTTAATGCAGGGACTTTCAACATTATTTTAAATCTGCATTGAGCTGTCACATTTATTTCTAGATACTTGTTGCGCAGTGATACATTCTAGAACACGTCTGCATTGTAAATTTTGGAAGGTCCGAACTTTTACGTCGAGTTATCGAGAAGTTCGATTTATCCGCGTTAGAAAGATCGAGGTTTCACTGTAGAAAGAAACAGTAACAATTATAATTAACCCTTCGCTTGCTATTCGCGTCAATATACCTACCTGTAAATAGTGAAGACCCAGATGAGACAGCTCATCAGGGTCTGCACTATTTACAAGTTGATTGTGCAACCAGTGCACTCCACAGCAGTTATTGCACAGCGAAATACTTGTACACAGTGAAGATATATGTAATTATACAACAGGGCATGGGTAAAGAAGGAGAAATGTATTTTAAAATTCAGCAAGCGAAGGATTAATGATACGAATATGACAAAACACAAATCCACTGTCTTTTCCTAACGGTGTAAGCCCTTTCACCGCTACTTACTTTAGTGGGAAAATCAATGATGATTCTATTTGCAAATAGTTTGGATCCAGATGAGACGCCGAGTAACTCGGCATCTCAGCAGGATCCAAGCTGTTTGATAATCCAATTATGTTTTGAGAAATACTTGAATGAATGGGTACCTTGAAACTAAGCAGACGACAATGTGTTCAGACGAAAATGATTAGGCGCCAAAGGAGTTACATTAATAGTTTCCATTTGTGCAATAATTACAATGTTAGTCCTTTATACACATACAGTACCATCTCTCCACAGCTGCCGCCAAGAAGAAGTTTAACTATAGATCTTGAATGCAGATGTTGCTTAAAGCAGAACGAAAGTAATGCACAAAGCTCCAATGGGAGCTTTCAGTGTGGTCTTCGTTCTGCACTAAGTAGTGCACAAAGCTCCAATGGGAGCTTTCAGTGTGGTCTTCGTTCTGCACTAAGTAATGCACAAAGCTCCAATGGGAGCTTTCAGTGTGGTCTTCGTTCTGCACTAAGTAATGCACAAAGCTCCAATGGGAGCTTTCAGTGTGGTTTACGTTCTGCACTAAGTAATGCACAAAGCTCCAATGGGAGCTTTCAGTGTGGTCTTCGTTCTGCACTAAGCAGCCATCAGCTAAAAGACAGCTTGTTAAGTAAATGAAGTGGTCGCTAAGGGGAGGTTCTTTTGTTCTAACACTGTAACCATGGCAATACAGGTAGGGTGTAAACATTAATTCTACCATTTAGTACTGTATATCCCTTTGCAAACAGAGTAGACCCAGATCAGACGGCTCCTATAGGAGCCGTCTGATCAGGGTCTGCTCTGTGTGCTAATGGCATTTGAAGAAGATCTGTTTCCTTACTTTAGAAAATGGTACAATGTTTCACCTTCCATATTTCGTTATAACTATTTTATCCATGAATATTCAGTAGGTATTGAAAATTGTAATAAACATGGAACAGGAAAAGGGTTAAAAAACATACAGTAGAACATGTCCTACGCGGACATTCATTTATTAAACATAGGGGTATTAAAAGGAGGTTGTTTCTTAATGCAGGACAAAAGTAATGCACCAATCTCCTATATGAACTTCCTGCATTGTTTTTGACTTGCATTAATCCATTCCCTCATATTGACGACTTTTGACGACCCTGTAAACGTCACTTTGTGAAACCATTGTGATAAATAGAGCATTTGCTCCTATAGGAGCAAATGCTCTATTTATCACAATGGTTTCAAACTTCAAAAATCTAAAATTGTCCTGTTCTTTAGTTAATGCACCTTTTCGACAGATTAATTCAAAGAGGTTGTATCTAAAAATAGCCTATGAGGTAATGGGTTAAACTACCACCTGTCTTACATACGCATAATTAGACCTATTTTGAAGACCACTTACAACAGTTTCTACCGTATGTATAAAAGTTGAAATTCAAGTTAACCAAACAAATACAATGTTACTTGATAGCTACCAGTTTCAAATCAAATGAATATATCCACTAGCCTGCCTCATTAAACAACATGCCATATTTGAATCATTCCTGCAAAATAATCCCATCCCTGGCAGTCGTGATTTACTGGAGTTTTACAATTTACCGCCGCTTTAGCAACTTTTGCTGAGGGTCGACACAAGAACATTAGCCCCATCCATGACGACCCGGTGCTTTATGACAATTTATAATCGCTGTAGCAACACTAGTATGGGGTCACCATAACATTATTTCTACAAAACGTATTGCATCGGACCGACATTTCCGACATGAAGACGGAACACTGTCAATTGTATGTGGAAGTAACTATTCACCAGACATCAGTGGGAATGTAGAATGTAACACATGTTTATCTTGTAAATTTGTAATTCTATTCAGAATTCCAAGCACAAGTCTCTGGACTATTGTACTTGCACTGTTTGACAGTCGGTCGTGCCGGCTGGACATTCGGCCTGTTGACAGTAGCATTGTGCACCATGTTAACAGTATCACATACAAGAGACTGGACAAAATCACCGATGGAAGAGAAAAAAATCTCTCCAATATTTGAGACAGGGCTGCAGACAGGATATATTGGAACAGTACACATCACTGAAGTGTTGTCAATTGCTAGAAAATATTTGCCCATCTTTGGTGAATGTATCAATAGTATTCGATCAGACTATTGACAACTCACCCGTTTCTAGAGACTGGGACACTGCTTTTTTCAGGGATATGTGTCAGAATGGACTGTAGTCTCCGGAGTCGAGGGTTGCCAAAACTCAAAACTGGTAGCAATAAAGAACACAAGAGTATTCAGAGGAACATATGTGTCACCTACTGCGAGAAGTGTTAGTAAAACAAAGTGTGACGGACAAAAAAGTGTGACGGACAAAAAGGTGTGACGGACATACAGACATACAGACAGACAGACGACGGAAAAGTGATCCCTAAGTGATACATTGCCTCTCGGCAGGTGACACAAAAACCACCAGCCAATAAGAGAAAGAGACTTGGTACGTAAGTGACAGAAGACCCAATGTCCCAGGGTGTACTACAAAGCATGGGAAAGTTGATGAGATTAACGTTACGGATACGGTTATTCGAATAAGTTGAGGAGAAACTACGGTTTTCAATACTCTCAGGTCAAGACGCTATTCGGATTTCTTGATCTGGTCCGCATCGGAAACAGACATAAATAAATTAGATTCGTTTAGAGTTCAGAAATCTGAGGAAGGACTAAGAAGACAAAGATGTCTGTTGGAATTGTGGTACATGTAACTATACAGTTAGGGAACAGTATCCCTCCTGGGCGTGGCGAGGATGGTGTTCTTCTCTGTGCTTTCTAGTTGTATTGCTACACACTTGATCCAAAATGACTATCTGGACACTTCAGTGCAGAACAGGGGACCCGTGCTACCCGTCAGCATTCTCGCATTACATATGGAGCCAAAGGGTTCATCAGATGTGCATCATTCTTGTTTTCCATTAGAGAAAGGTATTACATGTAGAACAACCCATAACAAGCACCTTCAAAGACGGCTGGATTTGTTCTTTAGCAGCATTAATCTACATTATCACTTAACTCTTCCTATCACTCACACCACTGGTAGAAGAATGCAAAGTGCCAAAGTCCGGGTACTAAAATCCTTCAGAGATTTAACTGACAGCAAGATCCAGTGTGCGGACAGAAAGGGAGGACATAATTTTTGTTCGTGTGCAAGGAGGTATGTCAGGATGATGGCAAACTCATACAAGGGCATTGTAGGGTCCGTCAGCACAGGGTATATGTGGTTAATACCAGTACTGATATGTAATGGAGTTCCGCTGAGATGATAGAGTATGGAATGAAATGACACTGGTTGGAAAACAGATACATACTGTTGAAGACCACTGTACAGACGTGTCTGCAATGCAACTGGACAAGACGGACTCTGCTGGAGAGACACCTGACCTGGTAGGACCTATGGAGGTATAAAACACCACAGTTGAAACTTCTGCTGAAAACGGTGGTTGATTTTCTATCCTACCTATAAGTGACGATGGTGACTGCCCAGTGTGTTGTAGTAGAGACTCCATTCTGCGTTCAAAGTAGCTCTGGACCTATGTCTATACAGTTCGTGTCATAACCAAGCGTCCTTCGTCAAATTATTTTGTCGACTATGCTATCGTATGTTCGGAGACAAAGGACATTATTCTAAGGTTACCAAACACACGTCATAACCATAACACAGGTGGGCAAGTTCACATAATGATACGCCATCCAATAAAGTTTTAAAAAACTACGTACAATACTGTTGGAAATCATGCATGGCACACAAAACATGTCAGACGGACGGGTGGACTGGCAGATGGACTACTTCATTAATGGACAGAAGAACGGACAAGAGTGGATCTACACTCTCCTTGCAGAAGGCGGAGCGTAAAAAGCAGACGACTAGGGTTTAAGCTGACGGGACATTTTTGTAGCATGATAAAGGTGATTGAAATAGGATAATACATATTACAGTGTCTTTTCATCCGTTCCAAGTTGACAGTCATCGTGACAACGTTAATACCAGAGGGCTTAACCAGTGTATTCCATCCAAGTGATACATGTTGTACTGACAGACAATTTGGCAAGTTAATCAATGAATTCAATCCACCATTAATGTGAAAATTATAAGGTGTTTTGAGGTCATGAAATTGCAACTTTAAATTTTGTAATATATGGTTTAATTATTTATGAAAATAACAACACGATGATTTTGATTTCCATTTTAAAGCAAGTTGTTGAGTAGATTATTTAATATTACGTGTCCTTTATCTACACTGGTGTTTTTACAATATCCGATAAATACCGGTATACCTTTTCACTTGTTTGCAAACAGAGGCGTAGACACAGATTAGACGGTTTCTGTAAGAGGCATCATGTCAGGTTGTACCTTGTTTTCTCTCGAAATAATAATGATCCGATTCTACAGTTTCTGTCATTGGCAAATGTTCCATTGTTCCTAATGCCTTAACCCTTCGCTTGCTAGTCTCGTCAATATACCTACCTGTAAATAGTGAAGACCCAGATGAGACAGCTCCTGCAGGAGCTGTCTCATCAGGGTCTGCACTACTTACAAGTTGACTGTGCAACCAGTGCACTCCACAGCAGTGATTGCACAGCGAAATACTTGTACACAGTGAATATATATGTAATTATACCACAGGACATGGGTAAAGAAGGAGAAATGTATTTTAAAATTCAGTAAGCGAAGGGTTAATACACAATTCAATAACTTTCATATTACTCATGGTAGTAAGCATTTACCTAATGAATATTAATGAAATAAATAATGACTATTAACCCTTTCGCTGCCAACTTTTGTCGTCTGCAAACTTTGTCGTCTGCTACAATTTTCAATTTTCAGTTTTTCGTATTTTTGTTTCAAAAATTGTAACAGTAACAAACAGTTTGGATCTTGATGAGACGCCGAGTTACTCGGCGTCTCATCTGGATCCAAACTGTTTGCATAGGTAATCACAGATCCGGCATTGGCAGCGAAAGGGTTAGCCCTTTCCATCATATTGACGACTTTTTACGCCTCTGTAAAAATCACCTGTTGAAACCATTGTGATAAATAGGGCAAATGCACTTTTTATCACAATGGTTTCAAACTACAAAATTCTAAAAAATTCCCTTTCTCTAGTTAATGCTCCTTTTCGGTAGATTCATTCAAAGTGATTGGTTAAAAAATAGCCTATGGGTTAAGGAAATGGGTTAAATACCATTCAGCTCAATTTTTATGAAAAAGAGATATTTCGACAATGGCACACACTGAAGAATCATATAGGCAAACAAAGCAGACCCTGGTCAGACAGCTTAAACAGAGCTTTTGATCTGGATCTACCCTGTTTGCAAATGCATTAAAGGAGTTATTTCTGAGATGATGGGTAAAATAATTCGAAGAAATGTGTGCTTCGAAAAACAATGGCATACGGAAAGTATTTTAGATGAGAATTACATACTGTTCAACAGTCAACAATGAATAATCGACTAGGATTATGTATGGACAATGAGCAAAGACTCAAAATCCTTCTCAATTGCCTATTGCAGCATTAAAAACGTTAATAGTAGATAACACACGGACACACCGTCAACATACCTATGCCCACCGTTACCAACATGATGCTACGGAATGCTAATGTTATAGAAAATGTCAATGATGGCTCAACCATTGGTATGCTATTAATAAATCCACCATTACATGTGTAAACAGTTTGGTTCCAGATAAGACACCAATTCATCAGGAGCCAAACTGCTTGATACTCTGGTTACGACTTTGAAAATAAATGGAACAGATTTACGTTCTATACCTGAACAAGAAGACATCGTCTGGGACAAAAATGCCCAAACATATTTAAGATTCATACGTACAGTAGCCGATTGGCCTCGATTGCACGTGCGCAATAGTTAACATTTATTTTGATAATATGTACACGTATAAAGGATAAATATCCAGTTGGGAGATCTGAGCTTTTGATTGGTCTGATTTGAGTTCTCAAGCTTTTGATTGGTCAGATTTGAGCCAAAGGCTCAAATCTGACCAATCAAAAACTTGAGAACGAAATCAGACTCAACTAAAAGTTTTATAAGCATGGACCCAAGTCTCACTTCCAATCACATCAGTGACAACCAATATGACATGATATCTAAATACAACTCATTTACCTCATAAAAGGTAATACAAACCAGTCTGTCATGCAGAAAAACTCTTTCGACGTCTATTTCTATTAATGTTGTTAAAACATTTCGGTAAAATGAAGAATGGAGATAATAAGTACAAACTTCAAAGGAATAGTCCGCAGACATATAACATATACATGTAAGTTGAAACAAGCAGCTAAGTTCCTGGTTAGATGCCACACTTTCAAGAGGATATCTGCTCTGAGACTGTTCAGTTTGTCGTGGTGTATTTTATGAAAGAGTAAACACTTTACTTAAATAATATTCACGTAACAAATGATGACTGCACAGTAGAACCTGTTCTAAGCGGCCAATCATTTATAGGACATATGAGTGATACAAAGCAGATGGTTGCTTAATGCAGGACAAAAGTAATGCAGAAAGCTCGCTCCTACAGGGACAGAATAGAACAGATTTTTTGAAGACTTATACGAACGTACATCGTCTTGTTAACGTATACATGTAATGCATACATTTATCGTATGTATTTATCACATGAATATATATAGAGCAGAGTATATTTAGATATATCAGATGTAAACACAAACATATAAATGCATAATCAGCAAATATACTGAGGATGAACGATACAGTAAATCTACTGGGAATTTAAAAATTGTGTTTCTTAAAGTCATAGCTTCTTTAATATACATTGTATTTCAAACACTGTATCAATAGGAGGTTTCTGCATCACAGCGAAATACTTGTTCACAGTGAACATATATGTAATTATACAACTGGACATGGGTAAAGAAGGAGAAATGTATTTTAAAATTCAGCAAGCGAAGGGTTAACCATTGAATCAGATCTGTATTATTCCATAATCAGAGTATGAGTCGTCCGATCTGTGTCTACTCTGTTTGCAAAGACGACAGAGTGTGTACATGTATTTAACAGGTTAAAACATGATCCAGGGACGCCAGTTTGTGTACTCTGTATTTCTGTTGGAATTATCTGTAACCCTGCTGACAAAACAAGTGATGCTGAGTGCAATCTCAACTAGATTTAAACACTGAAACTGGTTGCACAGGTTATTATAGTTTGTCGGAAGATACAGTGTTTAAACTATTTTCACACGTATTCTTATCACAATAAACAGTACATCGTCAATGAAATACAAAATAACATTTTAAATTCCTAGCGATAATTAACAACCAGCCATACTCTTTGTCAGGAAATTCTGTCTAATATTTATGGATAACAAAGTCAATAAAAATAGGCACGAAACATCCTACCCCACTCCCTCGCTCATATTGTCTCTAAATCAAGCACTTTCCACTATGTGTTATACTATAGCAAAATCGGTCTCAGCAAAAAAAACCTTCTTCATGAGCATATTCACATCAACATTGTTCATCTGTGAGAAGTTTGAGGTAAATCCTCCCACTGGTATGTGAGGAGTTTGACACAAACGATTTCTGGGACGTACGTACGGACAACGGCAAGGCTATATATACGCTCCTACCTTGTTGGGGACATAAAACATACAGTGAAAGTAGTTTAGAAGAGGCTTCAAGTTTGGAATACCGTAAACGTTTGGAATACTGTCTAGACCCAGGTGAGAGGGCGATCTAGTCAGTGTCTGTACTGTTTGCCATATTACATTTTTCTTTAAATAGAACCTTAAATATTAACGGCAAATCTTGACCTGTTTAATTTTGGCACGGTGCATTTGAGAATTCAGCTCCGAAAGGGCTAAAGAGGTTCTACTGTATTATTCAACTAAGCATCAGTGGTAGTACTTTAAGACATAAATCAAATGTAAGGGAGATAACTCTACAACGACAAATGCATTCGCTTGCAACAATTAACCGCAAAATTAACATTTCAAAATGTCAATAACTTGAGCTTCTTAACCATTTACTTCAAATATACGCATTTACAGAGTAGACCCAGTTCGGACAATTCCTGTATCCTTGTAAATAATATACATTAAACCACTCTAATGCGACCACCAAAAATGGGCATAATTCTGGATGGTAGAGGCAGGTGGTAGCTTAACGCAGGATACACGTTATGTATGAAGCTCCTATGGGAGATTTCTGCATAATTTGCGTCCTGCATGAAGCTGCCACCTATTTATAAAGGCAGACATATGTATTCATTACGTGCTCGCATTAGAGGGGTTCTACTGTAGATCCGACTCTAGTTTATGCCATGGTGGAAGTTATCTTGTTCATATACCATGGAAAGATCAATTAAATAATACTCATAAAGTTATTGCTTCTAATATGAATATTCATCAAGCAAAGAGTTAAATATTTCATGTCAATCATCCCAAGACTGTTCTTCAATAATATATAACAATACGCAGAACTGATCCATACTTAAGTAAACTATGTCTCTCTAATACAACCGCTCCAAGGAAGACGGATGCTGAATATTCAAATACGGTGGTACAATGTATCTAAACGCTGGACAAAAGTAATGCAGAAAGCTCTTATTGCAGCCATCCGTATTACTTTCCCCCTGCATTAACCCATTCCCTCATATTGACGATTTTTGACGACTCTGTAAATGTCACTTTGTGAAACCATTGTGATAAATAGATCATTTGCTCCTATAGGAGCAAATGCTCTGTTTATCACAATGGTTTCAAAACTACACAATTCTAAAATTTTCCTTTTCTCTAGTTAATGTTCCTTTTCGGTAGATTTATTCAAAGAGGTTGTATCTAAAAATAGCCTATTAGGTATTGGGTTAAACAAATACCTGCTGTTAAAGACTCCTTTGATAATGAATTAGGTGATCGCTTCGAGAGACTCTATATTACAGTACTATTTCTCCATAGGACATTTTTCTATCCGACTACGCGTGTCTAAATAAAATAAATAAAAAGGACATTATCAATTAGAAAGCTTGTGGATACTGATGAGACGCCAAGCTACTAGGCGTCTCATCTGGACTCAAACTGTTTGCACATGTAATAGAAACGTCGCCATTAACAGCGAAAGCGTGATTACCTATGCAAACAGCTTGGATCCAGATGAGACGCCGAGTAACTCGGCGTCTCATCAGGATCCACACTCTTTTTGTTACTTTGACTGTTTTTGAAACAAAAATGAAGAAAAATAAAATTGTAGGAGACGACAAAGTTTCCAGAAGAAAACAAATGGCAGCGAAAGAGTTAAGCAAAATATAATTATGTAAAAGTATGTATTAAACAGAGCAATAGATACAGGATGGTGGCTATTCCAAATACTAAACTCGTGATTTCTCCACCAAATCACATGGCGTGGACCACTCAGTAGAATAGAGGTATTCCTGAAAATGTTTGAATTTACCAGTCTTATCTTGTCCTCTGATTCTGTACGGTGAGTATGAGTAAATCTTAAATCATTCATGTTCTTCGTACAGGAAAATCAGCATAACTCTTTACTCCATAAATATTCATGTAAGAAATAATAGATGTATGCATATGTATTAGCTTATTTTATATGTAATGTGAACAAGAACATATTAGGATATTACAGAAGCTGTAGAATCCGATGTATAGAATTCCGTTAGCAAAACTATCAGATCCTGATCAGACTGTCCCTACAATAATCGTGTAGTCTGGGTCTACTCTGTTTGCGAAAACATTTACCCTTTCCCTCAAATAAAGGCCTTTACATGCATTTGAAAACTGAGTAGACCCGTTTCAGACGGCTCGTATAGGAGCCTTTGGTCAGGCTCTACTCTGTTTGCTTATGATATTATATCTAACTCTACAGTTACTACATGTACAAAAAGTCCTGTGTAATATGCCGTAATAATAATTCAGCTAATAAGTATTCATGCTGTCATTATTGAACAGGTAAATAGTTAAAAGGAGTATCTATGGAGCAAGGGATTACAGCTAAATGGACAAACCGTATAGATCAATGTTAGTCTATAATTAGGGTTAATCCGAAAGGCGTTAGTACATGTAAGTAGTAATAAAGAGCATTCGTCAGTACGATTTCATTGATAAAAAGTAGTTTATCTGTTGCTATGGACTACGATACGAATACAATTACTATTTTATGGCATAATCCTTGGAATTTTCGAACCCTAACATTGTTCAAGTAGAGCGAGGAGGTCCTGCAAACGATGTACAGATAAAAATATTTGATATTGACATTGGTATAGCAAGAGTTATACACCTTGGTTGATAGGCTCATTTAGTTAGAATCTGATCTGAGTCTACATTGTGCGCCTGTTTCTAATGTAGGAATCATTGAAGTTTATGGATTAAAGCTGCAACGGGGTTGTATTGCGTTCGTCTTTCACATTTTAGTATCTAAACAGAACTAACTTAAGAAGCTTATTCAGAAAATCTAATTAACCCTTTGCCTGTCGAATATTAATTACCTGTACAGTAAAACCCCTCCAATGCGACCAGAAAAAGGGACATAATTAGAGGTAGTAAATGCAGGTGGTAGCTTAATACAGGAGGAAAGTTATGCATAAAGTATAGGCGCTTTTCTGCATAATTTTCGCCCTGCATTAAGCAACCACCTGCTTATGAAGACAGCCATGTTTGTTCATTAAGTGGTTGCATTAGAGGGGTTTTACTGTATTTTCATAATGACATATGTACATATGATGTTTGCTTTTGGTACGCGTAAATACTGTATAGTCATGCATATTATACTTTCAGAAGCAAACAGAACAGACTCTGATCAAACGACTACTACAGGGGCCGTCTGATCTGGACCCTCTCTGTTTGCAAATAACTAAGAGAAAGGGTTAAAATAGTTTTGCTAAGACCAAAGCGTTATCTTGCTGCCTCTCCGATGCGATTCTACTGAGAAAATCAGATAGTGTTTAAGAGATTTCGATAAATCAGTAAGCATATTATCTACAGTAGATCCTGTCTTAACCCTTTACCTCATATGCTATTTTTAGGTACAACCCCTTTGGATAAATCTACCGAAAAGGAGCATTAATTAGAGAAAAGGAAAATTTTAGAATGTTGTAGTTTGAAACCATTGTGATAAATAGAGCATTTGCTCCTATAGGAGCAAATGCTCTATTTATCACAATGGTTTCACAAAGTGGCTTTTACAGAGTCGTCAAAAGTCGTCAATATGAGGGAATGGGTTCAAAGTCGTCAATATGAGGGAATGGGTTAAAAGTCGTCAATATGAGGGAATGGGTCAAAAGTCGTCAATCTGAGGGAATGGGTTAAGCGGCCATCAAACAGAAGTCTTATTCATGATCTGTAAGACAGGTGGTAGCTTAATGCAGGTCAAAAGTGATTACCTTTACCCTGCATTAAGCACCCGCCTGCTTTTAATGATTACAATGTCCAAAACATGAATGACCGCTATGGGCAGGTTCTACTGTACAACCGTTATCTAAATAATCAGATTAATATGTAAATCAAATACAAAACACAGAAACTGTGCTATATATACGCAGTAAAACCTCTCTATAATGACCACAAAATTGTGTTAATCAATTGGTATTTTGGGCAGGTGGTTGGTTAAAGCAATGTGAAAGTAAAACAGAACGCTCCTATAGGAGCGTTCTGTTTTACCTTTCACCTTGCTTTAAGTATCCACCTGCCTTTAACACAAAATACTTGATGTAATTTAGTGGTCGTTATAGAGAGGTTTTACTGTATATACAAATAAATTACCGACCGGTATAGCTGGGTTGTTTTTTTCGTCGAGACTAACGTTGTCATTTTAAAATACGCATTCAAACACCTGAATTAAATCTAGAATGGCATATGCGATAAATTGTTTACTTGAACTAAACTTGAACTGTAAATCATTAACAAGAGCGATATGTTATTTTCATAATGCTATAAATTATGTATTCATATTCACTTTCTTTTTTTAACATTCTCACTGGCTCAATTTTATGAAGATTTATCGGGTTCTTATGCCGGTGTAATAAAACATGCATGAATATGTCACACGACATCAGTATGTTTCTAACAACATTAGAACATCTTTAAATAGAAAAGTTAGAAATCGTGCCCTTTAACCCATTCCCCCATATTGACGCCTTTTGACGCCTCTGTAAAAAACACTTCTTAAAACTATTGTGATAAAAAGAGCATTTGCTCCATATGAGCAAATGCTCTATTTATCACAATGGTTTCAAAACTAGAGCTAAACTATTTATCACAATGGTTTCAAAACTAAAAAAAACTTATATTTTCCTTTTCTCTAGTTAATGCTCCTTTTCGGTAGATTTATTCAAAGAGGTTGGGTCTAAAAATAGCCTATGAGGTAAAAGGTTAACCTTGTGGTTGCCTAACGCAGGACGCAATTAATACAAATACGTTTGTTCTCTGTCAACAGGTTGAATATTCATGTAAGAAATAATGACATCGTGAATATTAATGAGCTGGATACTTTTACAGCATTAATAAGAAAGGCATTATTGACTGTAACAGAAAGTGTAGAATTAGATCTACATATATAATTCCATAAGTAAAACTCTCTGATCAAGCGGCTCCTGTAGGAGCCGTCTGATCTGGGTTTACTCTGCTTGCAAACTCGTGAAAAGGCGTTTGATATGAAGGAAATGGTTTAAGCTACCATCTGTCAAGAGTGTGTCTCCACCAGGAACTGTGCAAATGTAATTAATTATGATGTTGAATCAGCATTTAGCTGTTTGGCTTACTATTTAGTTTGATTTATACGGATATTGTATATTCATGAATAGAATCTAGCTTACAGTGCAGTTTCACCATCATAACTACAGTAGAACCCCGCTAATGCGACCACTAAATGGATTAACATGGGTGTCTTTATAAGCAGGTGGTTGCTTAATGCAGGGCAAAAGTAATGCAGAAAGCTCCTCTAGGAGCTTTCTGCATTACTTCTGTCCTATACCACCTGCATCTAGCACCCAGAATTATACCTCTTTTAGGTGGTCGCATTAGCGGGGTTTTACTGTACATGTACTTAACCGATTTGATTAATATTTGCAGTACATGCAATTATCGGTTGTATTCAGAAGAACCTCCTATAAACATAATTTAAATTAAATTTGAAATTGACCTAAAACTCCGGATATCTTCCTAAACAGTTTGGATACAGATTAGAAGATAATATGTACCAATCTGTGATGAGACGCCGGGTAACTCGGCGTCTAATCCAGGTACCAACTTTATGAGTCTCAGCTACTAACGTCTTTGAAACGGAATCGATAAAACCTTTCTTCGAGATCTAAACTGAAAGACACTTTCTATGGACAAAAATTGTTGAACATTCAAAAGGGATGGATTAACCTTCATCCCGCTAGTCATGGCTTGATTTGCATTTGCAAACAGCTTGGATCCAGATGAGACGCCGAGCGTCTCATCAGGATCCAAGCTGTTTGACACTCAATCAATAGTCAAACAAGAAGTAGCCAAAGGTTACACCAGATCAGAATTTCAGCGGACATTTTTTTTTTACAGCGGTGTAATGATTAGCCTAATATAACTTGTAACAGATGTCACCGACTGTACTGATAAAGGCGTATGTATACTGTGAATAGATTACAAGTCATTTTAATAAGTAAATTTTGAGCAACAACAGGAGCATACATATACATGAAATGCGCGTTTACGAATACACTCACGGCCGTCAGATAAGTGTTCATTGCCTGTTCCATAGCAGTGCCGTAAAACAAACTTTCAGCCAAACTCATCGAAAACAAAAGACAAGATGTAACGGCACAACTTACGCAAGAGTATGATCAGACATAACATCACAAAACGCCTTACTGAAAAGTAAATACCGGTTGGACTGGGTCTAGCGCACGGCGACATTAAAAAGAATATATGTTGTAGTTTGGAGTTAAGGGCACTGCGACATTAAATAGAATATATGTTGTACAATGAACCCTCGTTACAACGGAGGTGTCTGTTTCCAGACATTTTGCTGGTATAACGAGGTTGTCGTTATATAACGAGTTTAAATATGAAAGGAACCATATGGCCAGTTTTAAACTGGTGCCAACAGGTGAATGCTTAAAGCAGAACACAACAAGTGCAAAAAAGCTCCCTTCTGCATTTGCTTAAAGCAGAACACAACAAGTGCAAAAAGCTCCATTTGGGAGCTTTTTGCATTTGTTGTGTTCTGCATTAAGCGATCACCTGTCTTATTGGCATTGCACCTATTTATTCATTGGTTGTTTCAAAGACTTAACGGTAATTTTGTTTCAATGCATACTGCCGGTATAATTAGGGTGCCATTGTAACGAATGCCAGTATAATGAGGGTTCACTGTAGTTTGGAGTTGAGGGCACTGCGACACTGAAAAGGCAACATAGCGCCAATGGATATTGAACATAAAGGAGATCTACAAGCACCAATTCACGGCAAATGAAGAGCACTCATACACACATACGCGTACCATACACAAATATAAATATCGCCAACACGACAACTCTAAAGAAGTCTAATTCTGCATGTTTAAACAGGTGGTACAGGATAAGAATGATACAGAAAGCTCATGTAGCAGCTATCTGTATCACTTTTCCCTTATGTAAGCGCATTTTGACGCATCTGCAAACAGAGTAGACCCAGATCAGACGGCTCCTATAGGAGCCGTCTGATCAGGGTCTACTCTGTTTGCTTATGGTGTAATATAGATCTGATTTTACAGCTTCTGCCTGAGCTAAAATTATCTAAGTTCATATGCAATTATAAAAAAATAATCTAGTTAATATTCATGACGTCATTATTTCTTACATGAATATGCAACAGGCAAAGCATTAAGCAAACACCTGTTTTTAAGTCTCCTATGTTAACCTATTTTCATCCCTACTGACGCCTTTTGTGCCTCTGTAAAACCATTGTGATAAATAGAGCATTTTGCTCCATAGGGGCAATAGTTTCAAAACTACGCAATTCTAAAAGTCTCCTTTTCTATAGTTAAAGATCCTTTTCGCTAGATTAATTAAAAAAAGGTTGGGTCAAAAATAGTCTAGGAGGGAATGAATGAATTAATCATATGGTCGCTTTAGCGAGACTCTATTTTATATAATCGTTGATAAAAACGACAGACGCTGTAGGGTTGGTCAGTTATAACCCCAGCTCCTCATGGCTACGACCAGATGAGATAGAAGCCATGCTACGGTCTCACCGTTCATTAACCTTCTGTAATCTGAGCAAGTGTCATCTGCATACAATGTATATTGTTTGCTGCTTCTGTGCACAAAGTAGAGTTTTACTTACAGTACTTACAGTAGAACCTGTCTTAAGCGGTCATCCATTTATTGAACATATGAGTCTTAAAATGTAGGTGGTTGCTTAATGAAGGGCAAGGGTAATAAATAAGCTCCTCCATTTTCACACTAAGCTACCACCTGTCTTAAAGACCAATAATTAGACCTCGTTTTGATGAGCGTTTAAGACAGGTACTACTGTATCGTATGTTGCAAGAAACAGGGTCAGAATGAAATTTAGTTTGGATCCTGAGTTACTCGGCGTCTCAGCTGGATCCACACTGTCTGAAAAAGATATTAACCATTTCCTCCATAAATACGCCTTTCTACGCCTCTGTAAAAGTCACCTGTTGAAACCATTGTGATAAATAGAGCATTTGCTCCCATAGGAGCAAATGCTCTATTTATCACAATGGTTTCAAGCTACAAAATTCTCAAATATTACTTTTCTCTAGTTAATACTCCTTTTCGGTAGATTCATTGAAAGAGGTTGGATCTTAAAATAGCCTATGGAGGAAAGTGTTAAGCAATCACCAGCAGAGTGTTAAATGTTAATTTGTACACAATTTACCGATCACAGCATATCATAATGCAGCATGAATTAAAATGTGTCCACCCATTAATGGGACAAAAGTTTCTTTGGTAAGGTATACGTGCTATTCCTTTTCGTGTATGTTTCCCCAATACATGTAATTATCCTCTCCAAAAGAGAAAACGTAAATGCATGATTGCAGTTTGTTTAGTTGTAACCGAATATGTGTTTATATACAATTTACTCTCATCAATCATACATGGATAAGAGGACATAGCGTTTGAAAACATTATTTTGGTTCCCAGAACATAAGTTAGAGCCAGACATAATCTGCAAAAGGTAATTTTCCCAGTCTTGAAAACAGTACAAGTCAGTCTTAGATTTAATACTTTGCTAAACCCACTGCTCTCATAATTATGCAAAGTACTCTTTAACCCATTCCCTCATATTGACGACTTTTGACGAGATGTAAAAGTCACTTTGAGAAACCATTGTGATAAATAGAGCATTTGCTCCTATAGGAGCAAATGCTCTATTTATCATAATGGTTTCAAACTACAAAATTCTAAAATTTTCCTTTTCTCTCGTTAATGCTCCTTTTCATCAGATTTATTAGAAAAGGTTGTATCTAAAAATACCCTATGAGGTAATGGGTTAATGCAGGTCAAACGTAATGCAGAAAGCTAATGTAGGAGCTTTCTGCATTACTTTTGGCCTGCATTAAGCAACCACCTGCTTTTAAGAATTCTATGTTCAATAAATGACTGGTCGCTTAGGAAATGTTCTACTGTAATTACTACTAATGGGTAAATGCCAAAATTACCACGTGAAAAAATATTAAATATATAGCGCAGTTTTCATTAAGTCTTTACGGAATGGAAGATTCAATGTTTTAACCATTTACTTGACAAACATGCAAACTGAGTAGACCATGATCAGCAACGTCTACATGATCTATATAAGTTTTGTTCATTTAGGTTTAACCTATTATTCAATAGATACGTGTTCACGTCTTTACAAACAGAACTTATCCAGACCAGAAGGCTCCTATAGAAGCTGTCTGATTAGGGTCTGCTCTGTTAGCTGAAAAAATATACAAGTAGGCCTGACTCTACAATGTCTATCATGACCAAAACTTCCC